>JAKSZU010000002.1:141348781-142548781 GCA_026018925.1 Tupaia tana | reverse complement strand
TATCCATAATAGATCAAAGCTGGTAAAAATCAAGCTTTGAGCTTAGAAATATGAACACTGCGTACTGGATGATATTAAGAGATTAATGTTTATGTGTGATAATAATGTTGTGGCTCTATTCCTTCTGAAGACTGCCTCTTTTAAAAGATATGTACTAAAATTATTGTGATGCCTGGGATGTGCCTGAAAATTATGGGGGCAGGTTGAAAAAAACTGATCATGAGTTGATGGTTATTGAAATGTATTGGATATGTGACATTCATTATGTAATTATTACTACTTGGGTATATATGTTAAGTTATTGATTGAATTATTCTTTTAAAAAAACTTTTTAAAAATAAATCTTCACCTTATCTGCTGTTAAACAGTCTCCATGTTAGAGAGGAAATTTTGAGGGACTGGATTAATGGCTCTTAGCCTAAAGGGACAGACAGCAGGGCAGCTACAGTGAAACAGCAAGGGGAAAGAGCAATCTTGGGGCAAGTCGATGAGAAGCCATCCTGCAGGATTCTTGCTCTGACAGCCCTCCCTGGCTGCCAGCCAGGATCCAGTGTGGGAACAGGAACAGCCCCTATAAAAATACTACAGGGCTTAGTCAGACTCACCTGTGAGACCTCAGCACCAATGCCGGCCTCTGTCCACACATCGGAGGCTTCAGAGCTCATCATGGTGGGCTTTACTGCGATTGTGGGTTTGCAGTAGGGTGAGCTGCTCACACCTTCATCTTCCAGGCGGTAGTTCTCCGGCCGGGGAGGCAGGCGAGGTGGAGGGGGCTGGCTGCCTGCTCTGGGCGGGGGATGGCCAGCCACCAGTTGGTGGTCGCTCCGCAGGCAGAAGCAGTTCTTGCAGGACCCAGGCTTCCAGATGTGCTCCACAAAGTCGCTGCACGCAGACATCTTGGGGCTCTCAGAGCTCAGTTGAATAGCCTGGTGCATCTTGAACCAAGTGAGTGCTGGTTCATCTTGTGCTCAGCTCTCTGGTGTGGTCTGGGGAGGCAGCAATGGATAACAGAGCAGCTTCCTGGAAAGGCAGAACACACGCATTAGAGATCTTCCTGTCACAGGATGGGTGCATAATGGAGTCTGATCATTTGTTCAGGGAAAAGTGGGAGGAAGAAAACAAGGAGGAGGAAAAAGATAAAGATTAGCATTCCCTTTATTCTGGACCCTCACCCGTTTGTCGCAAAGCTCTTACACACCCTCTGGGGGTGTAGCCTTATCAGAAGCTATAAAGACTACAGGTGGCCTCTTGTGGGAATAGAGAGATAACAGAACATTTGGGTTCCCTCACACCCTGGGCTTTGATGGTTTAGGGGCAGTTACAGGGAGGAATCACATAGCGATGAGATGAGAGGCCTCTGTCTTCTCCATGTGTTTCCTACCATTGGGGTTCTAGAGCCTGAGTCACTGCTCCAGAGCAACGATGACTCACACATCAGCAAACAAAAGCAGAGGGCTTCTGGAAGATAACCCATAACTTTGTACTAAGAGCTATTGTGGGAGGCGAGGCAGATGCGGGCCCTGAAGTGGGCACTGCAGTCCATACTTCGTTTTTTTGGAGAGGTTTTTGCTACAGGGCGCGTGCGCTCGCCAGACAGAGACAGAGAGATAGAAAGCGAGAAATCACCCCCCAGGGGGGATGGCCACGCTACAACCCCTTCTCCTCCATTCTCCTCTTGGGATCTTGGGCATGCACGCACACGCGCGTTTTAAGCCACCGGGTCAGGGACGCAAACCGCGGTCGACTATGTGGGAGTCCAGCGACATAGCCATTACGCTAACTGCTGGTCCCTGCGAGCCACACTTCTGACCAGGGTAGATGGGCTGTTTGAGAGGGAGAAGTGGAACCTTGTCAAGAGGCTGGCACATTGGGCATCTCCCTTCCTCTTGCTTAGTATGTAGCATTGAGCCCTGTGCTGACTGAGGTCGACCTAGTTCAGCGCTGCAAAGAGGGAAGAGAAGACAAAACTGCATGGTCACCACAGTCCTGGTCTAAGGTGGCCAGACAGAATGTAAGAGAGAAGAGATTAGCGAGTAGTTATTTTCCCTCTGATCTGGAGAGAAGGCAACCAGTTTGCAGAAAGAGTCCAGTGCTTATGGAAGCAGACGATCTGCACTAGAGACCTTTGTAAATTCCCCATTGAGGAGGAGCTCGGGATGGCAGGTATTAACCAGTGAACTGACTGACTTCTGTCAAGCAGCGGTTGTCCCATTTCACAGGTCTGCAAATGACAGCAAAGTCAAAAACTGAGCCCTGTCCACAAACACAGCTCTCTGGTTCTGGAAAGAAGCCAGTCTTGCTGGCAGCCCCTCACCTCCCAAGTGGTTGGTGATGTTCGGCAGCTCGCCATCATCTGCTGGCTGCTCCCTGCCCTTCTTTCTCCCAAAGAGAAAACTTCCCCACAGACTCCCGTTAAACAGGTAGGGGTCTGCACTCAGCTCTGCTCCTCACTTTTCCCCGTGAGACTTGGCTTTCGGGTCATGCTCTCTAAGAGGACTAACCAGGTAGAAAGAGCCAGCAGTCTCAGACACCATTCCAGAGCCTCTGTGGAAGGTGCTCTATTTCTCGTCTTCCACACTCACAGACAGGGTGTTGCTTCAATGAGTGCTGAAAGTAAGCATGCCTCTTCCCTCTCCAAAGTGAATGATGAAGCCCACTGCATCTTTAAGCTAAATGAGTACTTGGAAACAAGAGCATTTGTCTTCCAGCAATTGTTGTTCCGGTCTTATAGATCATATATGCAAATATATGTGTGCATATACACAATTTCTTCTTTTTATTTATTTTTTAGACTTTTGCCATAGCAAAAGCATGCACCCTCATGTGCTTGTTGGAGAGAGACAGAGGGAAAGTGAGAAATCATGCCCCCCCCCAGAAGGGATGGCCACACAGCAATCCCTTTTCCTACATTCTCCTCTTGGGATTTTAGGCACGTGCGCATACACATATGCGGCGTGATTTTCAAGCCACCAGGTCTGGGAATCAAACCGCAGTCAGCCATGTGGGAGTCTAGCACCTTAACTATCATGCCACTTGCTGGCCCCTACATATACACATTTTTAAAGCTCAATCATCCATTTCTTCCATGAGCAAGAGAGAGTTAGCATACTCTCAAATGGGTCTGGATGCCATGTTCACTCCCAGCCTTCAGCCAGCCCCAGATCATGGGCAAGCAGGTGCCCAGTGTGGACTCGAACCAGGAACCTTCCCATATGGGCTGCATGGAGAGCACTCTGTTTTACCACTGTGTTACTATCTGGACTCTAGATCCCCCTTTTTAAGGTGGTAACAGGGGTAACACAACTAGAATCATGGAGGTAGGTCGTGGGTTTATGTGCTGCAACCTCCCAGTGCATCCTGGATGTGTGTGTGTGTGTGTGTGTGTGTGTGTGTGTGTGTGTGCGCGCGCGCGCGCGCGTGTGTGATAGCAACTGGCTGGGACTGTGGGTGGACTGCAACACAAGGACCCTGTCCTCCGCCCCTATCTTGTGGAGGAGGTAAGTGAATACACTTTCAAAAAGATGATTCTTACTTAATTTCTCCCAGTATACCTAAGTAGCAGGTTCATTCCCTGCCAAGTTCTCCAGAATAAGTTCCTGGGCTTCAACAAGCAGATGATGCAGAGCCTGTTTCTTCTGTCTCCTACAATCTCAGCCCACAGAGATTCGTAGGCTAGATTTCGGAATGGTTCAAAAGTAGAGGAAGTATTTTGTTATTAAGGAGGGGGGACTAGGTCCCTTCCTGGGCAGCTGATGGGCAAGGGCGGCCTAGGCCTTCGCAGGCAGACAAGACTCACCACCAGGCCCCTCCCTGCTGCGGGCAAGACCCCTGTGCCCCTTAGGTGGGTGGAGGAAGAACTTGGAACCCAGCTTGGCGTGGGATCCTCCAGTTCCAGCCAGCTCCTCAGGAAGCTGGGCAGGCGACCACGTCCTCCAGGGCCCATAAATTCACAAAAAAAGGTTAGGGTGGCCACATCTCTTTTTCTCCTCAACAGGTAACTGGGAACACTTGTCATGAGGGACTTCCTGGAGGAAGAGACCCCACTCTCTAAGGTCCTGCCGCCCCCCTTTAGCCACTGCCTGCTGCAGCCCTCCCCAGAGCTGAGTTCCTAACCTTTGTTAAGTTTCCTTGACAACCCTGCTCACTTGGGAGCACCCTCTATCCCCCTTCAGCTCTCCAGTTCTCTGCCAGTGGGCACAGCCTTCCCCACACAACTGCCTGGGGAAGCAAAGGCTTTTCAGGGGAAGTTGTTGGAAAAGAGAACAAAATGAAGCCCCGGGTGGAACCTCATTGACTCACTGCCTCCTGGTAACACTGGCTTCTTAGATGCAGCAAACAGAATTTACCACCACGTTGGGCCAAAACAGACTCCTCCAGGGGTGTCTCTGTGCCTGGAATGAACTCCTGTTCAACTAGCTGCTGTAAAATCAAGTGGCGCTCTGAGTAGCAGCAGAGCCTGGGCTGGCAGCAGCGCCAGCTCCCCCAGCCTGGGAATGGCACCTACCCAGCCCACATTCCTTACCTCAGAGGGGAAACAGCCTCCAGAATTATGCAAATTCCCCCGTTTCAGTAGGAGGCTGCAGTGTAAGATTAGAAAAGATCTCAGCCTTCTTTCTGATCCAAGGCATGATAAAATATCTGCCTCTGCAAACTTCTGCACTAGATTGGTGGCTACAGTTTGTACCTCTGGAGCTGTCAGATGCACTCCTACCCATTTTAAAAAGGATCTGAAGAGTCAGGCTGGCCAGATCCACAAAATTAAACATGTTGGTTCTAAATGCTCCTCACAGACTTACATCACAAGTTGCTTAGGCTTCACTCTGAAGCGACAGAATTCCAGAAATCACTCATCTGAAACCATTTCTTGTTACAATTAAATTAATGCAGCATCAAAAAGAGGAAATAGAAGGGACCTTCAAAACAATTCATGAAACGTGCATGCCATGAAAAACTATGCGTGGATTTCAAAATTTTGCACAATAAACTCATATTTTAAATCGATTTTCCCATAAATATTTTGAGCTTCTTTCATACTAAGAAAGTGTCTAGATTTCAACACACAATATATTGACTCGGGGTTGCCTAGACAGAAAAGAAGTGACATCTTAAACACCCTCCACACGCATGCAAGGGTAAGTTATATTCACACAACTTTTTCTTTTTTCTTCCTCCAGTGCTGTGCAATCTACCCTCAGCAAGGAGCGTGGTTTTCTACCCTCCACAGTGAGTCAGGAAGGGGGTGCCCGCGCTCCCTCGGATCAGGAAAGCACAGTGCCTGCAGCCCACCCGGGGGCCGACTGCCCTCCGTCCTCATCACGGAAAGGGGAGCGGGGCTGCGGGGAACGAAGCAGTGACCAACACGCCTTCCGAACCTGCCCCTCGGCTGACACACGCAGAACTCCAGGCCCGCAGCTCCGCGGCCACGTGCCGCGGCTCCACTGAGAAACGCACACCCCGCGCCCGCGGTCTCCGCCGCCCGCTCCGCGCTCTGGGCGCACCCGCAGGACGCGGAGCAGAGCGGTGTAGCCCCGTGCGTGCCCGGCCGAAGGCGGCCCCAGGCCGAGCGTGCTCGCACTGCGCGCAGGCGGGCTCCGCCAGGCTGCGGAGAGGGCAGCAATCCCTGCCTCAAAGCCCCGCGGCTGCAAAGGAGGCGGCCACCGCCCTGGGCCCCGAAGCGTGAGCCCCGGGTGCCGGTCCGGGCAGCCCCGCGGCCTCGACCCACCTCGCCTCCGCCGGCGGTCCCCGCTGCGGAGAGCAGTCCGTGAGGGCTCCGGAATCGCTGCAGACCGCGCGGCAAGGCCAGCACAGCCCTCGGAGCAGACGCTTTTCCCTCCCGGAACTCGAAGGAAAGTTTCCCGGCGCCGAGGAGCGCGACTCTCCGGTGAGCCGAAAGCAGCCTCCGCCTCCGGGCTCCGGGCTCTGGGCTGGGCGCACCTCGGGCAAACCCCGGGCGCACGCTGCGGCTCGGCCGCCTGTCACCCCAGTGGACAGCGCAGGGGCTCCGCTGCAGCGTCCCGCCGCCGCCACGCCGGCCAGACCGAAGCCAGCTGAGGCCCGAGACGGCGTGGCGGGCGCACCTCGGGGCTGCAGCCGCCCGGCCCGGCGCCCGCGAGCATTGTTCGCCGTCTGCGCGGAGCGTGCGGCCGCGGGCACTGTCGCCTGCCGCGCCGGCGGCCGGGTGGCAGCTGCGCGCGGCTCCGCCCCTTCTGCGCTGACACCGCCCCGCGCCCCGCGGCCGCCGGCCCCCGCCCCCCGCCCCCCGTGCGGACCCGACCCCGGCCCGGCCCGCCCCGCCCCGCCTCCGCGCCCCCGCCCGCTCCCCGCGCCCCCCGCCCCCGGCCCCGCCGCGCCCCGCCGCGCCCCGCGACCCCCGCTCCCCGGCACCCGCGCGGACCCGACCCCGCCCCCCGGCCCCGCTGCGTCCCCCGTCCCCCGCCCTCCGCGCGGACCCGACCCCGCCCCCCTCCGCGTCCCCGCCCGCGCCCCGCGAGGCCCCGCCCCGGCCCGACTTGGCGCCAGCGGGCCGAGCAGACCCCTTCGCGCTGTTCCTGGGGGTGGCTCTGTGTGGCCCGCAGGCGCTAGCCGTGGCGTTGGGCGCCGTCCTCGCCGCGGGTCGGTGTAGGCGCGGGAGCGGCGCGACTCACCCAGCCCGCCAGCGCTGCGGATGCCGGGCGGGGGCGTGAGATAACCCGGTTCGCGTCCGAGGCCGCCGCAGCGCCGCGGGCACTGGTTAGCAATTACAGTGACCCACAGGGCCCGACTGTGACTTCAGGCCTGCGCGTCCCGACCGAGCCTGGGCAGATGGCTTAACCCCGACCTTTGGCTTTTGGCGGAGTGTAGGGCTGCGCGGGAGAGAGCTGCCCTCCTCCTCCGCCTCCGCCGCTGGCCGGCCAGCTCCTCTGCGGCCAGCCTTACACCTGTGCTCACGCCGTTTGTAGTGAGTGAGTCATTCACCGAGATAGAGTGAGTTCGAGCTAGCCTTCGGGCTAAAATCCTTTAGCTGGAAGTCTGGCGGCCTGCGACCCAACCAGTCCCTGCCCTTCCTTGGCTAGCACCTTGACCTGGGTGTTCCTCAGGAAGCCACGCTAAGGTCACCTCCCAGTGTCATGCTTAGGTGGTGGTGGGGTGCTGGTGGATGGGAAATGGAGCAGGGAGAAGATGGGGGTGGAGTATCTGGGCCCTCTCCTGAGAGACAGTTTATTGTCACTCCATCGAAGGCCCTCAGCTTAGGGCAGAGGTGACAAGGTGAGCCTGCAGAGGGGAGGAAGGCGAGTCCCCGAGTCCTGTGCTGGCCTCCTCGTTGTGTGGCCGCAATAGCAGGGCTGAGCCTGGGCTATAAGGTGGAGGGGACAGAGGGAAGACATGATTTCGAATTTTGGCTTCTGTGAGAACTAAGGTAAAAGACAGCCGGGATAGAGGAAATACTTCCTCAGGCTTCATTGTCAGAGATTTTTTCCTAAGGGTGTGGGAGAGAATTGGGGGGAAGGTGTAGAAGACAGCCAGGAAACTAACATCAGCTCAGTACCCACCCCTGCCACGTGACCCAGTATCCCCATTTTACAGAGAAGGAAACCGGGGCACAGAGGGCCACATAACCAGGGAGGTCTTTCAACTGAAGACCGTTACTACTGGGAGAATCAAGAGCTGTCTGGCTCCCCTGCTAGGCCGTTCACCCTGAGACAGCAACCTCCGCACCTGCTGGTGGTCTAGACCGGAATTTCTTTCTTCCCTAAGTGAAGGGACATCATTTGAACAAATATGGGAGGAAGACTCTGCTTAGGCTCCATTAGCGTCAGAGCAGAAGGCTCTCATTACCAAGACCCAGGAAGGGAAGGTGCTGTGAAGAGGTGGGTACAGAGTGGCCTGCACGGAGAAATGCAGAGGGACTGGGGCCACTCCATTCAGTGACACTGAGCGAGGGCAACCAGGGCGTGTAAGACGTGCTGGTTCTCAAGATCCAGGATAGATATTTCTTCCTCTGCAAGGCCTAGGTAAGGGTCCCACCCCCAGGAATAAAGGCCAAGCGAACACAAAGGGGCGCTTAATTTCACACTGTACTTCTCTTCTTCTGATTTACCTGAGATTCGTGAAGAGGCTAACAAAAGTAATCCTAAGCAAGAAAGGCCATCCTGTGGTAAAACTGGTGGCTCTGTGCATAAGACAGCAACTGAGGGGTTAATTCAGCACTCTGCAGAATGTTCTAGTTCCTAAGTGGATTTCTGTGCTCACACAAAACAAATGCATTATATGCTAGTTGCTGACATCTAACGTGCGTCTTTTTATACCAGCAGCTTAGTCATAAAGGAGTCTTCATTTGGCCTAATGAGAAGAATCCAAAATATTTCAAAAGAGTCACTGAGGTGCCCAGAATGCACGTTCACAGGCTCTTCTGCACTGCCCCATCAGGACCTGTGAGGTATGTGACACCCTCAGTCAAGCATGCGTTTTACACAATCCTTGTGCAAATTCCAGACTACACTCCACAGTGCAGTGCAGTTGTGTACACACATCATTCTGCCTCTAGCAACTTACCAGTCCATGTTCATGACACTTAGAACTGAACTGCTTGAGCTCCTGATACAGACCCAACCTCGAAGAAGAGTGCTTCCCATCAGCGTTGGTCTGTTGGCCTCATTCTGTTCAAGAGCTGTGAAATGTTTGGAAATGAGGACAAGGGGCAGACATCGTCCGAGTTACAGTGTTCCTTACTGTATCTGACTCTTGTCTCCCAAGTAGACTAGGGAGTAGGGGAAGGACTGGAGACCAGGAAGTGGCCTCAGATTTTCTACCCCAGCTATGTGATAGTGGTCATGGATAAGGGAACAGCAAGTGGAACAGAAAGGACAGGTGGTATATACATAATCAGTTAAGCCCTTCCTCTTCATGTCTCTCGAACTGGGAGCCATAATAGGAGGGAACTTCAAAAACTTTGTAGGAAAAAAATGGCATTTAACTATGAATTCATTTGGTGCAAAAAAAAAAATTGGAAATCTATGAATAGTACTTTTATAACATGCATTTTCCATGAATATTTTGAAGCTAATAATAGCTTACATTATGGAGTGCTCTGCGCCAGGCTCTGTGTGCTAAGTGGCCCGCATGGCTTCTCTGAGGCTGGAGCGGTTACTGAGGGAGAGGACGGAATCAAAGGGGACCAACAGTTCTAGTCCCTAGGGCCTGGTGGAGCGATGGCGGCATCGCTGTGACGGGAAAGTCAAAGGACTGGGTTTGAGGCTTCGTGAGTTGAAGTGTGTGGGAGCCGTCTGGTGAGCCAAGTCGTCCTGGTAGAAGTGGAGTTTGGAGTTGTGGGACGAATGAGGGTTGTGCAAACAGAGCTAAAACTATGACGAGGTGAAGGACTAGGGACAGTGATCTAGAAAAAGGCCTGGGGAAAAGAAGCACAACCCATTTTCTTCCAGATCTCTTACAGTCCAGATCACGGTGCGGAGAGGTCTCGAAGGTGGAAGAGGACAGGCAGCCAACGAAGCGGTGTTATCCTGGGGTTCCAGGTTTTGGTTAAGTGCGTGAGGTGGGAGTGCAAGTGACACTTAGTTACTTTGTTGCTGGCAGGGGTTTCCAAGGGTCCCCAGGAAGAACCAAATCAGGTGGGAGGACAAACGGGATGGGTGAAGGAGGCTCGACAGGGATACGAGTTGAGACAAGGAGCCTTTCAAAAGCGGCGAGGCTGACCGCGAATGGGAGAAGGTAGTGCACTTGGAAGCTGTGGGCATGTGCTCTCTAAAGACTGGACTGGAAGCTGGGCCTGCCCTTCTGGGGTCCCGAAAATGACCATGGAGGGGATGGAGAGTGGAAGGAAGAGTCTTCTGAAATTTACTGCAGAGAGCCCTTTCAGGTTCCTTTGTCCTGTTAGAGGATTATATTCTCAGCAGACCTGTTAACGTTTGACCTAGCAGGCAACTCGAGCTCACTTCTCTGTTCCTTTCTCCTCATAGTGATTGATCATCAACTCTTTTAGCTGCCAGCTAGAGCTATCTCTTGCTTCTCTGAGGTGTGGGAATTCAAGTAATCTTATCAGTTAATCCCTGTCCAGTGATTATAACATCACATTCTGACATTCAAACTTTTTAAAAACCTGTGCCACATCCCATTCTCCGAGTTTGGTCCTGGGCACTACCATGCAGGATAAAACATTTTAAATTTACAGTATCATATTCCAAGTACTGAATCGATTTTTTCCCCCAAACTGAAAGCTATTATTTAAATAATAACTGCAGATGTCAGAATCTCAGACCACATGGGACTGAGAGCCAAAGGTTCAAGCTTGTTATGATTGTTCTTTGTGCTCATGCACCATAAAACTCAAATGTCAGTGGTGAGGAAGAAAAACACTTTTTTCCCCTTTATATGTATAGTTACAGTTAGATGCATTCAGTGATAGATATACTATTAAGTTTTGCAAACCGAATTCTTTCAAAGTGTTACTATTGTAAGTTGACTCTCTCTTATCCACTTCCTTTGCCCCAAATAAAGGCATGTTGAAGTCCTAACACTTAAAAATGGGGACTCCAGGCCCTAAATGACCAACGTTTCACCAGGCATCGCATAACACTGTTCTGAGCATTCAGGTTTTTTTTGTTTTAACATGGACTCAGTAGTGAGTTACCACTACATGTTACAACATGGATGACTCAGATGTTATACTGTTTATCATGCCAAACACACCATCTAAATATGTTGAAGAATCAAACAGCAAAACCAGGGACCAGCAGTTAGCGTAATGGCTATGTCGCTGGACTCCCACATAGTCGTCCGCGGTTCGCGTCCCGGACCCGGTGGCTTAGACTCACGCCAGGCACATGTGCGTGCGTGCCCAAGATCCTGAGAGGAGAATGGAGGAGAAGGGATTGCGACGTGGCCATCCCCCCTGGGGTGTGATTTATTGCTTTCTATCTCTATGTCTCTCTCTGTCTGACTGGCGAGCGCACACACCCTGTAGCAAAAAAAAAAAAAAAACCTCTCCAAAAAAAGGAAAAAAAACACAAAAAAACAGTAAAACCACACCACAATTGCACAATTGTGAAACCCATGGATAAAGAGGGCCAATTGTATCTATATTTTAAATGTGCTTTAGACCTGCATTTCACTACTGATCTTGCTTATTCACTGGAAATATCTGTCAAAGATGGCAAAACAAAGATAGCACAAATGATTTCTTATATTCAAAATATCCAGCTCAAATACATAAACTTATTTGTCATGTTCTTATATTATATATATTTATATAATGCCATATATATATGTGTGTGTGTGTGTGTGTGTGTGTATATATATAATACACACACACATATATATATATATCACCATTGAACTGTGCGCTTAAAATAGCTAAGATGGCCTGACGGTAAGATCTCTGAAACCTGAAACCTAGTTATCATTTGTCAAAACCCAGCCATGAAAATGTCATGATGTGACCATATTTGGGCATTTTATTATAGTTGAAAAGCTAAGTCAATGATCCAAGTCAAGCGTTCCTGAGGATTGTTAAGTGGCAGGGAAAAAGGTTCTATTTATCTAAAAAGAATATGTTATTTGTTGTAAAGTTCTATAAACCCATTGGAAAATAAAGTGTTTCTTTTGCTTAGTCACCCTTGAAGTGGGGTGACCTTTTATTTTTCCCTTCTTTTTTTCTTATGGTTCTAATAAAGTACACCATAAAAGGATTTTAAACAATCTTTTCAACTCCTAGAGCAATTTACTAATAATCAGCATAGCCCTTTCAGGAGTAAAATCCCATATTGATATAGCACAAGCAACTCTGGGGAAATATCTTCTTTTTCTCCATGGTACACTGCACAGTGAAACCAAAAAAGAAGACTTCAGCCAGCTTCCTCCTTTCAGGTTTCTGAAAGCATGAATTCAGTCACAAGACAGGTGTCTGATTTCTGTAAGGGTGGGGAATGAGATAAATGGGGAACGAATAAACTCTTCCCCCATCTAGGACCCTTGGGTATGTATAGCCTTCCTTCAATTTCAGGTCCACAGAATGCAGTTGACATAGATTATCCATAATCCGTCTGTACCAGCAGATACTGACTTTTATTCGCACATTGCTTCCCCCAAGTCATACTGCTGTAGAATTAACATTCTCATTTTGTATCTTGGTACCAAGAGGTGGGGGGGATTTGCATACTCAGACAATCAATCAAACATGGAAGATTCAAGAAAAGGGACTTGTTTGTCTTTCAAATCCCGTTTAAATCCCCCAATCCCATTGCACAATGTCACCTCTGCCACATTTTGTTCAGGCGCAGGAGTATCTGCTTGTAGATTTACATTCCTAACTGGTTCTGATAGGGAAGACATACGGTAATGGTGGCTGAGGGGCTTAAGAGGGACACATGGTGGACTATTCAGTATCCACATAATCTGGCAGAGTCAACAAGCTTTGCAGTAACCAATGAGGGGAAAGAAGAGCACCATGTCTGGGGTGGGGGCAGAGGGAGACTGCAGGGGGCAAGGGGGCTCAAAACCTTGGATTAATTTACTGGAAAGCCTCAAACCTTCTTAAGGACTCATTAGGATAACACCTCTTTGGACTGACTGTTTAGTTTTTCTCTTTTAGAAATGGTAGTGGTCCTTGGTTGGGAGACATGTGGAAAAGCGGGATAGGGAGAGGGTCAGAATCACGTGCTGAGTGGATTAACAAGCAGGCTTTGTGAGCAGTGACTGAGGGGACACCTGTCGCTTTTGTAGCCAGGCTTGCCCAGTAGGGGTTGTTTGAATGAGAAAACAGCTTCCAAAAAGATGTAGCAGGAAAGCATAAAAGGAAAAGAAAAAATGTGTATTTGTGAGATGAGAGAATCATAGTGTGTCCCTTAAATGCATCTTTCATTTCCTAATATCCTCATCCCTAGGTCACTAACACAACATACAAGAGACAGGACTCATTGCCAGCATATGGAGCTGGTGTTCTGATCAAGAAGGAATTCTCTCCCAGACAGACATATTCACTAATCTCTTTCTTTTAAGAAAGAAATACAACAAACACAAAATCTCTTCCAACTCAGCTGATTAAGTCCGAGGGGACTGATAGCAACACTCACTCACTTGCAAGATCCCACAGAGCTAGTAGCCCAAACAGGAATAAATGGAACTTTTCCTATCAGGGCACAGTGTTGCTTTGTTATTCAGTTAAGAACAAGCGCTATGGTGCTGTTGTAGTACAGTGATCATGAAGAGATCTGCGTCTTCTGGGCTCTAACACAGCCAGACCTAAGCTTGACATGTCAGCATCCGTATCTGAAGAGAGCCAGAAGGCACGGGTCTTGGTTTCCAAGGATCTGTATTTAGGTGGGGTGGAGATCGAAGAAAAGAAAGAACATCATGTCTCCCATGACCTGTTGGCTTAGCCCAAATCTGTTTCAAATGGCTACGTCTCATATTCACGGCTGTTTCCTACAGCCAACAGAGCCTTGGTAAATATTAATTGTGAGAGAAGACAACTTCATGACTCCTGAGAACTAGAGATTTCAGGGGAATACACAAAATGAAGATTTTCCACCGATAATTCAGCCTCCAGTCCACAAACTCGAGTGGTAGGAAGACTTTCAAGTCTCCTGTCTCTGTCTCTATCTTGCTCTACCTCTGTCTCTGTCTTCTCATTCTTTTGTAATTTTTTTCTTTTAAAAATTTTTTAAGGTTAATCATTTTCTCAGCTTTCAGCCCCTCCTCTCCCTTTATCTTGTTAATAATCCCTTCTCCTCCTCCCAACCCAGGAGAGGCAAGAGAGCAGGCCTCAGAAGACACCTTCATGGCTCCTGAGAACTAATGATTTTGCTCGGTTTTCTAATTTTTGCTTTATTAAAAAAATAATTTTTTTTAGTTTTTTTTTCCTTCTCTTTTTCTCTGTTTCTTCATTGTTTTTGTTGCTGTTGTTTCTCTCTCTCTGTTTCCTTTTCTGCACACTCCTGGACGCTTAGATTGAACTTCAAGTTTGGGAAGAAACACGCTTTCCATCAGATGACTAGAAATCACTGCAGGACCACAAGAAATATGGGAAAGCAAGAAAATACTTCTCCTCCAAGGGAAAAGAATAACTCCTCTTCATTCACAGACAGTTCAATGGAAATCATGAAAATGTCTGATAAAGAATTTAGAACATTCATAATGGCAAAGATAACAGAGATGGAAGAGAATAGAGACAATGAACTGCAGAAGAGAAAGGAGAAAAGCTGATGAGTTCCAGGAGGTGAAGAAATTCTTGCAAGATCTAAAACAGGAATTATACACTTTACAAAAGAATCAAATGGAACTGTTAGAGATGAAGACTATAATACAGGACGTCAAAATCTCCCTCGAAAGTATTAAAAGCAAATTAGATCATACAGAAAATAGAATCTCAGACGTAGAAGAGAAAATTGCTGGCCTAGAAAAATCCACCATGAAGACTGAGAAAATTGCCCCAAAATTTGAGAATAATATACGAGAAATACTAGATACCATCAAACGTCCAAATAGCTGGATAATTGGCATCCCAGAAGGCGAAGAGGCTCATAAGGGCATTGATAATCTATTCCATGAAATTCTGCAAGAAAACTTTTCAAACCTAGAGAGGCACTCAAAGATCCAGTCCCGGGACCAGCAGTTAATGTAATGGCTATGTCGCTGGACTCCCATGTAGTCGACCACAGTTCAAGTCCCGGACCCAGCGGCTTAAACTCATACAGGGCGCATGTGCGCACGTGCCTAAGATCCCAAGAGGAGGATGGAGGAGAAGGGATTGTGGCGTGGCCATCCCCCCTGGGGAGTGATTTCTCACTTTCTATCTCTCTGTCTCTCTCTGTCTTTCCAGCAAGTGCACACGCCCTATAGCAAAAACCTCTAAAAAAAAAAGAAAAGAAAAGAAAAAAAAGATCCAGTCCCAAGAAATACAAAGGACCCCAAATAGAATCAACCCAAGAAGATCTTCTCCAAGACACATTATAGCCAGACTGACCAAAACCAATGACAAAGACAAGATACTAAGATTGGCAAGAGAGAAAAGGCAAGTTGCCTACAAAGGATATCCCATCAGGCCAACAGCAGATCTCTCATCAGAAACAATGTGAACAAGGAAAGAATGGGAAAATATATTCAAAGTGTTAAGAGAAAAGCAATTTCAACCGAGAATACTGTACCTAGCAAGATTATCCTTCATGTGGGAAGAAAAGACAAGAACATTCTCAGATAAACAAAACCTGAAAGAATTTACCAGCACCAGACCAGATCTCCAAGAAGTTCTCAAGGGAGTGCTATATCAGGAAAATTAAATGTAGTCACACAGACATAAGAGTTCAAAAACTAAGAAAATGGCCAACTTAATCATAGGGACAAGCCTGGAGTTGAATATTATATCCCAGAATTCAATTGGGAAGACCAAACCACGACAGAAGATAGCTTAAGTACATGAGGCTGAGCTGCTGAAATGGCATTCTGTGACTTCTGACTAAAATATTGCTGATCTCCTTCTAGGCTTTGTTGTCTAGTTTTAAGAGTTTTTGTCCTGTCTTGAGCTGTCAATAATGTACCTGCTTTGTGAACAGACTACTAACCTGTTTCCACGTTTTAAGTTTTAAGCAAATTTCATTACCAATTCAAAACTGTTTTTCTTGAAATTACCAGCTGAACTTGCTATTGAAAGTAGTTAGATTATTTCAGAAATTGTGTGATCATTAAAATGTGGGGGGAAAAGGAATGGAAGACAACTGAAGACACCAAAGATAGTGTGAGAAGAGGGTGAGAAAGGGCAGAGGGTCAGACATAGGTGTAAATATATATATATATATGAAACTAGAAATGGAAAATTACTGATGATAACATACATGACTAAGCCACTATGCAGTGTATTCTGGATGGGAAACCACTTTTTGTATGTTGTAACAACGATTAGGGGATGAATGTAAATTAATTTAAAAAAAAGTTTCAGGAGGAAAAAATATCAATTGTGTGATCAACTTATATATTATATCCTCACCGAGCCTGCTAGATTGTCACGTAAGCTAGGCACTTCAGTTTGGGTTCAGCAGGACGTGGAAGGAATCACGAGGCTGCCTTCGTTGCTCCCGCTCTGAAAAGCCCCTTCTTGCTGCTTTCACTGCTTTTAGGTCCCTTATCTATGAAATTCAGTTAGTGGTACATCCTCAGAGCATTGTTTTGAAAACTAAGTAAGCTATAACTCATTAAGCTGACAGTTAATGGTGGATGTTTTTAGGGCGTTCATCAGAAAGTGAAATCCATTAGCACCCTGTTATTTCAGAAGTACCCTTTGCCAGGCTGGGAGGCCTGATGATGACCCAAACAGATACCCTCTCTGACTTACTGATTGGACAGTATTGTGGTGGTAATGACATAGCCGAACTGGACCACGCATTTTATTTTATTGCTTCGGAGAGAACATGCGTATGTGTACTCCCTAGTGGAGTGTGGTCCTGCTGCAATACTTCCTTTTGCATTTCTCCATTCTGTCAGAACTTTGGGCATGCGTGCACGTGCACCAGGCACTTCTCAAGATGCCAGAGCCAGAATTGAAACGAATCGGCCATGTGGGATCTGCTCTCTCAACTGCTTGGCTACTAGGCTGGCCCAATCTCAAAATTTTAAAAAGTTCATGTATGTATTTCTTCTGCCAGAGAAAGACAGAGAGACATACACGCCCCCACACACACCAAGGCACCTCTAACAGTGCATTGGCACCACAACCTACCCCTAATTGCAGCCAGGCTGGATCACGGACACAGGAGTGCAACCCCAACATGCTCAGGGAGGCCTAGGATGCAAACCCAGGTCCTTTCCCACATGCATCCCTCTGTGTTACCACTGCACCACCACCTGGCCTTGGACCATACGTTTTTTTATGGCAAATTGTGACAGGTGTTCCAAAGGGATGATGCTCCACAAGGTAATAAAAAGGGAAACTCTAAGAAGTCGAGGAACATTGGGGCTGAGAATATAAGGAGAGGGTTGACCACTTGAACTGCGAAACATGGGGAAGAGGCTGGATTTGGAAAGAGTATCTGGTCTGTTGTCATTTAATATCATAGTCCTGGAGGATCAGACTGGGACAAACTAAATTCCAGTGCCTGTTCTGGGATATGAGTTGCTGTGTTCTGGCATCACAGGGCTGAGTAAGGAGGGCTGCAGCAAGTGCCTGGAGAAGGATTCTGCAGGGAGGACACCCACAGAGGCAACTAGGAAGATGCCAGTAGAATACAAGGTAAGCATGTGGGGCTTTGGGCTGAGAGTCTGGAGGGCTGAATTCTATCCCTGGTCTGCAAAATGACTGTGTGTTTACCCAGGATATATACAGGCACTTCAAAAAATTTGTAGAAGAATGTAATTTTCTCACAGTATGTATTCTCCATGAACTTTTTGAAGACTCCCTTGCCACATGGTACACCTAGATGTTGGAATTTAGACTAAAATGCAGGCCTTCTTATTGCAGGTCCCTCCCCCAGGCCTCCTTAATCGCCAGAGGGCATGTGTACTCACCAGAGAGAGAGAGAGAGAGAGAGAGAGAGCACCTGCAGTGGGGCATCATCACAGTGCAGTCCTCCTCCACGTCTCCATCCTGGCGGGACCTTAGGCATGCACACGTGCGTGAGAGGAGCCAGCATTCGGACCAGGGTTGGTTATGTGGGATCAAACTCCCTTAACTACTCGGCAACGGGTCGGTCTCTGGTCTCTTGATTACATTCCATAGCTGGTCCGTAAAATAAAAGGGTTTCAGGAAAGAATTGCTCAGGTCCCTTTGAGGTCTAAAGTACAATATTATGAATGATCCCTATAATGCTTCCTTAGTAGTTAAGAAAAAAGTAAAGCTAAAGTAAGCAAGGAAGGAAAGAGCAGAAAGGAGAGAGAGGAAAAGAAAGAAAAGGGATAAAATAATGGGAAGAAAAACCCTTAAATTCTATGTATGACTTTTCCACGTTAGAGTATGTCCAATTTAATCACTTCTAGAGCATTAAAGCCCTCATCAGAGCTGTCACCATTTGTGTTTTCTGTCCCCACCCTTCTCTAAGGGCAATTGCTAGAAGTGCGGAACTCTCACAATGATTATTCCGTCCGGTGCTTGGTTCTCCTTGCCGGCGCGGTGCTAGTCGGGGAGACGTGACCGCTCGGAGTTCAGAACCATTCTGAGTGACTAGCTCTCGTATTCTTGGACTCGGAAGCAGTCAGTCTGTGGGTCTGTTGGAGGGAGGCTCTCCTCTGTGCTCCTTTCCCTTAGCCACTCCTGGGCTATTGTTCTGAGACTATAAGTAAGAAAGTGGATCTAACGCTCCGCTCTGCAAAGAAATGAGTTACTTCATGCCAAGGGCAAACATGCAAATTAAGCCACCAGGCTAAAATGAAGGCCTCGAGGCTAAGGCAATGCCTTGTCCTTTTATTACTTTTGCCAAACCGTTTTTTTGGCTGCGCCTGGTCTAAGTCAAGCATGTCTTTCCTGACGGCCTTTCTGGCATTTTCCCATTCCTTCAGCGATGTCGACTGAAGACACTGTTCTTCCTGCCAATGCCTGCTTCACCCCTGCTGTGGCTTCACACACAGACGTTTTCTGTTGACACTTCTGTAAAATATTTAAATGTGTTGCTAGTTAAATATATTAAGGGCCCCAGAGACTTACCTCAGTTTCTCTATGAGAAGAATCAGGCTGGCCCCATGCGTGGCCTAGCGGTTAAAAGGTTGAATCCCACGGCACTGATGGAACAGTTTGAGAGACATACCAGGCATGTGCGCACGTGTACCCCAAATCCTGACAGGTGAAGCAACGGAGATGGGATGGGGTGACCATTCTCATTAGAGGGGCCACTTCTCACTTTCCCTCTCTCGCTCTGTTTCTCTCTGGTGAGCACATATGCCCTACAGGAAAAAAAAAAAGTTGATTAAAAAAATACATAGTCCTGCACATGCATGTTTATTGGGGCACTATTCACGATTGCCAAGACATGGAACCAACCCAAATGCCCCCGTACAGATGAATGGATTGAAAAAGTGTGGCACATATACTCCATGGAATACTATTCAGCCATAAAAAAAAAACCCAACAAAACCCTGGCTTTTGACAGAAAGTGGAAGAATATGGAAGATTTTCTGCTGAGTGAAGCAAGCCAGAATATGAAGGAGAGACATTGTATGTCCCCACTTAATATATACTGAGTGTCCGCACTCGTGTGAAACTGATTGACTAACACAAGAGATGGGTGTGAGTGCCAGATGTGGTGTGTGTGGAGGAGTGGGGCCTGAGGAAGGACGTTTGGAGGAGGGATACGGAGACAGAGCATTGAGAGGATGAGGAGGTGTGGTGTTATCTGTTGAAGATACTTTGATCAACTGGACTAGGGAGAAATGTTCACATATTGAAATGTTCACTTTGTAAGCTAAATAATGTGATTGAGTGTATAAAAATAATATAAAATAAAATAAAAATACATAGTCCAGGGCCAGCAAGTGGCATGGTGGTTAAGGGCACTGGATTCCCACATGACTGACCACGGCTTGAGTCCTAGATCTGGCACTCTGCTTTCTCACTTCCCCATCCCCATCCCTCGCTGGTCAAACTAAAACAAAACAAAACAAAACACCCACATAGTCCCTTCTCTCAAAAAACAAAACAACAACAAAAAGCAGAAACCATTATTTTATAAAATAAATTCTTTAAAAAAGTAGAATTTGCTTTTTCTGTGGAATAGAGACTTGGGAGTGACTTTGGAATTTGTTGTAAGTAATCCATAGCAGCAGCTCTTTGGCTGTGTGTGCTGTAGAAAGAGAAGCTAGCAAGGAAAGCTGGCTATTCTGACATGACACCACACACACACACACACACACACACACACACACTTCAATTACCTGTAAAGCAGCATATGAATAGTGCTTATTTTTAACTGATGCTGTGGTAAAACAAAAGGATCTTCTCAACATTTATTTCAAATTGTATTACTTAAGACTTTTCAAGTGCCAGCAGAATATCTAGAAATGTATGGATCAGAAAATGCAATGGATTTATAAAGCATCAGTTCTTATTAGTGAAAAAAACCACTTCAAAGAAAACTGGACACTTTTAAAGGATCAAATGACTCTTCCGGGGGGACAAGGCCATTAGGAAACCTTTCTGTTCAGAAATGTAATCTGTACTCTGCGGAATTCCATTTAAGATAGAACTCAAGAATGGCTTCAAGACTGAAATCCAGGCCTCTTATTCCACAGTGGTAACCCAGAAAGGAAGAAAAGTTTTTGTTATCCTTCGTGATACTGACACACTCAGGTACAACATGTCCTGGTTTCTCTCAGTAACCCATCAAACATGTATAACCTGTAAGTTCATATTCACACTTTAAAAAAATTTATCTACTTAGTGTGTATCTTTTCAGGTTAAGAAATCCTGTAAGGTTTCCAACTGCTCTGCAAAGTAATACTTTATTTTACTTATTCCAAATGCTGTCATTTTCTACCTTTAAAAGGTAATTCTTTGGGCTCTGGGGATACAGTTCATAATTTCTCATCACTTCTGCAGATTTTCCTCCCATACCTCTTGGTCTTCCCTAAGCATCTGTTCAGTATATAAGTCCACCCTAGACAATGTTTTCCCCCCTATTTTCTATTTTATTCCATTCTGTCTACAGAGTTCTTCTTCGCCTATACGGCCCTTTAATTCTATTTATCCTTCAAAGCTTACCTTAGGTCATCCCCCACCCCACCCCCATGTTCTTTCCCTCTTAGTCCAATCCATTATGAACTCCTGTATCATTATACTGCCTCCCTTCACAGTGTTTGCTTCTCTGTCTCCTTTTATTGCTCTCAACTATTCTATCGCTATCTCTCTTCCCTCAACAGTAAGAGCCCAGAAATCCTGACTTTAACTTACTTTGTTTCTTTCCTAACCTATGGGATGAGTTTCACCATAGACTGTGCTTTAGTCTTTGTTGGTTTCCTGTCAGTCTTTAAGGAAGTAGCATAAGCTGGTCCTCATGTCAAACACATTCCCCACCTGGTCATTTGCGCAGCTGTGTGTGCTACAAGGATAAATACGGAAGCTGGTTATTTCATTATGAAGAAGCAGAGAGGGGATTTGGTGACCAACTATGATGCTGGTGTATGAAGATCCTGCAGTACACAGAGCACCCACAGATTTCAGGGAGACATTGATTAAGAGTTCCATGGTGGGACCAGCAGTTGGCCTAATGGCTATATCACTGGACTCCCATGTAGTTGACCACGGTTCAAGTCCTGGACCCAGTGGCTTAAACTCACGCTGGGCATGTGTGCATGCATGCCCAAGATCCTGAGAGGAGAGTGGAAGAGAGAGGATTGTGGTGTGGCCGTCCCCCCAGTGGGTGATTTCTAGCTTTCTGTCTCTCTGTCTCTATCTTTCTGGTGAGCGCACACACCCTATCAGCAAAAACCTCTCAAATAAATAAATAAAAACAAAGAGTTTCATGGTATCTTTTTGTGAAGAAGGAAAATAAATAGTTGTATTGAACTTGAGCTGTTTCTGGACCTCAAAACAGCCAATTAGTATCCCTTACAAATTTGTCCACTAGCCATCTGGGTTTTCTTTTTCTTTTTCTTTTTCTTTTTCTATTTTTTTTAAGAATTACTTTTTTAAACTTATTTATTTATTTATTTTAATTTGACCAGAGAGGGACAGAGAGAGAGAGAAAGTGAGAAAGCAAGTTACCAGACTTTACTTTTCTAAGTCAGGAGCTTTATGTTTTTCTTATACAAGTTCTATCATTGCAAGCTCAGTGGTTAGCCAACAAGGTGCAATACATTAAATCCAGTCTTAACTTCCTTGCAATGTTGGGTGTGGGGCTGATGCGTGCGAAATGGGCAGAGCTGAAGGCTTAGGTGAAGATTGGAGGTTATGTGTATGGGAAGGGGGAAGGTTTGCCTATTGTCAGTCTTAATGTCTTTATTCAAGGAAGTCATTCTTGAGAAACTGGGAGTCATGGAGAAGGCAATATTAACTTTGTGCTCTCTTTCATTTCCAGCCTATAATTCAATACATGCACCAGAGTTTTAGGCATTCTTTAGACTTTAGAAGTTTGAAAAACACTGTTTTACATGTGTTCAGCTTTCTTTTTGAAAAATTTTTTAAAGAATTATTTTATTTACCTTATTTATTTATTTAGTTTGAATTTTTTTGAAGAATTATTTTATCTAACTTTAATTTAATTTGAGCAGAGAGGAACAGCATGTGTGAGAGAGAGGGGTAAGGAAGGAGTGAGAAAGCAAGCTGCCAGATCCTGGACTCGAACTGCAATCAGCCCTGTGTGAGTCCAACGCCTTAACCACCATGCCACCTGCCGGCCCTTCAGCTTTCTTTTTATTTCAATTTACAATGGCTGAGAGTATCAAATAATTTGACGTTTTGGGAACTGTTCTTTGGAGAAAAGAGAACTTTTTTGTGTTAGTTTCACACATAGTATCACATTTAATCTCTAAAATAATTCCATTAGATAAGCATTATTACTCTGATAATTACAGCTGATAGAGTTGAGGAGAGCAAAGGGCTTACTCTAGTCTCTGATGCCATAGCCGCTTGCAGAGGCTCTCACGCTCCCTGATTATATATCCTTCCCATTTTGAAAGATAGGCTATCTTTAGAGACGCCCATCATTTCTGAAAGAAATGACTTGATTTCACATGGACGGGTTGGTCTTTGCTTAGTGGGTAAGAACACCAGCAGTGGTGGCCAGATACTTGCTCTCCTGCCCTCTACACACGAGAAGCCCTTCTGTACGTTCATTAACTTCTCGAGGTTTCCATGTCATTACTTGGAAAATGGGAGTCCTAATAGTAGCTTCTTAGAGTAGTTCTTAGTTCTTGTAGTAAATGGAGTAGCACGTGGGAAGCGCCCAGCACAGGGTGCACGTAGAAAGCATATTTTAGCTCTTATAAAGACGTATATTCTTTTTTTACCTTATACTTTACTCTGAAGGTTGCTGTTGAGGGTCTAAAAATATCCCTGAAGAGACAGCTATGGGGAAGCACCACAGGGTGGTCAGTCAGGACATGCAGACTATTCCTTAGAAACTAGACTTATTAGTAACAGTAGTAGCTCACGGGCTCCAACCGATTGCTGTGTAAAAAGTCATTCCCTGCAGTTAGCTCTGATACTCCTTCCATCGCTCTTGGAGAACCTAGCACAGTGCTCAAATGCTCACTGCCTGACTCACAGAGGCGACTGCAATGATGGGGCACAGGGGAGTGAAGAAAAGAACACACCACTTGGAAAAGGCAAGGCTCCCCAACTTCTACACAGTGCAGGACTGGGCTAATATACAGGCTTGGTAACATAATGCATTGTATTTTTCTGTGGGATCTCAAAGGTACACACTGCAGTCCCCATGCAAGTCAGCGGTAGGTCCGGGCTGCACACTGGCCTCTGCGCATTCACCTGTCGGGGGACTCAGCCCATGTACTAACACTGGTATTTTGCAGAGAAGAAAATAGACCTCCTATCAAGGGGAATAAGAAAAAGCAAAATGTTTAAGATACAAAAAGTATGGAAAATTATCTGTATAGAAATATTTTTGGCTCTGTATCCAGACTGGGAAAATTCATTTTGTATGCCGTAATGATACACAGTGATTGAATGTAAAAAAAAAAGCCCAGACAAATCAGTAATGTAGTTGGTATCCAAAAAGGACAATATTTAAGTTATACTCTAGAGGTATCTCAGTATTTTAAGTCTCTTTGGCACACAATCTGAGAAGCTCGCATCAGTCAATAAAAACCTGGAGTCTATCTTTCCTTCAACTCTCTCTCTCTCTCTCCCCACCAAGCCTCCTTTTCACTATCCCTCCCCTTCTTTTGACAATTAGGAACCAGTCTCACTGTTGTACTAATAGTCCTGGCTTGGAGTCTAAAGGAAACACAGGTTGGCACCTTTGTTTATTTATTTATTTTTAATTAATTTATTTTGCTACAGGGCACATGCACTTGACAGAGACAGAGAGAAAGAGAAAGTGAGAAATCCCTGCCCTCCAAAGGGCGTAGCCACTCTGCAATTCCCTCTTCTCTATCCTCCTCTTAAGATTTTGGGCAAGCATGCACACACACCTGGTGTGATTTTCAAAGCTCCGGGTGGTGGACTCAAACTGTGCAGCTGGTCATGTAGGATCCAGCTATCTTAACCTCTATGCTACCTGCTGGACCCTGGCTGGCACGATTAATTGCACATCACTGTCCCTGAAAGTCCTTTGCTAACTTGTTTCCCCCTCTTCTGCAGCTCTTCAAGGGGGGAAAAAAAAAAAGGTTTTTAGTTTCCTCCAGACCATCTGAAGGTGTAGTCTAGAAACAGAAAAAAGGAAACTGAACTAGCCCACCAGCTGGAACTGGAATGGGGCTCCTCTTCTGAGGGATTGCCCTCTTATGGTCCTCATCGCCCCTTCATGTCTTCTTCAACTGGACTTTATGTTAGATAGGGAAGTCCTGACTCTAAACCAAGGCACTGGCAAATCTCAACACTAGTGTTTACAATTACACGGAAAGCAGTTTGCACTCTGCTCTTTTTCCCTACTCCTCCCTTGAGGCCAGTTGCTCAGTCTCTTCACGTTGGACTGAGAGCTGGTAGAGCATGTGGTTAGCAAGGCTTCAGAGCTGCCACCTTCTCTCCTCTGAACCCAGGAGTGTCATCTCACCAGACGTTTGTATCATTTTCTTAGAGGTCACATTTATTGAGACATCATTTATATTCAGTAAATTTCCTTTTTTAAAGTGTTCTGTGAATTCTGGCAAACTGATACAGTCATGTAACCATAACCACAATAAACATACAGAATATCACCGTTACGCTGAAAGCTTCCTCTTGCCCCCTTGTTTTAAACCGCTTCCTGCCATCTTTAGTACTTGGCAGTTGCTGGTCTGATTTCTGTCCCTGTAGTTTTGCCTTTTCTAGACAGTTACAGAAGTGGAATTATATAGTATGTAGTATTTGGAATCTGGCTTCTTTCACTTAGTATAATGCTTATGAGATTTATGCAAGGCTTCTGTATAGCAGTAATTTGTTCATGTTTATTGCTAAGTATTTATGTGGGTATACAATTTGTATATTTCTGGGTCTTGGTGATTTTGAATAAAAAATGATTTTTAAAAGTTTTTTTTATAAATTTTTTGTTGTTTGTTTTTTTGTTTGTTTAAAAGCAAATTATCCTAATCTACTCATACAACAATTAGGACTTACACTTTTAATTTGGTTGGAAATTAAGGACTTGTCTTTTTATTCCTTTTAATTATTATTATTATTTTTAGAGATTTTTGCTATAGGGTACATATGCTCTTTGGAGAGACAGAAAACGAGAACCACCTCCCCCCCCCAGGGGGATGACCATGCCACAATCCCTTCTCCGCCATTCTCGTCTCAGGATTTGGGGCACACACGCACACATGCCCAGCATGTTTCAAGTCACTGGGTCTGGGACTCGAACTGTGGTTGGTCATCTGGGAGTCCAGCGATGTAACCATTGCGCTATCTGCTGATCCCAGGACTTGTCTTTCTAAAAAACATTTTTCTTTGTGAATGATAGAGCACATGAGCACACATTTGAAAGTGAAAGGAGAGAGAGAGAGAGAGAGAGAGAGAGAGATGAGATGAGATCTAGGGGTAGTGGTTACGTTGCTGGACCCCCACATGGCTGACTGTGATTGCCTATCAGACCCAGTGGCTTGAAAATCACACCGGGCACATGTGCATGCATGTCCAAGATCCCAGGAGGAGAAGGGATTTCTGCCTGGCCATTCCCCTTGGAGTGATTTCTCACTTTCCCTCTCACTGTTTCTGTCTCTCTCTTTCTGGCTAGCACATGCACCCTATAGCAAAAACCTCTTAAAAAAATAATAAAAATAGAGAGAGAGAGAGGAGACCCTCCACAAGGCCCGGTCACATTGCAACCCCTTTCTTCCAGTCCTCCAGCCCATCAGATCTTGGGCATTTGTGCATATGCCTAGCATTTTTCAGGCCAACTGGGCCAGGCATTGACCATGGTTACCACGTGGGATGTGGTTTCTCTTGAGCAGTGTTTACTCTTGCACCACAGAGCCAGCCCAGGGATGGTCTTTTGCCCTTTCTGCGAAGTCTTCATTCTGAAATACCATCATCGTAGTGCAGGCTGGCCAGGGAGCTCTTCATAGCTGTTCCAACAGGTATCCTTTCTGCACTCGTCATTCTAGCCTGTGGCTTTCTCCCTGGAGGAGAGGACACTGCTGCTCATCCACGTCTGAACCAATGACAAAAGCTCACTAACAGAAAGAACTCAGGAGGGAGCAGCTCGTTTGCCTGAGATTAGCAGTCTTCTTTGCAATATAGCTGTAATGTAAATATCAGTAATCTCATTACCCATAGGATACTGAAAGTCAAATCTTGATATTTCAAACTCTGTTTCACTTAGAAAATTACCTACCTGAGAAGTAAGAAGAGAAATACATTTTAAAAAGATATCAAAGGTCTAGATTTGTAGGTGTTGATTTATTATATAGTACATGCACCTAAAAATAGAATTTGTATTTTAGATACATTTGCCTCAGGCGTAATAGTGTTTCAACACTGTGAAATTACACTGCAAAACTATTGCTGTTGAAACTTCTCTTTCTCCAACTTATTTCTCTTTCCAGAAAAAGGGAGTTGGGGAGGAAGAAGAAAAAAGCAGAAAACATGAGTAGTTATACAGTACATTTTATTTTAAACTCTCAAAAGTTGTTTCCAAAAGTAGACTTACTTGATGTTACTTAATTGCTGGTAGGAAGTAGGACGAGTTTTTGTGAAGAACTACAGTAGGATGGTTAATTTTAGGCAGCAACTTGACTATGCCATAGAGTGCTCAGATATTCGTTAAAGCAATTATTCTGGATGTTTCTGTGACACTGCTTTTTCAATAAGACTACATTTAAATATGTGGACTTGAGTAAAGGAGATTACCCTCCGTAATGTGAGTGAACGTCTTTCAGTGAGTTGGAGACCTAAATGAAATGAAAGACTGACCTCTTATAAGCAAGAAGGAATTCTGCCAGCAGGCAGTCTTTGGGTTCCAACTGTAGCTTTTCCCCATGTCTCCAGCCTGCTGGTTTACCTGCAAATTTTGGAGTTACGAAGCCTCCACAATTAAATGTACAAATTTCTTTCTCTCTTTCTCTCCATCATGTACACATGCACACATGCATGGGCACACATACACATGCACACATATACACACTTCTTAAAGACTTGCAGAACTTCTACATTTGAGAAAATATTAAAGATAATTTATTCTCATCCTTAGCCATGGATATCTTTTCCAGTATCTGCCTAAACAAGCATCAAACTTGAGCTGAGTTTTTTTGTCCAGTAAGCTATTAGTCACTAAAGCAGCTACTTTTATTTTTGGACTGTTCTATTTGCTTTATTTGGTTCATATAGCAAGCCCAATCCATTTCTCACTGTTGTCTACCCTTTAGCCAAATTTTTTCCCTTGGGATTATGTTGGCTATTTGAACATAGGTACACATTCCTCTGTGCAATTCAGCTTGAGTGATGTGTGCAGCAGAATAATTACGAATTATTAACTAATTTTATTTGTGTATTATTTTTTCCACATTTTTACCACTCCAAAGAAGGGAGAGCAGCAGAACACAGAGAACACAGTCAGCTTTGGGTGCTCAGAAGGAGCAGAAACAGCAGAGAGAGCATCGTATCCGAGGGGACTGCCTCGATGGCGACAAGCGCCAGTGCGCGGGGACCGGTGTGCATGATGCCAGGTCACGTGGGACAGTGAGTCTCTCAAGGATGCTGTGTGGACAGGTGATGCCCAAGGACTAGAAGGACCCCAGACCCCTCAATGCCCAGGACACAGGGTAGATCAGGAAAGGGGAGCTGCAATTGGTCAGGCTTAAGTCTCCTCCTCTGAGTAAGGCATGAAATGAAACCTTAGTGGAATTCACAGAAAAATCTGGTTACTTTTTTTTTGTTTTTAGAGGTTTTTACCTTAGGGCATGTGCACTTGCCAGAGAGAAAAGAGACAGACAGTGAGAGGGAACATGAGAAATCACCCCCAGGGGAGATGACCACACCAGAGTTCCTTCTCTTCCACTTTCCTCTCAGGATCTTGGGCATCCATGCACACGCACCCAGCACAAGTTTCAAGCCACTGAGTCTGGGACTTGAACTGCGGTAGGCCATTTGGGAGTCTAGTGATGTAACTTTTATACCATCTGCTGGCCCCTGGTTACATGTATTAAAATAAATTTAATACATGAATTTTAATTCATTACTGAAATGAAATTTTAACCCATTACTGAAAAAATGATGGAGAAGATGACTGTTTGCTTTGAGAATAGTTTTGACTCTGAGAGGGTCTAAATATAAGATGGGAAGTCATGGTCCCGAGGGAACACCCTGGCGAGTCACAAGCAGGTACTTTTATTTTGCATATATTAATTCCTTGACTCCGTTCCATCTTGTTACCAATATTCCTTCAAAAGACATTTATTAAATGCTTGCTGCCTGATAGACACTGTGCTAGTCATTGGAAAATCAGACAAAAATGTCCTTGTTCCCAGGGGGAGCTGGAAGAGAACACCACAATGTAAGCAAGTACAATTAAATGACCTTGTTTAATGGGCTTTAAAAATGTAAAAATATCTCAGGTCCTATTCCTATGCGGACCTGCCTAAAGTCAGTTGCCTGAATTTTTACTGTTAAAATTGAGTATTAATGAGAACTTGAAGGCGCTTGTGAAGTCATGGCACTTCTAGGGAGCAGAATTTTTTACAGTAACTGGGATGGCCTTGCAGAGTTTAAAATCACTTGCAGTCCATAGCAGGCGAGCAGTTGCTTGTCTTTTCTATGATGAGGTGAATGTGGCATTTTCAAGGACAATGTAAATGTGTGTGATAGGTGAGATTACTAAGCAGGTATCATACTCTCTGCTTGACACCTGTTATGGTATTTAGTCCTCACAACAACACAACAAAATCAGTACTATTCATTTTTTTTTTTTTTTTTCAGTTTGTTAGAGGGCATATGTGCTTGCCAGAGAGACAGAAAAGGAGAGAAAGAGAGAGAAGTGAGAAGGCATATCCCAGCAAGAACGACCATGCTGTGATCCTTTCTCCTCCACTATCCTCTCAGCATTTGGGGCATGCATACAGATGCACCCAGAGTGTTTTTCAGGCTTCTGGGTCTGGGACTCAGACCTCACAGTTGGCCATGTGAGATCCAGTCACTTTAGCCAGCATCCCACATGGCTGGCCCTTAATCCATATTACTTATGAGGAAATCAAGGCCTAAGGAATTAAGTGGCATATTCAGTGTCACATGGCTCGTCAGGAGTGGAGGAGACATTCAGCTCTAGACATGATCTGGAATGAAATTCTTTATCTGGCATATATTATTGCACTTGAAAAATAAATGCGGAATAGGCATTAAGAAATGCAAAGAGGCCCAGCCTCAGTGGCACTACTGGAAATGTACCAAATTGAGTGCTGGGAGTCACATAGCTGGCAGCCTCGGCCTGAAACATGCTGGGTGTACATTGCATGCGTGTCCAGGATCCTGACAAGCTGGGGGCTGGGGAAAGGGTATTGTGGCATGAGGAGAGCTTACTGAGGAGATCTCGTCAAGGATGCTTCTCTCTCTCCCCTTCTCTCTCTCGGGCACACACACACACACACACACACACACACAATCATAAATAAAATAATACTTAAAAACCAGGATCGATCTGGTGCAGTGGTAGAAGTCAGATCCCATGTCGTGACCACAGTTTGCGCCCCTGACTCAGTCAGCATGGCACATGCCAGGAGCACATGCAGGGGTCCAAGACCGATGGGCTGGAGGGAGAGAATCACAGGCTCCTTGGAGGGTGCTCATCTCCTCTCACATGCATGTGCACATGCTCTACATGGATTGTTAAAGCTCACTTTTTTTTTTTTTGGAGAGTTTTTTGCTATAGGGCGCGTGCGCTCGCCAGACAGACAGAGAGAAACATAGAGACAGAAAACGAGAAATCACCCCCCGGGGGGATGGTCACGCCACAATCCCTTCTCCTCCATTCTCCTCTCGGGATCTTGGGCACGCATGCACACGCGCCTAGCGTGAGTTTTAAGCCACCGGGTCCAGGACACAAACCGCTGTCGACTACATGGGAGTCCAGCGACATAGCCATTACGCTAACTGCTGGTTCCCGTTAAAGCTCACTTTAAGAACAGACGGGCAAACAAAGCAACCCGAGGAGTCAGAAGCCATTTCATACATGGTGTGAAGCTTTACTGAAACTCAGCCTGTCCTGTTCTACAGCTGCTTGCCCACTACGGAGGCAGAGTTGAGACAGTGTGGCCTGCAAAGCTGCGTGTGTTTACCTTCTGGCCATTCCTAGAAAATATCTGGTGATTAAAAAAATAATAAAACATTTTCTGGGACCAGCAGTTAGCGTAATGGCTATGTTGCTGGACTCCCATGTAGTTGACTGCGGTTCGAGTCCCGGACCCAGTGGCTTAAACTCACACCGGGCACGTGTGCGTGCATGCCCAAGATCCCGAGAAGAGAATGTAGAAGGGATTGCAGTGTGGTCATTCCCCTGGGGGGTGATTTCTTGCTTTCTGTCTCTACGTTTCTCTCTGCTTTTCTGGCTCTCTCTCTTTCTGGCGAGAGCATGCGCCCTTTAGGAAGAAACCTCTACAAAAATATTAATAATAATAAAAACATTTGCTGATCTCTGATCTATGATGGGGGACACATGACAATAATACTTCATAACTAAGCTGGAGACTGGAGAATGTTCTTTTTAATCAAGGACCACATTTGTACCGTTCGATGTTGAAGCTGGTATGCTGTATTAGACGTAAAGGATTTAGAGGTACTGGGCAGTCTTGCTAGATCTCTGTGACTTGACTTATCACATCTGAACTGAAATGAATCGTCTGTCTGTGTTGCTGAGCAGGTCCTTCTAAATCTATTAAAAGTGCCAATATCATAACTAAAAGACTTCTCAAGGATCTTATTTTTTATTAGACTGGGAATTAATAGAGTGGCCTCAGACCTTTGAAAGAAGGACAGAAGTAATTACTTTAAAACTTGGAACATTATCTGGGTTTTGGAGCAACAAGGTAAGTGATTCTGCTGGGATTATCTCATTTGAATTAGCAGCAGTCATAGCATGCCAAGAAAATTCCTCTCTAAAGCAAAGGGAAACATGCCTAAAATGACTTGTACAACAGTTTACAAAACAATGCCTGTGCTGTATGCTTACATTTGCATACTTGTAAGTATACACACACACACACACTTCAGGATATCGGGCTGTCCCTGTTGAAATTTGTTTATCACTCCTCCTTGCTTTCAGGAAATGTAGTTGCCCCGTCCTCACTGTGTCCGTCTTCTCTCCTTCCATTCGGAACGTGGCTACTCCACCTTGGCCGTTCTCCTCTTGCGCTGAAATCCGCACTGATGACCTCAGAGGCGGCTGAGTCTGAGCTTTGAGTCTTGCGCATCACTCTCTTCCCCGTGATGTCCCATCATCTTTCATTATCCTCATTCTCTCTCTTCTTGGTTTGCTATAGGGCACTCGTGCTTGCCAGAGACAGAGAGAGTGAGACGTCACCCTCAGAGGGGCCGGCCCTGCTGAGACGCCATCTCCGCTCTCTCTCGGGGTTCGGGGTGTGCACGCAGCTGTGCTGGCACTTGGTGCGTCTCTCAGGCCACTGGGTCCAGAACTCAAACCGTGCAGTGGGCTGCGTGGAGGCCAGCCGCTCCCACCTCCACGCCACCTGCTGGGCCTCTCCCTTCTCTTTAAAGGTTTTTCCTGGACAGGTGTTCAGGTGACTTGGCTGTCCTGCACAGTTGGAGTAATGACACTGTGATGAGGATTTGGGGCACCCACCCAGTCCAGATGGTACCGCTATAGGGAATACCCACCCATTCTTAAGGTGACACTTACTACAGGGTGTTATGAGAACACGTGGACAGTTTAGTTATCCTGATGCAAAAGACGTTTCCTGACAGGTGGTGTCTGAGTCAGATCTTAAAGCTTTAGTAATGGTGATTCTCAAGAAAAGGAAGGGGGTCAGGAGGGAAGGGGAAGGATGAGCTCCAGGCAGAAGGGCAGTAAATGCCCAGGATTCGGCCCCATGCAGCTGCCTGACCGTGGCCTCGCCCTTGGTGGGACTCTGTCTGCTGCCCACAGCCGCTCCGGAAGGTGTAGCATGGTGGTGGTGGGCTGAGGGGTGGTGAGTGAAGACCAGCTTTAGGGTGGAGGAAGGGTCTTCCATTGAATCACTGACCTGGGTAAGCACTAGCTTCTGTTTCTTTCTCTAGAGACAGTGCCTCACTCAGCAGGAAGCACTCAGCCTTTTCCTCTCACACCTGGCAGTCTGCTCACCCAGGGCGGTGCTCCACAGAACTCCATCTGGTTACATCAGTGGCCTGATCTGCCGGTGGTGCTGTTTCCTCAAAGAACTGCCTTCAGGGGACTTCCCTTATTTAGGAAAGCTATTGTTGAAAAACTAAAACTGTATCCAGGTTAACACCCATGGGTTCCTCAAACCAAGTAATATGAAGCCCTGTGTGGAAGTAACAGCTTTTTTCTTTCCCCAGAAATATTTGGCGATCACAAAAGGAGAGATCAAATGCCAGTCTGGTGTTTTCTGAAACATCTCTGATTAACATGCGTGTTAGCAAACACTGCAGGAAACCATTCAGTACGTAATAAAGCAGAGTGGGATAGTGATGGTTTACATTTAACAATGGCTTCTTCATAATGTTCACATATTTAGGTGATCTCTTTCCTGAATTAAATGATAAATAAGAATTTTAATAATATACTTCCTATGTGAAAACCCGAGAAAGCCTCTGCTGCACTTGGTGGAAGACGGAGCTGATTGTTTGGAGCTCACATACCAGCATGAACACTTGCTGCTGGCTCCTCTCCCCCACATAATGCGGTCTGTGTGTTGTTGCAGGCACTGCCTTCCACAGCAGTATGCCCTGAGCCCATGATAGGCAGCTCGCTGGGAGCAAAGTGTGACACTGAGATCCTTTGACTTGCCCTTTGCAACAGTACAATGGGGACATTCTTTTTCCAAGACAGTCATTGATTGAGACTGGCACTATCTGGTTATAGCTAGATAGCTATTTGTCATGATAGATTTGATGTGTGAAAAAAAGGCATTCTAATTGATCTTAGCCTAAAAGGGCCAAAGTGGTATCAGAAAAGGTTGTACAGAAATATGAAGAATAATTTTATTAGCTTCTCGAACCCTTAAAGATAGCTGACTTTCTTTTCAAGTGTTTGATTAAATAACACATGAAGCAGTTAAACTTGATCACCTGTCAAAACCCTTTTGTTTTATGTATTTAACGTGGAGAGGGTTAGAAGACCGAAAAAACTGATCACATGCACATTAGTTTGTACTTGTGGGTGTTAAGAAGCGAAGCTGGGAGATGCTAAGAAAGTTGCTTCCATTACATGTGGTGCACTTGAAAAGTGATCAAAGTGATCAGACTTCAGCCACACCTCAGGACAGAAGAGGCAATCTCCAGAGAGTGACAGTGTTGGGTGCTCGGTCTGAGTCATCACCCTCTTTCCTGTTTCTCCATTGGCATTCTTTGCACATCGCTAGCCTAACAATCATCACATCCAGGTTTAATTATCTGCCTGTTCGTCTGCTTTTCCTGCTAGACTGTGAGGTCCTCGATACCAACCATATGCTCTTTGGGTTGCATTTCCTAAATTCTGGCCAGAGTGGATGCGCAATAGGCATTTTAGAAGACAGGGAGAGAGGAAGGAAAGGCCAGAGCTCACTTATAATGTTTGTAAAGATATTGGTCAAAATAGGATAGGTATTTAATTTGATAAGACATTTTATTCAAAGACAGGTTTGTCTTACTTAGAATTAAAGCCTAAGTTATAATTTAACAGGAACTATATGTCTTTCATAATAAAAAATAAATGGCATACATTTTTAAAGACTTTTAAGCATTAAACAGAAATTAAACTGCAGGAATTTGACATCCTCAAGAATTACCTAGGCTGTTAGCTTTGCAAAGAGTAAAAGATAAAAAGAGGGGAATTAATGAAATGAAGTTGAGTGAATTATATTAGTAAATATGAATAGTCACTATGAAAATCCAAAGAATTTTAAACAAGGAAATATTGCTAAAATAAAGCAGTTTTACTTATCATCATCATATTATGAAACAAAATATTTTAGTAAGTCGTACTGATAAGTGGCTGATTTTATTCTTTGTAAATGAAGTGGGTTTTTATTTTAACCTGGATAATGTAAATATGTCGGTTAATCATTAGAGGACTCCTAGTCTTCTTGGTTCCACTTTTTAAACAACAGAAAGATCATAAACCCTTGAAATTTCCTTGGACTTATCTTAGGTAAAGTCCAAAGTTTGACCTAGTGTTTCATAAACCGTAAACCTTGCACTGGAGAACCTGTATTGACAGAGAATCCTGGAATTCTGGGGTACTTCTTACTCAGCCTGCCTTTGACCCGTTTCTTTCTAAAGAGTCCTACATAATTGGCCTCTTACTCATGACCTATCCAGATTTTTATAAAAAAAATCAAACGTTTTATCTTAGAATTGTTTTAAATTATAGAAAAGCTACAGAGATAGTTGAGAGTTTCCATATACCCTGTATCCAGTTTCTGTTAATAGCATCTTACATTAGAATAGTGTTTGCACGCTAAGGAATCTATACGGTATTATTAACTAAAGTCCATAGTTCATTCAGATTTCTTTACCTTTTACCTAATATTCTTTTTTATGGTTCAGGGTCCTATCTAGGATACATTATAGTTAACCATCAAGGTTTTTGGGCTCCTGCTTATAGTTGTACTCAGACTTCCTTTATTTATTCTTTTTTTTTTTTTTTTTTTTTTAGTTTATTTTTTCTTTGTTCCATGAACAGGAAAGACAGAGAAAGTAAACTAGGGGGAGAGGAAGAGAGAGTGAGAGACCGCGACTCTCTAGCTGCCTGCGGCCTGCAGCCAGCCCTGACCCAGCCCAGCGTGGGCTCAGCGTACTCAGGGAGGCTGGTCTGCAGACTGGAGCGAGGGACCTACCGTGTAGGGTGGCCTTGCGGAACCTTGCATGTTACTGCTGTACCACCACCCGGTCCCACTTCCCTCATTTTTGGTGACTTGGACAATTTGAGGATCTATGGTCAAATATTTCGTAAGAATCCCTTAATTAGGACTTGCCTGCTGTTTTCCTCATGATCGAGGCTGTAGGTTTTTAGGAGCAAGACTGCTATGGTTTGTGTGTTTCCCCAAAATTCACATGTTGACGTTTGGTTGTAATGGGATTAAGAGGGTATAAACTTGATCAGACCATGGTTGTTTAAAGGTGGAGCCTTTGGGAAAAGAGCAGTGACTAGGCGATGAGGGAGGGCCTGCTCTGACTGACTGCTGGTGAGTTTATAAGGCGAACGGAACACAGAGAGCCGAGCTCCTGTTCTTTCGCAATGCTACGCCCTGCATGGCCTCAGGACCCCACCCGCAGGAAAACCCATACCAGATGGGCCCCAGACCTTGAACCTTTGAACCTCGAGTGGAACAAACCTCTATTCTCCTAACTTACCCAGACCTGGTGTTCTCTGCTGTTACCAGCAGACTAGAATAGCATTCCTCTCATCATCGTATCAGGAGTTCATGCTATCAACTCCTCACTGCTGAGACTGACCTCGGCTCTGGGCTGAGGCTGTTTGTCAGTTTTCTCCTATAAAACTACCTTTTCTCTCCTTTCCACGCAGTCCTCTTTGGAGGAAAGTTACCAGGTAAAACCCACACTTAAGAAGTGGAAAATACACTCGCCCTCCATGAGGAAGTAAACACAAGTTATTTGGAATTTTTACACACAGATTTTTTTCCATATTTATTTGTTTATTTAATCATTTATATTAGTCTAGATATATAAATATTTATTTCATACCTTATAATCCAATCTACTTAATTTTGTTCAAATTGTTCTAGTTTTCACCATTAAGAGCTCTTACAGTTGGTTCCTGAGTCCCTTTGACATACCTTTATTTTGGGGAATTTTATGGGGTTTTTCAAGCACATTCTTGTTTTCTGGCACTATACGATACTCGTCTCATCATCTGTATTTTTGGCCCCAACTCTAGAGTCAGCCATTTTCCCAAGGAGTGCCAGTTCCTCTTTTGGAGAATGGTGTTAGGAAACAAGATGCATGGATGCTAGGTGTGAGTAGCATCCTTCCTTCTGGCCCCTCTTAGCTGAGGAAACAAGGAAACATCTGCATAAATATTTCTATACGTTACTAAAGTACATAGAGATACCTTTTTATCTATATTAAGCTAAACATGAATTCATGCAATGTTTCCAATTTATTTATGTTTATTTATTTTAGAGATATTTTTGTTATAGGGCATGTGTGCTTGTCAGAGAGAGAGAGAGAGAAAGTGAGAAGTCACTCTTGGGGAGATGGCCACCCCACAGTCCCATCTCCTCTAGTCTCCTCTCGAGATTTTGGGCCTGCATGCAAACACACCCAGTGTGAGTTTTGAGCTGCTGGGTCCGGATTCTGATGGAGGTTAGCATGTGGGAGTCCAGCGCCTTAACTACCACTCCGCTCCTGGCCCCCAGTGTTTTAATTTAGATCCATTCACACATAGATCCTCACAGCCTTCTGCCTTTGCTTTTCTGTAGCTCTCTGATGTCCTCGCTGAATGGCTCATTTCCAGTGTGCGTGTGACTTTATCGACGGGAGCACCGTCACTGTGCTCAGCTGCTTCTGCCTGTATCTCACAGAATCCACTGCTCGTTACGTTACAGAGGCTGGCACTTTTCCCTGGGCCTTTTTGTGTGTACGTGTGTGTGTGTGTGTGTGTTTGTGTGTGTGTGTGTAGAGGTTTTTTCCTTAGGGTATGTATGCTTGCTGGGGAGAAAGAGAGAGAGAGACAGGGACAGTGAGAGGGAAAATGAGAAATCACCCCCCAGGGGGTGGCCATGCTACAATCCTCCCTCCTTCGTTCTCCTCCGAATCTTGGGTACATATGCACACATGTCTGGTGTGAGTTTGAAACCACTGGATCTGGGACTCGAACTGTGGTCGGCCATGTGGGAGAACAGCAATGTGACTGCTATGCCATCTACTGGCCCCTCCCTGGACCCTTTTCAATTGTTTTGTCACTTTCTTCTTTCCAGGCTGAGTTTCCCTAGTTTTCTAAATGATTTTTTAAAAATTTGCCCACATTAAGGTTCACAGTTTGTGCAGATTTGTTTAAATAGAGAAAGTAATGTTTTAAATTGCTTAATATCCGGTAAAACTGATACACTTGGGGATTTATTAATTAAACAAATATTTCCCTACTTTGTGCTGTCCCCTGTAGCAGTGCCGATCTGTGGGGCTTTATCCTGGCTGAGAGAGCCCCATACACTCTGTATCTGGTCTCCCCTGTCATTAGCATCTTACATTAGAGCGGTATGTTTGCTAAAGCTAAGGAATCAATACTGATACATTACTATTAACCAAAGTCCATAGTTTATTCAGACTTCTTTACTTTATACCTCATTTTTTTTTTTTCTTTTTGAGAGGTTTTGCTATAGGGCACGTGTGCTCGCCAGAAAGACAGAGAGAGAGACAGAAAGAAAGCGAGAAATCACCCCCCAGGGGGCATGGCCATGCTGCAGACCCTTCTCCTCTATTCTCCTCTCGGGATCTTGGGCACACAAGTACATGCGCCCGGCGTGAGTTTAAGCCACCGGATCCAAGACTCGATCCACGGTCGGCTACATGGGAGCTGGCATAGCCATTACGCTAACTGCTGGTTCCTTGATCTCATATTCGTTATGGCTCAGGATCCTGTCTAGAATACCACAGTACCCGGAACACACTTGCAGAGTCAGAAGGTGGGCATCCCTGTTTGAAAAGCATTGACTTAGAATACTGCCTGTTTATGGTCACGTCCCTCAAATTCTAAGATTCCTTAGATCTGCGTAAACACACCTTGTCGACTGGTTCCAGAATCCATTAAAATAATCTATTGAAGAATTACATTTACATTAAGTTAAAATAATTTTTCTTCCACTGCGCTTTTGCTCTCAGTAAAAAAAAAAAGCAATTTAAACTGCAGGGGAGAATAATAACTACTGCAGTCAATACTAGCTTTTGTCTAATACAAACGCCATCAGCAAAACTTAAATTATAATCCCCTTTGTCAACCTGGGGTTGCTGAAAACAGCAATTAAGTCACTCTGCACTTACACATGATCTGCAATACTTTTCTTTTTCTTTTTTATGTGCCTTTTTGTTGTCGCACCAGCCACATTATTTAAACAGCTAGTGAAAACTGCATATCACCATTACGCCAATAAAGAAGGCAAAGGCGCTCTTATCGTGGGGTTGCAGTGGTGCGATGGGCGTGTTGCCATCAGCAAGTTAACAGATAGTTTTTCTTAAGAACGAGTGCTTCGGGAACCAGCAGTTAGCGTAATGGCTATGTCGCTGGTCTCCCACGTAGTCGACCGCAGTTCGCATCCCGGACCCGGTGGCTTAGAACTCACGCCGGGCGCGTGTGCGTGCGTGCCCAAGATCCCAAGAGGAGAATTCTTGGAGGAGAAGGGATTGCGGCGTGACCATCCCCTCTGGGGGGTGATTTCTCGCTTTCTGTCTCTATGTCTCTCTCTGTCTGTCTGGCTAGCACACGCGCCCTATAGCGAAAAACCTCTCCAAAAAAAAAAAAAGAACGAGTGCTTCGTGCATCTTTCCCCCTTCATCTTGCCTAACTCAGGATGTTTGCGAACCCCACGGTGGTATAAAGTATTGTTAAATGAAGAGTATTTATTTCTGCAGTTGGCATAGCAGGTGGGTATAGTTGAGGACTATGTGGAGCAGTCCTCTGGGATTGTAGGATTGAGTTAAAAAGTTGGAGAAAGATTTACTTAAAATCTGAACATTTACATAACAGAGAACTCAACTGACACTGGACTATATTTTTGGTGCAAAACACTGTCACAGTGGGAGGTGTAGTAGGGCTTGGGTGGACCTTCTCTTGTGGTGGGAGGCACTGCTTGGTAGGCTCCTTCAGGAGGTGAGAAAACTGCCCCTTGCTCACAGAGAAAGGGGGAATCCAGAGAAGGGCTCTAAGAGCCGATACTTGAGGCTGAGATGGTTTTAGGTGCTTAACAATGGCCATAGAACAGCAGAACTCTCGTCTGAAGAGACATACAAATGTTTCCCTCAAAAAGTTCCAGAAAATTATGGGACCAGCAGTTAGCGTAATGGCTATGTCGCTGGACTCCCACGTAGTCGACCGCGGTTCGAGTCCCGGACCCGGCGGCTTAAACTCACGCCGGGCGCGAGTGCGTGCGTGCCCAAGATCCCGAGAGGAGAATGGAGGAGAAGGGATTGCGGCGTGGCCATCCCCCCTGGGGGGTAATTTCCTGCTTTCTATCTCTCTGTCTCTCTCTGTCTGTCTGGCGAGCGCACGCGCCCTATAGCAAAAACCTCTCCAAAAAAAGAAAAAAAAAAATTCCAGAAAATTATTTTTGTTCATGAGAGGTGTGTATATTTTGTTGTCCAAATAGTTGCTTTCAGGAAAAATGGAAACAAGCCCAAGCTTAGTCAGGAAGCGAATGAGGAAGCGGATGAGATTCCCTGAGCTTCTGTTCTCTCAGGCTGGGGGAAGGAACTAGCACAGCCACGGCCGACCTGAGCTTGTGCAGCCTGGCTGTGCCCATGTTCACATGCGTGTTCTCAGGGTGAGGTGTGTGGACACGGGGCATACTCAGGCTTCTGAGATCGCCAGTCTGAGCTCAGGGCTAGACTACACTGTGTGGGGAAGGGCACCCAGAAGGAAGGGATGATCAATTATTCCAGGATGGGAGAGGGGCTGGGTTTTTATTCCTACCTTCTTTCAGAGACTGAGTTGGGTTTGGAGTGTCAGGTATGTGCATACGCTAGGGAGGACTCCGCTGGGGAAACCTGTGGAACCCAGGCCCGAGACTCTGAGAGCAAGCAATTCTCAAAGCAGTTATGAAAGACACTTATCATATAGACGTCTCCTGTAAAATCCTACTAAGAGCCTGATGTCATGCATTAAACTATGTAGATGTACTGGGTGAGTTGAGGAGGCCCTGTCCCTTCTAGAAGCTGAGAATGGGGCACTTGTAATGATGGAGATGAATGACCCAAAAGAACAATGCTCTCATAAAAGGCAGTGAAGGCTGCAGTCCGAGAAGTCAGACATAAACGACCCCCTTAACTTGTTCCTGAGAACACACATTACAGCACCTTGAGAAACCTCCCAGTGGCTGGGACGTAAGGGATGGGGTGCATGCGGGCACCATGTTCTACTAAAGAAACAGAAACAGGAAGGACTCTCATCTTAGTGTCTTGGAAGCACAGAAACAGCGTAATTTCAATCAAAGGTCATGGTTTGGGAATAGCAGGGCCACAGAGGTTACACTTTGTTTTTGGTTTTTAGTCTCTTGACACATTTCTGTGTGTTTTCTACCATGTTAGGCATAATATTACTTACCAGAAATAAGTTCAGTACCTAATTGGAAGACACTAGCATTTGAAAATAGAACACTATTTCAAAGGTGGTAAGCTACTGGCAGCCCACGGCATGCCTCCCCTTCGTCGCCTGCACACCGGCCCTCTGCGTGTATATTCATGTGTGTACAAACACACTGCTTTCTCTCAGACGGCCTTAGTGCAGGTGGAGGACCTACATTCTTACCACCCTAAAATGTTAGCTTATATCCACACGAAAATAACAAAGATAATAAAATGCGTAGGCAGAAGCTTGCCAAACATTTGTAGATACTACTCTTAAAGCGCTTAAACATTTGATCTTATTTGAGTAACACTTTCCTACAGAGTAGCTGTGCTGATTTTCTCTCTTTTACTGTGTTTTAAACAAAGGCATGTATATTTAAAAAGCTCATTTAAAAAGACTAGGCAGACATGAGCTCCCACTGACTTTCTAGATTTAGCACGTGGGAGAATGACGTTCCATGTCCTTTTTTTGGTATCACAGGCTTTGATCTCCAAATACCTGAAGTCGGTCTCTAAACTCTGGGTGGAAGTAAGATAGTCCTCGACATTCGAGACACTCTGTTCCTTCACACACTTAGTAAGTGTCCAGCCACTCTGCAGACTAAATTTCTACCATGGCCCACACGACTGCACGGTGTTTGGCGGACTGTAACCTCTCTGCTACTTTTCTCTGCATTCCTCAGTGCCCAGCTCAGTGTTTGGCACAAAGGAAGTGGTCATGGTGTTGTTGTTGAAGAGAGAATGATAAGGTAATTGCTACCAAGAGGGCACTCTTAGTCCAAGGTCTATCAAAGGGTGACAGATTGAAGCCTCTTAACTACCATGTGACGTGTTGATTGTAATTCTCGTTTTGTATGTGAGGAAACTGAGGCTCAGCGAGGTTAACATGTCTAACTTCACCCAGTCTGAGAGGAGAAGATGACCCTGTGTGCACATGCACCCTGTGGATTTTTTCCCTTCCTTCCTTCCTTCCTTCCTTCCTTTTTCTTTCTTTCTTCCTTCTCTCTCTCTTTCTTTCTTTTTTTTTTTTTTTTATAAAAAAAAAAAAACAAAAAAAAAACACTTGAGCTGGGACTCAAACACTAGTTGGCCATGTGGGATTTGAGTTCCTCAGTGCAGTGTTTAACACCGCTATGCGGCCAGCCTCTTTCAAAATCTTTCTAACTTCTGGAATGTTTATGATTCTCCTGGTGATGATAAGAATTATATTTCAAGAGAAATTCACAGAAGCTCTTCAAAATGAATATTATTTTAACCTTTACTAGAGAGAAACAAAGCTTAAATACACCAATACACCACAGAATGACAAGGCAAATCCATATGGCTGGAGTGCTATGTCTGGAAATTAAGGTTTTTGGTCCCAGGTTCACCATGAGATAGAAGTACTGCTTCGATTAGATGCATGGTGTCTCACATTGGTACACTTTCTTCCACTCTTTCAAAACATAGGCAACTCATCTTGTGTTTCTGAGATATGAAACTTTATGAAATCACGTTGTTTGCTTCAGTGGAACCAAGTGAGAGAAAAGTGCTATGAAAATTTGAAGAATCATCCCCACTAAAGAATAATTTCACCAACAGAACTAGCAGTATAACAGCTGCTCCCATGAATCACCACCACCACCATTACCACCACCTCTACCACTACCACTCCGTGTTCATCCCCACCCCACCACCTCTACCACTGCCGTCTTCACCACCACCCCACCACCTCTACCACTGCCGTCTTCATCCCCACCCCACCACTTCTACCACTGCCGTCTTCATCCCCACCCCACCACTTCTACCACTGCTGTCTTCATCCCCACCCCCACCTCTACCACTGCCGTCTTCACCACCACCCCACCACCTCTACCACTGCCGTCTTCATCCCCACCCCACCACTTCTACCACTGCCGTCTTCATCCCCACCACCACCTCTACCACTGCCGTCTTCATCCCCACCACCACCTCTACCACTGCCGTCTTCATCACCACCACCACCTCTACCACTGCCGTCTTCACCACCACCACCTCTACCACTGCCGTTTTCATCCCCACCCCCACCTCTACCACTGCCGTCTTCACCACCCCACCACCTCTACCACTGCCGTCTTCACCACCACCCCACCACCTCTACCACTGCCGTCTTCATCCCCACCACCACCTCTACCACTGCCGTCTTCACCACCCCACCACCTCTATCACTGCTGTCTTCATCCCCACCCCACCACCTCTACCACTGCCGTCTTCACCACCACCACCTCTACCACTGCCGTCTTCATCCCCACCACCACCTCTACCACTGCCGTCTTCATCCCCACCCCACCACCTCTACCACTGCCGTCTTCATCCCCACCACCACCTCTACCACTGCCGTCTTCACCACCCCACCACCTCTATCACTGCCGTCTTCATCCCCACCCCACCACTTCTACCACTGCCGTCTTCATCCCCACCCCACCACTTCTACCACTGCTGTCTTCATCCCCACCACCACCTCTACCACTGCCGTCCTCATCCCCACCCCACCACCTCTACCACTGCCATCTTCACCACCACCCCACCACCTCTACCACTGCCGTCTTCATCCCCACCCCACCACTTCTACCACTGCCGTCTTCATCCCCACCACCACCTCTACCACTGCCGTCTTCATCCCCACCACCACCTCTACCACTGCCGTCTTCACCACCACCCCCACCACCTCTACCACTGCCGTCTTCACCACCACCCCCACCTCTACCACTGCCATCTTCATCACCACCCCCACCTCTACCACTGCCATCTTCATCACCACCCCCACCTCTACCACTGCCGTCTTCATCCCCACCACCACCTCTATCACTGCCGTCTTCATCCCCACCCCACCAACTCTACCACTGCTGTCTTCATCCCCACCACCACCACCTCTACCACTGCTGTCTTCATTACCACCCCCACCAACATCACCATAGCTAGCAACACCACTGCCATTATCTTCGCTGCCATCATCACTGCTAACACAACATGACGATGGCTACCACCACCAACACCTGACAACAAAATCATCACCATTATTACTACTACCACTACCATCCCCACCACCGATAATCATCACCACCACTGACACCATCAGTGTTGTCCTCCTTATCATTATCATCACGTTTTTGCAGGATAGGACAAATATAGTAGCCTTCTTTTCTCATGAGAATATCATAATTATGATTTTCCTTTCAGTAAAAAATTATCTTCCAAGGCCAGCAGGTGGAGTAGCAATTAAGATGCTGGACTCCCACATGGCCAACCATGGTTTGAGTCCCAGATCTTGTGGCTTGAAAATTACACTGAGCACGTGTGCATGTGTGCCCAAAATCCCAAGAGAAGAATGAAGGAGAAGGAATTGCAGCATAGCCATCCCCGGGGTGGTGGTGGTGATTTCTCACTTTCCTTCTCACTGTCTCCCTGTCTCTTTCTGGCGAGTGCATGCTATGGGGGGAAAAAGCCATAAAAAATTATCTCTCACAATTATCGAGGCCCATTCAAACTTTAAATATTCTAACATGACTTTGACAGGATACAGACTTCTAGTAAGTGAAAACAAATATCCAAGTTGTATTAATGGCAGAAACCATTTACAAACTTCTCTCTTTGATCAGTCGAATTCTTCTCATTGTTTATTTGGAAGTGGTCAGCCTTCGAAAATGTCTTTGAAGTAAGTTTGAATATATGCATATATCCTTTTCCTGACTCACACACTCACCACACACACCCACCCACCCACACACACAATTTGTTTCCATAACAGCATTTAGCTCTTGCTTACAGATTTGTGTTACGTAAATACAAATGTCTTCTCTTATTGCTTGTCTTTCACATTCCAGATTTATACACTGTATATTTAATAAACTGGGGATCAGGCTTAGCTCTCTAAATAAACAGTGATTCTAATCAACAATGATCTGCATTATAAGAACAATTTCTATATTTAAAAACTATGCCTCACAGATAAGACTGTTAAGAGTAATTTTTTAATCAACAGATTTGGTCTTGATTACACAAGCTAATATTGTCCTTTTCTGAATATTAATATAGAAAAGCTGTCTGAAATTACCCTCAAAGTCTATGACAACTCTTATTTTATGGTGTCAAACTCTTCTTATTTAAAATGAATTTTTTTTTTTTTTTTTTTGAGAGGTTTTTCACTATAGGGCACGTGCGCTCGCCAGACAGGCAGAGAGAGACATAGAGACAGAAAGCTAGAAATCACCCCCCAGGGGGGATGGTCACGCCGCAATCCCTTCTCCTCCATTCTCCTCTCGGGATCTTGGGCACGCACGCACACGCGCCCGGCGTGAGTTGTAAGCCACCGGGTCCGAGACGCGAACCACGGTCGACTACGTGGGAGTCCAGCGACATAGCCATTACGCTAACTGCTGGTTCCCAAAATGAATTTTGTTTTTGAAAAAGATCGCATTCAGAGATGGCTGTTGAATAAAATGAATAATCAAGCTACACAATTAAACATTTTTTTGTGTTTTTTTTTGTCAAAAATAAGCTTTGACTAAAATATAATGCTGGAATTCTCATTGAATAAGTAAAAATTTGGGGGATGATAGTAGTATATTTTGAAAATGTATTCACCAGTGGAAAATTGAAAAAAAATCTTGTTTTATTAAATAAATAACAAAAATAAACTTTAATGTTATACTTTCTTGGATATATTATAAGTAATATGGGATTTGTGAGGTTTTTTTTTTCAATTATTTCAAAAAGATCTATGACCTTCGAAAAGGTTAAAATACGACTGGCCCTATAACACAACAGTTAAACCCTGTTCACAGGGAGGTGGGTCCCACATGACTGACCATGGTTCAAATTTTGGCCCCAGTGGCTTGGAAACATGCCAGGCACGCGTGCCCCAAATCCTAACAGGAGAAATAGGAAAAGGAAGGTAGCTTGATGTGTCTCAGCAGGGGTTTCTTTTTCTCAGCTCTCTTGCAAGTGTGTTCACCCTCTTGCAATTAAAAAAGAAAAAAAAATTAAGATACATTGTTGCAATAGGATATTTTTGGTGGCTCCTAAGCTGAATTTAAAGGCAATTCATAAAATAGGCTAGATATATTTTTAAAAAATGATACCTACATTGAAATATAAGCATAACCTTCTAGGGTGACTATTTTATTATTAGTTTTTAGAGGTTTTTGCATTAGGGCACATGTGCTTGCCAGAAAGAGACAGAGACAGTGAGAGGAAAAGTGAGAAATCACTCTCCAGGGGGGATGGCCATGCTGTAATCTCTTCTCCACTCTCCTATCAGGATTTTGGGCACGCATACACATGTACCCAGTGTGAGTTTTAAGCCACTGGGTCCAGGACTTCAACCATGGTCAGCCATGTGGGAGTCCAGCGACATAGCCATTGTACCATCTGCTGGCCCCAGTGTGACTATTTTAAAGATTCGTGCTTATTTTAAAGTTCTAGTCTTCATTTCAAAATTAGCTTAGTGCTTGATAATCTTTCCTACCTGCTACCCACCCCCTGCCAGGTTGAAAGGCTTTGCAGGTTTTAAACTAAAAATTTCCACAATCTTTATGAACAAGAGCAATATTTAATGCCTCTTTACTGAATTCTCACAATCTCTAAAATCTCAGATCCTAGAGAAATAACAAATGTGATTTAGCAGTTTAGTTCTTTTTTAAGCCAATACTTACGTTCTAGGTGTTACGTTTACTGCGATTCTGCAACCTCTCTCAACATATCTAAGTGTCTTGTGAAGGAGAATGAGTCTCAGTACTCCTCCCCAGGCTTTTCCTTTTCCAGGTGGAATCAACTGTCATAAAAAACAGGATGATAGATTCTGGATAAAGAGGGCCACACGAGCTGGTTTCTGCCCTCTGGCATCTCTGTGGGTAATGAGAGGCATGGCTGGTGTCCAGGTGCAATGAATTACCACCTTGGAAAACAGAAATGCATTTCCTGCAGAACTCCCCTGTTCTGGATATAGACGTTTTGCCAGTGTTTGATTTCTTGACAAGAAAATAGAAAGTTAAATGTGGATCACTAACGACCAGCATTTCTGGAATGTCAGACTCTTTGTCTCATCACCATGAGGTAGTTTCGCATAGCCCAGGCAGCTGTGCATTCATGGAAATCCACTGAAGCCAAATGTCAGTGAGGAACTCCCTGATTAGGTCCAGGACATGCTTTATCTATTTTTAGGGTTTCAGCTGGTGTCCTTGCCAGTTCCACACGATCTACAAGGTGCTTTACTTCCTCCTATTGTGATAGTTTGGGAAGTGAGTGTGAGATGGAATGTTAGATTCCATGGCGTGATTTTCAAGACACCCAGTCCGGGACTAGAACGGCAGTCGGCCATGTGGGAGTCCAGTGACATAACTGCTATGCCATCTGCTGGCCCCTTCATTTGTATTCCGACCAGTAAGAAATCTTTTCTGTGTGTAACCCTAGTGCTGCTTTAAGATAAACAAGTTCTTAACATTTTTTCCTATCAGCCTGATAAAATCTGGTTGCCTTTTCCAGTGTGAGGAGCATAATAAACTAAGGACAAATTACTGAAGTGATTTGAGACTCTTGAGCCTCTTTCTCTTTATAAGTAATTCAAAGAATGAGCCTAGTTTTAGATCCTTGGCTTGGTCATTCCCCTCTTGGCTCTGCTGGGACCACCAGAGTGTGGTCTGAGTTCATGTGCCTCCTCATCTCCGGGGGGCTCATTAAACTCAGGACTCCCTGGACCCACCTGGGCCTTCTAAACAGTCTCCAGGGATTGTACCTTAAACTTGAAATTTTTTTTATGAACTCCCAGGTGATTCTGCACACACTAAAGTCTGAGGGACACTACTGACTACAGGGCCATGGAACTAGGAGTTGGAAATCGGGGTTCGTGGTTGCCCCAGCCTGATTCCACATTCATCTATTTTACATATTGGATGTCTCCTATACTTTCATTTGAAGAAATGCTTCTGTGGCTAGGATGGAAATGTTAGAAGCAGCCACCTCAGCATCCGTATTTGAAAGAACCTTTTCATGCCTGTCATCAGTGATAATTCCTTCCTGGTCAGCATACAAGTGAAGGGGCCAGCAGATGGTATTGGGGTTGTCGCTGGACTCTCACATGGTTCAAGTCCCAGACCTGGGGGCCTGAAAATCATGCCAGGTATGTGTGCGGGTGTGCCCAAGATCCTGGGAGGAGAATGGAGGAGAAGGAATTGTGACGTGGCCATCTTCCCTGGGGGTGATTTCTCATTTTCCCTCTCACTGTCTCTGTCTCTCCTTCTCTCCAGCCAGTACATGTGCCCTAAGGCAGACACCTTTTAAAAGAAAATAGAAATGAAGACAAAAGAACATGATTTTGTCTAGTTAACTCCAGAACATAAAACACCACTTGATCTTTTTCTTTTTTGGAGAGGCTTTTGCTATAGGGCACGTGCGCTCGCCAGAGAGACAGAGAGAGACAGAGAGACAGAAAGTGAGAAATCACCCCCCAGGGGGGATGGCCATGCTGCAATCCCTTCTCCATTGTCTTCTTGGGATCTTGGGCACACATGCACATGCGCCCGGCGTGAGTTTAAGCCACCGGGTCTGGGACTCAAACTGCGGTCGACTACATGGGAGTCCAGAGACATAGTCATTATGCCAGCTGCTGGTCCTGAAAACACCACTTCATTTATTGGTAGGTCGCGTTTCTGCACCTCCAGTGACAAGGTCTGCAGAACCAGGGTCTCCCGCGGAGCTCCTCATGAGTGTTGGCCAGGGTACCCAGGATTAACGCTCTATGCCTAGTGCCTCGCCCGGGAACCTGCCCCCCTCTGGTACTCACATCTGAACTTCAGCCCAGAGCTCCCCATTGAAGATAAAGTGTTCAAATGTGACATACATAAAGATGATCATGGAATACATTCCATATGCTGATTTCAAGGTCACACACAATGAAGACGTTAAGAACACATTAATATTGGGACCAGCAGATGGAGCAATGGTTATGTTGCTGGACTCCCACGTAGTTGACCATGGTTTGAGTCCTGGACTCAGAGGCTTGAAACTCATGCCAGGTGTGTGTGTGTGCATGCCCCGAGTCCAGAGAGGAGAACAGAGAAGAAGGGATTGTGGCATGGGCATTCCCTTGGGGTGATTTCTTGCTTTCTGTCTCTCTGTCTCTGTCTCTCCAGTGAGCACACACTCCCTATAGCAAAAATCTACCTCCCCCAAGAAAAGAAAAACTGGTACTGGACACGTGTGTGCATGCCTAAAATCCTGAGAGGAGAAAGGAGGAGAAGGGATTGTGGTGTGGCCAACCTCCCTGGGGAGTGAATTCTTGCTTTCTGCCTCTCTGGTGAGTGCAAGTGCCCTATAGCAAAAATCTCTTAAAAATAAAAAAGACCATATTAATATATTTACTTGTAAAACAACCTTATATTGTGGTTTTTGGTTTTTGCCTTCCCGAATGCCTGAAGTAACTCTTTCCTGCTGTGCCAAATTTAGCAGACAATCTAAAAGATGAAAGAAATCCATGAAGTTGCAATTTTTTTTTTAACTTGCAAATGTTAAAACCATCTAAAACTCAGGGAGTATTCTGCTAAATTTTATGTCAAAAAAAAATAATATAATTCAGACAGGTTTGGTGACTTCAAATTTCAAATCCTTAATATGGGGGAGTGTCTTTGAAAAGTTTATGGAAAATGTACATTATAAAAAAGTGTGGATGGGGAACCAGCAGTTAGTGTAATGGCTATGTCGCTGGACTCCCACGTAGTCGACCGCGGTTCGCGTCCCGGACCCGGTGGATTAAACTCACGCCGGGCGCATGTGCGTGCGTGCCCAAGATCCCAAGAGGAGAATGGAGGAGAAGGGATTGCGGTGTGGCCATCCCCCCTGGGGGGTGATTTCTCACTTTCTGTCTCTATGTCTCTCTCTGTCTGTCTGGCGAGCGCAAGCGCCCTATAATGAAAACCTCTCAAAAAAAAAAAAAAAAGGTGTGGATGATTTCAAAAGGTTCTTTTTGCGACAAAATAAAACTCATATTTTAAGTGCATCTTTCCATGAAGTTCTTTTTTTTTTTTTGGAGAGATTTTCACTATAGGGCGCGTGCGCTCGCCAGACAGAGAGAGACATTAGAGACAGAAAGCGAGAAATCACCCCCCAGGAGGGATGGTCACACCGCAATCCCTTCTCCTCCATTCTCCTCTCGGGATCTTGGGCATGCACGCACACGCGCCCGGCGTGAGTTTTAAGCCACCGGGTCCGGGACGCGAACCGCGGTCGACTACGTGGGAGTCCAGCGACATAGCCATTACGCTAACTGCTGGTTCCCTCCATGAAGTTTTTGAAGTTACCTCATATATGGTACATAGTAACTCACATGGTTGATTATTTATTACATATCTACTGTGTACGAAACTCTATACTATGAATTATGTCAGTACTAGAAAACCAATATAGTAGGTACTTAATATTCTGATGCATAGGTCTTTGAGAGTTCAGATCCGGCCTGGCTGCTGTGGTGCAGTTGCAGGGCTAGTGCCCTGCTGGAAGCCATATGTAATCATTGTTCAGATCCTGGGTAAGCCTGGAAAACATGGGCATGTGTGCATGGTCACCCAGGATCCTGAGGAACCTGGTGAAAGGGATCGTGGTATGATGAGACCCAATTGAGGATGCTTTCTTGCTACTTGTCCCTCTCTTCCTCTCTCTTGTGCATGCACACATGCTTTCTATCATAAAAAGAAAGGAGAAAAACAAATAAAAATAGAATGAAAAAAAGAGTTCAGGCCTTCAAGAAATGCAGGATTTAACAGGGTACAGAGGAAAGAAGTGATGCTCTTACGAGACACTATAGCAAACACTAGGATTAAAGAGCACTGTCGTTACATATGACGAAGAGAACTCACAGTGCTTCTTTTAGCCTTACTCTCACAAAGGTGATACATTTGCTGTGTGTTCGCTTATGTATTTTATTTGTGTGTACCTGTGTGTGCAAATGTGCATATGTGCATGTGACTTTTTCTGAGTGTTTGTTTCTGTGTGTTTGTCTCCTGCTTTGTTGTTGTTTCATAATTTTTTTTTTTTTTGGAGAGGTTTTTATAGCTATAGGGCACGTGTGCTCACCAGAAAGACAGAGAGAGACAGAGAGATAGAAAGCGAGAAATCACCCCCCAGGGGGGATGGCCACGCCGCAATCCCTTCTCCTCCATTCTCCTCTCAGGATCTTGGGCATGCATGCACATGTGCCCGGCATGAGTTTAAGCCACCGGGTCTGGGACTCGAACCGCGGTTGACAACATGGGAGTCCAGCGACATAGCCATTATGCTAACTGCTGGACCCGTTTCATAAATTTTTAAAAGTAATTTTCCTTTTGAAACATTTGCACTAGAAATTTAAAAGCTATTCCAGAGGCAATTACTGTTGTTGGTTTCCTATGTATCTTTCAGAGATATCCTATCAGAATAAAAATATTTTGTACATATTCTTTTTTATCCTTTTTTTTTGGCCAAAAATAGCAGCACACAATATGCACCATTCTGTACTTTTGCTTTTATTTTGGAGACCACTTCAATATATATATAGTTGGCTCCTGACTTAGGATGGCTCAATTTACTATTTTCCACCTTATGACGGGTTTATTGAGGTATTAAGTGCAGTTTTGACTTTTGATATTTTAGATTTATGGTCAGGATATGACCCTATTGAAAGTTAAGGAACACAGATATGTGCATTTTTAAATGGCTGAATAGTTGTCTGAATAACAGAATAGTTATGAACAGCAGAATAGTTGTCTAAATAAACTATAGTATTTTAACCCGTTATCAAATCATTTATGATGTTTCTAGTTTGTTGCTATTCTTACAAATTCCTAGAAGAAGAATTGTTGGCTATGTACATTATATTCCTTTCATGGTTACCCTGGGAATTTTTAATATAAATGCAAAATTAAAGTCTAAAACTATTAACTGTTTTGTTAGTTTTTTCCCAAGCAATCCAACCTGTAAACACTTCTATATCAATCACTTCTTCTTTACTTCTATTTTCTGTTTTCTATTTTAATTGAATCTTTTAAGTTTAACTCTTAAAGAAGGTATTATTATTGTTGTCTTTCACATTAAAAGTTTACTTATAGAGGATTAGAGAAGATATATGAAAAAATTTATAACATAAAATAACCTGGACTTTTACAGCCCAGCATTGTAACTAGTAGAGATTGCAAAAAAGCAACCACACCAGAGGATTATCTTGAGAAAGACTTCGAAGGAAGAAAAAGAGACTGAACTTTGCTAGCAGATGGTATATCACAGAATACTTGGTAGGCAGGGCTGAATCGAGAAGATTTATGAGTGACTTGTGTGCTGGGCACTTGCTTTTCAACAATTTGAGTAGTTGACATGTAAATATTTTCTCAAAAATATTTAAAACCATACTGTCTCTGTTATAGAGTCACAAACAAAATTATAAGAAATATTTTGAACATTATCTTTAAAATTCAGTATTTTGAAATTTTGAAAGTAGCTTATTAGCTGTCAAGAACTATGGAGTATGAGCTAAAGTAAATGTTTGTGGAAAAATGTAAAAATAAATAAATTAATGAAAAATGTTTACTGTGTATACTCACGATTTTACTAATTTCTTTCATCATTATTTAGTCTTTTATCTTAGGCCTTGTGCCTGAGATTTGTTTCTTTCTATATGAAATACTTAGAAATTCTTGTAGTGAGGGTCTGCTCATTGAAAACTTTATTAGTTTTTATTTGTTTTAAAATATATTTTATCATTATAGTTGAATAATATGTTTGTAGATATAAAATTCTAGTTTCAAGTTATGTTTTTCACAGATTATTGATTAAAAATTTTCACTGTCCTTTGACTTCCATTGTTGCTTGAAGAAGTTATTTGCCAGTCACCTTGTTACTCGTTTGTAGATAATACTTCTTATCTTTCTGGTTGCTCTTAAGAAAATCTTCTCATTACTTTCCTACTGCAATTTGAGCATGTTCTTTATATTTGTAGACTTTTTATTTGAGAGGTTTCTGCTATAGGGTGTGTGCGCTTGCTAGACAGACAGAGAGAGACAGAAAGCAAGAAATCACCCCCCAGGGGGGATGGCCACGCCGCAATCCCTTCTCCTCCATTCTCCTCTCGGGATCTTGGGCACGCACACACACGCGCCCAGCGTGAGTTTTAAGCCACTGGGTCTGGGACTCGAACTTCAGTCGACTACATGGGAGTCCAGCAACATAGCCATTACGCCAACTGCTGGTCCCTGCAGACTTTCTTTTTTTTTGGTTAAGATTTTGCTATAGAGTTTGTGTGCTTGTCAGAGAGAGAAAGAAAAGGAGAAAGTGAGAAATCATTCCCTGGGGGGATGCTCACACTGTAATCCCTTCTCCTCCATTCTCCTTTCAGGATTTTGTGCACACACACGCTTGTGACCAGTATGCTTTTCAATGATCCCAGCCTCAAACTGTGCTTTTGGCAATGTGAGATCCAGCTGCCTTAACTACCATGTTACTGAGTGGCCCACGAAGTACTTTTTAATAGCTCCTTCTATGGGTTATTAAATTCATATGGTGTCCCTGGAGTGCTCCTGAGTTTTCCCTTCAGATTGCCCTCCATAGTTGGGTTCATGGATTTGTCTCATGTCTCTCCACATTTCACACAACTGTCAAAAATAGGAGCTGGACGTAACTACAGATTAGCAGGTTTCCCCCAGAACAAAAGTCAGATGTTCACCTATTTATGCTTTTAGTTAGCTTTTACTCACCGAGTTTTTTCGCATTTGTTCATGAATGCATTTTTTTTTTTTGAGAGGTTTCTGCCATAGGGCGCGTGCGCTCGCCAGACAGACAGAGAGAGACAGAGAGACAGAAAGTGAGAAATCACCCCCCAGGGGGGATGGCCATGCCACAATCCCTTCTCCTCCATTCTCCTCTCGGGATTTTGGGCACGCACGCACATGCGCCTGGCGTGAGTTTTAAGCCACCAGGTCCGGGACGCGAACCGCGGTCAACTACGTGGGAGTCCAGCAACATAGCCATTACACCAACTGCTGGTCCCATGAATGCATTTTGAAAAGAGGTGAATTTTTTTTTTTTTTTTTTTTTTTGGAGAGGTTTTTCGCTATAGGGCGCGTGCGCTCGCCAGACAGACAGAGAGAGACATAGAGACAGAAAGCGAGAAATCACCCCCCAGGGGGGATGGTCACGCCGCAATCCCTTTTCCTCCATTCTCCTCTCGGGATCTTGGGCACGCACGCACATGCGCCCGGCGTGAGTTGTAAGCCACCGGGTCCGAGACGCGAACCGCGGTCGACTACGTGGGAGTCCAGTGACATAGCCATTACGCTAACTGCTGGTTCCCGAAAAGAGGTGAATTTTTTTAAAATGAAATAAACAAAGCCAGTGTCTATCTTTGTTGTTTTCGAAGAGCAGATTTGGCTATCTCTTCAGAAGTATGTCAAGAAACAGTAGCCCATAAATTCTCAAGAGCTGAGGTTCAGTTTCTGTTATTCCCCAAACCCATTTCCAATTTTGCCTCTCTTAGGAATATGCTAAAATTACATATAGGAACAGTTATAGCACAGTATGGTGGAGAAGCTGGTACATATCTGAAACACCATAAACTTAAGAGATTATTCCTTTACTCAACTCTATAAACACAAAATATTCTGTTACTTCAAATACACACACACACACACACACACACACGTTTTCTTCAAAGCTGGTCATAAAATTGGTACCAAATAAGAGATTTTATAGTTTATAGAATTTAGAGTAAAAAAATAATCTATTTGTGGAGATTTGAATAAGGAGTAATATAGCATGTCTTCTCGGAGTCTATTATGAATTCACCTATATGAGCAGATGGTGTTGGAGTGTCTCACACCACAACTGAGGCAGTCATAGCTGGTTTTAAGCTTGTGGCCGAGGCCAGTCCTACAGCCTAACGGATAAGGAAGCTGGATCACAGAGGCTTGAAAAACTCTCTGGGTGTGTGCATGCCCCATATCCTGACAGGTGGAGAAATGGAGAGAGGGGATGGTGGTGCGACCACGTCCCATTAGGTGCTTTCTCTCCCCTCCTCCTTTCTCTGTCTCTGCACACGCCCTCAGGTGAATTAAAATGAAAAAAAAAAAAAAAGCTTTGGCTAGTATTGCTCTTACGTTTACTTACTCGGTGATACACTAGGCCTGTGTTCCAAAGCAGAGTGCTTAAACCCCAAAGAGAAATGGGTAATCTAGAGAAGAGAGAATAGGCTATTAGAACTCTGTTTATAATTCTTTATCTCATCCACTTGCAGTTTATTTTGTGGTATTTTATAATATATGAAAGGTACTCATAATGCTTCACATATATGTGACTTCTATATTCATAAATATATTCATTATAGGGAATATGTGTAAGATAGTTACACAAAGACCTGGAAATTATGGTAATCCATGAACACAGTTGGCTCCCACAAGGCATGTAGAATTATACGTGCAACACCCAAATCAGAGTGGCCACTTCTTTCTTTTTTATTTATTTATTTTCTTAAAATGAGACAGGTAGACAGTCACCCTGGAGAAGATCTTCACACCATGATCCTTGTCCTAGTCCTACAGCCAGCCAGGATCACAGTTGTTCCCGGCATGTTCAAGTAGACTGGGAATGTGAACTCAGAGCCTTCCCATATGGCCTTCAGTGCTGTGCAGCCCACTTCTACTGCCTGCATCACCACAAATGGGCCTAGAAGGCCACTTCCACTCAGTTTCTGCAAACAGTCAGTGCTTGACTCTCAGAGACAAACACACAGGCCTACAAAGCACAACGAACAGTCCTTTATTAGTACCAACGAGCAGATGCAGAGAATCTGAGGTGGGTAAAGGGAGGGAAAGATTTTCTGTCTCTTATGATACCACGAGAGACATTACCCTTGGCCTGGGGGGTTGCTGGAGTGAGAGCAGAATGGGCCTAGCTCAGTTAGTGTATTCTCTGCTGGGTGTTGAAGGGACAGAAATGAAGAGAGCAGCTTCTCTTCTGGAAAGAATTCACATAGTACAGAGCTCAATAACTGGCCTAAAACATTATGACGAGTTGTATTAGTATTTATGCATTTGTTTTTCCTGGGGGACAGTTCATCATTTGGAAAAAGGTCCCACCAGTGTTCATCTGGTAGCTTTCCATTCTAATGGGATGGAATTCTTAGAATTAGCTATAGCCATCAAGGGCACACAGAGGAACATGTACGGACTTGGAAGGCCTTTCTGAGATCAGGCCCTCAAACTTTCCCTCAGCTCTTAGCCTCCGAAAACACTGTCAGGCAAATGAAGACAGCAGCGGTGATGGTAGTAATGGGAGATTTTATTTATATTATTTTGCCAGAGAGGGACAGAGAAGGAGGGAGAGGGAGAGGCACCTTCCGTGGGAATGGTCATGCCAGAATCCTTCTCCAGCTTCTCCATCTCTCGGGATTTGATCATCCATCTACACGGATCCCACCGACCATGTGGGATCCAGCTTTCTTAACCACCAGGTTACGGGCTGGCCCTGGAAGATGCTCTAGCTCCCTTCCTGCTGCCTTTGTTCAATGCCAGAGGGAGTATGTGTGCACATGAGAGAATCCCCCAGTGGATCCTGGTCACACTGCAATCCCTTTTACTCCAATTCTCCATCCTATCAGGATCTTCTCACACATGTACTCAGTGTGTTTCACAAGTCATCAGGGCTGGGACGTAAACCCTGGTCGGCCATGAGGGCTCTGGCTTCCTTTGTGCAGTGTTTAACCACTGTGCTAAGGGACCAGGGCAGTTTTTCTTCTTCTCTTCTTCCTCTTCTTGTTCTTGTTCTTTCTCCTCCTCCTCCTCCTCCTCCTCCTCCTCCTCCTCCTCCTCCTCCTCCTCTTCCTCCTGCTTCTTCTTCTCCTTCTTCTTCTTCAACATGCACAGGGATGACTGGTAGATATTAAAAATAAAAACTTGTTAAATTCCAGCATAAGCACTTTGAATAGAAAGAGATACATCCATCACAATACTTTAAAAACTTTTATATGTTTCTTTTTTTTCCATGAGAGAGAGAGAGGGAGAGAAATAGTACCCCCAACAGAGAGTTGATGCTGCAATACACCTCCAGCTTTTCCCAGTCCCAGCTTATGGGCATGCAGGTGCCCAGTGAACTCAGAGAGGTCTAGAATTAATTTTGGAACCTCCCATGTGGAGCAGTCTCGAAGAGCGCCATGTTTTACTGCTGTGTCACTGTGAAGAGCGCCATGTTTTACTGCTGTGTCACTGTTTGACCACAACTTTTTTTTTTTTTTTTTTTTTTAACACATCTTTAAGGAAGAAGAACCTACAATAAGAAAACACATGACGGTACTGCTTGGTGAGCAGCCTCGTCAGTGATTAAGAGTAGACATTCTGGAGCCAGACTGCCTGAGTGTGAGTTCTAGCTCTTCCTGTTGGTCAGAACTAAACCTGACTTTCCTCGTCTGTAAAACGGGGACAGTAACAGCATCTACCTCATTGGGTTGCTGTGGTTTAATGAGCTAGAGTCTATATAGTCCGTCCAACAGTGCCTGATTCATTGTAAATGCATGGAAGTATTTGCTGATGTTCTTAACTGCATTTCCTCTTTGAATTCCCTTTTATACCTTGAACTTTCTCTCTATTCAATAACTATACCATAGTCACATGGGGCAGAGATGTGACAGCAAAGACGGGGGTGGGGTGGGTAGGGAGTCTTATCATGGCTTATCCCCAGATATGCTCTGAGGAAATGGAAACTGGAAAGAGAAAAAATATTTAGAGGGGGTACAGGTTGTGTAGCAGAAACATGCAGCACTCTGTGAGGCAGACCCACACGGGAAAGTTCTGGGTTCATATCTGACAGCTCCCAAGGGTGCTGGGTGGTCAGGTGCCCACGAGCCAAGCTGGCTGGAGCTGGGTGTGGACTGCGGCATCAGGCCTGGCTGGGGGTGCTGTCCTTCTCTTCCTCTTTCCCTCCTAGAAGAAATTAATATATAAACTTAAAATATAGGTAGAATGTCAGAAGAGTGATAGAAAGATGCCCACACCCTTCACCTGTACCTAGGCATGGCCAGGAAAGGCTGCTCTAGACTGGGAAGAAAGCAGTTGGACCGGGCGGTCCTGAGAGCAAGGTGCTTGAGGAAGAGGGTCATGGCCCTGGCTCTCCTGCCAAGTGTTAGGGATGCTGGAGCCAGGAAACCAGAAGCCAACCAATCAGAACCCTTACATAGACGCTCACAGGATGTGAGACCAGGCGAACCCTGCCCCAGCTCTCTCAGGTGCTGGGGCTGTGGCAGTAACGTGGCAGATGTGGCCTGAGGCAGCCTGCAGTGTTCCCCAGGCCCCTTGCGGACCCAGCACAGTTTCCTAAACTCAAGGCTGGCAAGAAGAGGAAGCAAATAGGCCTCTCCAGCAGCCACCAAGGTAGACAGTGTTGTGAGACAAAATTGAAAGCCCTAGTGGCCACAGAATACACAGTGCCACTGGGGGTGAGGACAAGAGTAACCCTCCCCCAGACACCACGTAAACTGCTCTGTAACTCAGATAACACATGAGGGAAAACCAACTCAGCCACACCAGGAAGAAAAAAAAAAATGAGCCTTGAAGCAGAAATTGAGTTATGAAAAAAGGAAAAGACTTTTTTTTTCCCTTTCTTTTTTGCACGTTTGAATTTGCAGACGAAGTCGTACCTGTTCTACCTGTTTCTGCCATGACTCAGATGTAGCCTTCATTCGGGGAAAATGAAGTAAGTTTTGGCTTGAAAGATTCTGTTCCCCGCTGGCAATGGACAAGTCATCAGGGTGGAGCATGTCTCCACAGCCTGCCAAGGCCAAGCCGAACTGCGCAGAGGCTGTGGGAGTTTGGGCGCAGCTGACCCGGCGTGAGGATTTGGGGCTGGGCCTGGAGCTCCCATCCCCACTGTCAGGGGCAGAGAAGGGCTTGGCTTGCATTGCTGCATCCCATGCAGTGCGGGGACTGGTCAGATTCCTGCCTGTGTGATCAGAATTCTGCCTGTCTTCCTGCACTCCTACTCTATTCCAGCCAGGATTCTCTGGACAAATGTGATGTGGTGTCTCCTATATTCCAGGCATTGTGTTGGGAGAATAAGACATGACCCTTGCCCTCAGAGTGCCCGACTCACAGAGACCCCTTCAATGTACAGTGGAGAATAGGCGTGGTGGGGGCATAGGGTGGAAAGTCAGTCACCGTGATGATTCAGGATCGATTTCTAAAAAAGAGAGCTCCTAAGCTGTGTCTTGGAGGTTAAGCAGCAGAACGATGGATTGGAAGGAATGTCTGGGAGGAGGGAAGGTATGGAGGAGTACAGTGTGCTCAGAGGACAAAGCACGGGGCATCACTGTTGTCAGGCAGTCACAGAGTGCAGAGGAGAGGCTGTAGACAAAGCTCACGCCAAGTCTCAGCAGTCTTGAGTAGGAATTTAGCCTCTACCTGGAGTTGAAGGGGAGCTGTTGACAGGGCTCTGGCCATGATTGTGGAATACTCAGGTTTACATTTCACAAAGATGTGTCTGGTAGTAATTGGGGACTAGACAGGAGGAGGCTATGGGGGCGGGGGGGCAGCAAGAATACTAGCGAAAACTGTCCAGAGTCCTTTCACTCACCACCCAGCCCTCCACTGAGAACCTGGAATGGACCAGGAGCTTCACAGACCCATCCACGAAGTCTTCCTTATTAAAGAATCCAAGGAGGTCTCAGATTAAATGGGAAGGTCTAGGATGAGATGGGTCTGAGCTGAGGGTGGGATCTGGGGTCTTCTAACGACTGAGATCCTCTTTCCCTACTTCCTGACGTGGCTGCTGTGCAATTTGTCCAGCCCTCCCTCTGGCCCTGGGCTAGCATGCACTCTGTCTCCCTGGCGTAAGGTGACATTCCCGGAATGAGCTAGCAGCCATCTGACCGGCCAGTGCTGGTCAGTGCAACGTGGTGGAGGGCGGGCAAGCCTTCACGTTTGGCCTCTGGAAGACTGAAGACTCTTAGAGACGCACTCGCATAATCAGCAGGGTATGTGCGGCTCCCGCTGGCCACACTACCTTGATACCACCTCCCTCTGTGTAATCTGGCTGCACTTCTGACTGTTCTCGGTTCCTCCGGCTGCCGGCTGGCTCTCCGACTCGTTATTCACAACCGTGCCTCAGCTTTTACATCCTCACAGCCACCAGTGGCCCAGCAATACCAGCTGGGAAGTGGAAGGGGAGGAAGGAGGAGGGAGTACACGGGACACCGCAAAGAAAGGCCCTCCGGACAGTGTTGGGAGCACATGGCAGTGGAGGGATCTACAGACGGAGCAGAGCTGGACAAGCGCTTGGTGAGATGAGAGGGTAGGCCCAGAAGTGCAGGGCTGCCTGGGAAAAGGAAACTATGTGATATGTGTGGCGCGCCCCCGCCCATCGCCTCTGGAGCGCGCCCCTACGATGGAGGGTGAACAACTTTGAGGAAGTGGAATGGCGGAGAGTGTGGAGAGCACGGGAACACGACATGCGACCAATCCTCATTCGAGGATTGGCTTCCGTACACGTGGACAATGCGCTGATTGGCTAAGGGCCCTTTAAAAGGCCCTGGGAGGAAGCGGGGAGGAGAGGAACTTCGGAAAGATAACCTGGGGAATAAAGTGCTGAAGAGAAGACCGTCTCCGGGTCGTCTGTACCGCCGACAGATATGGCCACGAGATCAAAATGCAGCTCTCGCTATTGATTAGATTAGTTTACCTCTGCAGGACAGCGGTGAGCTGCAGGGGAGGAGTTATAGCTGCGTGTAAATAGGCAAAGGACCTTGCTGTGCTGACTTCTGAGAGGAAGAAGGACTGGCTCTGCTGCTGTGCTGCAGGTTTATTAGGAACCACGATGGTTTCTTTGAACAATAAATCCTTCACTCCCTTCCCTCAAACTCTTCACCCTTGTTAGGGTAGTCTAGCTGAGAAGATTCTGCTAGAGCTGTGGCCTGAAGTCCATGCATGTGGGCCATTCCATCAGATGGAGAACAGCTGGGCTAGCTGGACAGCTAAGGCAGAAGTTGGCTGGTGGACACCTGACCTAACAGGGTCCAATTCCTCAGTGTTTTTGCTGGAGAGACCTTGGAGGTCACCAAGCCCCAAGGTTCTCTGCTCTGGTGGCACCTAGACGCACCTGGGGGCTTTTGGAAAAAAAAAAAAAAGCCTGTGTCTGGGCCCAGCAGGTATGGCACAGGGTAAACAGAAGCCTGTAAGGCTGGAAGCCACATGGAGACCAGGGGCTCAGGCCCCTGACGGGGTTAGAAATGCACTGGCATCCAGGATGCTGCAGAGCTGGAGGGTTGGGAAAAGGGGATAGCAACGTAATGAGACCCTGTCGAGGGTTTCTCTCTCTCTCTCTCTCTCTCTCTCTCTCTCTCTTTTTACGCTATTATAGAAACAAAAGAGGGACCAGCAGATGGCATAATGGTTATGTCACTGGACTCCTACGTAGTCAACTGCAATTAGAGTCCCAGATCAGCATCTTAAAACTCACAATGGGGACATGTGAACCCAAGATCCCAAGAGGAGAATGGAGAAGGGATTGAGGCATGACCATCACTCCTGGGGAGTGATTTTTTGCCTCCTCTCTGTCTCTCTGGCAAGTGCATGTGCCTTATAGCAAAAATATTTCTCTCTAAAAAACCCCCCCCACACACACACACAAAAAGAAAACCCTCATGTCTGGGGTTAATTCTGGGATAAGGTTCTTATATCACTATTAACAGAAAAGCAAAATGAGCTTAATGTGCAGCCAGAGTACTTACCAAACTCCCAGTTTAGTCCACAATTTACATTTTCCGGATAAGAAAACTGAGGTCTCCAAAGATAACATAATATGCCCAATGTTTTCGGCTGAAAATGACAAGTGTCTCCTGCCTGAGGTTAGTAAGCTGAAGTATCTCAGCATAAATGCCTCCATGGCACAATTTCTGACCCTCCAAGGAAGTGAATGGGCAGTCAATCCCTCATATGTCCATTTGGGGTTAGCACCCTCCAGGGAGATCAATTCCAGCCTGCTGAATATGCTGTAATAGTCTGAAGAGAGCAGCTCCACTGAAAATTAGACAGAAAAGTAACTCTTTCTAGTGAGAACATGCAAACTGATATCCCCCAACTCAGACACACACACATACACACATGTAAACACACAGAGGCATACAACATACATGCACACACGTGCATGTGTACACATGCATATGCATGCATGCCTACATGCACTGTTATGCACACACAGACCGTTCCTTCACTCGTATTTGATAGCAGATGGCTTTGTTTCTGAAATGTAGTTACTGCTAACAGAAAAAAAAAAGGAGTATAAAGCATGAACAAAGGAGTTGCGTTGCTGAGATCCATTCCAGAAGCTTTGCCTTTGAAGCTGGCGGGGCAGACTTTCCTTAGCATTTCAGATGTCATACACATCTGACTAGGCATTGTAAATGTGAGCAGCGGTGGGGAGATCTTACAAAGGGATGTCCATTTCTCCTTACAAAGAGAATTCAGCTTATTGACAACTTGTAGGATTCAAGATGTAGAACACACTGAATAATTTTCTCTTTTAGCCTTCAACTCAAGGAGCCAGCAGGTGGCCTAGTGGTTGAGGTGCAGGACTGTGCCTGGCCGACTGTGGCTCGAGTCCTGGACCTGAAGGCTTAAAACTCACACTGGGCACCGGGGCGAGCATGCCCAGAATCCCAGGAAGAGAATGGAGGAGAGGGGATTGTGGCGTGGCCATCTCCCCTGGGGGAGGGGGGTGATTTTTCATTTTACCTCTCACTGTCTTTCTCTCTCTGGCGAGCACATGCATCCTATGGCAAAAGCCTTAAAAAACTATTCAACCTGAATGGCTTTTCCTTTTTTTTTTTTTTTCTTCTCCTTTTTCTTATGTTTATTAAATAGTTCTGTAGATGGGACCGGTAGCTGGCATGGTGGCTAAGGGTGCTGGACTCCCACATGGCTGACTGTGGTTCAAGTCCTGGACCTGGTGGCTTGCTTTCTCACTTTGCCTCTCTTGCTCTCTCTCATTCTGTCCCTCTCTGGTCAAATTAAAGTAGATAAATAAAGTTAAATAAAATAATTATTTTTTTAAAAAAAAGAATAGTTCTGTAGCTTAATAATACTGAAGACAAATATTCTTTAGTAAAATAAAGATTAATTACATTTCATACAAGGCTATGTTCCATTCCGGAAAACCTTTTGGTCACATTCAAGTGCAAGAGGAAAAGAAAATAGGTGAACTAGCTGAATATGGAAAGAGCGTTTTCGTACATTGTTGTTTATTCCTTCTCAAGTCCAGCAGAGCATGATGTAGAGACACGTTCTCACAAAGACAGCTTGGGACTAGCCCTTCTCCATCCTACCCAGAATGTTTACAGCCACCTCCCAAACCTAACCCAGGGAAGATGAAAAGAGCAGCTCGTAAGACACCTGGCAGTTGGCAGCATTCCGTCCTGGGAGGAACATCTCCCCCAAATGCTGTAGTGTGAGGTTCAGTTTATACATGCTGCGAAATTCATATTCATGTGCGCTCCATTTAGATTTCATTATGTTTATAAATTTTCTTCTGCTGAATGAGAAGCCAGTAAACACTTAGAAGGACTCGCTGTAGTTGCAGAGCCAGAAGAAAAGCAGAGCGTCCTCACCACGCAGTGAAGGCCAGCCTCCTGCGGTGGGCTGGAGTCCGCACGGTGAATGCAGCAAGTCCACTCGGAGGTTACCTGAGAGTACAGTTGCAACCACGTATCTGTAAAAGGGACGCTGAAAAGTTAAATTGGGTAAATCCAGACATCCTGTGGGTTCATTATTGAGATTTCCATGAATAAATTTTCAGTGAACAATTTTAATACCCTCTCTGAAAATTTTCCAGGTAGAAATTTGTCCAAGTTCTGCAACAAAGGAAAGACAAAATTTGGCATTGATTCAGACCTGCACAGATGTGAGAGTCAGTTAGCCTACAACGCTCTGACCGTCACCTGCAGGCTAAGCCGGTAATGGTATAAAAACACATGCTACTATTTCTCGGCATTGTATATTTAATCATTACTACCACCATCGCTCTGAAGTTTGAAACTCTTAAAAATTTATTTTAAAAGGAGATTCTATACTCGAAGAAGCTGGCAAATATTGGCATAGTACCTTAGGTTTAGACGACCCCCTTTTGGGGGTTCTGGTTGCTTTGGCATACTTTCAAACTCTGTCCCAAAGAAAGTCTTAATTATAGGGTTATCAGAAGAGTTACGATGCATTTTTGCATAGAAAAATACGTTATGACTTTTCCGACAACTTAGTATCTTCTCTATAGGTCGGTTTATTTGTTTTGTGGCAGGTGAGGCTTCTATTTAGATCTAATTCCTTATTAGGCCCTTCCATTTCCATAAGCTAATAGCTGAGAATGAAAGAACTGTGACCCTTCATCAGCGCCGTCCAGTTTCTGGACTTCAGTACTTTGCGCCAAAGTCTCACCTTGCACATTCTGTGGTTCAGAGGGACCTCTTTCTTTAAACACCCACGCTCCATGGTGGGCAGGCTACCCCCTTCCAACCATTTACTCTGCTGCAGGATTCTAGACCCAGTGATTGTTCCAGAAGGTGGGGACATATGTCCAGGCCCAGTTTAGATCTCATCTTTGGATTTTCTGGACTTGAAATAGAAAATTTTTCTCCTTCGTCTAGTCTTATGGGCTCTGAGTGCCTAGAATGTGCGTAGTATGTACTAAGTGTTTCTCGTCGTTATTGTTATCAGGCTATGCCTTCATTGCTGCTGATGGTCTAGGTCTCTTCAAGTGAAGTAGCTTGAAAGAATGAGGCCAAACAAAACGAAGGCTGAGACGCGAGTTGGCGAGAAACCTGGTCCCGCCTCGTGCAACCTCCCTTTCTGTGGTCTGGTTCCACAGGTCAGCAAGTCTCCTTTTCTTGTTTAGGCTAATTTGAGTTGGGATTTTGTCATGTTCAACATGACAAAAATAGTTCTTACAACAAAAAGTAATATGGTTTTATCCGGCAAATGCTTGGATGTGAGGAAGAGCAGATCCGTAAAAGTGGACTCGCTGAGGTGGAAAACACAAGGTGACAGCTTTTGGAGATGATAATCAACTTCACTTTGGACAATATGAGCTTCGAATTTTTCCTTGTGGATCTGTTATTTGGAAATATGGGTAAAAAACTCAGGAGAGAGTTCAGAGATAAAGATATAGACATGGCAACCCACTGAGCAGAGCTGCGGCTGGAGAGTGTGACGTGCATGGGGCGTAGCAGGACTGGAAGGAGACGAGAGGCTGAGAGAAGAGAAGCAGCCGGGCTGATGTGCCGACAGAGGAGGTGAGGAGGAGCAGCACGTGGGACCTAAGGAATCATAAGAGGATTCTCCTAACAGCATGCTTAGATAATGCCGAGGGAACAGCAGTTGGCATAACGGCTATGTTGCTGAACTCCCATGTAGTCAACCGCGTGCTGAACTCCCATGTAGTCAACCGCGGTTCAAGTCCCAGACCCGGTGGCTTAAACTCACACCGGGCACGTGTGCGTGCGTGCCCAAGATCCTGAGAGGAGAATGGAGGAGAAGGGATTTCAGCATGGCCATCCGGGTGATTTCTTGCTTTCTGTCTCTCTGTCTCTCTCTTTCTGGTGAGCACACGCGCCCTATAGCAAAAATCTCTCCAAATAATAATAATAATAATAATAATAATAATAATAATAATAATGCTGAGAAGCTGGGCTGAATGAGGACCTAGAAGAGGAAGTGTACTTTACAAGTAATTGTTGGTGCCTCCTGAAGGAATATTTCCATGTAACAGGAGCAAATCTCAGCCTGTAGAGGATGAGAAATGGAGGCAGAGGCAGTGAAGGAGGAAAGGTATGGGAATATCATCTTTTTTTTTCCCTCAAGAATAATTGTTATTTAAGCATGTTTACATGTTGAAGATAAATCAAAGACAGAAAAAATATATATGTGACTGACAATGGGTGGAGAAGCAAGGTAAAGGAGGAAGTGATAAAGATCAAAGAAGCCTCCAAGCGAACAGACATTTACTTATTTAAGACAAGGGGATAGGAGAAAGTGACCACTGTGCACCCGAGGAGGTGTAACGTAGAAGAGAGAATGCTGGCTAGAGTGTCAGCAAGTAATTTTGATCTTGGAGGGTAGATCACAGAGTCTCCTGGTGCAGGATGCGGGGGTCAGGGCATTCGGATGTGGAGATCTGGAACTGCTAGGGGAATGAGTTGAGTTTATTTTCATAGCTTCAGGCATGAGCTGATAGAGCAGTTGATAGATTGTTACGTAACAGCCTAAGACAAGGAATGACGAATGCCAAAGTTGCATTTTCCCGAAGTCTGATGAAGAATGGAGGAGCAAGGGTTCTGGGAGGCGAAGTTACTGAGTTGAGGGAGCACGTCCGCCTCACTTAGCACCTTGACACCAGAGATGCCAGGGCTGCAGACGCCATGTGACACCGCGGCGAGCGCACAGGGGTAGCAACCGAGATTTATTTACCTGGTTCAAAAGACCTTCCTTTATTTTTTATGATATCTCTTTCATCGAAGTTCAGGCTTGAAATATCAGAATCACTTTCCCTTCCTCCCCAGATTTGTCTTGGCAGTCTGATGAAAAAGAACAACATGTTTCTGGAATCATCCCTGTGGAAAGAGAGGGTGGTAAGGGCAATGAAAAACAGTGTGAAGTAGCAATTCAATAAAAATTCACGGATGTATTCATGTAAGTGCTGTGAGGAAGGAACTGTGTAGTTTTCTAGAAAACCCCTCAAAAAAAAAATTTGACTTATATTGGCAGACTAAAAATTGTTAATTCCACAAACTGCATAACTTTCTAAATTGAGCTTCTGGAAAGATTTCTAACCCTTCCAAGTAACTGACTGTATGAGGCTATCTTGAATGTACCGTTCTATTGCCCTATTTTTACAGATGGTATTTTCGTTAAGACCTAGAAGTGCTGATCCAAATTCTCCTCACCAGCCCTCTTGCAGCACAGTCTAGGGAATACTGGGGAAGCATTTCCCTAGTCCCTACTTTTCCCTCAGCTGAGGAAACAGTGTGGTAAGGATCATCCCATGATCTCTGAGGTTAAGTACCAGGTGAAACCTTTACGATTTCAAAGGCCAAGTAAAGGCCAAAACATAAACCAGATAAGGTCTTACTAGCCTGCCTACCTTAGTGCTGATCACAACCAAAAGGTGAATTAAATTCACAAACGTAAGGAGAACACTAGGAAAAAAAAACAAAAAACAGAGACACTTAGGACAGAGACATAATTGTTACTAATTTGTAAATTCACCTTGGATACTGTGTCTAGGAGAATGGTGCCTCCTGTTGGATCTTCTTTAGCACTAGCCAATGAATTCCTTAACTACCAGTTCAAGGGGGGTATTGGAGGATGAGTAGGTAGGCAGGAGGAATAGTGTATTTAGCAGTTCCCTTAAGGGAAAGATTAGTTGAGAAATTAGTGGTGGGAAAAGCAAACACAAAAACCGGGAGTAAAGGGAAAAGGGTGGTAACTCCCAGCATTCTGAGTTAATTGATACTGTTGCTCATTATAGCATTCGCACAAATGGTATGAATTATTTACTGATTCTTTTCAAATTCTTGTTCTGAACCAGTGGGTCTCAAGCTTGGCTGTACATTGAAATTAAAAAGCCAGTACCTTTCTCAAAGATGCTGACTTAATTGGTTTGGGTTGTCCTTGTCACTGATAACCAAGATCTGTAGCCACTGGGCAGAGCTCATGAGATCTGGCCAGGTCAGTGGCTCTCAACTTTAAAATGCTTTGAATCCTCTGAAGGCCTCAGAAAACACGTTGTCCTGGAGCTCATCCTCAGGGTTTGAGTCAGCGGTCAGGGTGGGGCCAGAGTTTCTGCATTTCTCACTAGCTCACAGATAATACCAGTGCTGCTGGCTGGTTGGCTGACCTAGGTTCCAGAGACAACAGAACCATTCAGCATTCCTTATGGACTCTTCAGAACCGCAGGAGAGCTCTGTGGACCGTATTTACATGTGTTTGAGTGCAAGTCTGGTGTTTCTTTGTTCTGTTCCTTCAAGCCAACCCCACTCAGGCACCTCTCCTTCAGCTTCTGTGTAGGGGTTTGCTCTTTGTTGCTTTGTTTTGATTTAGAAGTCCTCTGATTAGCACTGGGGTGTTAGGTAAGGGCAATGCCTGAGGTAGCCTGGGCTTAGCCAGGTGCCTGCTGTCTGTCTTCCCTACCGGTCCGGCCTGAGTAAACTCTCTCCACCTTCATTCCAATGTGGAGTCCCCACTTTGTGCTCTGGACCTGCCCTCATCCAACAAGCAGGACCTATGGTGGACTGGAATCCTGCCCTGATAAACCCCATCACGCTCAGAGAACTGTAGTAGCCGAGTAATAAACCATAGTTGCCATTTGTGAGGTCCTTGTTCTGCCAGAAACTGTGCTTGCTCTCGACACACATCATTTAATTTCATCCTCATGCCAATCTCGAAAGATTATGCCCATTTTATAGATGAGGACACGGAGGCTCAAGAGCGTGACTTTCCCAAAGCCTGGGAAACACTCAGGACGAGAGCTGGGGTGCACAGCCCGGCCTGGAGTCAAAGCCCAAGTGTTTCCATTGTACTCGCGGCCTCCTGGCCACAGGTGGGATGGTGCAAAGGGTCCTGGGCCCCGCTGGTAATGGTCTGGTTTACTCCCAGGCTCAGGGCAGCCTCAGACAGGTTGCTCACTTCGCCCCACCCTCAAGCCTTTGTCTCAGATCCTTATCTACAAAATGAGGGGGACGGTGTCTGACCAGGTTGCCGAAGTTCCTGCATGCTCTGTCTTTCTAAAAGCCTCAGTGACTAATCCAAGTATGCCTTTTGTCCCGAGACTGCCTTGCCCAGCGATGACACGTGTTCAGCAAGCCTGTTCCACGAAGAGCACTCGGGAGGGAATCAGGTCCGGGGACTGTGGCGCCACTCAGTCCAGGTAGCTGGAGGTGAGGTTAGTGTCTGGGAGCCCTTGATTGTGGTTTCTGACCTGCTGTAAAATGCCCATCCTCTAGTGAAATTCAATTCTCTGGGACAGAAGAGGATTGCGAACTCGTTACCTCAAGACCTGAAAGAGAGGGGAGTAAGTCCGTGTGCTACAGCTGCTGTCTCAGCCCCGCTTATCAGTCCTGGAGCAGCAGCCTCAGGGGTGTGCCTTCCCAGGAGAGGGCCACGGGGCTGCGGGAGCCCAGCAGGCTCAGCTCACTGCACCTCTCCTCCCAGAGCCAGTGGAGCTCAGGGGCTCAAGGAAGCTCTTGTAGACGTTTTTTTTTTCTATAGGGCATGTGCATTCACCAGAAAGACAGAGAAAGAGAGCTAGAAAGCAAGAAATCACCCCCCCCCCCCCAGGGGGGATGGCCACGCCGCAATCCCTTCTCCTCCATTCTTCTCTCGGGATCTTGGGCACACACGCACACATGCCCGGCATGAGTTTAAGTCACTGGGTCTGGGACTTGAACAGTGGTTGACTACATGGCAGTCCAGCGACATAGCCATTATGCTAACTGCTGGTCCTGGTTCTTGCAGACTTTTATGGTAGTTACTCATAAAATGGGTTACTGCTACTAACATACATAGGATGATATGCCATCCTCTAAGACGGCTAAATTTGACGTAAGCGAGGAACTTTAGGTCAAGTTGTGGTAATGCAAGGTAGCGCCGATGCTTGGGAGGATGGAGGGTGTGTGGGAAGCCCAAGTCCTGAAGCTGGGTCAGCCCGAACCTGCTGGGCATAGTTGTGGACCTACTGTCCTCGCCAATTGGGCAGCTGGGTAGGAGGATCATGCCACAGCAAGGCCCTGTCAGAAATGCCTACTTATGTCTCTCTCCTTTTCCTTCTCTCTCTTTCATAAGGGAGAGCAAAAATGTAGGTACCTCAAACTGGAGTTGACCTTTTCATTCATGTGGGCCTCATTCTTTATCTTTATGGGAAGAAGGTGAGGTGGGGCACTGATCTCATTTTCTGTGAGAATCTACAACAGGTCAGAGGCTAAGGGGACGCACAGATAGAAGACCTGGGGCACACAGAACATGGGTTCCAGGAAGCCTGTTTTCCAAACACTAACACAGACATTGTTGTTGTTTTAATTCATTTATTTTTATATATTTATTTTTAAATTTGTGGTAAAACCCCCATAACAAAAAAAATGGACTATCTTGACCATTTTTTTTTTTTTGAGAGGTTTTTGCTATAGGGCACGCGTGCTCGCCAGACAGACAGAGACAGACAGTAAGATAGAAAGAGAGAAATCACCCCCCAGGGGGGATGGCCATGCCACAATCCATTCTCCTCTCGGGATCTTGGGCACGCACGCACATGCGCCCGGCGTGAGTTTAAGCCACCAGGTCCGGGACTCGAACCGTGGTTGACTACATGGGAGTCCAGTGACATAGCCATTATGCTAACTGCTGGTCCCTTTTTATTTCTTTTTTTCTTTTTTTTTTTTTTGAGATATCTTGACCATTTTTAAGGGCACAGTTCCGTGGCATCAAAGACATATATTGTCAGACAGCATGACAGATATCGTCATACTTCTATCACCACCATCTATCCACAGAACTCTTTGTAAAGATATTTTTACAGTGTTAACACAGGACTGAAAATAACATCTCAAAAATCAGTAGTGCTTTGAATTTATAAACCTTCATTATAAGAATTTAAGGCATTGCACAAATAATATCTCATCTCCTTACAGTAACCCTAGAGAGAAACAGAATGGGCAAGTAGGAAAATCAGACAGAGAGAAAGGAGAAAGAAAGGAAAATAAACTTTGTTCCATTTTACAATGACAAAAAGGCTTACCAAATCACCAGCGTCTCACACGTATCAAGGAGGTGATGATCTTAGATCTCAATGCTGAACTTTCAGCCTAATTCTGTTTTCCAGACCAGACTGTGATGCCCCCAGAAGTGGAAGAGGATATTTTTAAAGTGACAGGACATGTGGACTTACAGCTGAGCAAGTGGACCATCACCATTTTGCCTGGAAATATACATGTGGTGAAGGGAGCTTACCATGCCTGGTAAGAGGATTTTCCCCCATGGACCATTGTCAGGATGGGTGTGGACCATTGTCAGGATGGGTGTGTTGGTCTGGAGAAGACTGGGGAGGGCAGGCATGATTTGGCCAAGGCCAATGGGGGGCATCACTTACCAGTTCTGTTGGTTTCTGGGCTGCTACTGAGCAGCTTTGGGTTGTAAAGCCCACAGAGTAGCACTTGCTAGTGCAAAAGTTTTTGAAGCCTGGGAATTAAAGCTATATGGCTCCAGGCTGTGTGTGTGTGTGTGTGTGTGTGTGTGAGAGAGAGAGAGAGAGAGAGAGAGAGAGAGAGAGAGAGAGAGAGAAGAAATAAGGAAAGAGAAAGAAAGAAGAAAGGTGGAATTCAGATACAAGAGTATGAGTGCCATAGTTTCTGATTATGGATGAGAGGTCAGATGGAGAAGGTAGTATTCGCAATTAGAGCATTGCATTTACTTATTTTTCTCTATTTGGTGACTATCTAAAATGTTTCTTCTGTAGAGAGCACAATTGAAGGAAATCATATTTGTGTAGAGTTGTGTTTTATTTAGATTTGGCCTCTGGGTTACTGGAAAATTTCTGGGAACAAGAAAATGTCAGTATTTCTGGTGCAGAGTTTTAACCTCCATGGTTCAGAAACAATCATGTATAAGCTTTGATTAAAAGACAGAAGTGAACCCAAGGAACAATCAGTACTCAGAGCTGAGCAAGTAGAATGTCGTCCTTTAGCCTGGAAGTACTCATGAGGGTAAAGGGGCGGCCTCCTGTGAGCAGAGTAAATCATGTTTGTCTGGTGGTGCATTTAGCTGGTTCTCAATGAAAGCTAAGGACAGCACACAATGAACGTGTTCACTGTATTGTCGTTTCTTCTGCAGTTGGCCACATTCCAGTGGGTCCACAAGAGGAAGACCGAGGTTAGTTGGCCCCACATCTTCCTTCATTCACTCGATTTATTAAGAACCTGCTCTGTAATGGGCTCTGGGTTAGGAGCTGGTAGGTGGGGTTTCAGCCTTGGCCATGGATGTGTTTACAGAAGAGAAAGAGAAACAACGTGTACATATATAAATGCGGTCACATGTCATCGATGCTGTGGGAGAAGCACGTTCTGAACGTATAATGAAGCTAGTAATTGGCTGCATGGATGGTGCATAAGAAATCGGGAGGGCTTTAGGCAGAGGTAACATCGAGTTGTAAAATGAATGGGAGTTTTCCGGTCAGAGGCGTTTGGAGGATAGAAGGTTGGAAGCACCGAAAGGAATGGGGGGGGGACCTGAAGTAAAGGTGATGTTTTTAGGAACTAAATGCCAGATGGAGAGGAGTCACTGACGTGTTTTACTATCTGAAGTGAAGAAGTGGGAGGGCATCTATCCTGAGAAAGGGAAAATGAGAAATGGGAACCAAGAAAATGAGGAGTAGAAAAGGTAAAGAGGAAAGTTGAATAAAAAATTAGTACAGAAAAGTGAAAAGCTGGGAACCAGCAGTTAGCGTAATGGCTATGTCGCTGGACTCCCATGTAGTCAACCACGGTTCGAGTCCCGGACCCAGTGGCTTAAAACTCACGCCAGGCGCATGTGCGTGCGTGCCCAAGGTCCCGAAAGGAGAATGGAGGAGAAGGGATTGCGGTGTGACCATCCCCCCTGGGGGGTGATTTCTCGCTTTCTGTCTCTATGTCTCTCTCTGTCTGGCGAGCGCACGCGCCCTATAGCGAAAAACCTCTCCAAAAAAGAAAAAAAGAAAAAGAAAAGTGAAAAGCTTAAGAAAATCTTCTATTAAACTCCAAAGAAATAACTAAGTAGCCAGAGCTGGGTGAATGATGGATAGACAGGCCTTTCCAGTTTAAGACTGGGGACAGTGTATCAGACACAAACTGAACAGACCTGGGTGAGACGATGCCGTCTTAGCTGCACAGCCCTGAGGACTAGGACCCTTCTTTTCTTGTTATCGAATCCAGACTGGGGGACCTACACCCCGGAAGAGGAGGCCCCTGGATGACACCAAGGCCATCCTGTATCCCGTGTCTGTAACCTTCTTTACCTTAATCTCAGGAGCTGATCATGATTTGGCTCCCTTCAGGACTCGAGGAGGATCAAGAATTCCACGTACAGAAAGTCTCCTGGGATCTGGCAGCCACCAGGAGACAGTTGTATCTTTTTTTTTTTCTTTTTTCTTTTTTTTTTTTGGAGAGGTTTTTGCTATAGGGCGCGTGCGCTCGCCAGACAGACAGAGAGAGACAGAGAGATAGAAAGCAGGAAATCACCCCCCGGGGGGATGGCCACGCCGCAATCCCTTCTCCTCCATTCTCCTCTCGGGATCCTGGGCACGCACGCACACGCGCCCGGCGTGAGTTTAAGCCGCCGGGTCCGGGACTCGAACCGCGGTCGACTACGTGGGAGTCCAGCGACATAGCCATTACGCTAACTGCTGGTCCCAGGAGACAGTTGTATCTTTTTACCTTCCTTTCCTCATGGCAAAATCCTAGGACATAACTCCACACAACCACAGAGTTTCAGTGTGAGAAGAGCACACATATCTCCTAAGTTAATGGCTTTTAAATGGTTTTGACCAGCTACCCTAAATAATAAAAATAATTTGAGTGTTGCAATCTCAATTTTTGCCTAGTAATTGATTTTAAAATGACAATCTTATGAACTAATACATGAAAAAAACATATAGAAATTATACTTAAAAAGAAGTAAGTAAATACAAGTTAAGATGTTTTCTTTCTATACCTTAATGGATTGTCTTTGTGTCCTTTGGAACATATGAACTCTGTTTTGGAGACAGCTTATCAAATTTGGTCTGTATTTAGCTCCTCTGTAACTCTTCCAAGAGGAAATTTCACCTTTTCTTGAACACCTAAGGAACACCTATTTAATTTTTGAAAATATCTAGGCGTTCCCTGGTCACCATGCTCCAGATAGTAACCAACTGAGGGGGTTACTATCTAAACTGGGGGGCTTCTGTAAAGCCACCCCTGGAATTCGGGCCAGAACTGAGCACTTCTTTGGGCATATATTAAGAAGAAGCCCCTGTTCTACTTCTGACTCTTCTTGGGTCTCACCACAGTCAAGTGACAAGGCTCGAAATCTGCAGGAGAGTCCTTTATCTGCCACTGTAGTTATTATCCTTGCCTCTGGTATGCAGAAAAGCAAGGGCTTCCAGGTAGTAGACAAACAAAACCAAGAGCAGGGCAGGAGGAGCCGGGGCGTCTGGGAAAGAAGGGATCAATAAAACCTTACTAGAGTTTACTGTAAACAACCAAGGTGGCTCAGGGTAGGGAGAACTGTCAACAGAGGGCAGAGCTTTCCGAGTGGCTGTGGGAGCAGGTGTTTGGGAAGGAGAAACAGAGATGGCAGCCGTGGGGGATCAGAGATCAGAATCAATAAAAGCAGATGCTGAAATCAGTGTTAATGTGGACAGCGCATAAGGCCCTGCATTTTTCAAACTCACACTTAAATACGTTGGAAACTAGGATTATTTCCTCCATTTTTCAGCAGAGAAGTTTTGCCAAAGCATCCACATGCTAGTCATAAGACTGGTCTATGGCTAAGAAGCCCTAACTGGCAAAGAGGAAAGAAAGCTCTGAGGAAGATAAAAATGCAGGTGTGTTGTGCTCTAAAACATCTCAGGGCGCTAAAAATGCTTCCTCATCCAGCTTTTTGCTAAAGTATGTGAGGGAGGCTCTTTCAACAGTTAAGCTGACCTGGGACGAAGCACCTTTCTGACCACTGTGAACGAACTTTCTTCCTTCTTCCCCCTCCCCTTCCCCTGCACGCCAGAAAGAATACTTTTAAGTTTTTTTTTTTTTCTTCTATGATCAAGAGAGATGGAGAGATAGAACTCTCAACAGTGCCCACATGCCATGCTCCAGAACCCGGCCTCAGCCTGGTGTACACAGGGAGGTTTCTGAATGTGAACCTAAAACCCTCCCACTTGGGTCACCCTGGACAAGTGCGGTGTTGTCCTCACACCACCATCCTACCCTTCCACCTGCTTTGAATAGCCGGCTCACCTGGATCCTGAAGCCAGATTTACAATGACTCCGACTTTTCATTTGATCTCTTGTGTGAAACACTTCAAGGACAAGATTCCCGTGTTAGTAGCTGCTCTGGGCTGTTAGGGAGAAAGGTGGAATGTGTAGGGTTTAGAAGAAGAGGACTGAGCTCAGTGAGGACATTGTATTTGAGTCCCATTCTGGGACCAGGGTCAGGGATGAGCAGCCCGAGCCGTACCCCTTCACTTCCAGCCTCACCTCCCAGTTTCAGAACTAGAAAGGACAGAGGAATTGCAGACATCTCCATGTGAAGCCTCCTGTCTAGTCAGGGACCAGGGTCAGGGTTGAGCAGTCTGAGTCACAGCTGTGCTCACTTCCAACCTTACTTTCCTGGTTCACAGCTAGAAAGGATAAGGGAATTGCAGGCCTCTTTTTTTTTTTTTTTTTTTTTTTTTTTTTTGAGAGGTTTTTGCCATAGGGCGCGTGCACTCACCAGACAGACAGAGAGAGACAGAGAGACAGAAAGCGAGAAATCACCCCCCGGGGGGATGGCCATGCTGCAATTCCTTCTCCTCCATCTCCTCTTGGGATCCTGGGCACGCACGCACACACCCGGCGTGAGTTTTCTTTTTTTTTTCTCTTTAAATTTATTTATTTTTTACATTAATTCACTATACATCATTACAGCATACAAATGAATTTTCTATCCAGAATACACTGTGTATTGGCTCAATCAAGCACATCAACATACATGTTTTCAGCAAATAATTTTCCAATTCTTCTGTCTTGTATACTTTGTTTTTTGTTTTGCCATCCTTGATTCCCTATCCCTCACCCTGTGCCATGTCCCACCCTCCTCCCACATTATCTCTGGTATCCATGGTTGCTTTCTATGCCTTCCCCCCCCCATTTAATTGATTTGCTAATGAACTTAATTAGTTTAAATATATCCAATAGCTAGCACAGCTGATATATACCTATACATGAATCCAAGTCTGACTTTAGGCATAAACCCCAGTGAGTAGAATGAACATAATATAAAGTAGTACCCAGCTGGGGCTATATAGCTTACTGCAGTCATCAAATATGCATTTTTTTAAAAATTTAGATATGAACAGTTTCACCATTTTTTTTTCCTCCTGTAACTTTTTTTTAAATTACTTAACATTCATTCCCTGAGCATCATCACAACATACTAAATGTGGTTTCCCATCTAGAATAAACTGCATAGTGGCTTAATCATGCATGTTATCATCAATAATATTCCATTTCTACTTTCATACATATGTATACGTATATATATGTTTTTTACCCCATGTTTGACCCTCTGCCCTTTCCCACTCTCTTATTACACGATCTCTGCTATATACAGTTGTCTTCCATTCCTTTTTCCCCAACATTTTGTTGATCACACAATATCATAAGTAATCTAACTACTTTCAATAGCAAGTTCAGCAGGTAATTTCAAGAACAGCAGTTTTGAACTGGTAATGATATTTCCTTGAAACTTAAAGCCTAGAAACAGGTTAGTATTCTGTTCAAATAGTAGGTACATGCACCTATCAACAGCTCAAGATAGGACAAAAATCCTTTAAAACCGGAAAACAAAGCTTAGGAGAAAAGCAGCAATATTTTAGTCAAGTCACAGAATGTTGTTTCATCGGTTCAGTCTCATGTACTTAATCTTTCTTCTGTTAAGGTTTGATCTTCCAGATTGAATTCTGGGATATAATATTCATCTCCAAACATTGTCCCTACAATTAAGTTGCCCATTTTCTTAGTTGTTGAACTCTTATTTCTGTGTGTCTGTATTTAATTTTACTGACATAGCACTCCCTTAAGAACTTCTTGGAGATCTGGTCTGGTGCTGGTAAATTCTTTCAGGTTTTGTTTATCTGGGAATGTTCGTGTCTTTTCTTCCCAAATGAACGATAATCTTGCTGGGTACAGTATTCTCGGTTGAAATTGCTTTGCCCTTAACACATTGAATATATTTTCCCATTCTTTCCTCGTTCGCATTGTTTCCGATGAGAGATCTGTTGTTAGTCTGATGGGATACCCCTTGTAGGTAACTTGCCGTTTTTCTCTTGCCAATCTTAGTATCTTGTCTTTGTCATTGGTTTTGGTCAGTCTGGCTATAAGGTGTCTTGGAGAAAATCTTCTTGGGTTGATTCTATTTGGGGTCCTCTGTATTTCTTGGGACTGAATCTTTGAGTGCCTCTCTAGGTTTGGAAAGTTTTCTTGCAGGATCTCATGGAATAGATTATCAATGCCCTTATGAGTCTCTTCGCTTTCTGGGATGCCTATTATCTAGATGTTTGGACGTTTGATGGTATCTAGTATTTCTCGTATATTAGTCTCAAATTCTTGGGCCATTTTCTCAGTCTTTGTGGTGGATTTTTCTAGGCCAGCAATTTTCTCTTCTATGTCTGAGATTCTATTTTCTGTATGATCTAGTCTGCTTTTAATACTTTCAAGGGAGATTTTGACTTCCTGTATTATAGCTTTCATCTCTAACAGTTCCATCTGATTCTTTTGTGAAGTGTGAAATTCCTCTTTTAGATCTTGCATGAATTTCCTCACCTCCTGGAACTCGACAGCTTCTTTCTCCTTCCTCTTCAGCAGTTCATTGTCTCTCTTCTCTTCAATCTCTGTTAGTTTTGCCATTATGAATGTTCTGAATTCTTTATCAGACATTTCCATGAATTCCTTTGAACTGTGTGTGGATGAAGACGAGTTATCCTTTTCCCTTGGAGGAGAGGTATTTTCCTGCTTTCCCATATTTCTTGTGGTCCTGCAGTGATTTCTAGTCATCTGGTTGATGGTCAGTTTCTTCCCAAACTTGGAAGTTCAATCACACGAGTTTTGTGTGCCGGAGGCCAAATTATCAGTGGTAAGTCTTGATTTCTGTTCCCCCAAAATGGCTAGTTTGCAGAATCCATGAGGTTTGTGTCTTCAAGAAGGCCTCTTCCCTTTTCCCCAGTGTGAGTTTTAAGCCATCGGGTCCGGGACTTGAACAGTGGTCGACTACATGGGAGTCCAGTGACATAGCTATTACTCTAACTGCTGGTCCAGAGGATTTGCAGGCCTCTTAAGCAAACACCTCCATCCAAAGCTCCCTGCCCATTCAGAGACCAGGGTCAGGGCTGAACAGACCAAGCAGAGCAGCAGCCCCTCTCTTCCAACGTCAGAACTAGAAAGGTGGGTGAGTTTTCCCCCTTTCCATTTGCTAATCCTGTGCTCTCTTCCCTGCACACAGGACGGGGAATTCCAGGCCTCTTAAGCAGACATCTTCATTTGAAGCCCCCTGCCCATTTCTTTTCTTTTTTCTGTTTTCTTGTTTTTTTTTTTTTTTTTTTTTTTTTTTTTTTTCTGTCTTTCTCATTTTACTGCTCAACCTCCACCTGCTGAGGGTCTTCATAGGTCTAGGTGCACAGTAGCCAAACATCTGAATATTGTGAGGTTCGGAAATATCCGTACCCTCCACTGAATCAGGAGCAAAAGGGAGAAACTCCTCTTTACAAATCTGAACTCAAAATTCCTTCTGTGGATGCCATGTTGCAAAACACAGCAGAAGAGAGAAGGGAGCACAAAAGTAACGGATGTGAAGGGAACACACAAGCTCACAGTTGAAATCTTCTCTAACAAATTAGCCAAAAGTAAATACATCACCAAAATGACTAAAAATCAGAGAAGAACCTCAAGTATGAGAAAACTAGGAAATATGTCTCCAACTTTGGAAAGAACAGAGAAATTTACTGGCATGTCAGAAAAAGGATTCAGAATATTTAGTGACAAAACTCTATGAGATGCAAGAGAAAAGAGACATTGAACTCCAGGAGTTGAGGAAATCCTCATGACCTGAAGGAGGAGATACACTCTATAGATCTGACAAGATTATCCTTCAAATGGGAAGAAAAGATAAAAACTTTCTTAGATAAACCATACCTAAAAGAGTTTCTCAACACTAGACCAGCTTTTCAAGAAGTACTGAAGGGAGCGCTATACCAGGAAAACTAAAGAAAAACAAACAGAAATAAGAGAACAAAAACAACCAAAGAAATGGCTAACAAAATGGCAGAGACAAGTCTGCATGTATCTATAATAATGTTGAATGTTAATGGATTAAATTCTCCAAACAAGAGACACAGAGTGACCAAATGGATAAAAAACAGAAACTCTAAATGGTGCCTACAAGAAACACACCTCATGGATAAAGATATACATAGACTAAAAGTGAAGGGCTGAAAAAGGTATTCCATGCAACGGAAATCAAAAAAAGGCCGGGGAACCAGCAATTAGCGTAATGGCTATGTCGCTGGACTCCCACGTAGTCAACCGCGGTTTGCGTCCCAGACCCGGTGGCTTAGAACTCACACCGGGCGCGTGTGCATGCGAGCCCAAGATCCCGAGAGGAGAATGGAGGAGAAGGGATTGCGGCGTGACCATCCCCCCCGGGGGGCGATTTCTCGCTTTCTGTCTCTATGTCTCTCCCTGTCTGTGTGGCGAGCGCACACGCCCTATAGCGAAAACCTCTCAAAAAAAAAAAAAAAAAAAAAAAAAAAAAAAAGCCGGAGTTGCAATACTAATTTCACACAAAATAGGCTTTAAGACAAAAGCAGTAAGAAGAGATAAGGAAGGACATTATATAGTAGTAAAAGGGCTAATTCACGGAGAATATATAACACTTATACACAAATCTATGCACCCAAATACGTGAAGGAAAGACTGCTTCAGCTACAAGGAGAGATAGACTGCCACACACTAATTGTTGGGGCTCTCAACACCCCACTGTCTCCTCTGGACAGGCCATCTAGACCAAAAATAAGCAAAGAGATACAGGATCGAAACAATACCACAAATCAAATGGACTTGGCAGACATCTATAGAACCTTCCACTCCAAAACCACAAATTATGCATTTGTTCTCACCCACACATGAAAACTTTCTGAAGACTGACCACATGATAAGGCACAAAACAAGTGTTTACAAATTCAAAGGATAGAAACTATCTAGCATCTTCTATGACCATGATGGAATTAAACTTGAAATTAATTTCAGAAAAAACTTTGAAAATACACTAAAATATGGAAATTAAACAATCGACTTTGGTATGACTTTTCACCACTACTGGAGAAATTAAGACTGAAATCAAAAGAGTCACTGACACCAATGATAATGACTATTCGAGTTTCCGTAACCTACGAGACACCACGAATGCAGACGTAAGAAGGAAATCAGTGTGTGTAAGAAAAAGATGGAAAGGTGACAAATAGATAACCTAACAACACACCTCAGGGAGCTGTAAACACAACAAAAAACCCCAAAAAATGCCAGGAGCAAAGAAATAAGAAAGATGCTAGCAGAAATAAATGAAATACACAGTAAATGAACTATATAGAAAATAAATAAAACCAAAAGCTGGTTCTTTGAAAAGATAAAATTGACACACCATTACCTAGACTAATTAAAAAGTGAGAAAGGAGCCAGATAAATTAAATTTGCAGTGAAATAGGGAATATTATAACAGATATAGCAGAAATACAAAAGATCATTAGAGAATCATAATTTTATTTATTTATTTATTTATTTATTTATTTATTTATTTATTTAAGCAAAACCTAGATGGAAAAACATTTCAGTTCTTTGAGCACCCTGAGATGCATTCCTGTGTTTTACTCTGTCCCAGAGTTTTCCGCACTCCATCAGTTAGGGCTCCTCGCCACAGACCGGGCTTGCTGCTAGCCTATGTCTGCTTTGGAGAAGCTTCTCTGCCAAAGGACTGAGGACATTCTCACAAAGCATTTATTACTGTGGCAGCACAGAGTCCAGAACTGTGCCCTGGGTCCTTGACCATCCGGATAACAATCGTATTACAGGTAGAGCCCGTCATTATTTCCCTTCTTTCTCACAATAGGGATTGATTTGAGATGAGGCCCACGATCCAAACGAGGTCTTGCCAAGACCTGATATATAAATATGAAGTAAGCTTCCATAGTCGTTAAATTGCAGGGTATGAGTTGGGGCTCTTAGACACCATGTTATTACCTGGGACATGGAGACTTGGCACAAAACCAAGAGACAGGCAGCCGAGATGAGTGCTGGATAGGTACACCATGAGGGTGCTGTGGAAAACGAGTCCTTGTGCCCAAGGGAATCCATCAGAGTCCTTTCATCTCCGTCTCTGAAGTAGAACCAGAATCTGATGATGGGATGACATCCACCAGCTCCACCATGACCACCTCAAGACCAAGCAGCAGATCATCTCTTGGAAAATCACAGGAGTGTCTGACACGGCCTCTCTGCTCCCTACTTTGCCCCTGCACAGTCTAGTTTAACCCAGCAAAGAGGTCACTTGGGTGTTGCTTGCTTGGCTAGAGAAATTTGAAACATTAATTACAGTCTGTTGCTCCTCTGTCTAAAGAGTCCTATCTTACTCAGAGTAAAAGCATGGTTTACAACCCATGCACCCTGCTGGGTGCCTCCTCAGAGGTCAGAAGCTTCTTTACGGCTCCTTGAACAGAGCATGCATATTGCCACCATGCGGCCTTTGCACTGGCTGTCTTGTCTGTTTGAAATAAGGCACAGCTTCCTGCTGGCCTCTACTCTGCACCACCTTGGGCTAGAGGCTTTCTTTGCTCACTACACTTGCCCACTTGCTCAATTCTCCAACCTCTGGTATGGCTACTTGTTTAGTTCTGCGCACTAAACATTTATGTCTCCGTTGTTGCTGTGATTGTTTTCATTGCTGTAGCCACCCTGGAACAAATTGTGCGGCCCCTGGAACACAGTGAGCATCAGAGATTCTAGTCCTGGGCTCCCAGGCCCTGGTCCCTGCTGTTTGATTTTGTTGATTATGCCTGAGGCCTTCCCAGTCTCCTGACCCTACAAATTCTCTTTTCTGCCTAGCCTAGTTTGAGTTGTGCTAAAGTGATGCCATTTTTAAATCCAAAAATTGGGGCAGACCTATAAATCTCTAAAGATAAAATAAACTGATTGCCCCCCTCTAAGCTTTTGATATTTGTTCAACCTAAGAACCCTAAAAATGTCAATAGTTAAACATAACAAAATATTTAGACTTATTAATATTTTCCACTCTATTATTTATTCTTTAATAATGTACTCTTCTGATCTGCCATCTGTGGCGGGACTGCCACCAAGATGCAGATTTTTGTAAAAACCCTTATAAGGAAGATCATCACCTTTGAGGTTGAACTGCCAGGTACAATAGAAAATGTAAAAGCCAAAACCCAGGATAAGGAAGGAATTCCTCCTGAGCAGCAAAGACATTTTTGCTGGCAAGCAGTTGGAGTATGGGCATATTTTGTCCGAGTACAACATCTAAAAGGAGTCCACATTTCATCTCATGTTGAGACTTTGTAGTGGTGCTAAGAAAGGAAAGAAGCCTTATACCCTCCCAAGAAGAATAAGCATAAGAGAAAGAAGGTTAAGCCGGCTGTTCTGAAATACTATAAGGTGGTAAAAATGGCAGAATCAGTCGCCTTTGCTGGGAGTGCCCTTCAGATGAACGTGGTGCTGGAATTTTTATGGCCAGCCCATTTTGACAGGCATTATTGTGGCAAATGTTGTCTGACTTACTGCTTCAACAGACCATAAGACAAGAATAGTTTATGAGTTAATAAAAGAAATGAGCTAACCTTTAAAAAAGAAAATAAATAATGTACTCTTAAAGTTTGCTAATTCTTAAGCCTGAGATTTTTTTGTTTTGTCTTTTTTTTTTTTTAAGTTTATTTCTTAGAGAACAAGGCATGCTTGACAGAGTCATGCCACACAACAACACCTCTCCACTCCCACCACCTCCACTCCTCCCTTCCCCCACCCCCATTCCCCAACCCCTGCTGATGCCCTGGCCTTCCCGGCAGCCAGGACGGTGGGCATGCCTGGTGAGTGCATGTTGACCTGGCACCCAAACCCATGCCTCCCCATGTGGCTCCCACAGTGTGCTGGTACCCTGCCACCTGTGCCACTGCTGGGCCTTAACTCTGAGTTTAATGTCTTAGAGTCAGTCTTCTCTTGTGGGAATTAATCTTCTAAATCATACCTAATTCTGTGAGCAAATGGGCTCACTTTGGAAATTTTCAGGTTATAGCTAGCTTTTCAGCTGGACCACTCATGGTAAAATGAGAGACACTGTGCTGTTAATACTCTTCTTTGCCATGCAGGCAATGCTGGGCTGAAATAAATAACCAACAAGGAACTGGCAGGAATCACTTACTTTGCAGCAAATGTTCACCTCCCAGCTCTGACTGGGCATTTTCTCAAGGTTGCAGGCCTCATTTTTTTTTTTTTAATTTTTCTTTTCCTGCATATTATAATCAACTGGGCAGCTTTTAAAACTTTAGGGGTGGAAAAATAACATCAATAAAAAGTAGGAGGTGATGTTTACTGAACACATACTGCATACCAGGTTCCATGCTACTGCTTTACATGAGTTACCTTATTTAATCCTGACAACAATTCCATATGATAGAACTGTGACTTTCTCATTTAGACACCTGACAAACCACACAGGCACATAGAGATGAGAAGGTCAGTCACGGTCTCACGGGGAGCCAGTGAAGAAGCCACATACTAATTCAGGCAGTTTGATTTCAGAGCCTATGTTCTTCAATAATTTGTCTTTTATTTATTTATTTTTTTGAGAGTTTTATTTTATTTTATTTTTTGCTATAGGGCGCATGTGCTCGCCAGACAGACAGAGAGAGACAGAGAGACAGAAAGCGAGAAATCACCCCCCGGGGGGATGGCCATGCCACAATCTCTTCTCCTCCATTCTCCTCTCGGGATGTTGGGCATGCACACACACAAGTCTGGTGTGAGTTTAAGCCACCGGGTCCAGGACTTGAACGGCAGTTGACTACATGGGAGTCCAGCAACATAGCAATTACACCAACTGCTGGTGCCATTTATCTTTTATTTTTGATAAAAAAAGAAATACATATAACTTAAAGAGTAATCTATTTCTCCCAAGCTCATAACCAAAAACATTGGTCTGTCAGTCTACTACCTCATCTGCACCTGTCCTAATTCCTCATTTTCAAGACCATTACTTTAGATTATTTTAAATATTTCAAATAGTTCTTTTCATATGGATGTCTGTATCTCTATTACTGATTATAATGTAACTTTTATTTCCGCAGTTGTTAACACTGGCTCTTACCTTCCCACATGAAAAATGAGGGTATAGACTTCAGTGCTCATCACTGCTTGCTTCTCCTGATATAACTTTGGTTCTATCAGGATGTCTGACATTATTTGGATTATGAAAATACTGTATACAATCAAGCTATGTACTATGTTCACTTCATTTTAGTCTTTCTGTTTTTAACATTTTTTATTTCATTTTCTTTTATACATTCAATCACATTATTTAGCTTACAAAGTGAATCTTTCAACATGTGAAAATTTCTCTCTAGTCCTGTTGATAAAACTATAAAATTATCTTCAACAGATAAGACCACATTTCTTTGTCCCATTAATGTGGTCTATTTTCCATCTAAATGTTCTTCCTCAGACTCTACTCTTTCACACATACTATATCTGGTATTTACACCCATTTATTGTATTTCTATATCCTTTAGTCAATCAGTTTCAGTCATAGAGTGCAGACACTCGGTATATATTAAGTGGGGACATCTCCTTTATAGCCTGACTTGCTTCACTCAGCATTAAATCTTCCATATCCTTCCATTTTCTGTCAAAAGCTAGGGTTTTTTTTTTTTTTTATGGCTGAATAGTATTCCATAGAGTATATGTGCCACAGTTTTTCATTCCATTCATCTGTTTGTGGGCATTTGGGTTGATTCCATGTCTTAGCAATTGTGAATAGTGCCTCAGAAAACATTGATGTGCAAACAGTTTTCTGATTAAGAATTCTTTTTTTTTTTTTTTTTTTTTTTTGAGAGGCTTTTGCTATAGGGCGTGTGTGCTCGCCAGACAGACAGAGAGAGACAGAGAGATAGAAAGCGAGAAATCACCCCCCAGGGGGGATGGCCACACCGCAATCCCTTCTCCTCCATTCTCCTCTTGGGATCTTGGGCACGCACGCACACGCGCCTGGCGTGAGTTTTAAGCCACCGGGTCTGGGACTCGAACCGCGGTCGACTACGTGGGAGTCCAGCGACATAGCCATTACGCTAACTGCTGGTCCCTGATTAAAAATTCTTCTGTCCTTTGGGTAGATACCAAGGAGTGGGATTGCTGGATCATATGGTAGTTCTATTTGTAGATTTTTGAGAAATCTCCACATTGTTCTTCACAGTGGTTGGACCAATTTACATTCCCACCTGCAGTGTAAGAGAGTTCCCCTTTCACCACACCCCTGCCAGCACTTATCATTATTTTTTTTTCTTTAATCTTAGTCATTCTGACTAGGGTTAGGTGGTATCTCCTTGTAGTTTAGATCTGCATTTCCCTTACAATGAGGGATGTTGAACATTTTTTTCCCCATGCCTTTTGGCTATTCCTGTGTCATCTTTACAGAGTGGTTTTTTCAACTCATTCTCCCATCTTTTAATAGGGTTGATCTTCCTTTTTTTGAAACAGTTGCTTGAATTCCTTGTGTATTCTGGTTATCAGTCCCTTATCTGACACATGGTTTACAAAAAATTTTCCCATTCTGAGGGCTGTCAATTCACACTAATTACTGTGTCTTTTGTCACTCAGAAACTTCTTAGTCTGATGTAATCCCACTTGTCTATTTTGGGGTTTATCGACTGTGATTTGGGGGGTCTTATTTAAGAAGTCTTTGCCTACCTCAATATCTCCTAGAGTTTCCCCAGTGTTTTCCAGGAGCAGTTTTATAGTTCGAGGTCTTAGGTTTAGATCCTTGATCCACCTTGACGTGATTTTTGTCAAAGGTGAGAGGTAGGGTTTCAGATTCGTCTTTCTGCAGGTGGAAATCCAGTTTTTCCAGCACCATTTGATGAAGAGGTTTTTCCTTTTCCCACTGGATTAACTGGTACCTCTTGTCAAAAATCAGTTGACTGTATGTTTGGGAATTTATTTCTGGGAACTCTATTCTGTTCCATTGGTCCACCTGTCTGTTTCTGTGCCAGTACCATGCTGTTTTGATTACCACAGCTTTGTAGTATATTTTTGGGTCAGGGAGTGAAATGCTGCCCACTCCACTCTTCTTGTGCAAAATTGCTTTGGCAATACAGGTTCTTTTGTGATTCCAGACAAATTTTATGGGTTGCCTTTTCATTCTTCTGTGAAGAATGTGTCTGGTACTTTGATTGACATTGCATTAAATATATAGATTAATTTGGGTAAAATTGCCATTTTGATTATATTAATTCTTCCAATCCAGGAACATGGGATGTCCTTCCACTTTTTTATGTCATTTTCAATTTCTTTTTTTAGCTTCTCATAGTTTTCCTTGTGGAGGTTTTTTAACTTCTTTGGTTAGATTTATTCCTAAGTATCTTATACTTTCTGTGGCTATGGTAAATGGAATAACTTTTTTTTTAGTTGTATATCAGTCTGCCTGTTGTTTGTATATAGAAATGCTATAGATGACTGTATATTGATTTTGTATCCTACAACGTTACTGTATTAGTTCCAGAATTTTTTTTCATGAAAATCATTGTGTCTTCTATGTATACAATCATGTTATCTGCAAATAGAGAGAGTTTAACCTCTTCATTTCCTATTTGAATGCCTTTTAATTTTCCTCTTTTCTGATTGTGTTGGCGAGGACTTCCAGCACTATATTGAAAAGGAGTGGAGAAAGTGGGCATCCTTGTCTTGTACCTGTTTTTGGTGGGAAAGCTTTCAGCTTTTCTCCATTCAGGATGATGCTCGCTATGGGTTTTTCATAGATAGCTTTTATTGTGTTGAGAAATGACCCTTCTATGGTGATATTGCTGAGAGTCTTGATCATGAAGGGTTGTTGTATCTTATCAAATGCTTTTTCTGCATCAATTGATATGGCCATATTTTTTTTTATCTTCCTGTTAATATGATGTTATTACATTTATGGTTTTGCATATGTTCAGCTAACCTTGCATTCCTGGAATAAAACCTACCTGATCATGATGTATGATCCTTTTTTATACATTGTTGGATAAAATTTGCTAGTATCTTGTTGAGAATCTTTGTGTCTATATGCGTCAGAGATATTGGTCTATAGTTTTTCTTCCTTGTCCTGTCCTTATCTATTTTTAGGATAAGGGTGATAGAGGCTTCATAGAATGAATTAGGGAGAGATCCACCCTTTTGGATCTTTAGAAATAACTTGAGCAGAATGAGGGTTAACTCTCCTTTGAAAGTTTTATAGAATTCAGAGGTGAATCCATCAGGGCCAGGGCTTTTCTTTTTTGGGAGCTTATTTATTTCTTATTCAATCTCCTGGATTGTTATGGGACTATTCAGACTTTCTATATCCTCCTGGCACAATTTTGGTAGATTATATGTGTCCAGAAATTTGTCCATCTCATCCAGATTGTCTTGTTTCTTGGCATGTAGTTGTTCATAGTATCCTCTAATGAGGTTTTGTATTTCTACTTTGTTGATATATTGCCTGCTTCATTGCAGATTTGATTTACCTGGTTCCTTTCTCTCTTCTTAATAAGTCTCACTAGTGGTATATTGATTTTGTTTATCTTTTCATAGAACCTGTTTTTACTTTCATTTATTTTCTGTATTGTTTATTTTCTATTTCATTTATTTTTGCTTGTATCTTTATTATTTCCTTTCTCCTGGAGTTTTTTGGATTTTTTTGCTGTTGCTTTTCTCATTTTCTGAGGCATGATGTTAGGTGATCCATTTGCCTTCTTTCTGTCTTTTTCTTATGTGCACTAATTGCTATGAATTTCCCTCTTTTGCCTGCTTTAGAAATGTCCCAAAGATTATGGAAACTTGTGTCCTTATTGTCATTGGCTTCTATAAATCTTTTGATTTCAGTCTTTATTTCTTCAGTAGTTGTGGAGTCATTCAGCAGTAGGTTATTTAGTTTCCATGTATTTGAGTATTTTTGAGGATTTCTTTTGAAATTAAACTCAAGTTTAATCCCATCATGGTTGGAGAAGATGCTGTATATAGTTTCTATGCCTTTGAATCTGTAACAGCTTGCTTTGTTCCCTATGATTTGGTCAATCTTCGAAAAATTTCCATGTGGGGGTTAGAAAAAAGTGTATCTTGTGGTTTTTGGATGGAAAATTCTATAGATGTCTGTTCAGTCCATTTGATTTATGGTATCATTTATATCCTTTATCTCTACCTATTTTTTGTCTAGATGATCTGTCCAGAGGGGATAGTGGGGTGTTGAGGTCTCCAACAATTAGTGTGTTGCAGTCTATCTTCCCTTTTAGATCTAATAGTCTTTCCTTCACATATTTGAGTGCTCCTGTGTTAGGTGCATAGATATTTATAAGTGTTACATCTTCTTGATCGATTGACACTTTTACTACAATATAGTGCCCTTCTTTTTCTCTTTGAAGAGTTTTTCTTTAGAAATTATTTTATTTAATTTTATTCACTAATTTATTTATCTTAATTTTACCAGAGAGAGAAAGAGAGAGAGAAGTTGAGAAAGCAAGCCACCAGGTCCAGGACTTGAACCGTGGTTGGCCATGTGGGAGTGTTCAGCGCCTTAACCACCATGCCACCTGCTGGTCCTCGAAGAGTTTTTCTTTTAAAGCCTATTTTGTCAGAAATTAGTATCACAACTCCAGCTCTTTTTTGGTTCCCATTTGCAAGGAAAACCTTTTTCCGTCCCTTCACTTTCAGTCTATGTATGTCTTTACCCATGAAGTGGGTTTCCTGTAGGCAACAGATAGAAAGTTTCTGTTTTTTTTTTTTGTTTGTTTGTTTTTTTTAATCCATTCAGCCAATCTGTGTCTCTTGATTGGAGAATTCAATCCATTATCATTCAATGTTATATTGATGTTATGGGACCTGTCCTGATGTTTAAGTTGGCCATTGTCTTGGTTGTCTTTTGTTCCTTTGTTTATGGCTGTTAATTCTTGAGTTTTCCTAGAACAGTACTTTCTTCAGGGTTTCTTGAAGAGCTGGTCTGGTGTTGGGCAATTTTTTTCAGGTTTTGCTTGTCTGAGAAGATTTTAATCTTTTTTTTTTTTTTCCCCCGTATAAAGGATAAACTTGCAGGACATAATAATCTTGGTTGAAATTATTTCTCTCTTAACACTTTCAATACATCTTCCCATTCTTTCCTTGCTTGCATTGTTTCTCTTGAGAAGTCCGGTGTTAGCCTGATGGGATGACCTTTGCAAAGTCACTTATCATTTCTCTCTTGCTAGTTTTAGTATCTTGTCTTTATCTGTGGTCTTTGTCAGTGTGGCTAAGATGTGCCTTGGGGAAGATCTTCTTAGATTGATTCCTTTTGGGGTCCTTTCTATTTCTTGGGTCTGAATGTTTGAATGCCTCTCTATATTTGGGAAATTTTCTTCCAAGATTTCATGAAGTAGATTTTCCATGCCCTTATTAGTTTCTTCACCTTCTGGGATTCCAATTATTTGGATGTTAGGGTATCTAATGGAATCTAGCATTTCTCATATGTTATCTTCGTGTTTTTATTGTTATTTTCTCTATCGTTTTGGTGGTTTTCTCTAGGTTAGAGGTTTTATCTTCTATGTCAGAGATTCAATCTTCAGCATGGTCTAATTGACTTTTAATACTTTTGAGAGAGTTTTTGATTTCCTTTATAACAGTCTTTGTCTCTAATACTTCCATCTGATTCTTTCTTATTGTATCCATTTCTTCTTCCTAATCTCCTGTAGTTCGTTGTTTCTTTTCTGTTCCAACTCATAGAATTTTGTCACCATGAATGTTCTAAATTCTTTCTCTGACATTTTGGTAACTTCCTCTGTTTTTTTTTTTTTTTTTTTTTTTTTGGTGGGGGGAGGAATGCAGGAGAGTCACTGTGTTCTTTTGATGGAGACATATTTCCTGGTTTATTCAGAACTGAGCCACTTCATCTACTTCTAGCTATTGGGAGATGTATTCAATTTGGAATACCTTTTAGGAGAATGTGTCTTTGGCTAGGAGCAAATGTGTTTCCCTTTTGCTGTAGACTCATGAGTGCCAAAGTCTCTCTTCTGTTGTGTTTAACAATGTGGCCCAAGGAGGAGTATTCTATTCAGGTTTCTGAAGAGCAGTGTCTCCTTTTTCACAGGTGGTTCAGTAAAATAGAGGACCCCAGGGAGTCTTACAAAGCTAGGATATTTCAGAACTGTGATTCTAGACCTATCTAGTATGTCCAGGAGAATGGAGGAAGAGGAAGAGAGGACCAAATAAGAGGGAAGAAAGTAAGAAGGATAATATAGAAAAAGTCGCATGCGCGATTTCGCCAGGGTCTGGAGATGGAAATGGGATCTGCTGTTGAGCTAAGGGTGGTTCTGTGTGGTAAGGAAAAGTGCGAAATTAACACATGAAAGAAGAAGAGAAAAAAAAAGGCCCACCTGACTGACAGAGATAGAAGGTCTCTGGACTTGGAAGTGCTGGGGCTGGAGCTGGGGTAGGGGCCCTGCCTCAGTGTCCCTTAGGTCAGGGGTCTGTAGATGGAAGTGGGGCCTGCTGTTGAACTGGGAGCAGTCCTACCTGATGGGGATAGGGTGTCTCTGGACTTGGGTGTGCCGGGGCTGGGACTGGGGAAGGGGTCCTGCTTCAGTGTCCCTTAAGCAAGGGGTCAGGAGATGGAAGTGGTCTTTCTTTTCTTAAAGAGTTCTATTTTTGTTTCTAAGTTGGAATATTCATTTCTCTGAGTGTTAAATATGATAGTTTTTTTTTGGAAAATAATAAATTAAATTTAAAAAAATGAAAGACGAGGTGGGGTTAGTTAATGGATAAACTTGAAATGTATGACAGAGGATTGTAAAACACATTAGAAATGTTTTCTTGTTGGCCTTCATCACCCACTGTTCCAACCGCTTACACTCATCCTGCCCACCTGCCCACCTGGAGTCCAGAGCCAGGTCTTGGCAGCCTTTGGGCTTGCTACCACCTTATCAAGAACTGAACATTTGGTAGAGGAGCCAACCACCTGGCAGAGAACCGTGACTCATCCCCTCCCTGCACTCGCCTTTGAACTCTCAAGAGCACCAGGGAGACTGAGGTGCAGAAGGCCTATGGCTCGCCATCTCAGAATTCTAAGACCACATTTTCTGAAGCACGTACAACACATGCTGTGCAATCCTTTCTGTCTTACAATTAAAGTATAGCAAATCAGTCCCAGGTACACCTGTTCTATAGAAACTGGGAGGATTTTTCATCCAAGTTTAGTGACAACAGTGCAGGTCTGGTAAATACCAGGGAGGCAGAGCAGCAGGGAGATCGCCTACTCCTGTACAACTTCGGACACTCAGAATTAACTCAAAGGCCTTAGGAAGAAATGTGCAAATCACAAGATGACTAGAAACCATTGCAGAGGCACTAGAAGTATGAGCAACCAAGGAAATATCTCTCCCCCAAGGGAAAATATCTATTCCTCATCATCCACAGATAACACAATGGAATTCATGGAAATGTCAGAAAAAAAAATTCAGAATATTTAGAGTGACAAAACTAAATGAGATGCGAGAGAAAGAGACAATGAGCTCCAGGAGACAAGGAAATCCTTTCATGATTTGAAATAGGAAATAGACACCATAAAAAAAGAACCAAACAGAATTGTTAGAGATGAAGACTATAATACAGGAAATTAAACCTCCCTTGAGAGTATTAAAAACAGATTAGATCATGCAGAAGATCGAATCTTGAATGTCGAAGACAAAACATCTGACCTAGAAAAAATCATCAGAAAGACTGAGAAAATAACCAAGGAAAATGAGGACAATATATGAGAAATGCTAGATACCATTAAGTGCCCAAACATCCAGATAATTGGTATCCCAGAAGATGAAGGACGTAACAAGGGCATTGATAATCTATTCCATGAAATCCTGGAAGAAAACTTTCCAAACCTACAGAAGCATGCAAAGATCCAGACCCAAGAAATACAAAGGACACCAAATAGAAACAATTCAAGAAGATCTTCTTTAAGATACATCATAGCTAGATTGGCAAAACCACAGACAAAAACAAGATACTAAAACTGGCAAGAGAGAAACATCAAGTTACTTACAAAGGCTATCCCATCAGGTTAACATTGGACTTCTCATAGGAAACAAGGTAGGCAAGGAAAGAATGGAGAAAAATATTCAAAGTGTTGAATGAAAAACAATTTCGACCAAGAATTCTTTACTTGGCAAGATTATCCTTCAGATGGGGGAAAAACAAAACAAAACAAAACATTCTCAAATAAACAAAACCTAAAAGAATTTACCAGCTCCAGACCAGCTCTTCAAGAAGTTCTGAAGGGAGTGTTATACCGAGAAAACTAAAGTCAGACAGACAGATATAAGAGAACATAAAACAAACAAGAAAATGGCTTATTTAATGATAGAAACTTTTCTAGAAATATTGATAATAATATCGACTGTTAATGGATTAAATTTGCTGATCAAGAGACACAGACTGACTGAGTGGATAAAAATACAGAAACTATCTATCTGTTGCCTACAAGAAATGCACCTCCTGGATAAAGACATACATAGACTAAAAGTGAAGGTCTGGAAAAACTATATCCAACATCCTCTCTGACCTTGATGGAATTAAACTTGATATTAATTTTAGGAAAAATTCTCAAAAATATACAAAAACATGGAAACTTAACAACTTACTCCTGAATGCCTTCTCAACAACCAAAGAAATTAAGTCAGAAATCAAAAGATTTATGGAAACAAATGATAATGAGTATGTGACTTTCCATAACCTATGGGACACCACAAAAGCAGATATAAGAGGGAAATTCATAGCAACTAGTGCACATATGAAAAAGATGGAAAGGTGATACATAGACAACTTGACAGCATGCCTCAAAGAATTGGAAAAACAGCAACAACAACAGCAACAACAACAACAAAAGCCCAAAATGCCAGGAGAAAAGAAACAATAAAGATTTGAGCAGAAATAAATAAGAAAATAAACAAACTATACAGAAAATAAATAAAAGCAAAAGCTGATTCTTTGAAAAGATATACAAGATTGAAACACTATTAGCTAGACTGATTAAGAACAAGAGAGAAAGAAACAAGATAAATCAAATACATAATGAATCAGGCAATATGACAACAGATACAATAGAAATAAAAAACATCATTAGAGGATACTATGAGTGACTATACACCAACAAACAAGAGGACATGGATGAGATGGCTAAATTTCTGGATGCATATGATCTGTCAAGACTGAATCAGGAGGACATAGAAATCCTCAACAGACCCATAATGAGCCATGGAGGGGATCTGTAGTAAATAATCTCCCAATTAAGAAAAGCCTAGGTCCTGATGGCTTCACTTCTGAATGCTACAAAGGTTTTAAAAGAAGAGTTAACCCAAATTTTACTCAAATTATTCTAAAGATCCAAAATGAAGGAAACTTCCCACATTCATTTTATGAAGCTCCATCATCCTCTTTCCCAAAACAGGCACATATACTCTATGGAATACTATTAAGTCATAAAAAACAACAAGACCCTGGCATTTGATAGAAGGTGATCAAATATGGAGGATCTATTGCTAAGTGAAGCAAGCCAGGATATGAAAGAAAGATACTGTATGTATCCGCTTAATATGTACCAACTATGTGCACTTTATGGTAGAGATGGAAATATTGGAGGGCATAAAAGCAGTGGTAATAGTTATGGATGCTGAAGACAGTGTGGAACAGAGCAGGAGAAGAGAAGAGTATAGAGAAGGATTGCAAGAGAATAAATAGAGAAGCATGACATTAGTGAGACACAGAAATGGTTTATTATCTGTTGATAATAACATGTATAGTATTCTCAACTGGACTGATCTGAGAAGTATCTCATGTTGGGTAAATTCTTTTTACAAGCCAAGTGATATGTAGGATTGAATGTTTAAAAAATAATGATGATAATAATAATAATAATCTGAAAAATTATGAAAAGCTATTTGATGATGTGGACAGTAATGTCTTTGTATTGACTGATATGCATGGTATTCTTATTGGGAAAAAATGTAATACACTGTAAAGATACATGTGACTTAATGTAATATGAAAAAGATAATGATAATAAAATGAAATAAAAAGACTTAACAAAAAGAAAACTACAGATCAATATCTCTGATGAATATAGATGCAAAAATTCTCAACAAGATACTTGAAAATTGTATCCAACAACATATAAAAAAGATTATTCATCACGACCAGGTAGGTTTTATTCCAGGGATGCAAGGGTCATTCAACATATGCAAAACTATAAATATAATGCAGCATATTAGCAGAAAGAATAATAAAAACCATATGACCATTTCAATTGATGTAGAAAATCATTTGACAAAATACAATATCACTTCATGATTAAGACTTTAGCAAAATTGGAATAGAAGGGTCATTTATCAGCACAGTAAAAGCCATATATGAAAAACCTATAGCTAACATAATACAGATTGGGGAAAACCTATAGCTAACATAATACAGATTTTTTTCCACCAAAAACTGGTACAAGAGGAGGCTTCCCACTTTCTCCACTTCTTTTCAATACAGTACTAGAAATCCTAGCCAATGCAATCAGAAAAGTGTGTAATATAAAAGGCATTTAAATAGGGAAAGAAGAGTTGAAAATATCTTTATTTTCAGATGACATGATGATATACATAGACGACCCAAAGGTGTACAGGAAAAAATTTCTCAAAGTAATAAATGAATACAGTAAAGTGGCAGGATGCAAAATCAACATCCAAAAATCTATAGCATTTCTATATACTAACAACAGGATGATGAAGTTAGAACTGAAGAAAGGAATGCCTTTTACCATAGCCACAAAATGTATGAGATACCTAGGGATAAAAATAATCATGGAAGTCAAAGACCTTTACAAGGAAAACCATGAAAATCTTAAGATGTTGAAGAAGACATTCATTTTCCCAGATTGAAGAATAAATATAATCAAAATGGCAATTATACCCCAAATAATCTACATATTTAACACAATTCCAATCAAATTACCAGCGACATTCTTTACAGATCTAGAAAAGACAATCATAGAATTTGGAATCATAAAAGACACTGTATTGTTAAAGCAATCCTGTACAAGAAGAGTGGAGTGGGCAGCACCTAACTTCCTGACTCTAAAATATACTATAAAGCTGTGATGATCAAAACAGCATGGTCGGGGCTGACAGGTAGTATGGAGGTTAAGGGTGCTAGGCTCACATATGGCTGACTGTGATTCGAGTCCTGGATCTGGCAGATTGTTTTCTCATCCCCATCCCACTCTATCCCTCTTTGGTCAAATTAAAATAAAATAAATGAAGTTAAATAAAATAATTATTTTAAAAAAAATCCCAACATGGTATTGGCACAAAAAACAGACAGGTAGACCAATGGAATTGAATAGAGAACCCAGAAATAAACTCTAAAACATATAGCCAAATGATTTTTTTTTCTGAGAGGTTTTCGCTATAGGGCGTGTGCGCTCGCCAGACAGACAGAGAGAGACATAGAGACAGAAAGCGAGAAATCACCCCCCAGGGGGGATGGTCACGCCGCAATCCCTTCTCCTCCATTCTCCCCTTGGGATCTTGGGCACGCAAACACATGCGCCCGGCGTGAGTTTTAAGCCACCGGGTCCGGGTCCCTAGCCAACTGATTTTTTTTTTTTTTTGAGAGGTTTTTGCTATAGGGCGTGTGCGCTCGCCAGACAGACAGAGACAGACAGAGAGATAGAAAGCGAGAAATCACCCCCCAGGGGGGATGGCCACGCCGCAATCCCTTCTCCTCCATTCTCCTCTTGGGATCTTGGGCACACACGCACACGCGCCCGGAGTGAGTTTAAGCCACCGGGTCCGGGACTCGAACCACGGTCGACTACGTGGGAGTCCAGCGACATAGCCATTATGCTAACTGCCGGTCCCACCAACTGATTTTTGACAAAGGATGCCAGTCATCCATTGGGAAAAGGAAAACCTCTTTAGCAAATGGTGTTGGAAAAACTGGATATCCACCTGCAGAAAGATGAAACTGGATTCCCATCTTTCAACATTAACAAAAATTAACTGAAAATGGATCAAAAATCTAAACCTAAGACCTCAAACTGTACAACTACTGGTGGAAAACACTGGGGAAACTCTGAGAGATACTCGCTTCTTAAATAAGACCCCCTAAGCACAGGCTTGAATTTCCAAAATAGACAGTGAAATTTCATCAGATTGAAGAGTTTCTGCACAGCAAAGGATGCAGTAATTAGTTTGAATCGATTATCCTCAGAATGGGAGAATATTTTTGTAAACTATGCCTCAGATAAGGGACCGATAACCAGAATACACAGGGAACTCAGGTGGCTTAACGAAAAAATAAAAAATGATTAACCCAATTAAAAGATGGGAAAATGAGCTCAACAAACAACTCTCTAAGGAAGACACATCAACAGCCAAAAGGCATATAAAGAAATGCTCAACAGTCCTCATCATAAGGGAGATGCAGATTAAAACCACAATGAGATACTACCTAACCCCAGTCAGTATGACAAAGATTAAAAATGCAAGAAATGATAAGTGTTGGCAGAGTTATGATGAAAGGGAAATTCTCCTACACTGTTGGTGAGAATATAGATTGGTCCAGTCACAGTAGAAAACAATATGGATTTTCCTCAAAGACCTACAAATAGAACTATCATGTGATCCAGCAGTTCTACTCCTGGATATCTACCCAAAGAACAGGAGAATGCTCAGTCGGAAAAGCACTTGTACATCAATGTTTATGGCAGCATTATTCATAGTCGCTAAGACATGGAACTAACCTAAATGTCCACCAACAGATGAATGCATTAAAAAAGTGTGGCATATATACTCTGTGAAATACTTTTCAGCCATAAAAAACAACATGACCCTGGCATTTGATAGAAAGTGGCTGAATATGGAAGATTTATTGCTGAGTGATGCAAATCAGGCTATGAAAGATACTGCATGTATCCACTTAATACATACCGGCTATCTGCACTCTATAGTAGAGACTGAAGGACTGGAGGATGTGAAAGCAGTGAAAATAGTTATGAACACTGGAGATAGTGTGGAAGGAGGGTGCGAGAGGGAAAGAGAATAGGGCAGGAAATTAGGGGGAAAATAGAGAGGCAAGACGTTTGTGGGACACAGTAATGGTTTATTAGCTGTTGATGATATTGTGTATAGTATTCTCAACTAGAGTGATCTGAAGTGTACTTTATGTTGGGTAAATTCTTTTTGCAAGTCAAACGATGTATATTGATTGACTATTTAAAATGATAATAAACAGCAATTTAAAAAAATAAACATTTTTTTTTAATTACCTATCATCTAGTAGTGCTTTACCTGTTGACTTTCAAGAGCTATCTCAGAACATGGAACAAAAATTCCTTAAAATAATCTTATTTCAATTTAGATGCTAACTTTTACTGAGGAAATATTTGGTATCTCTTGCTTAGAGTTTGCTTTTATACTTTTATCCAATTATGAAACTAATAGGAACATTTAAAATGAGTCAAGATATAAGACCTCTTAAGAAAAAAATTAAAATCACCATTTAGCTACACATAGAAATAAACATTGTTAACATTTTAAAAAATTATAGTTTTTGTTGTTCTTTTTTGTGCCTTTGAGTGGGATTGGTGGGTAATTCTAACATAGCTTCTGTTTACTCCAAGTTGCTACTTTCTGTTCGTTCTGAAATCTATCTTTCAAGTCTGGGACTTACCTGTATGTCCTTTGATTTTTGGCTGTTCCGACACGTTTGAGGTGCAGAAATGAGGCCGCGTACATGGTGGGTGGGGATTGCGTGTTGTCTTCACTGAGCATTTCCAAAGGAAACTCCAATGTCTCTCTCTCTGAGTCTCTTTTTTTAGGCTGATAATATTTCTCAGAGAAGCATTTTCTATATCCTATCTAGATGATATTACCCTGGATCCCAGAAGGTCAGTAGGGTGGCAGAGGAGTACTTGGTATATTTCAGTTAGTCCTTCTGTTTTCAGCCAAGTACCCTATGCTGAGCTGATCTCTGGTTAATGATCATCTGTTTGTCTCCAATCTTCTTTAGGAAACAGGGAGAGAAACTTACCCACTGGTGCAGAATTGGGGGGGAATTTGTGCATCTAAGTGCTTTATAGACTTTTAACCAACTGTCTTTTACCTTATACACACACACACACATATATATTATTATTATTATTATTTTAGAGGTTTTTGCTATAGGGTGCGTGCATTTGCCGGAAAGACAGAGAGACAGAAAGCGAAAAATCACTCCCCCCCCCCCCCCCCCCCCTCCGAGGGGATGGCCATGCCACAATCCCTTCTCCTACATTCTCCTTTCAGAATCTTGGGCACATATGCACAAGTGCTTGGCGTGAGTTTAAGCCACAGGGTCCGGGACTCGAACCATGGTGGACTACATGGGAGCCCAGTGACATAGCCATTATGCCAACTGCTGGTCCTTTGGCAAACAGTCTTTTGAGCAAAGCTAGGTCTATGTCTCCTGCTGGGTGTCACCATGGTTAAACGTTCCTGCTTGACAAACCCCATGGTACTGAGATTGGCTTTTCTGGCAGCAGGTCACGGATCCATGGTCTGGAGACCTAGTTAGGTTCGGTAACACACTCTCTCATTTCTCCCCCAAATAAGTGTGTTATCATACAGCGTGGCTTCTGCTCTCACATGGCAGGTCTCCCGGTCTCTCACTCAGTGTCATTTTCACTTGTTCTTACCGTGCTCTGGGCCATACTGGGAGAGCTCCTGAAATTAGGAAGGGTGATGGTCTCAGGTCCACTGGAGATTACGGGAAACCATGATTCTGTTTTTCTCTTTGATTCAAATATTGGGTTCACTGCCTGAGCCTACAAAGAGGAGAAATAAAAGAGGAAAGCTTAGATTAAACTCTTTTTATTCCATTCTTACCTTTAAAAAAATTTGTTCCAACTGCTGAACATTAGGAGCCGATAACTGGAGAAATGAGCATGTGTACCACCTACAAAGAGTGATAGAAATGGGTAAATTCCCATGTGCTGGGAGAATGAGAAAACAGTGAACTTTGCTCTGGGCTGGAGAGAAGCGCTGTATTTAAACTGAAATTGGCCCACAAGATGGCATTTGGAAGCAAAATGAACTGCAGCTCTTTAAGTAGTGAGTGAGGTCAGTGCTTCAGCTAATTGTAGAAATGCTGCACTCCTTGCTGACCCAGAAACCCTCGTGAAGGACATACTTTGTGAAGGTGATTGGTGCAATTGTCTTTGGAGATGGAGCCTCTGCCTAATACACGTACCCATATAGCCTTGCCTTGTGGCTTAAGAACATTAGTAAAATGCAGCTTTCTGACTGAAATAATAAAATAAAATAAAATGATACAAAGAAATCCAAACCCTAGAGTGAACGGCCTAAGCATGACAAGGTACATGCAGAAACCACTTTATTCTGTCTTTTTCTGGTGCATTGTAATTTATCCTGCTATTCTGTAGGCTAGTTCATTCCCTATGTTTCGATAAAAACCCAGCAGTCCCAATGACTTTGTCACTATTAGTAATGGAAGTCTTCCGGGTTAAGCTCAATGATGAGTCTCACTGCAGAAATGAAACATTTCAGTCTTTAAAATGGCCAGCGTAGATATCAAGCTGAAAGCTTCACCCAGACTTAGCGCTCTTCTCTGTTCTGTGTCTGCCTGGGGCTTGAGCACTGAGATGGATTTTCCTCCTCTTCCTCCTGCTCCACGATACTGATTCTGGCTTCTCGGGGGTTAAAGCTCAGGGGAAGAGGTATGGGAAGGGACCAGAAGGTCTTTCTTGACTGGAACTGATGTAGCAGACATTGGATCAGATGAGGGGCATGACATGATCATTTTTGCATCTCTCCCTTTGAGGCACTTTCTGACTGTGGCTTCTTGCTGAGGGGATGCCCTACCTCTGACAGCTCCTTATGGCAATGTCTCCCTCTTCTGTGTGTTGGCCAGCGTCTGTGTGTTGGCCCCTCTATGGAATCATAATGCCCCTCCAGGAAGCCCTCATGGTAGCTGGGTCATCTATAGACCTCCATGTGGCTGGAGCAGCTCATCCCATTCATTACAGCCTCTCTTATCCCACTTGGCCTTGTTTTGGCTCTTTGTTACAGCCTCTTGCTGTTAGTTTTCCCCAGAAAAAAATAAGGTGCCAGGGTCTGTGCCTGGCAGTCAGGTCAATAACTCAGTCACGGTGTTCCCAGCAGCGTCCTGCATGGCCCATGGGAGGGGAGAGGTTTCCTTTTCCCTGTGAGGGAGGGAGAAAACTCATCCCAGTGATTTGCCACAGTTTTCCCCGACTGGCCTCTTCAGCATCCACTCCTGAATTCCAGGGTGTCTTCAGGAAGTTTGTGGGAGGGTAGGGGCTAGTAGGTGGTGCAGTACCTAAGGTGCTGGACTCCCACGTGGTTGACCATGATTTTAGTCCTGGACCCAGCAGCTTAAAACTCACACTGGGCACGTGTGCATGTGTGCCCAAAACCCAGAGAGGAGAATGGAGGAGAAAGAATTGCAACATGGCCATCACCGCTGGGGGCTGATTTCTATCTTTTTGTCTCTTCATTTCTCTCTGTCTCTCTGGCAAGCACAAGTGCCCTATAGCAAAAATCTCCCTCTATAAGAAAGAAAATAAATTCTTGGGAAATGTGTACTATGAAAAAAATATGTATACATTCCAAGTATCTTCACACTAAAATTTATACTTTATTTTCATTTCTCCATAGTTTTAATTTTGCTGTAGGATAGATGAGAGAGAGAAACTGAGGTGGCACTTTCCCAGGAGGCATGGCCAGACTGCAATCCCTTCTCCATTTCTCTTCCCTGTTGGGATTTTGGACATATGTGCACACTTGGTCAGCCTGGTTTACAAGCCACTGAGTCTGGGTCTCAAACTACATAGTCAGCTATGTGGGATCCAGTCACCTTAACCACCATGCCACTAACTGGCCCTCCACAAACTTTAAAAAAAATTTTAAAAGAATTTCTTCCATAAGCAAGAGAGAGAGAGAGAACTCCCAACAGAGTCTCGATGCCTGGTTCACCCTGCCCTCCGCTGGTCCTGGACCTTGGACACGAGCCTGTGCCTAGTGTACTCAGGGAGGTCTCTGGGAATGAACCTGGAAACTTCCCGTATGTGCCAGCCTTGAAAAGCATAGCATTTTACCTCAGTGCCCCTGTCCTGTCCCCATGATTTTTTTTTTTTTTTTTTGACGTATGCTGTATGTAGGTGCGTGGTGGTGTTTTATTCTTTTATGGACCCCCCTTTGATGTTTTTTGAGTCTTGCATTGGGTCGGTACCTACTGACTTGTTGGACTTTGAGAGCTGTAGTAAGCAAAAAAAAAAAAAAAAAAAAAAGTCTCCCAAAGATAACAGGTCCTAATTTCCATGACCTGTGACTATTATCTTACACAGCAAAAGATGTGGTTAACAAGGATATTGAGATGAGATCATCTTGGATTTTGGGGGTGGGTTCTTTATAAATGCATTTCCCCCCTTAATCGTGGTAGAGCACGTGAGCACATGAGAACGAGAGAGGCGAGCACCCCACAGGGCCTGTCTTCCTGCCTCCCCTCCCGCAGTTCTCCAGCCTGTCAGATCCCAGGACTCACGTCCTACCCAGTGCGTCCACGCTGACCGGGTCAGGGATTCAACTGCACTTGCCATGTTGGCTCCAGCTGCCCTTGAGCAGTGTTCTCCACTGTGCCTCAGAGCCAGTATCCCTGTAAGACAGAAAGAGAAGCAGAGCGAGAGTTGGCACGCACAGAAAATGAGAAGCCAGTGTGACCACGGTGGCAGAGATGCAAGTGATGCAGCTACAAGTCAAGGATTACCAGCAGTCACCAGAAGCTGGAGCAGGCAGGGAGTAGATTTTCCTGTGGAATGGTGAGAGAATAAATTTTTTGTTTGTTTGTTTTGAGAGGTTTTTGCTATAGGGCGCGTGTGCTTGCCAGACAGACAGAGAGAGACAGACAGACAGAAAGCGAGAAATCACCCCCCTAGGGTGGATGGCCATGCTGCAATCCCTTCTCCTCCATTCTCCTCTTGGGATCTTGGGCATGCACGCACACGCGCCTGGCGTGAGTTTTAAGCCACCGGGTCCGGGACGCGAACCGCGGTTGACTACGTGGGAGTCCAGCTACATAGCCATTACACTAACTGCTGGTCCCAAATTTTTTTTGTTTTAAGCCACTCAATTTGAGGTTATTTGTTTTAACAGTTATAGGAAACTAATACAGGAGCCTTAATCAAAAGCAGGCTAAGAAGAATCCCATTTTAAATCCTGTTTTCTTCCTAACATAATTTTTTTAAAAAGAATTATTTTATTTAGCTTTATTTATATTTATTTATTTATTTTAATTTGACCAGAGAGGGACAGAACAGGAGTGAGAGAGAGAGGGAAAGTGAGAAAGCAAGCTGCCAGGTCCGGGACTCGAACCATGGTCAGCCATATGGGAGTTCAGTGCCCTTAACTGTCATGTCACCTGCTGGCACCAATAATTTTTATAATTATCTCAGTGCCCCTAGTTATCTCTTTTGCAGGCTACTGTTGGTCTGTCTGTTTTTTTCTTTCTTTTTTTTTTTTTTTTTAAACCATAGTGCACATGTCCTTGTCAGAGAAAGAGAAAGACAGGGAGAAGGAAAGTGAGAAAATCACCCCCTCGGGGGATGGCCATGCCAAAATCTCTTCTCCATTCTCCTCTGGGGATTTGCAGCACACACACACATCCTGGCATGATTTTTAAGTCACCAAGTCCAGGACTCTCATAGGTCTACCATGTGGAAATCCAGCATCTTACCCACCATGACACCTGCCGGCTCTGCTCTGTTTTGATCTTACTGCATATAGATCAGGGGGGCACATGTGACTGGTGATGCCTTTGCATTCATTCATGTCTCTGACGAGCTGCAGCAGAACTTTATTGTAGGTGCTTCAGTAAAGGTCTTTCTGGCTTTTCTGATTCTTTCTTTGACATCATCTCTGAGACAGACCCTTTGTAATGGCCCCTTCTAATGCAGCATTCTTGACCAGTTAAGCTTCAAAGTAATTGTCTATACATGTCCGTTTCTTTGCTTGCAAAGTTTAATATTAATTTCTCCCTAGGGGAGCTCCTAGAGAGAACATGGAATGACCTGGCATCTGCACTCCCTGCAGAAAGAAGAGGACTACCCTGTTACAGATAAGAGGGACACCTTGGATGCTGAATGGCTTGCAGTCCTCACTGCTGACTCATGGAAACTTGGAGCTATAGTAGAGCTCGAAGTTCTGTAATCTAACTCCTAGAGTTTATAGCCGATGCCCCTGAACCTACTCAGGTCACTGGGTGAGGGACACTGTCAGTGTGGGGTCACTCCCAGGGCTATGCCTGCTGCCTTCTGCCACTCTGTCTCCTCCAAGGAAAAAGAGAGGGCTGGGGAACAACACCAATCATTCAGCAAACAATTGTTACACAGTGACCACAGGCTGGACCTCCTGCTAGGTGCTAAAGTTATGAACATGAACAAAAATCACACCGTCATTTACTAATGAACTCTGTCTGGTGAGCTACAGACTTCTTGATAATCCTCCCTTTCAAGTTAAGACTTCCATGGAAGTCCACTGTCGTCTGCAACAGATAACAGGAGGGCTGTGGTGGCAGCAATGTCCAGGGAGAAAGATGGAGTTGAGGTAACTGGGTGCCTCACATGCTGGACACCTCCACTCCTCCCCGTTCTCAGGGACCCTGCAACTCAATGGTTTCTCAGCTTGAAAACACTGTTTTGGAGCCCAGCCCAGCAGAAGGTCTGTGAGTCCTGGCTCTGGGGACTTTCTCCATGGTGTCTGAGTTCAATACTGGTGCTTCCAAGCATTGGGCTCTTGCTCAAATCATTTAATCCTTTTGCATTCCAGTATTGTCATCAATAAAATGAGGCTGAAACCTTAGTCTAACAGAACGTAGCTCTCTGGTGGCTGAAAAGATGAAATGAGTTCATCCGTGTAAAACACAACAGTGCCCAACACACGGTAAGCATTTGAGAACTGCCAGGTAGTGTAGATGTTTGTGAATTGCCTTTCAACTTTCCACATCAACATCACTACACGCATTCTTCAGTCAGGATGGAAGATGGCAACGGCGCACACCTGGAAGTTTAGGAAAATCCCATTTGACTTTGAAACACTCTGATGCCTGACTTCTAATGGTCAGGCCTGGACTTCAACGTACTCTGGACACTGACTACACAAAACCCAGCCAAGGAGGAGAGAAGGGAAACCACCTGTGACTTCACCTCACTCTGCCAGGGAACTGACATCTCTTTCTTTAAAGACCTAGGACTCAGAGAGAAATTACTCTTATCAGTGGGATATTGTCTTTGCCGCTAGAAAGGAAGTTGTCTTATTTATTAAACTCAGACAAGATACAGCAATAACATAAATGATATTCACTCCACTGGGAGTGGACCAAAGCAAACTGGAGAGCAACGTTAACTTTGGGGATGAAGCAGGAATTAGAGGAGAGGGCAAGACAGATGAGGAAAGAAGTCAGGCTTGGGCAAGAATTACAGATGGAAGGAAAGAAGATGAAGAGGTGAATGGTCTTCTTACTTCAGACAGCTCATCAGTGTAGAATTGTTCAGAACCCAGGGCCTGAATCCTAGATATATGAGGCTTGAGGGTCTGCAGATAATCCCGGGGAAGATTTGGTTGGTGGCAGATGCAGCTCAGAAGGCAATGACCACTGGTGCTCTGGGGCCCACATTCCCACCTGGCCAGTCTCCGTCTACTCAGTCCATACTGCAAAGCCTCCAGATGTCCATCTTAAGTTTCTAAGGAAAGCTAACATCAGACCTAAGGAAGGAGTGTTTCCTTTCTGGTTCATATTCTAACCAACCTTGCAGCTAGTGGCAGGCTTCCTTGAACAGTGGAAATCAGGAGGATAGTGAGACTAAACCAGCCATCCTGGCTGTATAATCTGAATTAGAAATTCCAAGGACAGGCTGAGGAATATGCTTCAGCAAGTTTTCCTAAATCTTGGCTGGGCGGGATCAGAAACCAGAGCACAACACTGTACCAGCCCCTCCCAGAAGCTCCTCTGACCCTGGTTAAAGCACCATTCGTGCTTATAAAAGGCCAGGGTCACAGGGGAATTTCAGTCGCAAATCTGCATTGACCCCTTGTCCATCACAATCTCCTTTATTCCAAATTCTTGACTTCATCTTTGGAATGCCCTTGGGGATGTCTGGTCTACCTACTTTCTTCCAGCTCCCTCGTATAGCCTCCTTATTGCTGGGATTTGGCCTCTCTGTAAACTCAGTCATTAACAAACACTGTAGCAGTATCCGTGTGCCTGGCAACATTGTAAGAACTGAATATAAACAGTCTTCTTCTTTTTTATTTTGGTATTACTTGATTTTATTTTACACTTAGGTACTGGGCACAGAGCAATCCTCCCTAATGAAGTTGACAGCTCTGCTCAGAACATTCTTAATACTGCATATTATAAAAAATGTATTCATCTTACAAATTGTTCTGCATTCCAAATATACAATAGCTTGGAAAACAACGTTCAGAAATAAAAGCCAATGTAAAAAGACAGATTAAAACAACTAGAACAGTGCAGGTTTTATATGGCTCGGATGTTACAGTTTTCTTACTGCATCACCAATGTCAGAAATCTGTTCCTTCAGCTGGCTTCATTGCTCCGGATTTAAAGAAAAGACTTTTCTTCTTCGTTTCATTTCACCTTCTGGATCCATCCAATATTCCCTAATATCAATTAGAACTTTCCCTTTAAAATCCCGAACACTGACATATCTCATTTTCCCAATCTGAAACATGTTATCATTTCTGCTGCTGCTCTGTTTGGAAGATGACAGAGCTCTAGAAGTCTCACCAGTCTTCTGCTTCTTTACAGGTTTTTCTGGAGCAGCTTGCTTTTTCCTCTTTAACTTCTTGTCAACTTCACTGTCAGAATCACTGCCAGAAGAGCTTGATGAAACAAGTTCCTTTGATCTAGGCATTGCTCCGCTCCTGCTATCGAACAACCTCCTGCTTGTTCACTCCCAACTCTAAACACTCATTTTTCATTATCAGCCTTAGTTATGTTCTGTAAAGTTGCAGTGACAGTAAATTCTGAGTCTTTGCTTTGAGGGCAGAACCAGGGTGAGTGGGTTCCTCCAAGTTTCTGGTCACATGTTAATCAACTGATGAGTACATAACCTTGTGTGATGTGTATTTCTCTGTAAAGATACATTACTTAATAGACATTGTTGACTCGTTAACGTTGAACTCATGGCTCATACTTATGCCTGAACAAAGCTTATCTGGCACAGCTCATCTTAGTTTGTCCAGAAGGGCTATCACAGCCTTCTGCACTGAGGAATACTAGACAAGACTTCAGCCCATGCTTGGGAGCCATTGAAAACAGCAGAATCACTAACACAAAATACAAAAGCACAATCAATGCACACTAGATAGACTGAAAAAAAAAATTTACAACATGAGAGTTACACTAAGAAGGCAGAGGGGCCTTGTTCAAGCACACAAGGGAACGTGCCTGCCTGTTGTGCACATTTTCCACTTTTCTGTGTATCCACGAATGACCACAAAAGTCAGTACTGGTTGAGGGCTACAAGTAGTGATTAGCAAGTAGATGAGTTCATAAATGAGGAACGGCAAATTATGAGGGTCAACTGTATTATCTTCTTTAATCATTACAACAGTAAGAGGGAAGCATGATTCTTGCCCTTCCTCGATCTGATAACCTTTGGTAAAAGTTATTAGCAGATTCTGAAAATATCACTCTTATTATGACAAATGAAAAAAAAATGGAGTTAAAGAGAGGTCAAGTCGGTTGCCCTGCTGTATGAGACACCTGTTTCTGGTATGACTATGTTGCTCTTTAGTGATGGCAAGCTTACCTCTGAGGACTGCAGAGCTTCCTTCCCATGCTCAGAGATTCCCATCAAAGCAACACTAATGGAATTAAACAGGACAAAAAGGAGTCATTTTGCATGATTTTAGCCACTACTGGATGTTCTTAGGCCTGTTGCCTGGGTTCCCAAAATGTGAGTTTCTCAAACTGGGCTCCAAGATTCTTGGCTTCAGCATCATTTGATTTAATGCAGCTTCAAAGAGATTCTAGTTTAATTGGTCTAAGGTAGCTTGCATTTTTAGTAAGCACTTCCAATGAGTCTGATATTTTATGATTGGGAAAGCATTATCTAAAATTTAGCACCTGGCCTGCAGGTGTCGAGATTGTTAAGGAACTGAATTCCCACATGAATGACCATGGTTCAAGTCACAGATGCCAGGGCTTGAAAATCACTGTGAGTGTGTGCATCGGTGCTCAAAATCCCGAGAGGAAAATGGACGAGAGGAGATTGTGGCATGGCCATGACCCATGGACGATAATTTCTCACTTTCCTTCCACTGTCTCTATCTCTGGCAAGTCCATGCACACTATAGCAAAAACCAAAACCAAAACCAAATAAACAAACAAAAAAATTCAAGGTTCTTTAGACTTTTCTTCTAAAGTCACAGTTTACTTTTCTTAGTAAATTGGGAGGAAAATGTATCTAATAAAGATGATGGAAAATTAGTTTAAAAATTAGAGAAAGTATTTTAAAAGATAACTTTATCAAGAGTGCCTTAATACTAAAAGTTTTTTTTAAAAAAATGATTTATCTAGAGATAGTTTTGAAGGGTAGATGCTTCCATGTCTCAGACTCATAAAACTCTCTGGCCATGGAAGAAGCAGGGAGTTATCCTGCGTTATCAATTTTCCTAAGATCTGACCTATAAAAGAATAAAATAAAACACAGGTTCATTTGAAAACAACGGAGAAGCTAGGTTAGTCAGTTAGTGTAACTTTTAGAAATTCGAGCACTTAAAAATATTGATTAACTGGATAATTGTTACATTTGTATACAATTGTTACATTTTGTATACACAAAAGTGTATACATTTGTCAAAACCACACTTGTGATTTGTGGTCTACACTGTTAATAAAGTAGAATTCAATATATTATCATTTTAAATTAAGTGGTTTTGCATAATTCTACTCTTCAAATTCCATTCTTTCTAACTTACCATAGAAGACAGTATCTATGTGTGCACCAATTTTTTTTCTGATTTGATTCCCACTTGTTTGGTCCTGCACAGCAGTCAGAAGAGTAATGGCTAGAGGGCTGCTGAAAGATTCTCCAGTTAATGTTACCTCTGGTAAGAAGGGATGGGCATGGACTTGCTGTACCTTCTGCTGTGCTCCTCTTAATAAATGGAATGTATGATGATTGCTTCAAAGAAACAGTTATGCACCACATCAAAGATCCTAACTAAAACCAATTACCGTCCAAGGTTCATGCAGCTCAGTGGTAATAGGGCCTTTGAAACAGACAATATCTTTCAGGGAGATTTTCTGTCCGTGCAGCAATCCACCTCATCTTCCTCTGTTTACACCAGCTCATTATCCAGGAGCTTGGAAGATGGATGGGTTATGAAACAGCTTCAACCCTCTGTGATCATAACCTGAGTCCAAACGCTCTGAACTGTGGTCCTAGTTGAAGTTCTTTCACATACTCCTCTCTTTAGCAGGAGTAGCTTTAAATATTAAAAAATGGAACAGATTGCTTTTCTTGTACAAAATGAAAGCCACCAACACCCCCTCACCTGACCTAGCTCACTTAGGGAGCAATATACTGATGCTGACCTGTCTACCTTCCTTGCCCTGCCTCCCCAGGGGAGAAGTCACACATAACGGGGGCTTACCAACCAGAATTAGAAGATGAGAGCATTGTGGGTTTTGTGGTGAGGGAAGATGTACTCACCAGCTACTCTTGATTTCCATGTTTTTCTTGGCTAAAGGTTTGGATCTGCAGCATTCTGGGCTATATCATGTAGTAAGGACTGCCAGATGGTGATCGTAAGCAAAATCTTCATTTCAAATTTGTGTAACCTTTGCTCTAAGTCAATTTATTTTCCCAGTTGAAGGAAGTTAAAAGGCTCAGCTCTCTGATAGCCATAGATATAGCCAGGTTTTCAGAATCTAACACCAATCATTACAGGTAACTTTACGCTGTTCTTTCTTTTAATTACCTGATACCTGGGAAATTCATGGGATTTTATGACAGTCAGCTAAAAATCTATTGTTACTACAAAAACTATGCATGTTTTATTTTCACGAGAATGATGACTTCTTTTCGGACTCAGGGGTTCCACACACCTGGATCATAAATTACAGATGTTTTAAGAGAAGCTGCAAGATCTAACAGCTTTGAGGGAGTTAAAAATTATTCAAAACTTAGTTTTACTTTGATTACATATATTGTTGCAAATGAAAATTAAGAAATGTTTAGTCTAGAAAACTGGTAAAGTACATCTTTTGACTAACTGCTTATAATGTCTTACACAAAACTAGTGTTACATGTGTGATACTTTATTTCTTTTTATATTAAAATTACTATGCATAAAAAGAAAGATTCAAAAATATTTTTCAATTGGTTTTGGATGTCCAAGTAAAAATGTGATTCAGACTACTGTTCAGCACGTCTGTGAGATGTGTGCAAATGTCAACTGTTCTGCACGGTCTGCTTGTCTTTGTGCTGAGCTGGTTGGACCCTGAATCTACCTGTTAAAAAGGAGGCAGTTATGAGGAGAGTGTCTCCTTGCTGCTGTGTGGGGCCATCCCTCGTTTTGAGGACCATGCAGAGAGGAGGTCCAGTGGCCCCTGGATGAGCCGACTATGAGAAAGCAAAGCTTGCCAGGAGCGCAGGCCACGGCCTGTCTGACAACAGCTGTGCAGTCCTGACACAGAATCACAACCACTCCCTTCTAAGAAATGCAAATGCCATACAAGTCCTCAGCCCCAAGACAAATGATCAGGTCACATTAAGAAAGACAAATGCTCACATGATCAATTCAAAATTGGGCATATTACATGACTATACATGGACCTAGCGGGATGGTACTTGCGGTTTAAAATTTCTCTTCTCAGTGAAAATGGAAAATCTAGTGCATTCTTTCTTCTGAGTTAGACATCAAATGTTCAAGGGAAAAAAGGCAATAAAGGAAAGCAGTAGTTCAGAATGTAGACATTTGCATCTTGTCACTGTTGATGGTACGAAAGGTCTAGACGCTGTTTTTCTATCTAAGAAGTGAAGAGGATAATCACATGCCCCATCAGTCTCCTACCAGCTTCTGGCAGTTTGTGATTCTGTTGCCTCTAATTTTTCTAAACTGGTCACAATGTTCAGGAGAAATGGGGATTTTATGAGTTGGTTAAGCTGCGGCCTTCAGAAACATCCATCTCATCTGAGGGGAGGAGCATCCCATGGCAGAGTCTAGCACAATGTATTAGAAAGAATATCTGTAGGAATCCACGCTTTCTCAAAGTAAAACACTAGTTGTATACTTGGCAGGATCCTCGCATGGCACAACAGGAAAAGGTACACAGGGGGGACGCGCACGGTGTTCTCCTGCCCTTTATGTGGGTGCTGAGGGGTTCCCAGCCAGTTCTCTCCTCTCTCCACTTCAGGGATCTGCTGCAAAGCTCTGAACTTTGAAAATAATAAACAAGCACAAATAATTACCACAAATACTGAACACTAACAATGTGTTATCTTGTGGTAAGAACTAGAAAGATGTGTGTCCAAGTATTCATTCTCCTCAAGGTAAATATCTCTATAAAAATAAGGTTTCAAAAAAGAAAGTGCCCGCTCTTTATCAGGGCACTTTGTTAACTTCTGCTAGACCTCAGCTCACACCGAAAGTTTCTCCATAGTCTTAGATGGCTGTTTTAACCCATTCCTTTAAGCTCTGGATTACATTTTACAAGTCCTTAATAAATTAAGCCAAGGCATTTATGGGACAAAGAAATGGGTTATTACCTGTTGAGGGATAACCTTATAGTATTGTCAACTGGACCGGTGTGAAATATTCATCTGCTGGAATTTTCACTTTGCAAGCTAAGTGACGTGATTGGATGTATAGAAGAAATGGAAATAATAATAATAAAAGAAAACTTAGGCCTGGACTAAGCATGCTCCACATTCATTTTCTTTATATAATCACATATTTTAATGTATTTACAAGTGAAACTGAATATAAACAAAAATGATTGATTTTTTTCTAAACTATAGTATTTGAACTAGAAAATTATCACTGAATTCCCTTCTAACCTACCATGTTGTTATTTTTGAAAAATTTAAAACTCATTTATTAAATGTGTTATTTTGAGTTAATTATAGATTCACATCCAATTGTAAGAAATAATACAGTGAGCTCTCAAATATCCTTTATCCTGTTTTCCCTAAGGTTAACATTTCAGAAAATATAGTATGATGTCACTACCTGGCTATCAATATCAATACAGTCAAGATACTGCACCTTCCACCGTCATGAGGAGCCCTCAAAGGGGAGTGTCTTTTCTATCCTATCTATGGACGGCCTGTCTTGTCTCCATGCCCCAAGGACATTTTGAACCTGAATCAGTAAGATAAACTAAAGTAGATCTAAGCAATTTCTGGAAAAGTCAGGGAGGAGTTGGCACCCATTTTTCTCCACCAAACTACCTTCTTAATCTCTGTCAACCACTGACCTCTTTTCCCATAATTTTGCCATTTTAACAACATTACACAAAACAAATCATAGTGTAAATGAACTTTTTCACTCAGCTTGATTCTTAGAGATTTATTCAAGTTGTTGCATATATTAATATTTCATTCCTTTTCATTGGTGAGAAATACAGATGTACCACACTTGATTTAAACCATTCACTTCTTGAGGGACATCTGAGGGTTTCTAGCTTTTTATTTTCCTTATGAAAAAGTTTATATAAAAGACACAAAACTATTAATTATATTTAGCTCATCTGAAAAATTTCAAGACATAATTTTGTCAAGATGATATCTTCTACAATCTTCCTTTAAAGAAGTTCTCAAATTCCAGAACAATTCAACATACGTAGGTACATTAAACTTTGAAATAAACTACTAAAGTGATTGCTTTAAACTAGAAAAAATTTATGGTCAAAAGTCTCTTTTAAATAAGAGTTCATTATATAGCTATTCTTAAAATTACAGTCATACAATTACTGAGAAAATGTTAAAGAAATAGTAAACATTACCCTTTAGAATGACAGAACCAAAGCAAATGCTCATTAAGATGTGTGGCTTTTGTGACTGTTATTATTATTTATAATAAAGTCACTGCTTAACTGGAAAAAGTTTTTCTTTTTTTTTAAAGAATTATTTATTTCATTTTATTTATTCATTCACTTATTTTTAAATTTAACCAGAGAGAGACAGAGAGAAAGTGAGAGAGAGAGAGAGAGAGAGAGGGAAAGTGAGAAAGCAAGCCACCAGGTCTGGGACTTGAACCGTGGTCAGCCATGTGGGAGTGTTCAGTGCCTTAACCACCACGCCATCTGCTGATCCCTGGAAAAAATTTTTCTAAAAGTCCATTTCCAAAATTAACATTTTTATTAAATAAAGTTGAAAAAAATTCACTGTAGAAAAACAAGAATTTTAACAAAACCAAAATATACTTTTTGTACAGTATAAGTATATATTAGCAGTAAACTGCTTCTGAGATTTCCTTTATGCTCTTTGATTGATTTATTTTAAATAAAGCTTTAATAGTGTGCATTAGTATGGAGCGTCAGCTAATCCACACTTCATTCTTTATTCTGTGATTCGTGCCTTCTATAGTATACTTAATGATTTTCAGTGATGAATACTAAGAGCAAACCTAGTTTGGACTAGAAAGCAATGAGACACTGTGGCTGTGGAGCTATCTCACTACATCGTAGTCTCACATTGCCTTTGGTAATAGCAATGAGCACCACATACATGGCTAGTTTTGTATGTGTGTAAACTCAATTTTTAAGGTACAATAGAGCCAACTAGACAACTTAGCATTTGAATGTCATTTTTTTTTCTTAAGATTTTTTGCTATAGGATGAGTGTGCTTGCCGGAGAGACAGAGAGAAAGTGAGAGGGAAAGTGAGAAATCAACTCCAGGGGGTATGACCACACTGCAATTCCCTTCCTGCATCTCCTCCTAGGATTTTTTTTTCTCTCTTTTTTTGGAGAGGTTTTTTCTATAGGGCACGTGCGCTCGCCAAACAGACAGAGAGAGACAGAGAGATAGAAAGCGAGAAATCACCCCCCAGGGGGGATGGCCACGCCTCAATCCCTTCTCCTCCATTCTCCTCTTGGGATCTTGGGCACGCATGCACACGTGCCTGGTGTGAGTTTAAGCCACCGGGTCCAGGACTCAAACTGCGGTTGACTATGTGGGAGTCCAGCAACATAGCCATTACGCTAACTGCTGTCCTCCTAGGATTTTGAGCATGCACGCACATGTGGCAGGCATGAGTTTCAAGTCACCAGATCCAGGCCACAAACTGTGGTTGGCAATGTGAGAATCTAGTACTGCAACCAGTACTACAACCACCTGCTGGCCCCAGGACATCACATTTTTTTGACAGAGATTTTTGTGATAGGGCACGTGTATTTGCTGGAGAGACAGAGAGAGACCGAGAGACAGAAAGTGAGAAATCACCCCCTGGGGTGATGCAGTTCCTTCTCTTCCATTCTCCTGTTGGGATTTTGAGCATGCATGCATACGTGCCTGGTGTGATTTTGAAGTCTTTGGGTCCAGACCTCAAACCACAGTCAAGTACTTGGGAGTCTGGCAATGTAATCATTACACCATCTGGTGGTCCCAGGACATCATTTTTTTTTAAATTTGTTGATATACAAAATTTTAATCAAGTAAGGTAAACACTTCAGTAGCTTGTAGCTTGTCCATTTAAAAAATCCTTATGGAAACTCTGTATATAAGCTGACAAACCGCATGCATACATATGTGTACATACGCACAAAAGTATATGATATGTACGTATCTTTACTGTTGATTTTTTTTGAGTTTTTTTGTTATAGGGTGCTTGCGGTCTCCAGAGAGACAGAGAGAGACAGAGACAGAAAGTGAGAAATTACCCCTTGGGGGAGATGGTATGCTGCAATTCCTTCTCCTCCATTCTCTGCTTGAGATTTTGGGCTCACACGCATACACGCCTGGCATGAGTTTGAAGCCACCAGATCCAGGACTGAAATCACAGAAGACTACATGGGAGTCCAACAATGTAAAAGTTAAGCCATCTGCTGGTCCTCACTTTTTAAAGCATTAACATTATTAAAGAAATCTCACTAGCCTTCGAAAAACACTGAATTTTATATGAATACAATTTTCTTATAGGCAAATTCTTGAGCTAGAATTTTTAATCTACAAAATTTTGTTTTGGTACCAGCAGTTAGTCTAATAGCTATGTTGCTGGACTCCCATGTAGTTGACTGTGGTTCGAATCCCAGACCTGCTGGCTTAAACTCATGCCAGGCGCGTGTGCGTGCGTGCCCAAGATCCCGAGAGGAGAATGGAGGAGAAAGGATTGTGGCATGGCCATCTTCCCGGGGGGTGGTTTTTCGCTTTCTGTCTCTCTGTCTCTCTGACGAGCGCACGTGCCATGTAGCAAAAACCTCTAAAAAAAAAAATACAAAAAATTGGTTTTGATTATTCCATTTAGTGCTCCAAGTTTCCATTCTGCAACTCAGGTAACTGGCTCAGATTTGTTAGATTTATAGCAATCACATCTTTCTAAATTTACTACGGTGTATTACCTGCATATGGTAAAGTAAATGGGAGGAATTTCACCAAATTTTAAAAGCCACCTAATAATGAAAAATTCAAGAATATGTAATAGTTTTTTTAAAAAAAGGATAAAGTACAATAAGGATTCCCTTTCACCATTACATTAGTGAAATATAATTCTTCTTATGCTTTTAAAGCTAATATCAAACTTTCATTGTTTTAACTAATCAAGAGAATAAAGTGTTTACATAGCTCACTTTCATTTTTCAATTAAAAAACTAAATTAGACTGAATTACTTCTGTTAATATACACATCAAGTTACTGAAATGGTGACTTCATGTGGTTTTCCCATTGAAGGGACAAAGATGCAAAGATGTGTACAGCCTTCAGATGTTTACTTAAAAAGATTTTTTCTGGGAACCATCAGTTAGCGTAATGGCTATGTCACTGGACTCCCACGTAGTCAATCGCAGTTCGCGTCCCGGACCCGGTGGCTTAAAACTCACGCCGGGCACGTGTGCGTGCGTACCCAAGATCCCGAGAGGAGAATGGAGGAGAAGGGATTGCGGCGTGACCATCCCCCCTGGGGGGTGATTTCTCGCTTTCTGTCTCTATGTCTCTCTCTGTCTGTCTGGTGAGCGCACGCGCCCTATAGCGAAAACCTCTCCAAAAAAGAAAAAGATTTTTTTTTCAAAATGTACATTTAATCACTATACATCTTTATGGTATACAACATGGCTTTTCCCAGCATGCATGCAGTGCATATCAGTCAAGACAAAGACATTACCATATATGTTATCATTAGCAAATAGCTTTTCATTTTTATGTCGATTAAATATACTATTTTTTCTCCCCGATAACCCTCCCTCCCTCCTATCACCTACCCCTGTATTGCCCTATCCTTACTATCTCTAGTATCTACAGTTGCCCTGCTTGCTGCTAAATCTTTCTGTTTCTGCTATAGAGCATAGACGGGCATTTGGTATATATTGATTGAGGACATACTAAGTGTGTCTTTTTTAAATAATAATTTTATTTAACTTTATTTATTTATTTATTTAAATTTGACCAGCGAGGGACAGAGAAAGAGAAAGTGAGAATGTAAGCCAGTCTCATTTTTTTTTTTTTGGTGGCTGAATATTCTATAGAATATTTATGCCTCATTTTTTTCAATCCACTCGTCTATTTTTGGACATTGGTTTGATTCTATGTCCTAGCAATTGTAAATAATCCTGCAATAAACCTGTATGTGCAAGTGCTTTTCTTAAGAGATTTTTTTTTCTTGCTATAAGGCACATGCACTTGCCGGAGAGACAGACAGAGACAGAGAGACAGAAAGCAAGAAATCACCCCCAACGGCGATTGCCATGCCACAATCCCTTCTCCTCCAGTCTCCTCTCAAGATTTTGAGCATATATATACATGTGTTCATCATGAGTTGCAAGCCACCAGGTCTGAGACTTCAACTGTGGTCAACCATGTAGGAGTTTAGTGACGTAAACATTATGCCATCTGCTGGTTCCTGTGCAAGTGTTTTTCTGACTGAAGGTTTTTCTGTCCTTTGAGTAAGTACCTAAGAGTAGAATTACTGGGTTGAATAGTAGTTCTATTTGTAGGTTTCTGAGGAATCTCCACATTTTCCCGATAGTGGTTGCACTAATTTACATTCCCACCACCAGTGAAGGAGAGTTCTCTTTTCACCACAGTCTCACCAGCATTTATCATTCTTTATTGTTTTAATTTTAGCCATTCTGACTGGGGTTAAGCGATATCTCATTGTGGTTTTGATTTGCATTTCCATTTGATAAGATGTATGGAGCATGTTTTCATATGCTTTTTGGCCGTTTGTATGTCTTCCTTGGAGACCTATCTGTTTGGCTCATTTTCCCATCTTTTAATTGGATTGATTCTTTTTTTGCAGGTAGACTGCTTGAGTTCTCTGTATATTCTAATTATCAGGGTTTTTTTTTTTAGAGTTTTTTTTGCCATAGGGTGTGTGCGCTTGCCAGAAAGACAGAGAGACAGAAAGCGAGAAATCATCCCCCAGGGAAGATGGCCATGCCACAATCCCTTCTCCTCCATTCTCTTCCCGGGATCTTGGGCACGCATGCACACATGCCTGGCATAAGTTTAAGCCACCGGGTCCTGGACTTGAACCGCTATCGACCAATTGGGAGTCCAGTGACATAGCTGTTGTGCATCTGCTGATCCCTAATTATCAGTTTTTTAAATCTGAGGTATAGTTTCAGATATATCTGCCCACTCTGAGGATTGTTTCCTCACTCTAGTTATTGTCTCTTTTCCCGTGTAGAAGCACCTCAGCTTCACATAGTCCCGTTTGTCTATTTTTGGAACTATTGCCTGTGCTTTGGGGGTTCTTGTTTAAAAAGTCTTTACCTACTCTAAGGTCTCCAACACTTTTCCCTGCATTTTCCACCAGTAGGTTTTTTTTTTTTTTTTAGACTATTATTATTATCTTTTTTAATTCTCATTATTTTTTTAAACATTCAATCACTATACATCATTTGGCTTATAAAGAGAATTTACCTAACATGAAATACGTAGACCAGTGCAGTAGAGAATACAATGCATATTATCATCAACAGATAATAAATAGTTTCTATGTCCACACAAATGTCTTGCCTCTGTATTTATTCTTGTGGTATCCTTCTCTATACTCTTCTCTTCCCCCACCCCCATTCCACACTGTCTTCAGCATCCATAACTATTTTCACTGCTTTTATGCCCTCCAATATTTCAATCTCTACCATAGAGTGCAGATAGTTTATATTAAGTGGATACATAGAATATCTTTCTTTCATAGCCTGACTTGCTTCACGCAGCAATAAATCTTCCATATTCAACCAGTTTCTATCAAATGCCAGGGTTTTAAAAATTTTTTATTTCTTTTTTATGGCTGAATAGTAGTCCATAGAATATATGTGCCACACTTTTTCAATACATTCATCTATTTATGGACATTTGGGTTGGTTCCACGTCTTAGCAAACATGAATAATGCTGCAATAAACATTGATGTGCAAGTGCTTTTCCAACTGAGCATTCTTCTATCCTTTGGGTAGATACCCAAAAGTGGGATTGCTGGATCAAATGGTAGTTCTATTTGTAGATCTTTGAGGACACTCCATATTGTCTTCTACAGTGGCTGGACCAATCTACATTCCCACCAACAGTATAGGAGAGTTCCCCTTTTACCACAACCCCACCAACACATCACTTTTTGTATTTTTAATCTTTGCCATTCTGGCAGGGGTTAGGTGGTACTCATAGTGGTTTTGATTTGCATCTCCCTTATGATGAGTTATGTTGAGCATTTCCTCATATGCTTTATGACTGTTTATATGTCTTCCTTAGAGAGATTTTTTATCAGCTCATTTTCCCATATTTTAATTGGTCTAATAATTTTTTGGGGGGAGGTAAGCCTCTTGAATTCCCCATGTATTCTGGTTATCATTTCCATTTCTGAAGCATATTTTACAAAAATATTCTCCCATTCTGAGGGTTGTTGATTCACACCAATTACTGTGTCCTTTGCTGTGCAGAAACTTCTTAATATGATATAGTCCCACTTGTCTATTTTTGGGACTATTGCCCGTACTTTGGGAGTCTTATGTAAGCAGTATTGCCCAATGTCTCCCAGAGTTTCCCCACTGTTTTCTACCAGTAGTTATATAGTTTGAGGGGTTTGGGATCCAGTTTAATCTTTCTGCAGATATGGATACCTGGTTTTTCCAACACCATTTGGTAAAGAGGTTTTCCTTTTCCAAATGGATTGACTGGTATCCTTGTCAAAGATCAGTTGGCTATAAGTTTTGGAATTTATTTCTCAGGTCTCTATTCTATTCCATTGGTCCACCTGTCTGTTTTTGTACCAATATCATGCGGCTTTGAATATCACAGCTTTATAGTATATTTTGGGGTCAGGGAGTGATATTCCACCACTCCACTCTTCTTGTGCAGGGCTACTTTGGCAATACTAGGTCTTTTATGATTCGAGACAAATTCTATGATTATCTTTTCTAGACCTGTGAAGAATGTCTCTGGTAATTTGATTGAAATTGCATTAAATATGTAGATTAAATTGGGTAGCATTGCCATTTTGATTATATTAATTCTTCCAATCTAAGAACATGGGATGTCCTTCCACTTTTTTGTGCCCTTTTCAATATCTTTTTTGAGATTTTCATAGTTTTCTTTGTAAAAGTCTTTGACTTCCTTAGTTAGGTTTAGCCCTAGGTATCTAATACATTTTGTGACTATTCCACCTGTAGTTTTATAGTTTGAGGTTTTATGTTTAGATCCTCAATCCATTTTGAGTAGGTTTTTGTTAGCAGTGAGAGATAAGAGTCCAGTCTGATTCTTTTGCACGTGGATACTCTTTTCTCCTAGGACCATTTGCTGAAGAGATTTTCTTTTTCCCACTGGATTGTCTAGTGCCCTTTGTCAAGGATCAGTTGGCTGTATGTTTTGGGGTTTATTTGGGGTTGGTATATCCTCCTGTTTTTTGTGCCAATACCATACTGCTTTCATTATCACAGTTTTGTAATGTTTTGAGATCAGGAAGTGAGATGCCTCCTGCTTTATTCCCCTTGTGCAGTTATTATTTTGGTAATACAGAGTGTTTTATGATTCCAGACAAATTTTATTATTATCATTATTATTATTATTATTATTTATATATTTCAGTGAGGAATATCTCTGGTAGTTTGATCAGAATTGCATTGATTTGTAGATTAATTTGGGTAAATTGAAATCTTGATTATATTCATTCTTCCAATCAAGGGACATGGGATGTTTTTCCACTTTTGTGTATTATTTAAAATTTCTTTTTCAAGTGTTCCATAGTTTTTCTTGTAGAGGTATTGATTTCTTTGGTTAGGTTTATTTCTAAATATTTAATTGGTTTTTTTTGGGGGGGCTATTGTAAGTGGGATTGCTTTCTTCAATTCTATTTTTTTCCACTGTTGGTGTATAAAAATATTATAGCTATTTGTGTGTTGATTTTTGTACACTGCCACTTTATTCATTGATCACTTCCAGAAGCCTTTTTGTATATTCTTTTGGATTTTTTATGTATATAGTCATCTGCAAATAGACATAATTTCACATCTTCTTTTCCTACTTGGACGCCTTTTATTTGACTTTTTTTTTTTTTTTTTTTTTTAATTGGATTGGCTGGAACTTCCAGTGCTATGCTAAAAAGGAGTAGAGAAACTGGGCAGCCTTGTCTTGTTTTAGTTTTTAGTGGAAAAGCTTTCAGCTTTCTCCCATTCAGTATGATGTTAGCTATAGGTTTGTCATAGATGATTTTAATTGCATTGAGGAATGGCCCTTCTATGCCAATTTTGTTGAGAGTCTTAATCATGAAGAGATGTTGTATTTTATTGAATGCTTTTTCTGCATCAACTGATATGATCATATAGTTTTTATCTTTCCTTTTGTTAATGTGATGTATTACATTTATTATTTTGTGTATGTTGATCCATCTTTGCATCCCTGGAATAATGTCTACTTACTCATGGTGCTTAATTGTTTTAATGTGCTGTTGAATATGATTTTCTAGTATCTGGTTGAAAATTTTTGCATCTTATTCATCAGAAATATTGGTCTAAAGTTTTATTTTATGTTGGAGGTGACATTACTATGTTCTCTTGATAAAGATTTGAGGATCTTCTGCAATTTCTAGTCATTTGGTGATGTATTCTCTTTTGGATAACTTGTTGGAGATGGTTTCTTCACTTTTAAGCTTGTTTGCTTCCCTTTTGCTTTTGTGTCAATGTCTCTCTTCTGCTCTGGTTAGCAATGTGGTACCCACAGGAGTTTTTTGTTCAGGTTATGATGAGGAGTCTCTCCCTATTTGCAGATGGTTTAGTAAGGGTTGAGAATTCTTCTGAGCCTCACAATGTTTAGATGTTTATAAACTATAAATGTAGACCTGTCATGTGCCTCTGAGAGTGGAGGCTGAATGAAGATATAAATGTAAGGTAGAATAGAGAGTATATATATTCATATATATATGAATGAATTTGTGGTCTTACATGGGGGGATGAGATGTAAAGAATTAGCAAAAGAAAGGGGCAGAGAGAGAAAAAAAACAGAAAAAATATAGGAAAAAAACAAACAAACTCTTCCCTTTCTAACTATGAGACTGCAGGGTGGGTTCTGAAGTTTGAAAATGTGGCTGTGGCAGAAATTCAGCCCTGCCTCAGATTCCCTGACTGGGCAGGGAGCTTCAGATGGAGATGGAGTCTGCTTAGGAGGCCTGCAATTTACCTGTCCTTTCTAGCTCTGAGACAGGGTGGGAGGGTGAATGTAGGGGGGAATTGGGCTCTGAAGTTTGGACGTAAGTGATACATTTTAAGAGTTTATTATATAGTATAGATTTGTCAGATTTGTGCTTGCTAATATTTTCTTCCAATCTAAAGTTTATCTTTTTATCCTTTTAATGAGGTCTTTCCCAGAGAAAACTGGTAAGGTTCAATTTGCAAAGTTTCTCTTTTTTTTGACACTGTGCTTTTGTGGTCAGTTCTAAGAACTTTTTATATAACCCTAGAGTCTGAAGATTTTTCTCCAGGTATTTTTAAAAAAATTTTAGTTTTGCATTTTATGGCTAAATATGTGGTCCACTTCAAGTTGATTTTTGTATAAGGTGTCAGACTTAGATGGAGTTTTAGATGGAGTTCTATATTTTGCATATGGATGTAATTAGGGTTTGGAGTAAGACTTAGGATGATATGAAGGACTCTGAATTCATGAATAACTCAGGGCTGATAGTTCCCTGAAGTTTCTGCCCTCTGGCAAACTTACTGCCTCTTCCCAGAGCTACAGGGAAACCTGAAAACTTTGAATAGATCAGTAGCTTGAATAGATTAGTACCTTGAGTAGATTAATGCCTTGAATAGATTTGTGCCTTGAATAGATTAATACCTCGAATAGATTAAACTCCCTGCTTCTCTGACTTCTCCCTTTGATGCTATGTAGGGTGGGTTCTGAGCCAATTCCCCATCCTGGGACTTCCCCTTCCCCAATTCCCCCATAAAAGACCATGTCCAACCCTCAGTAGGGGCCAGAGATTCAGAGTGCTAACTCCTCCATGCCTGCTGGTGTAATAAGCAGTTCTAATCTCTCTAAGTGCTGCTTTCCATTCCTTGGTGTCTGTTTTTTTGCAAAAAGGAGGCACCAAATCAAAAGAAAAAGGAAAGTTTATTGAGAGCAAGAGTGTCTGGGGGTCTGAAGTCAGAGGTGCTTCAGCCTACCATATCAAGGAGTTGTGATGTATTTGTATGGGAGTGGTGGAGGTGTAGGGTCACAAGAATGGCAGGTACCTTGATTAGCTTTCTTGCCACTGTGACCTTATCCCATCTATGGGTATCAGCTGCCAGAAAGGGAGGGCTCTGGCCAGAAGGTTCTGGCCAAAGGTCGCTGCAGCTCTCTCATTATCTGGGAAATTACCTAAAGGCCATTCAGGAGCCTATCCAACTGGTGTACAATTGCTTTCATTCATACCATTTGAATTGCTTTTGCACCTCAGTCAAAAAAATCAGTTTACTGTATTTTATGGATCTATTTCTGGGTTTTCTGCTGGAGTGTCATAACAAAGTAGTACCACAGATTAAGTAGTTTAAGCAACAGTAATTTACTTTCTTGGGCTAAACCATGGCTTGCTGGTTAAAGGAGCTAGATCTCATATGGCTGATCACATGGTTCAAGTTCTAGATGTGGTGGCTTGAAAAATATACCAGGCATGTATACATGTGTGCCCAAAACCCCAAAAGGAGGGAGAAATAGAGGCACAACCTTTCTTTATGTGGAGGGTGCTTTCTCCCACTTTCTGTTTCTGTCTCTTTCTAGTGAATGTTCAAATCCTGTGGGGGAAAAAAGTATATTCTCACAATTATGGAGGTAGATGTCTGAGACTGAGGTGTCAGGAAGGTGGCTGATTCTTAAGATTCTCTCCATGGATTGTATGTGGCCATTTCTACTTGTGTCTTCATGTGGCCTTCCCTCTGTCTACATCTGCATTCAGATTTCCTCTTCTTAGAAGGGCACTGTTGGGACAAGTAGATGGCATAGTGGTTACGTCACTGGACTCCCATATGGTCAACTGCAGTTCTAGTCCTGGAGGCTTCAAACTCATTCTGGGGTGTGTGTATGTAAGGTAGAAGACAGGGACTCTAAAAATATAGTTAGGGACCCTAAAATATAGTTAGGGTATGGAACAAAATGGAATCACAAAACGGCTAAGTTTGGAGGTGGAGGCAAAGCAGCTCTGCTGCTTTCTCTTGAGAGACCTCTTATAGCTCAGTGATTGATCTAGGCAGCATGACTTAGACCTAAAACAAAGGCTTTTTCCAAGACCCATAACATTCCAGGAAGAAGATAAGCTTCCATGGCCCAAAGCTTCTAGACAGAAATCTGCTGACCTTGGGACCCAAAAGTAGGAGAATAATTGGACCATCCAGCATGTGCCTCTCCCCAGCAGGAGGGGAATGTACGCACAAGTCCCACCTAGGACAAGTCCAGACAAAGCCCTCCCTGACCAAAATAAAAACCCCTTGCCACAGTTCTTCCTTGGCAACCCATTTTCTGGAACACTTTTCTTCTTGGGAGCTCTGTTTTTGTTTCCCTCCCTTTTAATAAACTCTCTGCTTTGCTATACCTAACCTATGTCCATGACTCTAGTTCTTCCTGAGCATGGACAAGAATCCGCGTCTCACTGCAAGTGTAGGCCTGATCGCCCCTGCACTCCAGTCTTCCTGTGTCACATGCGTGCCCGAAATCCCAAGAGAATGGAGGAGAAAGGATTTAAGCATGGCCATGTTCCCTGGGGGATGATTTCTTACTTTCTGTCAGCTCTTCTGGTATAGTTCTAAGTATCACATGGTGTAGTTACATGAATTATCACAGTGTCTGGTGTTGTTACCAAATTCAAATCAGGTTCACTCTCTTTTTATCCTGTAAGTACATGTGCCTTAGAGCAAAAATCTCCATTAAAAAAAAAAGAAGAAGAAGAAAAGGAAAAAAAAGGACATCATATTGAATTAAGACCCACTCTAATGACTTAGTTTTAACTTAACTACCTCTTTAAAATGAGGACAAAATTCTGACTATTTTTTCCTATTCCAAAGTTGTTTTTAGAGGGCTTGGAAATATTGTGCCACTACTTTCCTCTGACTTAAGATTTCTTTCTTTTTTTTTTTTTTTAAACTAATTCTTTTATTGAACTTTATTTATTTTAATTTGACCTGAGAAGGACAGAATGGGGGAGGAGGGAACGAGAAACCAAGCCGTCAGGTCTGGGACTTGAACCACAGTCAGCCATGTGGGAGTCCAGTGCCCTTAACCACCGCGCCACCTGCTGGCCCCTGACTTAAGATTTCTGATTGTTACTGAACTCAAATCAGGTCCGCTCGCCCAAGTGCTATAAAACCAAGCCATAGGCACATGGTGTGGTGAAGGAAAGTACAGCTTTATTGCAAAGTGCGAAGCAAGGAGAGCAGGCAGCTCATGCTGAAAAGACCCGTCTCCCTGAGATATTCCCTACATGCCTTTTTAAGGGCAAAATTAGGGGCAGAGGTCCCAGGCGCATGATCATTTCAGTGATTGGTTCAAGAGGGTGTGATCAGCTCGTGGGCATTCTTGATTGGTGAGTGCTTAGATAATCAAATTTCTCTTCAGGTGTCTGGAACCATTCAGCCTGGAGTCTCTGAGCTCACAACCAGCAGTTTCCAGTCTACAAAACATCTCACATATTGAAATAGAAATCTTTTTTCCTTTAAGTGAGAGTCTTAGAGGTCAAATGGCTCTCACTCATGGTCCATGTTGGTCATTATCATAACCAAAGTCTGAAGACTTACTCCTTACTCTGGGCCATTACAATGCAAATGGACTTTATATTTCAGGAACCCTAGAAAATACATTAGGGGGTTCTTGCTCTGTTTCATGATGAGAAGTAAAGTGCCATGCTGACAAACTTTAACAGATACTTTGGTCCATTGACTATGAGATGCTGCATCCTGTTGTAGACAGTGTTTTTATGCTGCATAGTAAGGCATGAATCTTAGCTCTTCTTATCTCTTATAGTAAAACACAGACATTCCTTTGCTGATTTCTTTCAGGAACAGAGATTTGTAATTTTCTTTCTTTAACCAAGTACTAATCTAAGAATGTCAAACTCACCTATAATCCATAAACCTCTGCTTCCAGATGACTCACCTTTTTGGGCCTGGTCCTTGTAAAGGACTCCTCATGCTGTTGACAGTGTCCCTGCTTTCAGAACCACATAAAAGAAACTATGTGTGGAACTATGTAAAAGTGAAACCAAACAAAGACCCCCTAAGGTTCTTGAACTGCAAGGTTCATTTACATTGTAATGACCCAGAGTAAGAAGTAAGTCTCTAAAACTCTCATTTAAAGGGGAGATAAGGTTTTTATTTCAATATGTAAGATGTTTTATAGGCTGGAAGCTGCTGGTTGTGAGCTCAAAGATTCCAGGCTGAATGCCTCCAGACACCTGAAAAGGAATTTGATTATCTAAGGCCTCACCAATCAAGAATGTCCAGGAGATGATCACGCCTTCTTGAACCAATCACTGAACTGATGATGTGTCTAGGACCCTCTGCCCTTAAGTTTTTCCCTTAAAAATGCATGTGGGGAACATCTTGGGGAGACTGGGTCTTTTCAGCATGAGCTGCCCGCTCTCCTTGCTTCGCGCTTTGCAATAAAGCTGTACTTTCCTTCGTCACACTATGTGCCTATGGTTTGGTTTATAGCGCTTGGGTGGGTGAGCAAACCTGATTTGAGCTCGGTAACAAAGGAACTACTGTGTCTTAGCACCCATAGAAACACTTTTGTCATTTTTCAGGTATGTCACTCAATTTTGTGTTTAGAATAAACCTCATTAATTATTATTTCTGTAGAGCTTGTTTTTTTTTCTTGTTTTCTTTTTTTTTTTTCCCCCAACAACAGAAGAGTCTATATCCAAAGACAATCATACTCACAGGTACTGGGGATGAGGACTTGTGATGGTTAATTTTTTTTTATCACAGCTAGGTCATGGAATGCCCATCTGTCTGGTCAAACTGATGCAGGAACACAGGAGCACCAGGGTGACCAGGCCCACATTCACAGTGAGACATGGGTTTTTGTCCCATGCTTAGGAAGAATTAGAGATGGAGACACATGAAGTAGGTATAGCAAAGCAGGAAATTTATTGAAGGATAGGGAAGGAAAAACAGAGCTCTCAAGAAGAAGTGAGCGGTCCCAGAAATTGGGTTGCTAAGGAAGAACTGAAATGAGGGGTTTTATTTTAGCCAGGAAGGGTTTTCTTTGTCTGAACTTGTTCTAGGTGGGGCCTGAGCATGCATTCCCCTTGTGGCAGGGAGGGACACAAGCTGGATGGGTTCAATTATTAATTCTCCTAATTTTGAAGTGGGTATGAAGGTCAGGAGATTCTTTCTCTAGAATCTTTGGGCCATGAGTTATTTAAGAACAAGATTTACATGTCTAAAGTCAAAGGAATACGGTGACTGGGAGAAGAGGAATTGTCAGGATTTACATAGTCATGGCTCTGGAGGGTGTGCTGCTCTATCTACCTGTAAATGAAATCCAATTCCTGTCTCAAAACATTATTCTGGGTATGGCCAGAAGGTTGTTTCTGCATGAAATTAACTTCTGAATGGGTAGACTGAGTAAAACAGGCTGCTCCACCAATGTGGGTGAGCCTTGAGCTGGGGCAGGGATTCTTTTCCTCCCTTCAGACTGAGACTAAAATATTGGCTATTTCTGAGTCTCAAGCCTGTTTTTGTTCAGATAGGAACTGTGTCTTTAGCTCTTCTGGTACAGCTCTAAGTATCACATTGTATATTTACATGAATTATTCACTCACCTAAGCACTACACATCAAACTGTAGGTACATGGTGTGATGAAAGAAAGTCCATCTTTATTGCAGTGTGCAAAGTAAGGGGAGTGGGCAGCTCATGCTAAAAGACATCATCTCCCTGAGGTGTTCCCTACATACATTTTTAAGGGCAAAATTAGGGGCAGAGGTTCCAGACACATGATTAGTTCAATGATTGGCTCAAGAAGGCATGATCATCTCATGGGCATTCTCGACTGGTGAAGCCTAAGACAATCAAATTTCTGTTCAGGTTTCTGGAACCATTCAGCCTAGGGTTTTGAGGTCACAGCCAGCAGTTTCCATCCTACAAAACATCTTAAGTATTGAAACTAAAACCTTATATTTCCTTTAAGTGAGAGTTCTAGAGTCTTAAGGGCCCTTATTCATGGTCAATGTTGTTTCATTATCATAACCAAAGTCTGAAATCTTACCCCTTACTCTGGACCATTACAATGCAAATAGATCTTGTATTCCAAGCATGTTAGAAAATGCACTTTACTGGGACTAGTATATAGTGTAGTGATTAGGTCACTGGACTCTCACATGGTTGACCATGTTTTGAATCCTGGACCTGGTGACTTAAAACTCACACTGGGCAGATGTGCATGCATGCGAGAAATTCTGAGAGGAGAATGGAGGAGAAGGGAGATGTGTTAATTGGGACTTGTAGAAGCCCATCTTTACCCACTTCCCGCACCATCAGGCCATCTGCCCCAGCTGGCTTTGCTGCACAGAGAACTACCTGGGGCTAGAAAGGGGTGCTACAGAGTATGGCTTATTCCCCTCTCAGGTGTATTAATTTGGACTTGGAAAAGCCTGTCTTACCCCACTCCACACACAATCAGGTTATTCATCCCAGTGACAGGCCTGGCTGCACTGAGTGACAGGGAAACTGAGCTGCAGAGAGACTGTGGCTCATCCCCTGCCACACACCTCTGAATTCTAAGACTCCAGCATTTTCTGAAGCACATGGCATGCGTTGCATGTTGCGTGACTCCTTTCTTCCTGGATTGAAGCTCAGAATCTCATTTCTAGGTGCACATATTCTCTAGAAACTGGGAGAACTTTGAATTATCCAAGTTCAGTGACAACAATGCAGGTTGCTGGATGAGGTAGAGCAGCAGAGAGATCACCAATAACCACCTCCTCTTGCTCACTTTTTTTTTTTTTTCTTTTTTTTTTTTGGAGAGGTTTTTGCTATAGGGCGCGTGCGCTCGCCAGACAGACAGAGAGAGACAGAGAGACAGAAAGCAGGAAATCACCCCCCAGGGGGGATGGCCACGCCGCAATCCCTTCTCCTCCATTCTCCTCTCGGGATCTTGGGCACGCACGCACACGCGCCCGGCGTGAGTTTAAGCCACCGGGTCTGGGACTCGAACCGCGGTCGACTACGTGGGAGTCCAGCGACATAGCCATTACGCTAACTGCTGGTCCCCTCTTGCTCACTTTTGAACACTGAAAATTAACTTGAAGAATTTAGGAAGAAACATATAATTCACATGATGTGTAGAAAACATTGCAGAGGCATTAGAAATATGAGAAAATATCAATTCCTCATCATCCACAGACAATACTATGGAGCTTGTAGAAATGTCAGATAAACAATTTAGAATATTCATAGTGACAAAACTAAATGAGATGGAAGAGAAAAGAGACAACGAGCTCCAGGAGATGAGGAAGTCCCTTCATGATTTGAAAGAATAAATAGACACCATAGAAAAGAATCAAATGGAGTTGTTAGAGATAAAGACTGTAATATGTATAATACAGGAAATCAAAACCTCCATTGAAAGTATTAAAAGCAGATTAGATCATGCAGAAGATCAAATCTCAGATGTAGAAGACAAAAACCTCTGACCTAGAAAACATTATCAAAAAAGACTGAGAAAATAGCCCAAAAGAATGAGGATAATATACAAGAAATACTAGATACCATTAAGCACCCAAACATCTGGATAATTGGTATTCCAGAAGGTGAAGAAAATAATAAGGGCATTGATAATCTAGCCCAAGAAATCCTGGAAGGAAACTTTCTAAACCTAGTGAGGCATTCAAATATCCAGATCCAAGAAATACAAAGGATCCCAAATAGAATCAAACCAAGAAGATCTTCTCCACAGCACATTATATACAGATTGGCCAAAACCACAGACAAAGACAACATACTAAAATTGGCAAGAAAGAAACACCAAGATATTTACAAAGAGTATCCCATCAAGTTAACATTGGACTTCTCATTGAAAACAATGCAGACAAGGAAAGAATGGGAAAATATATTCAAAGTGTTAAATGAAAAATAATTTAAACCAAGAATATTATACCCAGCAAAATTATCCTTCAAGTGGGAAGAAAAGATAAAAAACATTCTCAGATAAACAAAGCTTGAAAGAATTTACTAACTCCAGGCCAGTTTTTCAAGAAGTTCTGAAGGGAGTGCTATATTAGGAAAACTAAAGTCAGACAGATAGAAATAAGAGAACAAAAAAACAACCAAGAAAATGGCTAACTTAATGATAGGAGCATGTGTCAGGAAATATCGATAATAATGTTGAATGTTAATGGATTAAATTCTTCCATCAAGAGACACAGACAGGCTGAATGGATAAAAAACTAGAAACTCTCCATCTCATCAAGAAATAAGAGGACATCCAGGCATAGCCAAATTTATTGGAATTTATTGATTAAGCCAGTGGCATATGGGGGAGGGATTGATGTCTCTCAAAATCCTGCAGCCCCAAGTGCAAGGTGAGGGGTGTTTATAAAGGCAAAAAAATTTTACAGTCTTTTCTGGGATGATGTGATGATTCACAAGGACAAGGTGTGGTGGGCTTGGAAGGGTAGAGGTAGGGTTTTCACAAGGACAAGGTACAGTGGGATTGGAAGGGTAGGGATTACAATATAAAAGCAAAAGCGCATTACAGAAGCAGAACAAGAATGTTAATCTTCCCTAAAGGTATATTCTGTTCCAGCCTAAACACAATGGAATCTTAATGGTCCCCATGGCTCTAGGTGAGGTCTCGTGACTGGTGATTGTATCTTAAGGCATCTAGTAGTGGGGTTTCGACTCATATGAGTGATTTATATCTACCTTAGTAAGAGAAAACAACTTTGCAATCATAGGAAGGGATATAAGAGTTCATAATGGAGGTGCTTCTCCAAGATGGAGTCACACCTGCTTCATTGCCTACAAGGAACACATCTTCTGGATAAAGACATACATAGACTAAAAGTGAAGGTCTAGAAAAAAGTATTCCATGCAAACGAAAATCAAAAAAGAACTGGAATCACAATACTGATTTCAGATAATATAGGCTTTAAGACAAAAACTGTAAGAAGAGACAAAGAAGGGCATTTATACTAAAAAAAAGGCTACTTCATCAAGAAGACATAATGCTTATAAATATCTATGCCCCAACTCAGGAGTACCCAAATACATGAAGGAAAGACTGCTAGATCTAAAAGGAGAGATAGGTTGCAACGCTATAATTGTTGGGGATCACAACACCACATTATCTCTATTGGACAGATTTTCTAGACAAAGAATAAGCAAAGAGATATAGGATCTAAATGATACCATAAATAAAATGGGCTTGACAGACATCTATAGAACTCTCCACCTTAAAACCACAAAATATACATTTTCTCACCCACACATGGAATCTTTTAAAAGACTGACCATATGATAAGGCACAAATCAAGCCTTTACAGATTCAAAGACATAAAACTATATCGAGTATCTTCTCTGACCATGATGGAATTAAACTTGATGTTAATTTCAGGAAAAATCCTTGAAAAGACACAAACACAAGGAAACTAAAGATCTAATTCAGAATTGACGTCTGAACTGCTGAAGAAATTAAAACTGAAATCAAAAGATTTATGGAAACAAATGATAATAAGTACATGAGTTTCCATAGTCTATGGGACACCACATGGGCAGTCATAAGAAGGAAATTAATAGTAATTAGTGTGCATAAGAAAAAGATGAAAAGGTGGCAAATAGACAACCTAACAACATGCCTTAGGGGATTGGGAAAAACAACAACAACGAAATTCAAAAAATGTCAGGAGAAAAGAAATAATAAAGATTTGAGCAGAAATACATGAAATAGAAAATAAACACACTATACAGAAAATAAATGAAAGATAACATTTTATTTCATTCATATCTTCTTTGAAAGACAAAGAAGATTGACAAAGCATTAGCTAGACTGATTAAGAAGAAGAAAGAAACCAGATTAATCAAATTCACAATGAAATAGTCAATATTATAACAGACAAAATAGAAATACAAAACATCATTGGAGATACTATGAGTGACTATATGCCAAAAAAACCCCACAAGAGAACCTGGATAAAATGGACAAATTTCTGGACACAAATAATCTACCAAGATTGAATCAGGAGAACATAGAAAGCCTGAATAGACTCATAAAAAGCAATGATTGAATCAGTAATAAATAGCCTCCCAAAAAAGAAGAGCTCAGGTCCTGATGACTTCATTCTGAATTCTACAAAACTTTTAAAGAAGAGTTAATCCCACACTACTCAAACTATTTCTAAAGCTCCAAAAGGAAGAAATCCTCCCAAACTCATTTTATGAAGCCTCAATTATCCTCATTCCCCAAACAAATAAAGACATGACAAAAAGGGAAAACTACAAACCAATATCTCAGATAAATATAGATGGAAAAATTTTCAATAAGATACTTGCAAAGTGTATCCAACTACAACCATATAATAAAGTTCACCATGACCTGTGGTATCCTTGATTATATGTTGATTGAAAATAAAATAGGAAATACACACACACACACACACACACACATACACACACACACACACATACACACACAGTAAATGTCTGAGAGTAGTAACGTGTGTCTGAAGTCTGAGCTGGGAGACTGATTCAGGAAGATTTCAACATAGCAAAATCATGTCTTAAATGAATAAATAAATAATAGATTTTTAAATGAAAAAAAAAAAAGATGGAGGAGAAGGGATTGTGGCATGACCAATGCCCCAAGGGGTGATTTCTCACTTTCTCTCTCTCTGTCTCTCTGTGTCTTTCTGGCAGGCTAACATCAGAACTCTCAACAGAAACAATGCAGGCATGGAAAAAATGAGAAGACGTGTTCAAAACATGAAAAGAAAAATCATTTCCACCAAGAACACTATACCTGGAAAGATTATCCTTCAAATGGAAAGAACAAAAAAAATCGTTCTCAGATAAACAAAAACTGAGAGAATTTACTAATGCTAGATCAGCTCTTCAAGAATTACTAAAGGGAGTACTATATCAGGAAAACTAAGGAGAGACAAATAGAAATAAGAGAACAAAAAACAACCAAGAAAATGGCCAACAAAACAGCAGAGATAAGTAAAAAAACATATTGATAATACAGTTGACTGTTAATGGATTAAATTCTCCAAATAAAAGAGACAGACTGACTGAACGGATTAAAAAACAGGAGCCCTTTGTATGCTGCTACAAGAAACACTCTTTTTTTTTTTTTTTTTTTTTTGAGAGGTTTTTGCTACAGGGTGCATGCACTTGCCGGAAAGACAGAGAGAGAGAGGAGACAGAAAGTGAGAAATCACCCTCCCAGGTGGGATGTCCACACCACAATTCCTTCTCCTCCATTCTCCTCTTGGGATCTTAGGCATGCACGCACACACGCCGGGCGTGAGTTTAAGCCTCCGGGTCTAGGGCTTGAACGACGGTCAACTACATGGGAGTTCAGTGACATAGCCATTATGCTAACTGTTGTCCCAAGAAACACTTTTCACTGATAAAGACATATATAGACTGAAGGTGAAGGACTGAAAAAAAAATTCCATGCAAATGGAAATTTAAAAAATGTTGGGTTCACAACACTGATATTAGACAAACTAGACTTCAAAACAAAATCTGTAAGAAGAGACAAAGGACACTATAGAGTACCAAAAGGGCTAATTCATCAAGAAGATATTACACTCAGAAATGCACTGAAGCACCCACATATGTGAAAGAGAAGCTGTTAGATCTAAAGGGAGAGATAGACTGCAATACAATAATTTTTGGGATCTCAACACCCCACTGTCTCCTCTGGACATATTATCTAGACAAAAATAAATAAAGAGATACAAGATCTAAATGACACCATAAATCAAAGGGACTTGACAGGTACCTAAAGCATATTTCACCCAACGACTACAAAATAGACATTTTTTTCATCCCCACATGGAATGTTTTTGAAGATCAATCACATGATAGGGCACAAAACAAGTATTTACAAATTCAAAGGTATAGAAATGATATCCAGCATCTTTTCTGACCACAGTGGAATCAAACTTGAAATCGAAACAGAAAGAACCTAAAAAAATACACAAATACAGGGAAATTAAACACCTACTCCTAAATGACTTCACAACAATTGAAGAAATTAAGACTGAAATAAAAAGGTGTAAAGCCAATGTTAACGAACAAATAAATGAGTTTTTAATAACGTATGGGACCCTGCAAAAACAGTCATACAATGGAAGTTCATAACAATTAGTGCCCACAAGAAAAAAACAGAAAGGTGGCAAACAGAAAACCTATGGACATATCTCAGGGAACTGAAAAAGTAATAACAAAAAATTCCAAAAAATATCAGTAGAAAAATAATAATAAAGATTCAAGTAGAAATATAAGAAATCGAGAATCAAAGAACTATACAGAAAATAAATAATAACAGAGGCTGGTTCTTTGAGAGATTAAACAAAATTGACACACTATTAGCTGGGTTAACCAAGAACAGAAAGAAACCAGATTGATCAAATCAGCAGTGAAACAGGTGATATTACAACAACATAACAGAAATACAAAAGATCTTGAGAGAAGACTATCAGTGATTGTATGCCAGTAAACAGGAAAACCTACATGACATGGACAAATTTCTGGACACATATAATCTACCCAGATCGAATCAGGAAGAAATAGAAAGCCTGAATAGACCAGAACAAGCAATGAGGTTGAATCAGTAATTGTCTCCCTTCACTTCTGAATTCTACAAAACTTTATAAAAGGAGGTAACCCTCATTCTACTCAAACTGTTTCTAAAGATCCAAGAGGAAGGGACCCTCCAAAATTGATTCTATGAAGTCTCAATAACCCTGATCCTCCAAACAAAGACATAAGAAAAAAGAAAGCTATAGACCAATATCTCTGATGAATACAGATGCAAATATTTTCAACAAGATCTAGCAAATCATATCCAACAGCACATTACAATGATTATACACCATAAAGAGGTAGGCTTTATTCCAGGGATCCAAAAATGTTTCAACATATGCAAAACAATAAATTTATACATCACATTAAGAAGGAATGTGATGTATAAATAATAAGGATAATAAAACCATATAATCATATCAATCAATGAAGAAAAATAATTTGATATAATACAATAGTCACTGCATGATTAGGAGTCATAGCAAAATTGTTCACATTTGTTTCACTGGCACCTAAAGCAATATCTGGCACATGATGAAAACTCAATGAATATTTGTTGAATAAAGAAATATGTCTGTCAGAGTATAGTGTTTGTAAGACTATAAATGTTTATGAATATGCTGTTTTGTTTCTTCTTAAAAATTGACATTTTAAGAGGCCATGTGATCTACTGAATATCTACTGTTAATATGTATTATTTAAAAAAAATTAAGGGGTATTTTCTTTTAAAAAAGTGGCATAAAAGAGACATTCCTCAACAAAATAAAAGTAATTTATGACAAACCCATAGATAACATCAAACTGAATGGAGAAAAACTGTTAACTTTTCCACTAGAAACTGGAGCAAGATAAGGCTGCCCCCTTTCTCTCCTCCTTTACAACATAGTACTGGAACTTCTAAACAATGCAATAAGACAAGAGAGCCAACAAAAAGACATTCAATTGGAAAAACGATGTGAAATTATCTCTATTGCAGATGATATGACTATATATGTAGAAAATTCAAAAGGATTCATAAAAAAAATTCTTGGGGAACCAGCAGTTAGCGTAATGGCTATGTCGCTGGACTCCCACGTAGTCGACCGCAGTTCGCGTCCCGGACCCGGTGGCTTAAAACTCACGCCGGGCGCGTGTCCGTGCGTGCCCAAGATCCCGAGAGGAGAACGGAGGAGAAGGGATTGCGGCATGACCATCCCCCCTGGGGGGTGATTTCTCACTTTCTGTCTCTCTGTCTCTCTCTGTCTGTCTGGCGAGCGCACGTGCCCTATAGCGAAAAACTTCTCCAAAAAAAAAAAAAAAATTTCTTGGAATTGATAAACGAATATAGTAAAGTGGCAGGATACAAAATCAACATAGAAAAATCAATAGTATTTTTATACACTAACAATGAACAAACTGAGATAGAATTGAAGAAAGCAATCTCATTTACAATAGTGATAAAAAATTATAAGATGCAGGGACCAGCAGTTAGCGTAATGGCTATGTCGCTGGACTCCCACGTAGTCGACCACAGTTCGTGTCCCGGACCCGGTGGCTTAAACTCACGCCAGGTGCGTGTGTGTGTGCTCAAGATCCCGAGAGGAGAATGGAGGAGAAGGGATTGCGGCGTGACCATCCCCCCCGGGGGGGTGATTTCTCACTTTCTGTCTCTTTGTCTCTCTGTCTGTCTGGCGAGTGCACACGCTTTATAGCAAAAACCTCTCCAAAAAAAAAAAAAAAAAATTAATAAAAAAAAGATGTGAAAAAGAACTGTGGAACACTTGAAACTATGGAAAACTATGAAACACTTGACAAAGAAATTGAAAGTGATATTTAAAAGGGGAAAAACATCCATGTTCCTGGATTGGAAGAATGAATATAATCAAGATGTCAATCCTGCCCAAATTAATCTACAAATTCAGTGCAATTCAGATCAAGCTACCAGAGATATTCCTCACAGAAAGAAAAAAAACATCAATTATACATTTTGTCTGGAATCACAAAAGGCCCTATATTGCCAGGGCAATACTGTGCAAGATGAATAAAGTAGGAGGCATCTCACTTCCTGACCACATAACATATTACAAAGCTGTGATAATCAAAATAGCATGGTATTGGGAAAACAAAAACAAAACCAGGAGGATATACCAATGGAACAGAATTGAGAACCCAAAAATAAACCCCAAAACATACAGCCAACTGATCTTTGACAAAGGGAACAAGACGATTAAGCAGGGAAAAGTCTCTTCAGCAAATGGCGCTTGAAAAAATGGATATTCACCTGCAATAAAATGAAACTGGACCCCTATCTCTTACCATTAATCAAAATCAACTCAAAATGGATCAAAGATATGAACATAATACCTCAAACTATAAAACTACTGGAGGAGGACTAGCAGATGGCGTAATGGTTATGTTGCTGGACTTCCATGTAGTCAACTAGAGTTTGAGACCTGGACCTGATGACTTAAAACTCACACTGGGCACAGGTGCATTCTTGCCCAAGATCCTAAAAGGTGAAGAGATCTTGCTATGGCAATCCCCCCGTGGGGAGAGGAGGCAGGTGATTTCTCGCTTTCTGTCTCTCTGACTCTGTCTGTCTCTCCAGTGAGTGCACACACCCTATAGCAAAAATTTCTAACAACAACAGCAAAACTACTGGAGGAAAACTCTTGGAGGTATTGGAGTATGCAAAGACTTCTTAAAGAAGACCCCCCCCCCCCCCCAGGCAAAGACAATAGTCCCAAAGATAGACAAAGGGGCCTACATTAGGCTCAAAAGCTTTTGCGTAGGAAAAGAAATAATTATTAGAGTGAGGAGATAACCCTCAGAATGGGAGAATATATTTTCAAATTTTGTCCCAGACAATGGACTGATAACCAGAATATATAGGGAACTCGAGGAGGTTATCTACAAAAATTAATCAATCCAATTAAAATGTGGGCAAATGAATTGAACAGACAACTCTCCAAGGAAGACATACAAACAGCCAAAAAGCATACAAAAATGCTCAACATATATTATTATAAAGAAAATGCAAATCAAGACCATAATGAGATACCACTTGTCCCCAGTCAGAATGGCTAAAATTTAAATAAAGAGTATGGAGAAGGATAGAAGTAAGAGAACAAATAGAGAGGCATTACATTAGTGGGACACAGATACGGTTTATAACCTATTGATGAAGACATGTATAGTATTCTCAACTGGATTGGTCTGAAAAGTATTTCATGTTGGGTAAAGTCTTTTTACAAGCAAAATGATTGAATGTTTAAAAAAATTGAAATAATAATAATAATCTGGAAAGAAAAAATAATGAAAAGCTATTGAATGATGATGTTGGGGATTTTAATTAAGTCTTTGTATTGACTGATATGCACGGTATTCCTTCTGAAAAATAAATGTAATACACTGTAAAGTTATATGTGATTCAATGTAATATAAACAAGATTATGATAAAAAAAAAAGAATAAGTGTGACCATGCTGTGGTGAAAAGGAAACACTCCTACACTGTCAGTGGAAATGTAATTAATACAACCACTGTGAAGAATGATATGGAGATTCCTCAGAAATCTTCAAATAAAACTACCATATGACCCAGTAATTCTACTACTAGGTATCTACCCAGAGGACAGGAAAATGTTCAACTGGAAAAACACTTGCAAATCCATATTTATTACAGCATGATTTATAATTGCTAGGGCATGGAATCAACCCAAGTCAGAAAACAGATGAATGTTTTAAAAACATGTGGCACAGGTATTCTATGGAATACTACACAGTCATAAGAAAAATTGAGACCTTGACATTTGATATAAAGTGAATGAATATGGAAGATTTAATGCTAAGTGAAGCAAATCAGACTATGAAAGACAAGCATTGTATGTCCCCATTCAAAATATACTGAATGTCTGCATTCTACAGCAGAAATGGAAAGACTAGAAGGTATACTAGCAGGAAAGGTAAGAGTAGATACTAGAGACAGTATGGGAGGCTAATCGAGTGTGAATAATAGAAGGTGGAGATGAGGGAAAAAACATTTAATAGACACAAAAATGAAAAGTTAAATGCTGATGATAATGTTTATGGCAATATCTTTGACTTGATCAATATGCCTGTATTCATGCTGAGAAAGCCCATTTTGTACACTATAAATATAAACAGTAATTAAATGTAAATTAAAAAAAAAATAAACATAACAAAATCTTAAAATGTACTAGGTAACTTCAAAAAGTTCCTGGAAAACCTGTAATTAAAGTACAAATTTATTCCAGTGCAAAACTTTAAAAGCCATGCATAATTTTTTTCATAATATACATTTTCCATGAAAAATTTTAAAAAAATTTCCCTCATATATCATGGAAATAAATGCTGTGGAGGTAAAAGCAGGAATTAGATCTTCTCAACTTTTACTGCTTTTTCTTCTGATTGTGAAGTTCCCAGTTCAGAAGCTAAATGTGGATGACAAAACACTTATCAATTAAAAGGGAATGTTCAACAACAAGACATTATGCAGGGATCTGCCAAATGTTTCTTAAACAGAAAGTAGGCTCTGGTTCCTTAAAATGATATTTGTTTTCCATCATAAAATCTAGTACCAAGAATAAAAACCAGCCAAAATTATTCTCAAAATTTGCCAGTCTTGGAAATAAGCTGTGATTGCAGATCATATTTTCAGCACAACATTCGCAAAATCGTCTTTTAACAAATCAACATTCTTCATGAGCTTTAAGAGCTACATAATAATAACAATAACAATAGCAACATTAATAGCAGTAACATCTAACATTTAGTGAGCACTTACTGTGCCAGGTACTCTTTCTAAGGACTTTATCATTAATAATGATGTAAGTTAATATTTACATTATGTTACTAATAATCTAAATTAATATTAATAAATTACTATACGTTAATGTGTGATGGACAGGGACAGGAGGAGTCATAATAGTGGTTAGGGTGTTGGATTCCCACATAGCTAACTATGGTTCAAGTCCTGGACCTGGTAGCTTGAAATTCACACTGTGTGCTTTTGCCTGTGTGCCCAAAATCCTGAGAGGAGAATGGAGAAGAAGAGATTGCAGCATGGCTAGCTCCCTAGGGAATGATTTCTCTCTTTCTCTCTCTGTCTCTCCAGTGAGTGCATGTACCCTGTAGCAAAAGTCTCTAAAAAAATATGTGGTTAGCAATGATATGAATGGTTTACATGTAGTAGTTTATTTAGTCCTGATAATAACCTTACAACATAGGTGTTAAGAAGCATACATTAATATGTCTATTGTACATCAGTCCATTGTCCAAGAGGTTAAGTGCCTGGTTCAAGGTCATGAAGGTAAGGCTGGCGAGGTGTTGAAGCAGAAGGACCAGTTCCAAAGTGTGCTCTCCTAGTGACATAAAGGTGTAGCTTCTAGACAACATAGACTTTGGTAGCTGGACGCTACCCACACTGATGCCATCATGTACACAGTGCTGTTCCAACCGCTAGGAGGTGGGCACTAGCAAGGTGAGGGAATCCCTTCTACCCAAACATGAGCAGTATCACAGGAGACCTGAAAGAATGTTTCAGTGGTGGTTAGAGAGATCCCAGCACTGAGCTGGTTTGTTTCTGCTATGGTCCAATCATCCCAAGACTGGTGAGGAATATTTTCATGGTGTTGTGGGGAGAAGAGAGGAGCCATAGACAGATTGGAAGAGCACAAGCCCTTGCAGGCCTGGGCTAGTCAACTGTTAAAATGTCACTTTATGGGACCAGCTGATGGCATAATGGTTATGTTGCTGAACTCCCATGTAGTTGACCGTGGTTCGGGTCCTAGAACTGGAGGCTTGAAACGTACACTGAGCACATGTGTATGTGTGTCCAAAATCTCAAGAGGAGAATGGAAGAGAAGGGATTTGGCATGACATCCCCTGAAGGATGATTTCTTACTTTCTGTCTCTCTGTCTGTCTTTCCAGCAAGTGCACATGCCCTATAGCATAAATCTCTCTTAAAAAAAGAAGTTACTTTACTTCATTCTGTTGGCCAAAGCAGATCTCTAGATCAGGCCAAATTCAATGAGCAACATGGCCCCATCTCTTGACGTGAGTAGCTGACAAAACACACTGCAAAGAGTGTGGATTCATGGAGCTATTGAAGACATTTTGAAATTAATCCATTATAGTTATCAAAACTGCGTGTGGGGAACCAGCAGTTAGCGTAATGGCTATGTCGCTGGACTCCCACGTAGTCGACCGTGGTTCGCGTCCCAGACCCGGTGGCTTAAAACTCACGCCGGGCGTGTGTGCGTGTGTGCCCAAGATCCTGAGAGGAGAATGGAGGAGAAGGGATTGCGGCGTGACCACCCCCCTCTGGGGGGTGATTTCTCCCTTTCTGTCTCTCTGTCTCTCTCTGTCTGTCTGGCGAGCGCACGCGTCCTATAGCAAAAACCTCTCCAAAAAAAAAAAAAAGAAAAGAAAAAAAACCTGAGTGTCTCACTTGATCAGTCAGGATTTATAGCACTTTGGGTTCACAACTATAATACATTTTCTTGGCTGCATTTCACAAACTGCAGTATGTCAGGCTGTTTGGTATGGGTTAAGTGAGGATACTAAAAAGCCTCTGACTGGAAGACCCCTTCAGGTGTTCTAGAACAGTGGGGGATACCAAATGCAAATTCTGAGACTTTGTTTAGGCTCAGCAGAATTGAGCCTTGGTTGCCTAAGTCTTGGTCATCGGTAAGGTTGGGTGGAGCCAGCGATGGAGCAATGCTGTGCTGTCTTTGCTCCTCTGCCCTGGAACATCTCTGAATATTCACAGGACGTCTCCTGCCCAGTCCTAGGAAGGTATGGCTATTCCATGGGAAACAAAATCCCTGGTGGAACAACATGAGGTCTGTTCTGGTCTAAGATTAGAACAGCACAGATAGAACAAAGATTTTTATGTGTATGTTCTGATCATCAACAAAACCCCCACATACAGTGATCATATTGTTCAAGGCAAATTTTATTACCCACAGTCACAGCCATGGGTTGGTTTTTTTAGAACCCTCTTTGTTTCAGATTTGCTGAGTTATTCAGACTGTTCAAAATCCGAGGGCATGTAAGAGCCCCAAATCAAGTCATCTGTCTAGAAAATTTCCTTTGAGGAAAGTTTCTTTTTACATTTTACCCCCCCTCCCCACTTTTTAAATGAAAAGACTTCAAAGGGTAAATTGCTTTTTTTCCTCTTCAAATGGTATACTGGAAAGAAGAGGCAGCCTTTTGAAATACGTGTCTCTCTGTGAATGCCAGAAGAAAAATGTGCACAGTTGTTATCAGCTTCTGCCATCAAAATTCTTTAATTTAAAGAAGTATTCGACTGTCTGTATGAGGTCGCAGACTCTGGGATTGTGAGTCTTGCGGGTGGTATTTCTCAGATATGAAGCTGCATTTGAGGGTGGATATGGAGCTCAGGATAGGAAAAGTACAGGTGGTAAGAGCAGAGAGGGTGAAGAGTAGTGTGTGCGGTGGAGGCAGAATTATGCCATCCTTTACCACAAGATTGCTCAAAAACAAGACTGAAAATTTGGATCACTCTTTGCTGAAGGAGCCTTCCCTCTGCATGGCAGGATGTTTATTAGCGTCCCTCTTCTCTCCCACAACAATATCATCCCTCCATCACTGTGACAACCAAAAATATCTCCAGACACTGCCAAGCACCCTCTAGGGGACATAATTACCTCCAGTGGACACTACTACTCTAATAACACTGTTTTTCTGCTGAGAAAAACACAAATTCCCGAGGAAACCAAACAGACAGAACTCATTGCTGTCATTTTTATACCCACCTAGGGAAGGAAAATGAGCTCTAGTTTCTAACCAGAAACTGATAATTACTTCAAGTACAAGAAATATAACAAGTTCGAGCCTTATTGTAAATTCTATGAGGGGTCTTCAAAATGTTCATGGAAAATAATATGAAAAAAATCCTATGTGTGGACTTCAAAAATTTTTGCACCAAAATAAACTAGTATATTAATTACATTTTTAAAGAAAAATTTTGAAATTCCTTTGTATGTATGCACCCAAGTATTAAATAACTGGACAAGAGCCTGTCACTGCTGGGCAATGTTTAGGAAAAAATGCAATTGTGAGAAGAAAATTGGGATCATGCCTGGAACCCACTTACTGTGTTCATCCTACTCTTTGAGTTCACATGAAACAGGTCCCATTGGGACCAGCAGTTAGCGTAATGGCTATGTCGCTGGACTCCCATGTAGTCTACCGTGGTTCACGTCCCAGACCCGGCAGCTTAAAACTCACGCTGGGCACGTGTGCGTGCATGCCCAAGATCCCGAGAGAAGAATGGAGGAGAAGGGATTGCTGTGTGGCCATCCCCCCTGGGGGGTGATTTCTCACTTCCTGTCTCTCTGTCTCTCTCTGTCTGTCTGGCGAGCGCACGTGCCCTATAGCAAAAATCTTTTCAAAAAAAAAAAAAAAAAACACCCCCAAAAACAGGTCCCATGTAACATTGTCTTCCCATCACAGATCAGAATGCCCTCCCGTGAGGGCGAGTGCAAAGTTCACCCATGGACACCTCACGAGCGGGAAGTCCCCTCTCTCACCTTCGCAGAGATGAGTGTTCTCTCACCCTGTGGCTTGGCCCAGACGTCCATTGCTCATCAGCACTTGTCACAGTTTATCGACCCTGCCCTTTTCGCACAACGTCCTATTCCCCTGTGGAGGTATCCGCTCTTAGAGACGTGGGAATAGTGTCTCATTGGAGTAGAACAATTCATAAAAGACCTTCAATAAATAATTGCTTAAATCATTATAAGCTCCCTATGGGTAAAATAAAATGGCCAGAGTTTCTAATATTTTATAGTTATTTTCATTAGTAAATACTAATACTACATAGCAGATATTGTATAAAACACACATTTTATACACTTTTTTAGGAGTTACAAATACCTTATTCCCCTCATATATGTTTTCTAAATATACATCAAACAAATAAAATGGCCTCCTTCAGCCTAGCCATGGTAGTACAGGGTTAGAACCATGTTCTGTAATGCTTGAAGCCATGTGCAAGTCTGGGGTTTGATTCTTGGGTTGACTCATATGTGATAGGTACACGAGTGCCCATGGTCCCAGCTGCTGGGAAAGGCTGAGGTCGGAAGAACATGATGTGAGCCTGTTGAGGGTGCTTGTCTTTCTCTATACAAATAAATAAACTCTAAATAAAATGATCTCTAAAATTTATCTATGCCCACATCTGAAGCCATGATGTAAAATACATGCATATTTGCGATATACGGTCCTACACACAGACTGTGAATGTATTTAATAACTTGCAAGATGATTTGTATTTGAGCACTGTTTATTTGTTGGCTCCAATGAATGTGTTTTGACAGGATGCACTTATGAATAATAAGAAGACAATGTAATGAATAACTATCTTTTTATGAAGAAGAGACATTTTTGGAACATCAAATAAATGTTCTTTTGTAAAAATACACATTTTTTACTCACATCTTGCATTTGTGACATCTCAAATAAACTCAGAGAAATCAAGTACTAGACTACTGGGAAATCCCTGTCATTTTGTTGGAAGTCTCAGAAGAAAAAACTCGGGTAAACCATAAATATGACAGCTAATTTCAGCAGTTACTGTCAACTGCTATGCATGTTTCGTTAACACAAGAAGCCGAATTGGGAATCTGAAAACTGCTACTGAATTAATAAGCCTGGCTTCCTTTTCTGACGAGAGTTCCTTCAGGGCATGCCAGTAATGGGCCTTCTTGTTCGATTTCAGATAGAGGATGGCAGAACAAAGCTATCACAAGACACGGAATGTGAAACGACTCTGGCATGTTCACAGCACCTCTTTGGTCTGAGTTTGAGTCTGATTGCTCTCCTTTAGCATTTGGAAAAAATATATAGTCAGAGTAACCCTTGTGGCTTTTCCTCAGTCCTTCTCGGGGAGTTATTTGTTCCCCATGTGAGCCACTGCACCCCTCCACCCAAGAGGCTGGGGGAAAAGAGTACATTCACTACCAAAAGTAAACCACATTTATAAAAATGTTCCTTTTGGAGGTGAATTATAATAAATACAACGACAATGAAGTTCAGTTGTGTGTTTATTGTGCTCTGCACTTAAGACCAAGTGTGTTGATCATGTGGGACCAGTAAGGTCACAGATGGCACCAATCATGGGACGAGAGAGCCTCCTGCTCCGCAGTGTGAAATAGAAACCAACCCAACAGCAGTTAACGCAGAATGGAGTAGCCTGTTCCAAGACGCACAGACAGCAGTAAAGACGAGAAAAAGCCCTACAGCAGAGGAATTCTAAAAATGTTGGCTGAGTGAATCGATGAATGAGTATATTACAGGAAACACCCTTGAATCCTATTTTGGAGTAAAATTATCAAATAAAAAATTGAGCTAACAGCTCAAATATCCATTATAAGAGAATCTATCTTACACTTCCAAGCCTGTGTTCCCCCAGGACAACAAAATGAGATTGATTAAGCACTGAGATTTACGAGCAAAGCAGTGCTAGAAATTTTCTTCCTCTGCTTCTCTTTTTCACTTTTTTTTCCCGGAAACACGTTATTTGGTTAAAAGGAAAAATAATAGAAGTTATTTTTTAGGGACTGGCAGGTGGTGTGTTGGTTAAAGGCATTGGACTCCCACATGGCTGACCATGGGAATCCCAGACCTGGGAGCTTGCTTTCTCTCTCTCTCTCTCCATTCATCTCTGATTAAATCAAAATGAATAAGAAAAAGAAAAAGTAAAAAAAAAAAGGAATTTATTCAGTGAGTCTTAAAGCTGGTGCCAGCGCCACCTGTGGCAGTGGGCATACATTTGCCATATGTGATTTTATACCTGTTCAGTGGCATGAGAAAGTTAAGGTCCAGGAAGGTGAGTACTGACCTCACAGCAAAGCCCAGATCTCTACAGATGGGATCTGGAGCCTAGGAGTCCTTTACACAGAGGGATGCACTTGAGTGAAAGTGGTGATGAGGTTGAAAACAGGAACTTTGGGCAGTGTCTTAGTCAACTTGGACCGCTATGACCAAGTACCATAGTCCAGGTGGCTTATATAGAGCAGGATGTTATTTCTCAAGGCGGGAAGGCAGTTCTGAAGGCGGGAAGTCCAAGAGCAGGGTGCTGGCAGGGTCAGGTCCTGGTGAGGGCCCTGGTCCACCCGCAGACTTCTGATTTCTTCTTGTCCCCAATCATGGTGGCCAGGCTCTTTCTCATGGGACCACCAATCCCACTCAGGAGAGCTCTGCCTCACGATTTAATCACTGTCCAAAGGCCCTAGCCTCTTAATATAATCATGTGGTGGGTTAGAATTTCAACAGATGAGTTTGGGGAGGGGAACACAAGCATTCAGTCCATTAGAGGCAGTATATATTAAGCTGAGTTATTGGATTCTGGAACATTTCTATTTTCAGTAGGTAAATTTATACCACCCCGTTGGTCTCTTTGGATATCCGGACATGGATATAACTAACTACCTGCCATGTGTGCAACATCGAATGGTAAATAAAATGCTGTCCACATCTTATTCATTAGCAGGTACTTGGCTGGAATACTTGAACAGTTATAATTAAGGTTTTCCTTGGGAAAAATTCCAATACTGTGTTCAGTTTTCTGTATTGTATATTTCAAAGCAGAGTTTTCAGCCATATTATGTAGTACAAATGAATTCACTAACACTCCCAGCATCAGTCTTCATGGAGAAGAAAGCAATTAAGATTTAGAGCAGGTGCTGTTTTGACTATTAATTACGAACCCTATGGAACACATTGAAATGTGCAATATAATTCTGGGAAATATCTCACTTTAAATGGGAAAATGTTCTCTCATATTTTAAATGTACAGTCTTAAGGAAATTCAAAGTGTACATATTTTAATGTATGTAATAAAAATTTGAGGCATTCTGAAACTTAGGTTATGAAAGAAGTCAATTCTATTAAATCACCCTGTGAATATATCAGGAAATTATGAACTATACTGATCCCCAAAATTTCAAAAATGATATTCATAAGGTAAAATAAATGTAGCTTAAGCACAGAATGAAAGAGCTGCAGTCCCTGGTGGGTGTGGTCTGCATTGTTCCCAACTCCCACGCGATGCAGGAACAGCAGAGCACGCAGTTCAGATGCCCCAAGAGGACGGTGGGATGGCTGCCCCACAGTCCAGTGCAGGAGCAGTAACGTTCACACCCAGGGGGCACGTAGAATGTGCAGCCCAGAATATCAGTGGCTGATTGATGCAGTACCTAAACAGTACACCTGCCTCTGCCTGGATCTCTGGGACCAGCTGTGTTAAAAAGGTGCAGTATTTTCAAGTAGGCAGGATAGACTCTCAAATGCAAATATAAACCCATATCAGAATTATCTAGCTTCTTAGGTAAACTAATAACCTAAGATAAACACCAAAATTTATAAACAAAAGAACTGAAACAAAAGAAGATAGACTTAAGGGAGGAAAGAGATGGAAGCATCAAAAGAAATGTTACTATGAATAATATCTTCAGAGGGAACAGGAGATTACATATCCCTGAAGCAAAAATCAATTGTATGAATAGTAATCAGAGGACTTGAAAATATAAACCGTGATTATTGAAATAACAAGGCATAAAACAATATGCTGGAGTATGGAGCTGAGAAATACTCCAGGAAGACAGTTCAAAAGCACAGAAAGATGGATAATAGAAAAAGGAGTTAAAATTCTTAGAGAACATTTCCAAAGTTTGTAACATTTATCTTAAGGAAGAGAATAGAAAGAAGAGAAGAAAGAAAATAATCTTAAAAACAGTAGAAGAGTATTCCTCTGAATGGAATTATAACACCAATTGATTAGATTTTATTTTCACTCTCATACATTAAATATATCAGCAATTAAAATAAAATAAATAAGTAAATTAAAGAAAGAAAGAAAATAAGTGGGTTGCATTCACCCATTACCTTCGAATTAAAAGGAAAGCAAAAACAAGACAATGCAACTACATGCTGCTTGCAAGAGGTACAATCTCTCTGCTCAGACACAGAGAGGTTGGAAAAAATTTATATAAGTGATAACACAAAAACCTCAGTGTGATAACATTAATATCAGACACAATAGGATTCAAGGGAAAAAGGCATTAAAAGAAACAAAAACTATGTTTTATATTGTGAAGAGGTGCAATTATCTAGGAAATTATAACATGAACCCTAATGTAGCAACGAATTACCTAAGATACATAAAGCAAGAACCAGCACAAATACCAAGAAAAATAAATGATTACTCCTAAAGGGAAATATTTAAGTATTTCCCACTAAAATCAGTAGACATACATAGGATTTGAATGGCACAATAAGTAAACCTAATCTAGTATGCATATATTACTGGTTACAAAATAATGTGTAGATACACACACACACACACACACACACACACACAACCCACATAAAATTATATATGTGTAGGGCTGGTCTTCTAGAGCACTGGTTAAGCTCTGTGTAGAGGGAGTCAGATCCCACATGGCAAATCAAGGTTCAAATCCTGGCCCTGGGAACAATATGCTGGATGCACGTGCACCCACACCCGGGATTCTGATAGGCTGAAGGAAGGGAGGAAAAAGGATTATGGCATGAAAGCATAGGGGTGCTTTCTCTCTTTAGTATGCACATGTGCCCAAAATGATTTTCGAGAGATATAATACATATACATATATTTTTAAACATTCGTGAAACATTCCTAAAACTGTCCATTATTAACACAGAGAAAATCTTAATAAATTCTGAAATTCCTAATCAAGCAAAAATTAGGCCACATTCATTGATCATGTTGCAGTAAAATTAATATAAAGAGATAGAAACAAAACATTGAAAATGATCCATTTAAATCCTTTCACATTAAAGGGAAAATAAAAATAGAAATTATTAGCTATTTAGAAATGAACTAGAAGAAGCACAACACAGCAAAACCTGCAACTCATAGAAAACGCTCCGTGGAAAGCATACAGACTTGCTTAAGCAAGGAGAAAAGCAGTCCAGGACAGACTTCAGACATGATTGGGTTCAGGTGCTCAAATAATATGGTCAGTTCCAGTGTCCTCTGAGGTAGACTCTCCAGGTGGCCACACGGTAATGGTCACCTGCAGTGCTGGAATGCTCACGCCCAGGTCAACAACACTAGGCAAAGTGCATCTTCGCCCAGAGCAAGAGTAACTGGTCTGAATTCAGTTGTGATTGTTTTAAATAAAAACCTGTCTGATCCAACTGAAAAACAAACACAATTGTAGAAGTCTAATTCAGTAGGAAAGATTGAAAATAAACTAAACTGTACTCAAAGAGTTAAGGAGATAAGAAAGTAAACCCTGAGAAATTAAAAAAAAAGAGAACTAAGAAAGAAATTATGGAATGTGAAAAAGTGGTAGGACTGATGAACAAACAAAAATTTGGTACTTCACAAAAGATGAATAAAACTGAGAAAGTTTGGGCAAGTCTCATCAAGAACAGGGTGAAAACATAAACAATTAATATTAGAACTGAGAAGGAACAGAACTCAAGAGACTTTTTTTCTTTTTTAATGCTAGAGGGCATGTTCATGAGAGAAAAAGGAAGAGAGAGACACAACACCTGCCAAATGGGACCTGGTTCAACCAGCTGAAATCTTTTTCTGTCCAAGTCTTCATCTTATTAAAATCTTGGGCACATACACATATACCCAGTGTTTTTTTTTTTTTTTTCTTTTCTTTTAGAGAGATTTTTGCTATAGGGTGTGTACTCTGGCTGGAGTGTATGGCCATGGTGCAATCCCTTCTCCTCCATTCTCCTCTAGGGATTTTGGGCATGCACACATATGCACCCAGTGTGAGTTTTAAGCCACCAGGTCCAGGACTTGAACTGCAGTTGACTACATGGGAGTTCCAGTGGTCTGGAGCTCAAACCTTGGTTAACCGTGTGAAATCCAGCTTCCTCTGTGCAATGCTTAACTGTTAATTATAGACTCAGGTCAGACTTCTTAAAACATAAAGGAATACTTATAGTGACTTTAATAAAATAGAAAATATAAATAAAAGATGATTTTTCTCTCTTAGAAAAGAAGAGAAAAAGATGAATTTTTCTCTTTGAAAAGAAGGTGACAAACTAATCAAAATTTGGCATAAGACTTACTCTATGAACGCACACACACACACACACACACACACACACACACCCTAAAAAAGGCAGTCAATAATATAGTCCTAATAAATATCACTTGCTTTGTGTTTTTTGTTTAGGGTGCGTGCATGGATGGCTATGACTTGTAGTCCTTCTCTGCCAACAGCTCTGGGCAAGCTTAGTGGAGGTGATACCCTAGTTGCAAAGGCTGCAAGCATCAGTCATCAACCCTGCCTCAGACCCATGGGCTACCCCTCAGGTCCCAGACCTGATTCTAGCACCAGTTGACAGGACATTGTATGTACCTGGAGAGGATGATAAAAGGAGCCATGGTCTCTTCACATTCAATAAGAATTTCTTGGCAATTCTGAAATAGGTGGGGATAATACTTTATAAAGCATAATTCCCTAGGGGAAAGTTTTTTGTTTTTTTTTTTTTTTTAATATATATATTTAACAGTCACTATGTACTGTAGGAAGCCACATGCACCAAAATGGCTGACATGACCTTCATACAAGGACCTTTAAGTATCCTTGTTCCGGGAGTAGACAATTCACCCTGATACTTCCTCATTCAGGCAGGTCCTCAGTCTGGTCCTCAGTCAGGTTCGCGACAATTCCCGCCCCCTTTTCCTATCCTGTATATAAGAATGTACTCTGGCCCTCAATAAACGAGCGACTGCATACCATCTTGAGCTGTGACACTGTGTCGCTCCCATGCTGTGACGCTGCGCCGGTTCCAGACCTCCGCTCTCTCACTCAGGCACCCTGCCCGATCGTCCCGCGGGTCGGGACAATGTACCTGTCATATCTTTTCTTTTTTTTTTTTTTCTCCTAGTAACTGATTTTCTTTCTCATCTCCCACAGTTTTGTTAGCCATTCTTCTTCTTTTAAGTTTATTTGAGAGAGACTCTCAGCAGGTCTTCTTGCTGTGACCCACCCTAGCTTCAGTCGGGATTGCAGGTGCCCAGCATGCACAGGAAGACTTCGGCTATGAGCCCAGGACCTTCCCGTACGGGCTCAGCACTGCATAGCTGGCCCCTTCAGTTACTGGTCTTATTTATTTATTTATTTTTAAATTTTGCCAGAGGGAACTTATGCTCAATGGAAAGAGATAGAGAGAGAGAGAGACTCCCATGGGGAATGGCTGCAATCCCTTCTCCTTCATCTCTCCCTTCTTTTGGGATTTTGGACACACACACACACACACACACACACACACACACATACACACACCCAGAACATTTCTCAAGCTACTGGGTCTGGGACTTGGACTATGCAGTTGGCCAACTGGCATCCAGCCATCACCATGCCACCGGCTAGCTCAAATTACTGGTCTTTCTTATCTGTTTCTCCACTTCCGTCCAGAGCCTTCTCAGTCGCCAGGTGCACACCCACACTGCCCCTCCTTGTTTTTTTTTTAAATTCTTACTTGTACTTAGCACTTCTCTATTTTTTCTTTCTAGCATCAAGGGCAACTCGATTCCTGTTTCTTGGATTGGGAACAATAAAGCTGCTGTCTCTGGATCATTTATTGTTCCTTCCTCCTAGGTAAGCCTCTCTCCAGGCCCCAGCCTCACGTTAGGCTCAGCATTTCCTGAGGCAGAAGGGGCAGCTCAGGATGAGTGCTGAAGTGGAGGCCCCGTCTGGCAAGCATGCATGGCCAGGGGTCCAGGCAGGTGATCTAAATAAGTGAGCAGGCCAGATGGCGAGCTGGCAAGCGTGCGCCTAACCAAAGGAAGCAGCTGCTGCTCAGCTCCTCTGCTGGGTGCCAGGTGGGAGTCAGCCTTCGCTGCCAGAGCTCTCGGTTTTTAAGAAGATGCCAGAGATATCTTTGTTAGCGGAAATATCTCAGGCTGTCCAAACACTGTACAGTTCTTCACCTAGACTCAGACCTGCAGGAGGTGAAATGTTAGCTTGGTTTAGATTGCCGTCTCCCACCTGGAGATTGTACTGAAACGAAGCTGAGAGCAGATGGGCGTCCAAAGTGAGAGCCACCCTCCCCTTTCTCGGATGGACTCAGCTGAGCAGCTGCTGTCTATCAAGCCGTCATGGCGTGTCAGGCCCTGTGGTAAGCACTTTACATGTCACAATAGCCATGACAGTAAGACTGCCAGATTTAGCAAATAAAACACAAGACACACAATTAACCAGATTTTTGCTTGGTGTATACTTATATAAATGTATGTGTTGTTTCTCTGAAATTCAAATTTAACTGGGCATCTTGTGTTTTATTTGGTAACCCTGCCAGGTAATTCAGAACTATCTTAATTCCATTTACAAAAATAGTTGGTGGTTGGAAAGTTGCTTGAAGGTACCCTACTAGTAAACAGTGGTCAGGATTCAGGATTCAAATTCAGATCTGATTTGATTCCTACACGTTTAGAGATACAACATTGAGATATTTACAGTCAAAATGATTAGGTAGCTTGGACTGCCTTACTGTAGCGGGGATGCAAGTGAAGGGTAAAAGTGAGATTGGTATGAACTGAAAATTGCCAGAGCTGGATGATAGCTAGGAAAATGATCTGCTTACATTACTTGTATCTTTATAATTGTATGTATATTTGCAAATTTTTATTAAAAAATTATATCCCTAGTGACCAGCAGATGGCACAATGATTACATTGCTGGACTCCCACATAGCCAACTGTGGTTCAAGTCTTGGACTGAAGGCTTGAAACTCATGCCAAATGTGTGTGCATGCATGCCCAAAATCCTGAGAGAAGAATGGAGAAGGGATTGTGGCATGGCCATCCCCCTGTTTCTCTCAGTCTCTCTGGAGAATGCATATTCCCTATGCCAAAAATCTCTCTCTAGTATACATATATATATATATATATATATATATATATATATATATCTTATCTAGCCAGTAACAATTGTGCTGAAGGCAGCTGGATCCCACATGGCTGACTATGTGGTTTGAGTCCTGGACCTGATACCTTGAAAAACACACCAGTCATGCATGCATTTGTGCCCAATATCCTGAAAGAAGGAAGAAGTAGAGGAGAAGGGATTGTGATCCCCATGGGAAGTGATTTCTTATTTTCCCACTCTCTTTTGCTATGTCTCATTTTGGTGAAAGCATGCACCCTCTGGTAAATGTTTTTTTTTTTTTTTTTTTTTTTTTAATTATATCTCTTATGTAATGATACTTTGCAACAAAGAGATATTTCATAAAATAGACTAGTTTCTTTAACAAACTAAGATCCAGTGTCCTTTAGGATACATGAAAATTGTATTTTCTTTGGAATAAATCCATGTTTCAAATTTGAGAAATGTCAAATGCTGCTTTATTGTTAAATATATACAAAAGTAATAGAAATAGTCCTATCATTTTATGAATATTACAAATCTTTACTTTTTTTTTTTAGAGAGGTTTTTGCTATAGGGAACATGTACTCACCAGAAAGACAGAAAGAGACAGAGAGACAGAAAGCAAGAAATCACTCCCCAGGGGTAATGGCCATGCCACAATCCCTTCTCCTCCATTCTCCTGTTGGGATCTTGGGCACACACATGTGCCTGGTGTGAGTTTAAGCCACTGGGTCCGGGACTTGAACTGCAGTCGACTGCATGGGAGTCCAGCAACATACCTATTACGTCAACTACTGGTTCCACAACTCTTTGTCTTTAAAGTTAAAAAAGAATAAGAACCTTTTTAGACTCCTGAAATATTAAAGCTGGAGTGTGTACTGGCCTATTCAGGAAAGCCATGCTCTAAACTCCATCTTCTAGACTCCCAAAATAGTCAGACAAGGTAGGCTTCTGTCCTTTTGCTGTCTTTGGCTTGGCTGTCTGACTCTCTCTGTCTGTCTTGTGCTCTCTCTCTCTCTTCAAACTAAAAAAACTTTTGTTTTAACTTTTTCAACCACTTCTCTTCACCTTGGGCCTTTTCTTTTCACTTGCCAATTTCAGTACCCATTTTAAAGCTGAGGTGTTCCGGCCTGTTCTTGCAATATGGTTTTCATTTTTTACGTGTAAAAAATAATTTTCCCTCTTTACTTCACTCTCCACACTGAATGTCTAGATAGGCCTTTGTGCCCAGTAGCAAAGCATCTGAATACTGAATACTTTTAGACTCATTGAAATCCTCAACGCTTATTGAATCTCTTGCTTTAAGGAAGAAATTTCTTTCCTTTTCTTTTTTTTTGGGGGGGGGGGTGGAGGAGAAGTTTTTGCTATAGGACGTGTGCACTTGCTGGAAAGACACAGAGAGACAGAGAGACAGAAGAGATAAATCACCCCCCAGGGTGGATGGGCACACCACAATCCCTTCTCTTCCATTATCCTCTGGGGATCTTGGGCACACAGGTGCCTGGCGCGAGTTTAAGCCACCAGGTCCAGGACTCGAACCGCGGTCGACTACGTGGGAGATCAGCGACATAGCCATTACGCCAACTGTTGGTCCCAGAAATTTCTTTTCATAAATCTGACTTAGTAATCTCTTTCTTTGGATACCACATGGTGAAGCACAGTGGAGGAGAGATTTGGTCATAGAATGATCAGAAACAACCGCAGAGGCACAAGAAGCATGAGAAACCAAGAACATATCTTTCCTCTAAGGGAAAAGAACAATCCCTCATCATTCACAAACGGTACAGTAGAACTCATGGAAATGTCTGATAGAGAATTCAGAATATTCATAGTGACAAAACTAAACCAGACACAAGAGCTGAGAGACAATGAACTACAGAAGATGCAGAAGAAAAAAGACAATGAGTTCCAGGAGGTATTGAAGTTCTTCCATGACCCGAAAGAGGAAATACACACCATAGAAAAGAATCAAATGGAGCTATTAGAGATGAAGGCTGCCATTCAGGAAGTCAAAACCTCCCTTGAAAGTATTAAAAGCAGATTAATCCATGCAGAAAATTGAACTGTGGATGTTGAAGACAAAACCTCTGATCTAGGGAACCAGAAGTTAGCATAATGGCTATGTCGCTGGACTCCCACATAGTCGACCATGGTTCGAGTCCTGGACCCGGTGGCTTAAAACTCACGCTGGGTGCGTGTGCGTGCGTGCCCAAGATCCAGAGAGGAGAATGGAGGAGAAGGGATTGCGGCATGACCATCCCCCCTGGGGGGTGATTTCTCGCTTTCTGTCTCTATGTCTCTCTCTGTCTGTCTGGCGAACGCATGCGCCCTATAGTGAAAACCTCTCCAAAAAAAAAAAAAAAAAAAGAGAGGGGGAAAAAAAAAACAAACAAACCTCTGATCTAGAAAAAAACAATAAAACCCCCCTGAGAAAATAACCCCCCAAAATGAGAATACTATACGAGAAATACTAGACAGCATTAAGCACCCAAACATCTGGATAATTAGTATTCCAAAAGGTGAGGAAACTAGTAAGGGCATTGATAATCTATTCCATGAAATCTTGGAAGAAAACTTTCCAAATCTGGAGAGGCATTCAAGTATGAAATGCAAAAGACCCATGAAATACAAAAGACCCCTAATAGAATCAACCCAAGAAGATCTTCTCCAAGGCACATCATAGCCAGACTGGGCAAATCTACAGACAAAGACAAGATACTAAAATTGGTCAGAGAGAAACGTCAGGTTACTTATAAAGGTTATCCCATCAGATTAACCTCAGACCTCCCATCAGAAACAATGCGAGCCAAGGAAAGAATGGGAAAATATATTCAAAGTGTTAAGTGAAAAACAGTTTTAAGCAAGAATATTATACCAAGCAAGATTATCTTTCATATGGAAAAAAAGGATAAAAACATTTTCAGGGAAACAAGATCTGAAAGAATTTGCCAGTAGCAGACCCACTCTTCAAGAAGTTCTAAAAGGAGTGCTCTACCAGGAAAGACACATACAGAAATAAGAGAACAAAAAGCAACCACGAAAATGACCAATTGAATTCTAGGAACAAGAAATATCAATAATACCATTGAATGTTAACTTCCAGGATTTAAATGGAAAGATTGGACCACAGCAACACTGCAAATTCAACAGAAGAGAGTTTGAACGTAAGACTGAACTGGTGAAATAGAATTTTATGACTTTTGAGTGAAACATTACTGATGTTTTTTTCTTTACTATGCTTTGTTTTCCCAATTTAAGCATTTTACTTTCTTTTGAGCTTTTGATAGGTTCAGCAATTTGTTAAAATATTTTTCTTATTTGCTTCTTTAAATTGAAACAAACTTTTCTTCCTGACACCTCTGGAATTGGAAAATATTTGGGAGTGTTCTTATTTTGTGGCTGAAGGGTTATTTGCATAAATTCAATAATGCTTGTTGCATTGAATCAGAAATTGGAAATACTCATTATTGGACAGGACTTTGCCTAGAATGTCATATCTGAAGATTAATCAGAAAAATATAGGACTAAGGTGGATCTCAAGTAAGCCAACAGAAGCTCTTAGAAAGATGGCCTGGCACCATAAATAGTTCTGCCTGGCAGAGAGGATTAGACCATATATGAAAGAATTTATAACATAAAATAACCTGGACTTTTCCAGCCCAGCATTGTAACTAGTAGAGATTGCAAAAAAGCAACCACACCAGAGGATTATCTTGAGAAAGACTTTGAAGGAAGAAAAAGAGACTGATCTTTGCTAGCAGATGGTATATCACAGAATACGTGGTAGGCAGGGCTGAATTGAGACGGTTTATGTGTGACTAGTGTGCTGGGCATTTGCTTTTCAACAATTTGAGTAGCTGACATGTACATATTTTCTCAAAATATTTAAACCATGCTGTCTCTGTTGTTATAAAGTCACAAACAAAGCTATACAAAATTATAAGAAATATTTTGAACATTATCTTTAAAATTCAGTATTCTGAAATTTTGAAAGTTGTTTATTCTGTCAAGAACTATGGAGTATGAACAAAAATTTTTTGGTATGTAAAGTAAATGTTTGTGGAAAAATGTTAAAACAAACAAATAAATAAAAGATAAAAAAAAAGAATAAAAACCTTTTTAAAAATGTTTCCTTCTGTGAGTGGGTGGCACACGTCCAGAGCATGCCACCAGATAGGTGTCCATACTTCTAGCATTACGGTGGAGGAAATTCCAAGATTGTCCTCAGTTTTAAGGGATGTTTGTCCTGGAAGTGACCATGAGACAGTGTGATGAGAATGGGAAGCCTTCTCATTACTCAAAAATGTTAGCAAGATGATGACTGCCACGGCTCTGACGTGTGCATTACTTAGAGGAGGTTATTACTCCAGAGCTTCCTAATATGAACACATCCTCCTCCTTGACAGAAATAAAAGCGTTGCCACTGGCTGCCTTCCAAGCCCATGCTTTGGTGTCATCCTCAAGTGTTCCAGCTTTTAGAGGTAGCGATAACTATATTACTCCAAGAGCTTCCCATGTGGGACATGACAACCTTGCCATTCATGACCCAAATGGAGAGAGAGTCAGCCCCGAGATTGCAGACCTGCCCATTTTCCACCCAGGCACATAGCTGTGCTGAAGCTCCAACTCGTGTGTCTTCAAGAGCCATCATGGAGTTGTATAGCATATTCTCTGTAAGTGTGGGATGTTCACTGCCCTTGCAGTATCACGTGACATGAGCAGGAAAGTATCAGACTGAGGAAATAATTTTGCATCTGTTTAAGTACTTTAAAATATCCGGGGGCGGGGCATCTGGAGGCATGATGGTTGAGGTGCTGATCTCCCACATGGCTGATATTGGTTCAAGTCCCAGGACCAGTGGCTTACTTTCTTACTTTCTGTCTTTCTCTGTATCTCTCTGGTGAACACATGTGCTCTGTAGCAAACTAAAAATAAAACAATAGATAAAATTAAATAGATAATTATTAAAAAATATTTAGGAGGGGAAAAATGCAGTACTTTTAAATATCCAAGTGTCTTTTTCAAGACCAATAGGATTGTTAGAAAAGAAATCATTTCAATGTGCAAGCTGTAAATAAATACAGTGATTTGAAATACTGGATAGGAAAGGAAAAAATTAATTTGGGCAACTAGGGAAATTGGGCATTTGTGTTATCCTGTACCCATGATTTGCCTTTTCTTAATCTTTTTGTTTCAACATGGTCCTATCACTGCTGGGCATACAGCCGTGGGTAGCAAAGTGTAGGAGCTTGGAGGAGGGAGCTACTCAGGAGCTTCCTGGAAAGGACGCAAGATCACAGCGAGTTCCAGACAGGATCAGCAGCCTAATCAGGCTAGCCTGGTAACTTGTTTGCTACATTGTCACAGGAGCAACAACATCATTATCCAAGCTTGGAGGTTAGCCATATTCTACTTCCCTCCTTGTGAGCAGGTGTGTGCTGACTCTTAGAGAAAAATTGAGCTCGGTGGGAAGGCCTCTGCAGCACTGCGGCAGTTACTATGTCAGGAGCTGGTGGGACTTTTTTTAGCTGGATGTTCAGAAGGAAAAAACATGGCCTTCTTGGCAAGACTGAGAGAGAGGCTTTCTGTTAGAGCAGACGTAGCTATTACCTGCAGCAGGGCTTCTCAAATTTTAATGTGTGCACACATCATGGGGGGAGAGGTCTTATTAAACTGGACATCCCACTTTGATAGATCAGAGGTGGGCTAGGGATTCCATATTTCTTCTTCTTCTTCTTCTTTTTTTTTTTTTGGAGAGGTTTTCACTATAGGGTGCGTGCGCTCTCCAGAAAGACGGAGAGAGACAGAGGGACAGAAAGTGAGAAATCACCACCCAGGGGGGATGGTCACGCCGCAATCCCTTCTCCTTTATTCTCCTCTTGGGATCCTGGGCATGCACACACACATGCCCGGCGTGAGTTTAAGCCACCGGGTCCGGGACTTGAACCGCAGTCGACTACATGGGAGTCCAGCGACATAGCCACTACGTTAACTGCTGGTCCCAGGGATTCCATATTTCTAACAAGTTACCTGATAATGTCAGTGCTGCTGAAAATAAAATTCCAAAATCTAGAATATTCCCAGGGAGGTTTCTGAACTGAAGACAAAGACAATTAGCAAGCTGGTTTCTCCTTGGATCTGATTGTGGTCAAGATTGAATTGAATAATTTTTGGCAGATTAAGGATTGGAACTGAGAATAATGGATTATACATAGATACTTGTATTTCTATAGCTCCAGTAGCAATCAATTTTATGAATATAGTATTTTTATGTCTATGCTTAATTAGCTTAGAAGATAATTACATTCTTGAAAAAATTGTTTGGTGCATAGTAGCTACTCAGTAAATATTTACATTAACTGAATGAGTAAATGAATAAATAAATAAGCAAAAATACATTGTGTATTCTGACTTAGCAAGCTAATGGAAAAATACTTCATTTCAGGTTGAAATGCTAAAACCACATAGTCAATAGCGTACGAGACAGCAGAGCTGGAAGCCACATGGTTTGAGCCTGCAGCCTGGTTGTCCTGAAAACTTACTGGGATATGCGCACATGCCTGGAATCCTGGCCGACGAGAGGACTGGAGGACACTGTGCATGGCTGGGCTCTGTGGAGGGCGATTCTCGCTTTCTCATGTGTGCACACACGGTGTGAGTTTTTAAGACAAAAATGCCATAACCTAAGTAACTCTTCCTGCATTCCTTTAGCTAAAGGGGGACACCTGCAGACTAGAGACACATTGTTGATGCCGTTACTCTACCCAAGCTGACTTCCTTGCATTCAGTAAATTTCTGAAACACATACACACGTTTCACATAAAAGCAAACTTCACAGAGAACTGCCAACAGGGAGTGATGATGGTAAGACCGTCTGAGGTGCCTAAACTCTAGGTGCCTGTGGAAACGAGGTATTGGGGTTGGAAATGAGATATAACGTGATAACAGTGATTGTCAGAGGGATTGAAACATCTGCCCAGCTGGAATTCAACATCTGCCCAGCTGGAATTTATTCTCAGACAGCTGGCTATACTGGTGCCCAGGGCTAGGTAGGTATAAGGCTTAATCTTTTTGTAATCTCTTATGCTCTCTTCCAGCAGACACCCACAAAATACTACTCGATTTGCAGTGCTACAAATGTTATTTCTGAGTGTCTATGAAATAGTGGTAAGCGAATGTAATTCACTTTCATTAACATATTAAAATGATTCATCTTTCTGCAGGTGGATATCCAGTTTTTCCAGCACCATTTGCTAAAGAGGTTTTCCTGGTCCCACTGGATAGACTGGTACCCTTTGTCAAAAATCAGTTGACTGGGGACCAGCAGTTAGCGTAATGGCTATGTCGCTGGACTCCCATGTAGTCCACCGCGGTTCACGTCCCGGACCCGGTGGCTTAAAACTCAGGCCAGGCACGTGTGCGTGCGTGCCCAAGATCCCGAGAGGAGAATGGAGGAGAAGGGATTGTGGCGTGACCATCCCCCCTGGAGGGTGATTTCTCGCTTTCTGTCACTATGTCTCTCTCTGTCTGTCTGGCGAGCACACATGCCCTATAGCAAAAACCTCTTCAAAAAGAAAAAATCAGTTGGCTGTATGTTTGGGAGTTTATTTCTTGGTCTCTATTCTGTTCCATTGGTCCACCTGTCTGTTTCTGTGCCAATACCATGCTGTTTTGATTATGACAGCTTTGTAGTATATTTTCAGGTCAGGGAATGAGATGCTGCCCACGCCATTCTTCTTGTGCAGGATTGCTTTGGCAATAAAAGGTCTTTTATGATTCCAGACAAATAGACAAATTGTATGATTGTCTTTTCTAGATCTGTGAAGAATGTCTCTGGCACTTTGGGATTGCATTAAATACGTAGATTAATTTGGGTAGAATTGCCATTTTGATTATATTAGTTCTTCCAGTCCAGGAATATGTGATGTCCTTCCATTTTTTTGTGTGTCATTTTCAATTTCTTTTTCTAACATCTCATAGTTTTCCTGTGGACATCTTTAACTTCTTTGGTTAGATGTATTGCTAGGTACCTAAACTTTTTGTGGCTATGGTAAATGGAACTACTTTTATCAGTTCTATCTCAGTCTGCCTGCTGTTTCTATATGTAAATGCTATAGATTTCTGTATGTTGATTTTATATCCTGCAACTTCACTGTATTCATTTATTACTTCCAGGAATTTTTCATGGATACCATTGGGTCATCATGTCATCTGCAAATAGATATGATTTCACTTCTTTTTTTTCCTATTTGAATGCCTTTTTATTTTATTCTCTTTTCTGATTGTGTTGGCAAGGATTTCCAGTATCAAATTGAAAAAGAGTGGAGAAAGTGGGCATCCTTGTCTTGTACCAGTTTTTAGTGGGAAAGCTTTCAGCTTTTCCTCATTCAGGATGACGTTCACTATGGGTTTTTCATACATAGCTTTTATTGTGTTGAGGAATGACCCTTCTATGTTGATTTTGCTGAGAGTCTTGATCATGAAGGGATGTTGTATCTTACCAATTGCTTTTTCTTCATCAATCGATATGATCATATGGTTTTATCTTTCTTTCTGTTAATATGATATATTACATTTATGGTTTTATGTATGTTTAACCAACCTTGCATCCCTGGAATAAAGCCTACCTGGTTGTGATATAGCATCTCTTTTTTTTTTTTTTTTTGGTTAGAGAGGTTTTTGCTATAGGGCGCGTGAGCTCGCCAGACAGACAGAGAGAGACAGAGAGACAGAAAGTAAGAAATCACCCCCCAGGGGGGATGGCCAGGCCGCAATTCCTTCTCCTCCATTCTCCTCTCGGGATCTTGGGCATGCGTGCACACGCACCCGGTGTGAGTTTAAGCCACCGGGTCCAGGACTTGAACCGTGGTCGACTACATGGGAGTCCAGCGACATAGCCATTATGCTAACTGCTGGTCCCTGTATCATCTTTTTTATATGTTGTTCGATATGACTTGCTAGTATCTTGTTGAGAATTTTTGAATCTATATTCATCAGAGATACTGGTTTATAGTTTTTCTTCCTTGTCTTGTCCTTGTCTGTTTTACGGTTAAGTGTTATGGAGGCATCATAGAATGAATTTGGGAGAGTTCCACCCTTTTGGATCTTTAGAAATTACTTGAACAGAATGGGGGTTAACTCTTCTTTAAAAGTTTTGTAAGATTCAGAGGTGAAGCTATCAACACCAAAGCTTTTCTTTTTTGGGAGGTTATTTTTTACTGATTCAATTGTCATGGGCCTATTCAGATTTTTTACATCTTCCTGACTCAATCTTGGTAGATTATATGTGTCCAGGAATTTGTCCATTTCATCCAGATTTTCGTGTTTGTTGGTGTACAGTTGTTCATAGTATCATCTAATGATGTTTGCATTTCTATTATATCTGTTGTTACATAGCCTGCTTCACTGCAAATTTAATTTACTTGGTTCCTTTCTCTTAATTCGTCTAACTAGTAGTGTATCAATTTTGTTTATCTTTTCGAAGAACTGGCTTTTACTTTCATTTATCTTCTATTTCATTTATCTCTGCTCAGATCTTTATTATTTCTTTTCTCCTGGAGTTTTTTGTATTTTTTTGCTGTTGTTTCTCCAATTCTCTGATGCATGAAGTTAGGTGGTCAACTTGCCTTCTTCCCATCTTCTTCTTAGGTGCACTAATTGCTATGAACTTCCCTCTTATGACTGCTTTAGCCGTGTCTCAATGACTATGGAAACTCATGTCCTCGTTGTTATTAGCTTCCATGAATCTTTTGATTTCAGTCTTTATGTCTTCAGTAGTTGTGAAGTCATTCAGAAGTAGGTTATTTAGTTTCTATGTATTTGTGTATTTTTGAGGATTTTTCTTGAAATTAATATCAAGTTTAATTCCATCATGGTTGGAGAAGATGCTGTATATAGTTTCTATGCCTTTGAATCTGTAGAGGTTTGCTTTGTGCCTTATTATATGGTCAATCTTTGAAAAGGTTCCATGTGGAGGTGAGAAAAAAGTGTATGTCGAGATTTTTGGGTGAAAGGTTCTATAGATGTCTGTTAAGTCCATTTTATTTATGGTATCATTTAGATCCTTTATCTCTTTACCTTTTTTTTTTTTTTTTTTTTTTGTCTAGATGATCTATCCAGAGGAGATAGTGGGGTGTTGAGGTCTTCGACAATTAGTGTGTTGCAGTCTATCTCTCCTTTTAGATCCAACAGTCTGTCCTTCACCTATTTGGGTGCTCCTGAGTTGGGTGCATAGATAATTATAAGCATTATATATTCTTGATGGATTAGCCCTTTTACTACCATATAGTGCCCTTCTTTGTCTCTTCGAACTGTTCTTGTTTTAAAGCCTATTTTGTCAGAAATTAGTATCACTACTCCAGCTCTCTTTTGGGTTCCCATTTGCATGGAATATCTTTTGCAGCCCTTCACTTTTAGTTGATGCATGTCTTTATCCAACAGATACATTTCTTATAGGCAACAGATAGAGGGTTTCTGTCTTTTTATCCATTCAACCAGTCTGTGTCTCTTGATTAGAGAATTTAATACATTATTATTCAATGTTATTATTGATATTTCCAAACTTGACTCTACCTTTAAGTTGGCCATTGTGTTGGTTGTCTTTTATTCCCTTATTTCTGGCTGTTCATTCCTCAGTTTTCCTGGAACAGGGTTCTTTTCAGAATTTCTTGAAGAACTGGTCTGGTGTTGGCAAATTCTTTCAGGTTTTGTTTTTCTGAGAAGATTTTAATCTTTTTTTTCCCATATGAAGGATAATCTTGCAGGATCTAATAATCATGGTTGAAATTGTTTCTCTTTTAACAATTTCAGTGTCTTCCCATTTTCTTATTTCTTGCATTGGTTCAGTTGAAAGGTCCAGTATTAGCCTGATGGGATGACCTTTGTAATTCACTTGTTTTTCTCATGTCAGTTTCAGTAACTTGTCTTTATCTGTGGTTTTGGCCAGTCTTGCTAAGATGTGCTTAGGGAGGATCTTCTTGGGTTAATTCTATTTGGGGTCATTTGTATTTCTTGGGTCTGTATGTTTGAGTAAACCCCTACCTCTCACCATTGACAAAAATCAACTCAAAGTGGATCAAAGATCTACAGCTAAGACCTCAAATTATAAAACTACTGCTGGAAAACACTGGGGAAACTCTATGAGACATTGGGGTAGGCAAAGACTTCTTAAATAAGACCCACAAAGCACAGTAAATAATCCCCCAAATAGACAAGTCATATTACATCAGATTAAGAAGTTTCTGCATCACAAAAAACATAGTAGTTAGTGTGAATCGGCAGCCCTCACAATGGGAAAATATTTTTGTAAATTATGCATCAGATAAGGGACTGATATCCAGGATACATAAGTAACTCAAGCAGCCTTCCCGAAAAAAGATGATTAACCCAATTTAAAGATGGGAGAATGAGGGACCAGCAGTTAGCGTAATGGCTATGTCGCTGGACTCCCACGTAATCGACTGCGGTTCGCGTCCTGGACCTGGTGGCTTCAACTCACGCCCGGCGCGCGCGCGCGTGCCTGTGTGCCCAAGATCCCGAGAGGAGTGTGCCCAACATCCCGAGAGGAGAATGGAGGAAAAGGGATTGTGGCGTAGCCATCCCCCCTAGGGGGGGATTTCTTGCTTTCTGTCTCTCTCTGTCTGTCTGGCGAGCGCACGCACCCTTTAGCAAAAAAAATCTTTTTAAAAAAAGAAAAAAAGATGGGAGAATGAATTGAAAAAAAAAAACTCTGTAAAGAAGACATACAATTAGCCAAAAGGGATATGAAAAATTGCTCAACATCCCTCATCATAAGGGAGATGCAGATCAAAACCACGATGAGATACCACCTAACTCCAGTCAGAATGACTAAGATTAAAAAAACAAAAAATAATAAGTGTTGGCAGGGGTGTGGTGAAAGGGGAACTCTCTTACACTGCTGATGGAAATGTAAATTGGTCTAGGCACTGTGGAGAATAATATGGAGATTCCTCAAATATCTACCAATGGAACTACATATGATCCAGCAATTCTACTCCTGGCTATCTACCCAAAGGACAGAAAAATCCTTAGTTGGAAAAGTGCTTGCACATCAATATTTATTGCATCATTATTCACAATTCCTAAGACGGAATCAACTCAAATGCCCATGAGCAGAGAAATGAATTTAAAAAGTATGGCACATATACTCTATGGAATACTACTCAGCCATAATAAACAGTAGGACCCTGGTTTTGACAGAAAGTGAATGAATAAGGAAGATTTACTGCTGAGTGAAGCAAGCCAGGCTATGAAGGAGAGACATTGTATGTCTTCACTTAATATATACCGAATGTCTGCACTCTATAGCCCAAACAGAATGACTTGAGGATATAGAAACATAAAAAATGGTTATACATACCAGATACATTGTGGGGAGTGTGTGAATGAAGGGGGAGGGTCTGAGGAAGGACATTAAGGAGAAAAATAGTGACAAGCATTTATGAGACAAAGAAATGGGTTATTATTCATTGAAGATAATGTGTATAGTATTCTCGACTGGACTTGTGAGAAATGTATATGTGTCGGAATATTCACTTTGCAAGCTAAGTGACGTATGTGATTGTATAAAAGAAATTGAAATAAATATATTAAAAAATTATAAAATAACATATTAAAATGAGCATGAATTTTAAAGAAAGAGTAAGTAAGTCTATGGTCAAAGAATTAAAATTGGATTTACCTGATTTGACTTAAGTCATTTATCTACAATACTCATTGATATTAATTGCACACTTCCTCAATACTCATTGCTATTAATTGCACACTTTCTCCCAATATTCCTGCTAGACAGCACTGTGTATATGTGTGTGTGTGTATGTGTGTGTGAGCAAAGTGTGATGTGTTTGAATTAAAAGATATATGAGAAGTAGGGCCTGAAAGTGCTTCTCTTAGCAGCTTCCATTAAAGATTTTAACATAAGAGCCTTATGCTAAGTGTTAGATTTATACCCTCATGTGAGGCAGAGTTAATTAGATTCTACTCTAATGCTGCTAATGTCTTTTAAGACACTGCTAGCAATATAAGTAGAAGTTTGAACAAAGTTTTTTGTGCTTTTAAGTCAAAATAATAACAATAGAGCAAGAAAGATGCTCTGAAAATGTATCTTTTGATTTATGGAAAGAAAGAGCAGGTGACTACAGCAGACTGAGATAACTGTTCAAATTGACCAAATCAGTAAACAAATAAAGGGGTTGTTATTATCCCTGTGGGAGTGGAAAAAGACCAGCAATCTTGGTTCCCAAGTCCAAGGCAACGAATAAAACACAAGAAGGAAGCGAGAGGGAACGGGCTTCTGTGTTTAGGTCCAAACACCTGGATTTACTTGCCTTCTGCCGTCCACAGTGCCGTTTAGAAATGTCCTTATAGGGTCCTGCTCTTGGTTATTGTCTATTATACAGCCTTTGAGACTCTTCCCGGGGATTTTGAACTTGAGACTCAGAAGGGAAGCCAGAAATCAGTTGCCATGCTTTCCTGCTTTTGAAAAAACTAGTCTGGAGTTAATGGATAATGATGAAAAAGCTTTTTAGTCCTTACTTCAGATATTTCTAAATCCAGCTCATTCTTGTCATTTCTGAAGTTTGGTTGTTTTGTTGTTGAATTTGTCATTTTGCCTAAATTCAAATTGTGGTTTTCTCACTTGTAACAAAGGTGTTAAAAGGTATGTGAAAAACTGGCAGTATGGGAATTGTGTCAAATATTAAGTCATGTTTTCTTGGGTCATGCCAGACTAGAGTTTAAAATGGACAGATAGATACTGGCCTAGGTGGTGGTTCAGCAGTAAAACGGGACACACTGCAAGGCAGACTCACATAGAAAAGTTCCCTGTTGGTGTCTACAGACCTCCCTGAGTGTGCTGGGCTTGCATGTGCCCATGTTCTGAATTTGCTGAGGCCTGGGTTGGATTGTGGTGTTGGGATCCTACTGAGGGCACTGTATTTCTGTCTGTCTCTATCACTCATGGAATGGATAAACTTTTAAAAAATTGAAATTGGCAGGTACTGACAACAATGAACTACAAGTAATAGCACTACAGGTAACAGAATAAGGGGGGCTTAAAAAAGTCCATGGGAAAATGGAATTAAAGTATAAGTTTATTTCACTGTAATTCTTGAAATAAATAAACTGCAGTTTTTTTTCCATAATACACATTTTCATGAACTTTTTGAAGCCTTCCTAAAATATATGTGTGTGTGTAAACAAACATATATACACACACATATATAATATATACATTTTATGAATATATTCTATATTAAACAGCTGCATTGAATTGCAAAGAAAACGCATTTAGCCCTAGAATCTCAAAACCATCTATTGTGGTTTCAAATTGCAGTTTAGTTGATGATACAAATTTATTTATATAAAAAGAAAGCAACACAAATCACTTCACTTGTTTTGAGCCATTTATAACAAATGTACTATGAATTTGAATCGTTTAAATAACATGAGAATATATCCCAATAAAGTATACTAGCAACATACCAGCTATTGAAAACTTTCTTATTTTTAGATAAACATGCACATTAATAGTGAAAATATGCTTAAAATGATGATGTACAAAGCACTAAAATAAGTGTTTAAATATTATTATTATTATGTTACACATATTGTTTTACCACTTTCCTGTAAAGTACTTATCCTTCCCTATTTATGGTATCTCAAACTGTGTCTAGTTTTAAAATATTAGAAGTTAGTCTATGAAAGAGAGACATTTGTATGTCCCTGCTCAGTATATACTAAAAATATTGATCTGTTTTACAGATTCTTTTGTTTGCATTGATATGATTTTAATTTAGGAGAATGGTTAAGATTTTTCCACTTGCATTGTTACTTTACCAACTCATACCATTTTTAAAAATAAGGCATTATTATGTCATTTGTGTTATATTTATTCAAAATTGAATGCAATGGTGAATTTTATTTTGACACAGGATTCAACGTAATGTAACAATTCCTATAATTGATTTTTTTCTTTTTTATTAATTTTAATCATTATTTCTACATTTAATTGCTATACTTCATTTATATTGTAAAGAGACTTTACCCAACATGATATACTCCTCAGTCCAGCCCAGTTGCGAATACTACACACGTCCTCATCAACCTATAATAAACCATATCTGTGTCCCACAAATGTCTTACCTCTCTATTTTTTACCCCAAATTTCCTTTCTTACACTCTTTTCCTCCCACACTCTTTCCACTTTGTCTCTAGTGTCCATAACAATTTGTAATGCTTTTATGTCCTCCAGTCTTTCAGTCTCTCCCACAGAGTGCGGGGCAGTCTGTATATGTTAAGTGGAGACATACAATGTCTCTCTTTGATAGCCTGACTTGCTTCACCCAGCAACAAATCTTCCATATTCATCCACTTTTTATCAAATTCCAGGGCCTTGTTGTTTTTTATGGCTGAGTAGTATTCCATGGAGTATATGTGGCACACTTTTTCAATCCATTCATCTGTTTGTAGACATTTGGGTTGGTTCCATGTCTTAGCAATCATGAATAAGGCTGCAATGAATATAGATGTGCAAGCACTTTTCCAGCTGAGCGTTCTCCTGTCCTTTGTGTAGATACCTAGGAATAGAATTGCTAGATCATATAGTAGTTCTATTTGAAGGTCTTTGAGAAACCTCCATATTGTTCTCCACGGTGGCTGGACCAATTTACATTCCCACCAACAGTGTAGGAGAGTTCCCCTTTCACTGCATCTCCTCCAGCACTTTTCTTCTTCTTCTTCTTCTTCTTCCTCTTCTTCTTCTTCTTCTTCTTCTTCTTCTTCTTCTTCTTCTTCTTCTTCTTCTTCTTCTTCTTCTTCTTTTTTAATCTTACCATTCTGACTGGGGTTAGGTGGTATTTCATTGTGGTTTTGATCTGCATTTCCCTTATGATGAGGGATGTTGAACATTTCTTCATGTGGTTTTTGGTTGTTCATATGTTTTTCTTAGAGAGTTCTTTCTTCAGCTAATTTTCCCATCTTTTAATTGGGTTAATATTTTTTTTTTTTTCTGGGTAAGCCGCTTGAGTTTCCTGTGTATTCTAGTTAACAGTCCCTTATGTGAAGCACAGTTAACAAAAATTCTCTCCCATTCTGAGGGTTGTCAATTCACACTAATTATGGTGTCCTTTGCTGTGCAGAAACTTCTTAATCTGATGTAATCCCACTTTTTTTGGTATTATAGCCTGTGCTTTGGGGGGGTCTTACTTAAGAAGTCTTTGCCTACCCCAATATCTCCTATCCCCAGTGTTTTACAGGAGTAGTTTTATAGTTTGTGGCCTTAGGTTTAGATTTTTCATCCATTTTGAGTTGATTTGTGTTAATGGTGAGAGATAGGGGTTCTGATTCATCTTTGTTCAGGTGGATAACTAGTTTTCCAGCACCATTTGCTAAAGAGGTTTTCTTTTCCTCACTGGATTGACTGTACCTTTTGTCAAAGACGTGTTGACTGTATGTTTTGGGGTTTATTTCTGGGGTCTCTACTCTGTTCCATTGGTCCTCATGTCTGTTTTTGTGCCAATACCATGCTGTTTTGATTATCACAGCTTTGTAATATATTTTGGGGTCAGGAAGTGAAATGCTCCCTACTCCACTCCTCTTGTGCAGAATGGCTTTGGCAATATGGGTCTTTTTATGATTCCAGACAAATTCTATGATTGAATTTTCTAGATCTGTGAAGAATGTCTCTTGTAATTTTATAGGGATTGCATGAAATATGTAGATTAATTTGGGTAGGATTGCCATTTTTATTATATTGATTCTGCCAATACAGGAACATGGGATGTCCTTCCACTTTTTTGTGTGTCTTTTTTGATTTCCTTTTTAAGTTTTCATCATTTTCCTTATAGAAGTTTTTTGACTTTTTTGGTTAGTTTTATTCCTAAGTATCTTATACTTCTTGTGGCTATGGTAAATGGGATTATTTTCCTGAGTTCTGGCTCTGTCTGCTTGTTTGTTTATAGAAATGCTACAGGTTTTTGTAAGTTAATTTTATATCCTGCCACTTTACTGTATGCATTTATTACTTTGAGGAGTTTTTTCGTGAATACTATTGGATCTTCTATTTAAACAATCATGTCATCTACAAAGATAATTTCAGTTCTTCTTTCACTATTAGAATGCCTTTTATTTCCTTCTCTTGGCTGATCTCATTGGCTAGAACTTCCAGCACTATATTGAATAGGAGCAGAGAAAGTGGGCAGCCTTCACCTTTTCCCCATTCAGTATAATGTTAGCTATAGTTTTTCATAGGTGTCTTTTATTATGCTGAGAAATGATCCTTCTATGCCAATTTTACTGAGCGTCTTAATCATGAAAGAATGTTGTGTTTTGTCAAGTGCCTTTTTCACATCAATTGAAATGATCATATGGTTTTTACCTTTCTTTCTTTTCATATTATTTATTGCATTTATGGTTTTGCGTATGTTTAACCACCCTTGCAGCCCTGGAATAATACCCACCTGGTCGTGATGAATAATCTTTTTTATATGCTGTTGAATACGGTTAGCAAATATTTTGTTTAGAATTTTTGCATCTATATTCATCAGAGATATAGGTCTGTAGTTTTTCTTTTTTTGTCATATCCTTATCTGTTTTGGGAATGAGGGTAATGGAGGCTTCATAGAATGAGTTTGGAAGGGTTCCTTCCTTTTGCATCTCTAGAAACAGTGTGAATAGGATGGAGGTTACCTATTCTTTGAAAGTTTTGAAAATTCAGCAGTGAAGCTATTGGGACCTGGACTTTTCTTTTTTGGGAGGTTATCTATTACTGATTCAATCTCATTCCTTGTCATAGGTCTATTCAGGCTTTCAATGTCCTCTTGAATCAGTCTTGGTAGATTATACTTCTCCAGAAATTTGTTCATCTCATCAATGTTTTCTTTCCTTCCTTCCTTCCTTCCTTCCTTCCTTCCTTCCTTCCTTCCTTCCTTCCTTCCTCCCTCCCTCCCTTCCCTTCCTTCCTCCCCTCCCTCCCTCTCCCCCTCCCTCCCTCCCTCCCTCCCTCCCTCCTTCTTTCTTTCTTTCTTTCTTTCTTTCTTTCTTTCTTTCTTTCTTTCTTTCTTCTTTCTTTTTTCTTTTTTTTTCTTTGTGTGTATAGTTGTTCATAGTATCCTCTAATGATGTTTTGTATTTCTGTTAAGTTGGTTGTAATGATGCCTGATTCATTGCGAATTTGATGTATCTGGTTTCTCTCTCTCTTCTTAAATAGTCTAGCTAATGGTCTGTCAATATTGATTATCTTTTCAAAGAACCAGCTTTTGCTTTCATTTATTTTCTGTATAATTCACTTATTTTCTATTTCATTTATTTCTGCTTGGATCTTTATTTATTTCTTTTCTCCTGGCATTTATTGGTGTTTTTGTTTTTGTTTTTCTAATTCACTGAGGCATGATGTTAGATTGTCCTTTTGCCACCTTTCAATCTTTTTCCTTGTGTCCACTAATTGCTATGAACTTCCCTCTTCTGACTGCTTTTGCCGTGTCCCATAAATTATGAAAACTTGTGTACTCAATATCATTTGATTCCATGAACCTTTTGATTTCAATCTTAATCTCTTCAGTAGTCATGATGTCATTTAGAAGTAGGTTATTTAGTTTCCTTGTATTTGTGTAGTTTCGAGGATTTTCCTAAGATTAACATAAAGTATAATTCCATCATGGTCAGAGAAGATGCTGGATATAGTTTCTATGCTTTTGAATCTGTCAAGGCTGGCTTTGTGCCCTGTCATGTGGTCAGTCTTCGAGAAAGTACAATGTGGGGCTGAGAAAAATGTATATTTTGTGGGTTTTTTTTTTTTTTTTTTTTTTGGTGGAAAGTTCTATAGATGTCTATCAAGTTCTTCTGATTTATGGTATCATTTAGGTCCTGGATCTCTTTGTTTATTTTTTGTCTGATTGACCTGTCTAAAGGAGAAAATGGGGTGTTGAGATCGTCAACAATTATTGTGTTACAGTCAATCTCTCATTTAAGATCTCGCAGTCTTTCCTTTACCTATTTGGGTGCCCTAAGTTTGGTGCACAGATATTTATATGCATTATATCTTCTTAGTGAATTAGCCCCCCCCCCCTTTTTTGAGAGGCTTTTGCTATAGGGCACGTGTGCACGCCAGAAAGACAGAGAGATACAGAGAGACAGAAAGCAAGAAATCACACCCCAGGGGGGATGGCCACGCCGCAATCCCTTCTCCTCCATTCTCCTCTGGGGATCTTGGGCACGCACGCACACACGCCCGGCATGAGTTTAAGCCACCAGGTCCAGGACTTGAACCATGGTCGACTACATGGGAGTCCAGCGACATAGCCATTATGCTAACTACTGGTCCCAAATTAGCCCTTTTACTACTACCTAATGCCCTTCTTTGTCTCTTCTTAAGGTTTTTGTCTTAAAATCTATTTTGTCTGAAATCATTAAAGTGACTCCAGCTGTTTTCTGGTTTCCATTTGCATGGAATACCTTTCTCCAGCCCTTTGCTTTTAGTCTATATATGTCTTTATCCATGAGATGGGTTTCTTGTAGACAGCAGATATAGGGTTTCTGGTTTTTTAATCCATTCAGCCAGTCTGTGACTCTTGATAGGAGAAATTAATCCCTTAACATTTGATGTTATTATTGATATTTCCAGACTTGTTGGCCATATTCTTGGTTGTCTTTTGTTCTCTTGTTGCTGTCTGTCTTTTTAGTTTTCTTGGTATAGTACTCCTTTCAGAATTTCTTGAAGAGCTGGTCTGGAGTTCGTAAATTCTATCAGGTTTTGTTTATCTGAGAACGTTTTTATTTTCTTTTCCCATATGAAGGATAATCTTGCTGAGTAAAGTATTCTTGGCTGAAATTGTTTTTTATTTAACACTTTAATATATTTCCCCATTCTTTCCTTTCTTGCATTGTATCTGATGAGAAATCTGGTGTTAGCTTTATGGGGTAGCCTTTGTAGGTGATTTGACATTTCTCTCTTTCCAAACTTTGTATCTTGTGTTTGTCGTTTTGGTCAATCTAGCTATAATGTGCTATGGAGAGGATCTTCTTGGATCAATTCTACCTGGGGTCCTTTGCATTTCTTGGGTCTGGATGTCTGAATGCCTCTCTAGACTTGGATAGTTTTCTCCGATTTCATGGAATAGATTATCCATGCCCTTATTAAATTCTTCACCTTCTGGGATAACAGTTATTTGGATATTTGGGCATTTCATGGTCTCCAGTATTTCTCATATATGATGCTCAGTTTTCTTGGCCGTTTCTGAGTATTTTTGATAATTTTTTCTAGGTTAGAAGTTTTGTCTTCTACTTCCAAAATTCGATCTTCTGCATGGTCTAAACTGCTTTGAATACTTTTGAGTGAGGTTTTAATTTCCTGTATTATATCCTTCATATCTAACAGTTCTGTTTGGTTATTTTTTATAGTGTCCAATTCGTCTTTCATATCGTGGAAGGATTTCCTCATCTCTAGGAGCTCAATAGAGCTTTTCTCTTGCATCTCATAGAATTTTGTTACCATAAATATTCTAAATTTTTTATCTGACATTTCAGTAATATCCTGTAATATTTCTTTACATGGAGACAAGTTACAGTGTTTCCTTGATAGAGATTTATTACTTGATTCTCACATCCTTGAGGCTCTTCAATTTTGAGTCATTTAGTAATGTATTCACTTCTGCCTAACATTTTGGAGAAGGATTCTATGACTGTGAGCTCATGTGTTTCCCTTACTGTGAAATAATTTGGTTCTATTTTATCCCTTCTACTGTGTTCTCCAGTGCAGAAAAAACAGAAGGAGTTTTAGTATCAGATTTATGAAGGGGAATTTTACTATTTTTGGAACCACTAGAGTGAGGTGCAAAGAATTCTCTAAAACTCACAATGTTCATAATTTAGCTACTATGCAACTAGTAGTCTCTAGGCAGTGGGTAAGAACTGAGCAGTAAAACAGGAGCGTAAGGTAAAGGAAAAAGAGTAGGAAACAGAGGAAGCAAAGGCAAAGAAAAAAGAAGGAAAGTACTACAAGAAAAAAAGGGGAAAAAGTAAAAAATTACATTGTAGAAAATGAAATTGGGTAAAAATGGAAGGGCCAACCCAGACAGAGGTGGAGGCCCCTGGAGGCTTTCTATCCTAAGTATAGGAAGAAGTGAAAAATTAACATGAGAAAGGCACAAACAAGGCAAAAAGCTGTTTTGTTTTGTTTTTAAAGAGAGAGAAAAAAGTTAGAAGGGACAGAGCAGAATAAGAGGGAGACACTTGTGTACATGACTGGCACTAGGGTCTGTGGGGCAGGCCTGGCTAGGGGAGTATTTCACAGCCCTGAAGCTGATCCCAGAGGTCCAACCCAGACAGAGGTGGAGGCCCCTGGAGGCTTTCTATCCTAGGTGTAGAAAGAAGAGATAAATTGACATGCAAAAGGCATGAACAAGGTAAACTATTTTTTTTTTTTTAAGAGAGAGAAAAAAATTAAAAGGGACAGAGCAGAACAAGATGGAGGCACTGCGTACCTGACTGGCACTCTATAGCTGAGTCAGCCTACACAATGCACAGTCGCTGGGCTGACTGCAGTTCAGATCCCTGGGCCAGGTAACCTAAACATGCTTTGCATGTGCACACATGTCCAGGATTCTGACATGCTAGAAGGTTGGGGGAAGGGGATCATGGCGTGATGTCCCTGTTGAAGGTGCTTTTCTCCCTTTCTGCCATGAGTCCTCTCATGCTATCATGAGAAAATTATTTTAACTACCATATAGTGTATTTATTTTGTTTTTAGTAATTGGTCATGCAACCATACAACTCTATTAATTTTTTTGGGTAGATTTTTGCTATAGGCGTACGTGCTCACCAGAGACACAGAGAGACAGAAAGCGAGAAATCTTTACTCCCACCCCCGACCCCCCAGGGGGGATGGCCATGCTGCAATCCTTTTTCCTCCATTTATCTTGGGATTTTGAGCATGCACACTCATGCACCCTCAGCATGAGTTTTAAGCTACTGGGTCTGGTACTGAAACTGCGATTGACTACATGTGAGTCCAGTGACATAAAGATTTTGGATCTGCTGGTCCATTTTTTTTTTTTTTTTTTTTTTGCAATAGGGCACGTGCGCTCACCAGAAAGACAGAAAGCGAGAAATCACCCCCCCCCCCCCCCAGGGGGTATGGCCATGCTGCAAACCCTTCTCCTCCATTCTCCTCTTGGGATCTTGGGCACACGCGCACATGTGCCCGGCGTGAGTTTAAACCACCAGGTTTGGGACTCGAACTGCAGTCGACTACATGGGAGTCCAGTGACATAGCCATTACGCCAACTGCTGGTCCTGGTCCTTTTTTTTAAATAAGATTTTGCCACAGGGCACATACACATTCCAGCGAGAGACAGAGACAGAGAGAGAGAAGGAAAGTGAGAAATCACTCCTAGGAGAGATGGCCATGTCACAATTCATTATCCTTTGTTTTCTTAGTATTTTGGGCACACACACACACACACACACACACATACACACATCCAGTGTGATTTTCAAGCTGCCAGGTCTGGGACTTGAACTGTGGTCAGCCGTGTGGGAACCCAGTGTCTTAACCACTGTGTCACTCTACTCATTTTAACTAGTAATTTTTGAGTACCTTTTCTACATCTTAGAATATGCTCAGTAAAGCCCATAACTGACCTCACTGAGATTAAATAAACAAATGACAGAATCAAATGTGAAGCACCATATTCAACCATGGATCTCACATATCTATGGTTGTTATGCATAGTGCTAGGTGTTGGGAGACAGAAGTGATTGAAAACACACACATTTCCCACCCTCCCTAAGTCACTTCACAGCTGGGGGAGGTGGAGTGCTTTAACCAAAGGACAACACAGAGAAAGATAAAAATGTAAATGTTAAGATTTAAATAATTGGTTAAAGAAAAGCTTTAGCAGAGATTTGAAGACTAAGTCATTAGCCAAGTAAATAACTTAAAGAAAAATTCTTTAGGAAGAGGAAGGAAAATGATATACATGTATATTTTAGGTATATACCACAATTATCTCTATTGTACAGACAATCAGAAAAGGGGATTGTCCAGGTTCACAAAACCAGTATGTTGTTGAGGTCAAACTCAAACTGACAACCTGATTTCAAACTCCATGCTCTCATGCACTAGAAAGTCTTTTAGCCTTAGTTTTCTTATCTCTATAATAGGAAGAATAACAACATAAATCATAGGATTGTTGTGAGGGTTACATGAAGTAGTGTATGTTAAGGATTTAGCACAATAGCTGTCACAAACTGCATTTGGTAAATAGAATGTATTTTCATTTCTCTAACTTTTGTCCTGGGCCTCCTCAGTCTCCTATACAGTTCCCAAAGGCTCCAGGAGAGCTCTTGATCTCTACATTTGACTGTCTTACCTGATGTCTCATCTGGTGCCTAATCGTTCCCTAGGACGATGCATGACTCTAAACTTCTGTCAGGGCCAGGGGCCTTTGCCTCTGGAGCGATGAGTGCTACTGGACTACCTGGGGTGCACTGACATCCTCTGCAACCCCAAAGGCAGAGGCCAGGAGGGGCTCTGACCCAGTGGGAAGGATCCCCCTCTTTCCTTATTGGGTTACATATTATCCCACAGGAGCTAGAGCAGCACTGCTTTGATCCAAAGTCCTACAAGATTTTTCAGAGAAGCAATGCATCAGGCTTTTACCCTCTGCATCCTCTTCCATCCTAAGTGGGAGACTCCAGGGTCTTCATCTCTCCACTCTCCCCTGACATGCACTGTCCCCACTCCTACTTCCCAGAGTCCTCACACTATTCCTCCACCTCAGGAACTCTGGATTTGCCATCAGAAAAATTCATTATATCCTTAGCTTTTACCTCCCTTTACCTTCTTGCTCTCGCTGAAATGCAGCTCTGGTCCAAGAATCCTGCTTCCTGCAGCCTTCTCAAAGTGGGGCTGTTTTCTCCCCAGTTATCTCCCTAGCTGTATGTCTCTGCCATGAGATTGTAGAGGTGTTCTCCTAGTCCTATTGCTGTTTGCAAATCCTGGTACCTTTCCTCTTCCCTAGCACTCCCATGCTTTAAAGCTTAGATCAGACTGTGTGCTCACTGGCCCTTCTTGCTAGTTGAAGAGCTTAACTCCAGAATGATTATCGCTACTCCAACACTGCTTCACCATCATGCTCAATGATTTCAGTATCCACCTACTGGTCCTTCCAATAGCTGAGCTTTCCACTCCATGACTTTTTATCTTTCCGTGTCCTCACCTTACCTTTGCCGTTCACTCCTGTTGCTGTACCCTCAACCCATAACTGCAAATTTGCATGCTCTCAATGTTAAGTCTTCCACTTTCTAAGGATTATATTCTATGTGGGAACTGAATGATGATGATTCATCAAAGACAAGTTCTACATCCTAACCCTCAAACCTATGAATGTGACCTTTTTGGAAAAAGGTCTTTAAAAATATAACTAAATCAAGGGTCTTGGGATAGATCATCATGGCTTACACAGGTAGGCCCAAATTCCAGTTGCTAGAGTCTGTATCCCAGAATATCTTATAAGACACATAAGAGAAAAAGACACAGCTGCTGAAAAGAAAATGATGTGAAAAGCCAAAGTTGGAGTGATCCAGCCACAATCCAAAAAACTCTTAGACCCACCAGAAGCTAAAAGAGGCAAAGAAGGATTCCTCCCCAAGAGCCACCAGAGGAAGTTTGTTCTGCTAACATCTTAATCTTGGACTTCTGATCTTCAGAACTGAGAGAGAATAAATTTATGTGGTTTTGAGTCACCAGGTTTGTAGTAATTTGTTACAGCTTCTGTAGTAAACAAATATATCCTCCTTGGTCCATCATCATAATAATTTCCTTGCAAAGCTTACACCTGGTTGAATTCAACTCTGCATCTAGTCCATGCCATCTCTTACACAGTTTAATGTGGCTGGAGGAAACCTCAACTTATGCCAAGTAATCTCACTTCTAAATCATCTGCCTCGACCTTTGCCAAGCCCTGAAATGATCATCATCTGCCTGTTCTCAACTAGCAGCACTATTATTTCTTAAAAATAGAAGTAAACCTTTTTATTCTCCTCTTCAAAGCCACTCAGTAGCTTCTAGCTCACCTAGAGCACATGATGAATCCTTGTAATGGCCCACTGGGTTTTATCCCTACCTCCGCCCAGTACATCTCCAACACTGTGCTTGGTTCACGTAAAACTGGGCACTCTGGCTCTGGCTGCTCCTTGCATTCAATGTATGGTTTTCAGTCTTTTTGACCTCTGCCTTCAGCAATTTCCTCCCAGATCTACAGGATTTGCTCTTTTACTTTCTTCAGGCTTCTGCCCCTCTTTCTCACCACCAAGCTAATTTTTCTCTTTAGTATATATTTCATTGACATTCTATCAGTATATTCTTATGAGACTGTCTGCTGTCCATCTTCCGCCTAGAGTGGTAACCCTACAAGTACAGAGACTTTGCTTTGACATTGCTGTTTCCCTGGTCCAAGAAGAGCCTGGCACACAGCCAGCACTTGGTAAATCTCTGTCAAATGTATGAATGGACAAATATGATCAGGTGGGCTACTTGTGAGCATCTGGCCCTCTCTCCCACTAACATGGGTATCAGAAGAGAATTCTCAGTTCCCATAAGTATAAATTAATTCCAGGTATCTCTTCCTCACTTGCTGAACAGCCTTGCCCAGCCTTACCTGAATGCTAGCAGGGAGTGTCCTCCCCTGGACTGACCCTCCCTCCTTCATTCTCACCTTCTCACCCCCATGGAGCATTTATAGCCATAGCAATGAAGAGCCCCTAGGAGGCAGTCTTTTATTTGTCTGGCCAATAACAAAAAGATAACTATTTTTTTTTTTGTATTTACCATTTTTCCAATTTAAAAAAAAATAGAAAAAAAGAGTGAATGATCTAGGACAAGGATTTTCAAACTGTATTTTTCTGAATATACTATGTGAGAGTTTAGGAAACAAAAGAAAAGCAGTATTCTCATCTAAAGAAATAATTATTTTATTTTTTAGATAAATTATTATTTATATGAGTAGGTTTTTAAATCATTCCATTATTTATTTCCTTGCGTTAATATGCTGAGTTTTCATGTAGCTCAGTTCCCTCTGACCTTCGTGGAAGGTGATTTCATGTCCCCACCCCTGCTGTAGACCTGGCGCAGTGGGTTGAGAGGCTCTCCCTGTGTCTTCCTACAGTTTCCAGTTTCCAGCTGGAAAGATGAAGATGTTCCCATGCAACTCTGGCAATCTGTTTCTATAAATATCATGACTTGAAAGTGCTGAAATCAAACACAACTTGGAACAATGACGTAAAAAAAAATTGTGAAACATTTCACCATGTCTTTCACTTCACTCCTCCACTAAGAGGGTCGCTGACTCAGTAAATATTTGGATATGGAAATTTGTCTTCTGCATTCCTCTAGTAAAATTTACTTATAAATATGCATCTGTTAGCTTGGAGATTTGGTTAAGGAAAAAGCAGAAAAAGAAATCTCCAAATCTTCCCAAAGGAACAAATGCCATCATGGGTGTTTGCAGTTCCTACTCAAAAACTTGAAGACAGACTGCAGGACTATGACTTTGGAGACCAGGGTGCCAGCTCACTGCCACACCCCTCCAAGGTCTGCCTGTGTCATTTCTCAGTCTTTCTCTCCACTTGTCAACCAACCATATCGCAAGCTTTGAGGGGTTCCCCTGTTCTCTCAGGAGCCTCTCTTGTGCAGCCATCTTAGATCTGCAGGGCCTGGGGCCTGGTTCTTCTCCCCATCCTTCTTTATCTGGGCATCTGGCATTCTCACTCTGCTTTATGTTCTCCCAATGGGACCAGCCAGGCTCCCTGTACACGACTCTGGCTCTTTCCCAGACCTTCACACTTCCTGTTCCTGTTGCTGGGACATTCTCTTCTTCCTTGGTTACTTGGAACTTGATTGCTCCTGTGCAATGTTTAGGCCTCAGCTCAGATGTCATTGCCTTGGAACTCAATGACTGAGCTAGGTGTCCCAGATGGGCTCTCCACAGCCACCAGTGCAAGGAACTCACATGATGCGCAGTAGCCACTGAACCCAGTATCCTTTAAATACTGTGTATACACTGAAGGCAGGTATGTCTGCATTTCATTTTAATTCCAGTGCCCAGCATATAACAGACATGTCAAATATAAATGGAAAATATTCCATTGTTATTTTTCCAAGCAATAAAACAGTGGGTGCTCTTTTGATATTTAGCTCCCTCTCCTGTTCCTTAAGAAGAGCAAGGGAATCCACAGATTTCCTATTTTCACTTGCATAGGCCCAGGATGTAAAATAGTATAATCCAGATATAAAATGAGGAATTTGTAAATGAATGTCTAATCCAGGCCACTAAATCTTATTGAAAGATGTTTTGATCATTGGAAGGAATAAAAGAAAGAAAAAGAGAACAGAGAATGGAAGAATTATTTTAATCACTTGCAAGTGAATATTTTAAAATGTTCTGCTGTGGGCTGGTACTCTGTGGTGAAACTGTTGAGCACTGTGTGGAGTGAGCTGGGTCCCACATGGTTGACCATGGTTCAAGTCTAGCCCCAGTGGCCTGGTTAGCATGCCCAGATATCTTGGTGGGATGAAGAGATGAAGGAGAGGGGACTATAGCATAACCACATCCCAGTGGGGGATGCTTTCTCCCTCTCTGGTGAGCATATGCACCCTCTGGAAGTTAAAACAAACAAACAAAACGATTAAAACCAAAATATGTTTTATTTCCTCCAACCTAAAACTCTTAAGTACTATACGCTGTCCACCACCCACCCTTTAATATAGAAAAATCATCTAAAGATGAGCAACAGAGGCTGGCACCATAGCACAGTGGTTAAGTGCTGTGCAAAGGGAGCCAGATCCCACATGGCCAACCATGGTTTGACTCTCAACCCAGGAGACTTGAGAAACCATGCCACGCATATGTGCATGCATGCCCCAAATCCTGACAGGATAGAGGAATGGAAGAAATAAGGATTGTGGCATGACCATGCCCCATTGAGGGCTAATTTTTCTCTCTCTAGCAATCACATGGGCTCTCTGGCAATTAAAAACAAAACAAGGGGTTGGCAGGTGGCATGGTGGTTAATCCCTTCTCCCCCATTTTTTCCATCCTGTCAGGATTTAGGCACACATGCAGGTGGCAGGTTGGCAGGTGGCATGGACTCCCACATGGCTGACCACAGTTTGAGTCCCAGACCTGGTGGCTTGCTTTCTCAGTTTCTCTCTCTCTCTCACTTTGTCCATCTCTGGTCAAATTTAAATAAATTAATAGATAGAGTTGAATAAAATAATGATAATAATAATAATAATAATAATAATAATAAAAACAGAACAACAACAACAACAACAAAACAGGCAGAGAGAGAGGAAAAAAAGATGGAAACTAGGGTCACTTTTCTGCCAATGACAACTTATAATGACATAGACAGCTTTGTTGTCCACCCAAGGTGGAGACAGTAACTCTCTTCAAGGTACTAACATGAGTTTCTAGTTCATATGGGAGACCAGAGCACAGGTTATCAAGTGACACAGTAGAAATTTATCCAGCCCAGCTAATCCCCGAATATCATTCTTTCTATGGTTTTCTAACATCAGGATTCTGAATCTACATGAGTAAAAACATTTCTCTAAAGAAGCTCACACATGCATAAAGCCAATGCACAATGTGAAGCCATTCCCACTCAGGACTGTAGTCCTGTAATCTAGCTCTGTCAATGTTCAAGGGGAAAAGGGTTCTGGAAACTCAGTTTGACCCAGGGACACGTTTGAGGCCAAAACACTAATACTGACTGCTTACCCTCAGCATTGTGCATCCATTCTCTTTAACTTTTAAAAAAGTTTGTTTATTTCATGAGAGAGAGAGAAAGAAAGAGAGATGGGGAGGGAGAGAGAGACAGAGAGTGATATCCTCAGCAGGGTCTTCATGCTGTGGTCTGCTTCCAGCCTCAACCAGATAGGATTATGAGCATGTGCACTTCTGCTACAGTCAGGGAGACCTCGGGATATGAACCTAGCATCTTCCCATGTGGCCTTGGCATTGCAGAGCATTGTGTTAGTGCTGTGGCTAGCCAATATGCTGCTTATTTATTTATTTTTTTTGAAGAGGTTTCTGCTATAGGGCACGTGCGCTCTCCAGACAGACAGAGAGAGACATAGAGACAGTAAGTGAGAAATCACCCCCCAGGGGGGATGGCCACGCCGCAATCCCTTCTCCTCCATTCTCCTCTCAGGATCTTGGGCACACACGCACACGCGCCCGGCGCGAGTTTAAACCACCGGGTCCGGGACTCGAACCGCAGTCAACTACGTGGGAGTCCAGCAACATAGCCGTTACGCTAACTGCTGGTCCCAATATGCTGCTTATTTTTAAAAAGTTTATTTATATATTGTTTTTTTCCACGAGCAAGAGAGAGAGAGACAGAAAGAGAAATAGCACCCTCCCCAGGGCCTTGATGCCCGCCTCAGTCAGGCTAGTTTCACAGGCACATGTCCAACATACTTAGGGAAGGCTCTGAACGTGGACCAGAACCACCTGTGGGGACCAGTCATGCAGAATGTCATGTTTGACCAGTTTGCCACCATCCGATCTCTTCTGTTTAATCTCTGCTGTTTGTCCAAGTACAACCCCCACTCTCATCATTACCATCTCAGCGCTCATCCTCAAGTTCTCATTGTGAACCAGATTTTTCCTTCTCTCCAAACCATATCCCGTGTCCCCTGAAGTCCAGGAAACCCCACTGTATGCTCAATCATTTCAATGAACTTGCTTTTTAGCTTTTGGTCTTCTCTGAATCCCTCTGGACTCTGTAAACACCACTTCCTCTGGTGGCCACTCCAAGTGACCGCTGGTCCTCTTCACACCCTCGTGACCAAGTCGCTGGAGAGAGTGCTGATTCCCCTCTTGTCTAGTTCACTGTATGAGTTTGGTTTCTTAGCAGCAAATGACAGTAAGTTTAGTTACCACTTCTATTAGGTAGAACCTTGTAGGGGGCACTTTGAAAAGAAGAGTGTAGATACCAAGAATGAGAGCAAAGAATTTGAAGTGAGTCATCATGGATCATCATTAGGCAACATTCCTACTTCTAGTTCCATGTCTGTTGTATCAGAAAATATTAAGCCTGACACTAACCCCAGCTCCTCACATCTAAACTACAGAATCCCACTTCAGTCTGACTCCAGGTAAGTTACCTTCTCAGTGTTTACCATCTCAAGAAACATCCCCTTTCTCTATCCAATTACTCAGGGCAAACTCAGAGCTCCTGCCGAGCATGTTACTCTCTCTGCTTCACCAGTAATAATCAAGTTATATCTCCCAAGTATCCCACAAATACTCCTCATTTTACTTCCATTTTCACCTTCCTCAAATCATCATATCTTTTTCTGTTTTATTGCAATACACTCACTCCTTTTTTATCTTCTTATACCCATCCTTTTTATTATTATAATTTATCATCCATAGCTAATTTATTGGTCTCGATGCAGCAAAAAAAATTTTTTTTGTTTGCTTATAAACCAGAGGGCACATATGCTCACCAAAGAGAGACAGAGAGAGAGGCAGAAGGAAAAAGCAAACTTCACTGGGCCATGGTCACACTACAATCCCTTCTCCTCCATTTTTTCCATCCTGTCAGGATTTAGGCACACATGCACATGTGCCTGGTGTATTTTTCAAGTTGTTGGGGCCAGGATTTGAACCATGAGGTCAGTCATGTGGGATCTTGCTCCCTTAACCACTAGGCTACGGGACTGACTCTGAAGAAATCATTATTAAAAAACATACTGTGTAATGTTAGTCTAATCTTTGAAACTGTTCAAAAGTTCCTCATTGTATTTTTTTAAAGTTCATTGTTTCTTCATATATTAGAGAGAGGCACCCAACGGGGTCTTAATGTCATAACACTCCCTGCCCTGTCCTAGCCAGCCTGGGTTACGGGCACACGCGTGATTGGGCGTTGTCTATTTTCCAGCCTTTCCTCTCACCAGTATCTCTTCTGCCTAATATGATCCATCTGCATTGCCCTTTCCTCAGTTCCTAAACTAGGGGAATAAGTTCTGTCCAACCTCAGGGTCTCTTAGAAGTGTCTGGTTACTTGGGGCGTGATAACCCATTTACTCCTTCAGGTATTCCTTAGCTTCAAGCCAATTAGGAAATAGCTAAGTGCTATGTATTGTTCTCTTTTACTCTCTTTTTTTCCTATAAAGGAATCAACATATTTTAAAAATTTTATGTGTATCTCTGTGTGTGTGTGTGTGTGTGTGATTGTTTCTTGTCTACTTCACATTTGAGTAAATGTTCCGTTTCAAGGACCCTTTTGCTCTATATTATTTAAATGATTTATCCAGAGGCTAGCACATAATAGAGGTTTAATAAATACTTGTTAAGCTAATGAATTTAATTATTTACATATTTAATTTTCTATATTATTCATATATATTTAGTAATATATTATTTATATAAACTTCATAATTATATTAGCCCTTACTAGAACTACAATAATTATAGTTTAATTTATTAATTATATTAGCACTTACTAGAACTATATTGTGCATTCTAAATGTTTTTTTTTGTTGTTGTTATTTTTTTTTATTTATTTATTTTTACATTTTTCCACAAACATTTACTTTACATAGCAAAAAATTTTAGCTCATACTCCATAATTCTTGACAGTTTACAAACAACTTTCAAGATCTCAAAATACTGAATTTTAAAGATAATGTTCAAAATATGTCTTATAATTTTGTATAATTTTAAAATTCTATAACAACAGAAGCAGAATGGTTTCAAAAATATATATATATACACATATATATACAAATATATATGTGTATATATATATACACATTTAGAGTGCAGACACTCGGTATATATTAAGTGGGGACATACAATGTCTCTCCTTCATAGCATGGCTTGCTTCACTCAACAGTAAGTCTTCCATATTCATCCACTTCCTTTCAAAAGTCAGGGATTTGGCATTCTAAATGTTGAACTTGATCCAACCAAATGTGCACTCCTTCCGAGCTCAGAGCCCGGCTCTTGAAACTGGTGCTGTTTTCTGCCTCCCTAGGACACGGTGAGAATGTGTGGATGAACAGCATTTGTGCAGCTATTCAACCCAGGATCTTAGCAGAATGACTATCATACACCCAGCCCCCTGTTCGAGAAAAGTAATATCTTGTCATTTTAGAATAGTTTCCTGAGGTTCAAAAAAATGAAATTTCTAGTATCAAGAAAAGTTAGGTCCTTTTGGCCAGAACTGCCATCTTTCAGTAATTAACCAAAATGATGAACACAAAGGGAAAGAGGAGAAGCACCCAATATATGTTCTCTAGGTCTTTTAGAAAACATGGAGTGGTTCCTTTGGCAGCATATATGTGAATCTTCAAGAAAGGTGATATAGTAGACATCAAGGGAATGGGTACTGTTCAGAAAGGAATGCCCCACGAACATTACCATGGCAAAACTGCAAGAGTCTACAGTGTTACCCAGCATGCTGTTGGCATTGTTGAAAACAAGTTAAGGGCAAGATTTTTGCCAAGAGAATTAATGTACGTCTTGAGCATATTAAACATTCTAAGAGCAGAGATAGCCTCCTAGACCGTGTGAAGGAAAATGGCCAGAAAAAAGAAGGAAGCCAAAGAGAAAGATACCTGGGTTCAACTAAAGCACCAACCTGCTCCACCCAGAGAAGCACACTTTGTGAAAACCAATGGAAAGGAGCCTGAGCTACTGGAACCTATTCCCTATGAATTCATGGTATGATGGTGGTTAAAAATAAACTAATCTATGGTCTATAAAAAAATAAAAGTTAGTAGCGTCAGAGTACTAGATCTGCACTTCCACCAGGGCAAAATATTTCTCAAGGAAAGAACAATTGGTCTTCTTTCTTCTGCTTCTTGGGCAACCAGAGAAGGTAGGAAAAAACAAAAGTAAAACCAGTTATTCTGAAGCAGCCCGGATATTCTCCGCTGGGTCATCCAGGTGACCAAGAACCTGGGTCATCCGTGGCAGCTGTCAGGTGGAGCTCACTAGGAACAAGTGAGATTGGCAGAAAGTGTCTGCCAGCAAAATCACTGGCGGCATTTTCCCAGGGTTGCTTCCCATTTTTCCTCCATTGCATTGATATTTTCTGACTTTCCAAGATATCAGGAGAAAAGAGTCTAAGACCTTTCCAGACTGAACTAGTATTTTTGTTTGTTTGTTTGTTTTTAGTTTTGTTATAGGGCACATGCATTTGCCAGAGAGAGATAAGGAGAGGGGAGAAAAATAGAAATCACCCCTCAGGGCATGGCCATGCCATAATCTCTTTTCTTCTTCTCTCAGGATTTCGGGCACACATATCTGGAGTGTTTTTCAAGCTACAGGGTCCAAGACTCAAACCACACAGTTGCCATGTGATATTCAACCACCTCAACCACCATGCTACCTAGCTGACCCCAAATTAGTCTTTTTTTTTTTTTTTTTTTTTTTGGAGAGGTTTTCGCTATAGGGCGCGTGCGCTCGCCAGACAGACAGAGAGAGACAGAGAGATAGAAAGCGAGAAATCACCCCCCAGGGGGGATGGTCACGCCGCAATCCCTTCTCCTCCATTCTCCTCTCGGGATCTTGGGCACGCACGCACACGCGCCCGGCGTGAGTTGTAAGCCACCGGGTCCGAGACGCGAACCGCGGTCAACTACGTGGGAGTCCAGCGACATAGCCATTACGCTAACTGCTGGTTCCCCCCAAATTAGTCTTTTTAAGAGTAAAAGGAAAAAAAAAAAAAGTAAAAGGAGTCCATAGTGACCTCAGCCATCTATATGTTGGTGGCTAAGACACCTGTGGCATAAGAAGTCTTCTAGTACCTCTGTCACCCTACAGGGCAGCCCCCATTGCTCACATCCCCAGGTATATGCTGCTTGCAGAAAGACACCAGTCTTTGTCTTTGAAGACTTGCCTGGGTCCCAGTGACGTGCCCAAGGCTGGCAGAATAAGACCAGCTGATGTGAGCGAAACAAGCCAGTGCACATCTCTAGAAAGCCCAGACTGGAGCTTGACCAGGCCCTATTGTGCAATGTCGGCCACCCCTTCCTTTTTGGGAACAAATAAAGCTCTCAGAGGAAAAGCAGCTGCTAACACATTTGCCGTGACCCTGAACAGATGCATGATTTTGTCTCGGACTGCTGGATTCTTTGACTGTCAAGCAGGATGAGGGCATGTTGTGGCTTTGATTTAATTTAATGGAGACATAGAGATTGTAGCTTCAGGCATGTGTGGGTATATTTTTGAGTTGCTGTCACACCCAGAAGTGGATGCCAGGAAGTGAACTTCAGATTTTCCATGCCCTGCAGCTTCCTTGCCTTCAGATCATCCTCGATTCACTATTTGTGAACTTGCCAAGGAGAGCTAGCACCTATGTTAGGCATTGGTAAGTGGCAGAAATAGGCCTGAGATAGATGTTTGGTAAGTGCATGAGTGAATGAAAGAGTGATTGAACAAATAAATGAATGAAGTCACTACTTCTGGGTTTGATTCCACCGTCAGATGAAAATAGATGAAGGTGTTGTCTGTCAATGTGAGATTGCTCTAGTGCAGTTACCAAACAGACAGAGGAAGCTCAACTCTTCGACGAGTGCTCACTAGTTTGTTCACATTTTTGCACAGTAATAGACAAAAGTAGTCTACTGTATAGTGTATATATTTAAAAAGAAGAATGTTTGGGAACCAGCAGTTAGCGTAATGGCTATGTTGCTGGACTCCCATGTAGTCGACTGTGGTTCGCGTCCCGGACCCAGTGGCTTAGAACTCACGCTGGGCGCATGTGCATGCGTGCCCAAGATCCTGAGAGGAGAATGGAGGAGAACGGATTGCGGCGTGATCATCCCCCCGGGGGATGATTTCTCGCTTTCTGTCTCTCTGTCTCTCTCTGTCTGTCTGGTGAGCGCATGCGCCCCATAACGAAAACTTCTTAAAAAAATAAATAAAAAAAGAAGAATGTTTTAATTCATGCTTTTATCTATTTTATTATTAATGATATAATGTTTAAAATGCCTTAAGACTCACCAAGATAAAAGCAAGCATTATAAATGTGGGATATTATTATCTTCTCTTAATGACAACCTGTGTGTTCAATAGTTCATTACAAGCACTCATCACGCAAGAGTTCCTGACATGCTGCTCTAATGAAAGGAAATTGTTGGAAGGGTTCAACAAGGCCGCAGGGTGCCATTTTGAAGAGAGCTGGAATAGCTCCCTGTTTATAGGGACACTTTGGTGTGAATCATGTTTCTAGGCTCTCATTGGTCAAGTCTTGAACATAGATTAATGTTTAACAAGTTCAAAGAATAAAACTTGCTTTTCATAAATCTCCCAGCAATATGTTTATTGTGTCTCCAGAGGCAGTGAGCACCCACAGCATGAAGTTCTTTATCTTTCTTACAGGTAGCCTGAGCTACTTCAAAGTTGGGGAATAGGGTTGGCGTGTGGGTATGGGTGGGGTTATCTACCTTTTTTATTTTTTGTGGAGATTTATGTTTTGTCCCATTGCCACTGGGCATATGTGCTTTCCAGAGAAGGAAAGAGCGAGCACTCCCCAATGGAGTATGGTCATGCTACAATTCTTTTCCTCCACTTCTCCATCCTAATGGAATTTTAGACACACATACACATGTGCCCAGTGCATTTTTCAAGCTACCATGGCTGTAATTCAAACTGTCATTAGTCACATATGACCTAGCTCCCCTAACCATTGTGCTATGGTACTGATGTAAGCTTTTTTCTTTTTATAATTATAATTTCTGATTTACATATAATCATTGTACATCTTTGTGGGATACAATATGTTTTTTTCAAAGCATGTATAATGTGTGTAATAATCATATTAAGGATATTAACATAGTCATCATTAGCAAAAAACGTTATGATGTGTACCTTTGATATTCGTTCTACAAGTTTTTTTGGGGAAGTACATATTATATTGACAATGCCTCTTTTTACTTTATGTGGCACACCATTTCATAACATATCTGCCTTGTTTACAGGTATTTTTGTGTCTGCCTGCCTTTCCTCCTCTAATACCCCTGCTACACACACAGCATTCTGATGTTTACTGTTGTTCTCTACTTCTGTGTGATCAAGACATTAATTTTCTATGTGTGACTACTTGATATATGTTAAGTGGGGACATACAGTGTTTGCCTTTCAGAGCCTGGCATTAAATCATCTAAGTTCATCCACTTTGTGTAAAATGACAGGATCTCATTGTTCTTTATGGCTAAAGAAATTACATTACGTAAATTTATCACATTTTCTTAGTCTACTCATTGATTGTCGTGAACTTAGGTTGATTCCATGTCTTGGCTATTCTAAATAATGCTACAATAAACATAGATATGCAAATATCTCCCCAACAGAATGATTTCTTGTCCTTTGGATTAATATCCAAGAGTAAGATTATTAAGTCATAGAGTAGTTCTATTTTTAGATTTTCGAGGAACCTCTGTACTCTTTTCTGAAGCAGCAGTACTAATTTACATTCCCATCTACAGTGTGCTAGGGGTCCCTTTTTCTCTACAACCTCTCCAGCACTTGTTTTTTTTTTTTTTTTTGTTTGTTTATTTATTTATTTTCATCATAACCTTTCTCATGGTCTATGGACTTTGTCTTGTATTTTTTAAAGCCTATTTATTTCTTGCATGAGAGAAAGATGAACTATACATGGAGAAAGGCAGGCACTCCTAGCAATGACTTCACATAACAGTTTCCTTGACCCTGGTCTTAATGTGCAGGGATCATGGGCACCTCATACTGGCAGGTACTGGGAGGCCTCGGGACACAAACCAGAATGGAGCATTATTGCTATGAACTGTATGACTCTTTTTAGAATTTTTTTTTTTAGATTTTTGCCATAGGGCATGTGCACTCATCAGAGAGAGACAGAGAGAGCAAAAGTGAGACATCACCCCTGGGAGGATGGCCATACTGGAATCCCTTCTCCTCCATTCTCCTCCTGGGATTTTGGGTATGTACACACACACAACAATGATGTGAGTTTCAAGCTTCCAGGTCTGGGACTTGAACTGTAGTCAGCCATGTGAGAGTTTAGCACCTTAACCACCAGACCACCTGCTGGCGCCTTGTATTTGACTCTGAACATGCATTTTCAATGAGGGTGAAATGTTTTCAAAGAAGGCAAAAGTGAGTTCTTGGGGTACAAAAAAAGAAAAAGACAAGGCATATATATATATAATATATATATGTATATGTGTATATCTATGTATATATACATATATATATATATATATATATATATATATAATAGCATAGAATAGTTCTGGGCTGACCAGGGGTTTGAGCCCCAGATCTAGTGGCTTGCTTCCTCTCTCTCTCTCTCTCTCTCTCTCTCTCTCTGCCTCTCTTGTGTGTGCACATGTCCTATGGAAAATTAAATAATAATAGTAATAATATGTGCATATGTCCTATGGAAAATTAAATAATAATAGTAATAATAAGTAAAATAAATGATTCTTAAAAAAAGAAAAAAACTATAAAGAAACTTCTGACCTATCATTTAATGGACACTGTAGTTTCCATTATTATTATTTTTTTAGAAGAGATTTTTGCAATAGGGTGTGTGTGCTCACCAGAGAGAGGCAGAGAGACAGAAAGCAAGAAATCACCCCCTGGGGGGATGGCCACGCTGCAATCCCTTCTCTTCCAGTCTCCTATCGAGATTTAGGCCATGCATGTACACGTGCCCAGCATGAGTTTCAAGCTACCCAATCTGGGATTTGAAGCACAGTCAGTCATGTGGGAGTCCAGGGACATAACCATTCCAACATCTACTGGTCCCCTAGTTTCTATTATTATGGATTTTTACTTGTGGCCTAAATTTCTAATCCTCACCATAGTGCCAATATTTCTGGGTGAATGTAATATGTCCAACTTAATCACCTACTTATATCTTGGTATAAGGATCTATAGATTCCTTTTCTGACATCTAATTCTAATAGGGGCAGGAGAGAATATGAGGGTACTGAATACCTGAGAAAGAAGGAGGACATGATTGAAGAAAGAGAATGTTTAAGAAGAAAAGACTGAAAATAGTACCGGGCCTTATAGTGGAGCTCAGTCTACAAAATCAGTGTTCAAGAAACATGTTTTCTAGAACTCTAAGGTATTTTTTTCTTAAAGAGTTATTTATTTATTTAATTTTATTTGTTATTATTATTTTTTAATTTGACCAGAGACAGAGAGAGAGAGAGAGAAAGGCAAAGTGAGAAAGCAAACTGTTGGAAGAGGACTTGAACTGCTGTTGGCCATGTTGGAGCCCAACACCTCAAACATCATGTCATGCCACCTGCCAACCCCAGACCTCTAAGTTTTTTATGAGTTTATTCTGCTAATGCTAGAAAGAAAAATCACAGCTCAGGATTTCCTCCATTTCCTGTAATTGAATGTAAGTTCCACAGCAATTGTGTAGTGTCAAGGCATGGGAGCCCATAGCTCATGCTGTGGCAGGTTATAAGTACATGCAGGTCAATACTAAGTCACTCCTGCTGAACCCTTCAGGTTTGCTCTATCTCCATGCTTAAGGCTCAGAGACACTCGCTGACCCAACTTGTCCAGGCATACCACATTGTTTTGGTCTTGTCACCTCTCTAGGCACAAATCTTCTCTACTTTCCAGTATCATCCCCAAGCCTGTTGGGTGTTTTCATTCTCACCTTTCTCCATCTGTCTGAGACTTAGTTAGACAGGAGCAAAGCACAAGGGGTACAGCAGTGTCAGTACATAAATCCTCATTACGTCAGCTCTAACATTCTTCCCTGTAGCCCAAGAAGCACCTATCACATTTCTAGGTTGGGGAGTTCCTGCAACAGTAATCTCATCAATGTATTGCTCATCCACATATGTCCTTTCTGGCTTCTTGGAGGCCTTGACTGTAATCATTCAAAAGCTCCAAGTGGATTCCCTTTTCCTCTGCTCTCAGCTGTATGGCCCCTTCCTTGAGGCTGAATGGCCACAGTGACAGGACAGGCCAAGGAAAAGAAGGAAATGTCAAGAGGTCCCAAATCAGCTAATGTTCCAAAATACCCTATCACTTAAAAAAATAAATAAAAGAAAGAAAAACACCATTTCACAATTTGGAGGTTGACCCTCAAGTCAGCACTGTCTTCATTGACTTCCGTTCTAGACCATATTCAGAAAAACTGCCATTTATTTCAGTCAAACAAGTATACACCTTGCAGTACTACCCCAGCGAAGGTTCTTTTTCCCACTGGCTCAAATGCACCACTGGAGTTGTCCTATGGGAGACTGTAATATATTGCGACAGGGATATTAATAAAAATAATTGAGTTTAGCTCTAGATAAGAGACTTTGCATCAAAAAAAATTCATGTCATATATGACGATTTAAAATGTCAGACTATTTGAGTATAAAATAAATGCTATTGAAATACATTATTTTAGATGTGATATGAACGAACGAACTTTAGATATTGTTTTGTAGTCAAAATAGGTTGAAAAGTTTACAGGTTTTCTAGTGGTCCAAATGTAAAGCATGTTGATTCTTTTAGTCAGGGTTCTCTAGGGAGACAGAACCAACAGGATATGCATAAATATGCATAGATATATAAGACGAGATTTATTAGGGGATTCAGCACACACATGATTAGGGCCGCTGAGAAGTCCCACAAGAAGCCATCTGTAAGCTGGAGATCCTAGGATACTGGTAGCATGGTTTGGTCCTAATCCAAAGGGCCTCAGTGACAGGGTAGCCAATAATGTAATGCCAAGTCTGATACTGAAAGCCTGGGAAGCTAGAGGGCTGCTGGTGTAAATTCTGGAGTCTAAAGCAGACTAGCCTTGAGTTCTGATGTCCAGTGTAACAGAAGAAGGCTATCTAGCTCCCTCTCGAAAGACCTATTTGTCTACTGCATTTGTTCTCTCTGGCCCCTTGACGGAATCATGCCAACCCACATTTTTTTCATATATATATATATATATATATATATATATATATATATATATATATATATAATTTAAATTTACCCCTATTTCTGACCCTCTATTATCTCTGATGTCTACAGTTATCTTCCATTCCTTTCCCCCACACATTTTATTGATCACACAATTTTATAAATAATCTAACTACTTTCAATAGCAAGTTCAGCTCTTGTAATTTCAAGAAAAGCAGTTTTAACTTTAATAAGAATCAAAGAAATGCTAAGGAACTTTGCATAAAACTTAAAGCCAGGAAATGGGTTAGGATTCTGTTCAAATAGTAGGTACATGAACCTATCAACAGCTCAAGACAGGACACAAATCCTTAAAATGGGACATCAAAGCCTAGAAGAAAATCAGCAATATTTTAGTCAAAAGTCATAAAATGCTATTTCACCAGTTCAGTCTCATGTACTTAATCTATCTTCTATTGTGGTTCGATCTTTCTGATTGAATTCTGGGATATAATATTCAACTCCAGCCTTGTTCCTATGATTAAGTTGGCCATTTTCTTAGTTTTTGAGCTCTTATTTCTGTGTGTCTGTATTTAATTTTCCTGATATAGCACTGCCCTGAGAACTTCTTGGAGCTCTGGTCTGGTGCTGGTGAATTCTTTCAGGTTTTGTTTATCTGAGAATGTTCTTGTCTTTTTTTCCCATATGAAGGTAATCTTCTCGGCTGAAGTTGCTTTACCTTTAACACTTTGAATATATTTTTCCATTGTTTCCTTGCTTGCATTGTTTCTGATGAGAGGTCTGCTGTTAGCCTGATGGAATATCCTTTGTAGGTAACTTGCTGTTTTTATCTTACCAATCTTAGTATCTTGTCTTTGTCTGTGGTTTTGGTCAATCTGGCTATAATGTGTCTTGGAGAATATCTTCTTGGGTTGATTCTATTTAGGGTTCTTTGGGACTGGATTTTTTTTTTGAGAGGTTTTTACTATAGGGCATGTGCGCTCGCCAGACAGACAGAGAGAGACATAGAGACAGAAAGCAAGAAATCACCCCCCAGGGGGGATGGTCACGCTGCAACCCCTTCTCCATTCTCCTCTCGGGATCTTGGGCATGCACGCACACGCGCCCGGTATGAGTTTTAAGCCACTGGGTCCGGGACGTGAACCGCGGTTGACTATGTGGGAGTCCAGCGACATGGCCATTACACTAACTGCTGGTTCCCGGGACTGGATTTTTGAGCGCCTCTTTAGGTTTGGAAATTTTTCTTGCAGGACTTCATGGAATAGATTATCAATGCCTTTATGAGTCTCTTCACCTTCTGGAATGACAATTATCTGGATGTCTGGATGTGACGTTTGATGGTATCTAGTATTTCTTGTATATTAGTCTCATTTTTTGGGGGGCCATTTTCTCAGTTTTTGTGGTGGATTTTTCTAGGCCAGCAATTTTCTCTTTTACATCTAAGATTCTATTTTGTGTATCATCTAGTCTGCTTTTAATACTTTCAAGGGAGATTTTGACTTCCTGTATTATAACCTTCATCTCTAACAGGACCATTTTATTATTTTTGAAGTGTGTAATTCCTCTTTTAGATCTTGCAAGAATTTTCTCACCTCCTGGAACTCTTCATCTCCTTTCTCTTCCACAGTTCATTGTCTCTCTTCTCTTCCATATCTGTTAGCTTCGCCATTATGAATATTCTAAATTCTTTATCAGACATTTCCATAATTTCCATTGAACTTTCTGTGGATGAAGAGGAGTTATTCTTTTCCCTTGGAGGAGAGGTATTTTATTGCTTTCCCATATTTCTTGTGGCCCTGTAGTGATTTCTAGTCATCCGATGGATGGTGTGTTTCTTCCTAAACTTGAAGTTCAATCATAGCGTTCAGGAGTGTGCAGAAAGAGGTGATCTGAAATCTCTTTGCCATTTCATTTTGATCCTTTTGCACAGCAAATTCAGTAGATATTGAGGAATATGTTAACCCTAATAGTATTTGGATCTTTGGCTACAGTTCCCTTAGATCTGTCTAGAAACTCAGTGAATGGAGATTGAAGAGCAGAGAGATGAGATAAAAGAAAAAGAAAACAAAACAGGGAGAGAGAAAGAACAACAAAAAGAACCAAGAAACAGAGAAAAAAGGAAGTAAAAAAATAAGACAACTAAAAAAGAATTTGTTTTTAAAAAAGCAAAAAACAGATATCCGCTTGCGTACATGAGAAATCACTGGTTCTCAGGAGCCAGAAAGCCCACCCACATTGAAAACAGATCTTCCACATCTAGTCTACTCAGACTTGCATGGTAATCTCTTCTAGAAACACCACCACAGACATCCTGTCTCATTGTCTCTCTCTCTCTTTCTCAGTGAGCACACACATTTTAAGGCAAAAACATCTTTAAAAAACCCCAAAACATAAAAACCTACTACCTGACAACCAAATAATTTTTCAGTTTAATTCTCAAGATATTTTGTCAAGCTCATTCTGCTTCACCGCTGTAATGGGATGACAATGCACTGCTTAGAAGTGCGAGCAAAAAACAGTATGTCATCCCAAGTTACAAAGAAAACAGAGACACCCAAGAATCCTTACCAAGTTAGAACATGTGGAAACAGCAATGCACTGAACCAGATCCTTAGAGGATAAATCAAGGGGAATAAAACAGTGAATGGCTCATTCCTATTTAACAAAGCAGCCCTGGGAGTTCAGATAAGACTAGTTTCATAAATGCTACACTTACATTTTCCTTTTACCTGAAAGTCCTGGCCACAATTCAAAGCCAGCTCATGGAACAGACACCAGGCCTATTTCTGGCCGACTTCTGTGACCGCGGAGCTCTTTCTCCAGGCAATGTTGACAAGCATCTTCTTTCTGGATGGTAACTGAGTTCTCCCATGGTACCCATTGTTTTATTTTGTTTATTTATTTTTTCATTAAAAAATAATCTACAGTGTTCTAATTGCGGCAATCTGTTTCATGAGAAAATAACTAACAGTACCTAAAATGTTTAGTAAGGGGCTAGGCTTATATTAATTACAGTCCATATATGCTAAAGTAGAAAAAAATACTGATGCCTTAGTATTAGTAGAACGTTTCCAGAAATGGAGCATGCGCTTCAGACAATGGCTGTTCTTCTTTGGTGTCCTTTACTCTCGCCCTCTACCCTGTTCCCAGAGTACACTTTGATCTGATACACTCCTCTTCCCCACTTTTTTCATCACTTTTGAAAGAACTGCTTTCATTGCAAAATGGATTGACTTAAAAAAATGTAAAAAGCTTTATACATGAACATAGATACAGGTATTTGGTCATCAAGATGTGTACCATAATTTGCATACTCATGGTACTCATTGTAAATAAAATAATTTCTAGTAACCAAAAACTAGCCTCAAGACAATGCCATTTAGCAGGTCTAATAATAATAATAATAATAATAATAGAAAACATTTATTTTTCATCCATTTTTAAAATTATTTTTTTCATTTAATCACTGTACAACTTTATAACATACAAAGTGAATTTTTCTACCTTGAATACACTGCATATATTGTCCAGTCAAAGATACTATCATACACATTATTAACAGTAGACAATTTTCCATTTTTGTGTCTGTTAAATGTTTTGCTTCTTTCCCCCTTGATTCCCTGCGCCCTCCATTGCCCACCCTTCTCCTGCACTCTTTAGTTTGTTATTATTATTATTTTATTTTCAAGAAACGCAGTATTAGCTTTAATGATTCAAAATAAAAAATGTTAAGAAAAATTGCTTAAGACTTAGAGCCAGAAAAAAGGTTAGGATTTTGTCCAAACAATAGCTAGATTCTAAAAACTTAAAAAACAAATATGAGACCAGTGGATGGCATAATGGTTACGTCACTGCACTCCCATGTAGTTGAGTACAGTTCGAGTCCCGATCCAGTGGCTTAAAACTTACGCTGGGCACATAGTTTGAGTCCTGGATCCAGCAGCTTAAAACGTACTCCGGGCACCTGTGTGTGTGTGTCCAGAATCCCAAGAGGAGAATAGAGAAAGGATTGCGGCATGGCTATCGACTCTGGAGGGTGATTTCTTACATTTTTTCTCTCTATCTCTCTGGTGAGCGCACACGCCCTATAGCAAAAACCTCTCCAAAAAACAAACCAAAAAAATGGACAGAGGTAAAATCTAGTAACAAGGGCACTATAATTTTCCTCTGAAACATTTTTTCTCTCTCCATTCCCCTTTTTACCAAAGAGAGGTATAAACTAATTTATTTGCAAAAAAACCAAGTTTAGTCTCAAGTTAGATTGTTATTTGTAATTGATGTAGTTGGCTTTGCTGGAACCTTTCATATGGAACTTCAGATTAGAGTCTTTTTTTTTTTGGAGAGGTTTTTGTTATAGGGCACATGTGCTCGCCAGTCAGACAGAGAGATAGAAAGCGAGAAATTACCCCCCTGGGGGATGGCCACACCGCAATCCCTTCTCCTCCATTCTCCTCTCAGGATCTTGGGCACGCATGCACACGTGCCTGGCATGAGTTTAAGCCACTGGGTCCTGGACTCGAACCGCAGTCAACTACATGGGAGTCCAGCGACATAGCCATTACGCTAACTGCTGTTCCCCAGATTAGAGTCTTTATAATGCCTCCCAAGGCTACTGAGCCAAGTCAGGCATTCACCATCTGACTGTGCCTTTAAGAACCTGTACCTGGAAGTTTTGGGGTCTGCCAGGAAGAGACCTTCTTTAATTACCTGCCAGGCAGAACTGTTTATGGTACCAGGCAACTTTTCCAGGAGCTTCTGTTGGCTTTCTTGCCATCTACCTAAGTTCCTTAGCTCTCTGGTCATATTATCAGATATGACATTCCAGTCAAAGCCCTGGAAATAACCAGTGTTTCCAATTTCTGAAGCAAGGTGACAGGTATTATTGAACTTGTGCAAATAACCATACTGCCATAAAATAAGAATACTCACAAATACTTTCCAATTCTGGAGGGGTTGGGAAAGGAGAACAGTTTATGTTTAAATTCCGTTTAATTTTTTTTTTTTTTTTAGCAAATGGCTGAAACTATCAACAGTCAAAAGAAAACAAAAATCCTTAAGTCTGGAAAACAAAGCATAGAAGAAAATCAGTAATGTTTTAGTCAAAGGTCATAAAATTCTATTTCTCCAGTTCAGTCTTGTAATTAATCTCTAGTCTGTTGAGTTTGCAGTGTTACTGTGGTCTGATCTTTCTATTTAAATCTTAGAAGTTTGGAAATATAACCTCAAAGTTATCAAAAACCTACATTCAAGAGTCTTTTTTTATCAGAATCTTTTTCACTAATTTCCTTAAAAGAGGAACTTTTTAGATTGTAGCCTATTCCAAAATGTTTTAGAAAGAGCATCAGAATAAAGCAATTAACTATGGACAATGAAACTTGAAATGGTCATGGTTCGAGATTAGACTTTACCATAACCCAAAATTGACAAATTTGATAATTCCTGTGACAAACTACATTAGAACTCTTTAGCATTAAAGTATGACTAATAGCATACTAATACATAACTGATATTTAAGAATCTCATACAATTTTGGAACACCTATTGACAAATTTCTATACACAGAGATCCAGACACCATTTCATATTTGACAATATTTCCCATATAATTTCAAAACACCAGAGAGTCCAATCTGCCTTTCTTTTTTTTTAATTGTGGCAACACTCAGAACTTTTTTAGTTTTAGTGGAACTACATGAAAAGTAAATATATTTTTAAAAGAAAAGCAACAGATTTGACCTGAAACTCCAACTTTTCTAAAAGTTATTCTAAAGTATTTCTTTTCTACATCATGCAGAGAATTTAACATTGGCACAAATACATTTTTTTCTTCATTTGGGTCACAATAATTTTGTAGTGTATAAAAACAGCAAAATTGGAGATAGAATCTTAAACATTAAAAAAATCAAATTTAGATCCTCCAAACAAAGTGAATACATAACATAATTTTGCTTGCACCAAAAATACAGAAAAAAGTGTCTATCTAACATGGAATTTTAATTCATTTCTGTTGGATTTTCTTGATTGTTTTTTATTCTCTTATGTCTCTTGGTCTCTCTTTAGTTTTCTTGGAATAGTACTCCCTTCAGTACTTCTGGAAGAGCTGGTCTGGTGTTAGTAAATTCTTTCAGGTTTTGTTTATCTAAGAATATTTTTGTCTCTTCTTCCCAGTTGAAGGATAATCTTGTTGGGTATAGTAATCTTGGTTGAAATTGTTTTTAACAGTTTGAATATATTTTCCCATTCTTTTCTTGATTGTATTGGGTTCTGCTGAAAGGTCTGATGTTTGCCTAATAAGATAACCTTTGAAAGTAACTTGGTGTTTCTCTCTTGCCATTTTTAGAAATAGTCTTTATCTGTGATTTTGGCCAATCTGGTTGTGATGTATCATGGAAAGAATCTTCTTGAGATGAATCTACTTGGGGTCCTTCGTATTTCTTGTTTGAATGGTACTCTAGGTTTGGAAAGTTTTTCTCCAGGATTTCATGGAATAGTTTACCAATGTCCTTATTAGATTCTTCACCTTCTGGGATACCAATTATTGGGATGTTTAGGTGTTTAATGATACCTAGTATATCCTGTATATTATTCATTTGGGGGTTACTTTTTCATTCTTTGTGATGACTTTTTTTTTCTATCTCAGAGGTTTTTGTCTTCTACACCTGAGATTTGATCTTCTGCATGGTCTAACCTGCTTTTAATACTTTCAAGGAAGATTTTGATCTCCTGCATTATCGACTTCAACTCTAGAAGTTCTGTTTGATTTTCCTTTATATTGTCTGTCTCCTCCTTCAAGTCATAAAGGACTTCCTCATCTCCTGGAGCTCAATGTCTACTTTCTCTTCCATCTCATAGAGTTTTGTTGCCATAAATATTCTGAACTTCTTGTCTGACATTTCTATAATTTCCTCTGATTTTCTCATACTTGGAGACAAGTTACCATGTTCCCTTGCTGGAAACATATTACTTGATTTTGTCATACTTTAGGCTATTCTCCGATTTTTAGTCATTTGGTGATGTATTAACTTTTGGCTAATTTGTTGGAGAAGGTTTCTGCAATTGTGAGGTTGTGTGTTTCCCTTTACTGTGAGATACTTCTGTGCCTATTTCTCTCTTCTACATGTTTTGTAATGTGATATCCACTGGCGGAGTTCTGAGTTCAAATATGAAGAGGAGTTTCTCCCTTTTGCTGCTGGTTCAATGGGGGCGGGGGCAGGGAGGTGAGGATATCTCAGAGCCTAGCAAAATTCAGATGTTTGCCTGCTATGCCTCTAGAACTGTTTATACATTCACTGGGTGGAAGCAGAGCAGCAAAATGAAAAAATAAGGTTGAAGAAAAAGAGAATACAAAATGTAAAAAAGAAAATATAAACAAAGAAAAGAAAGAGAGAAAAGAAAAAATACCAAAAACCAAAAGGTAACAACAACAAAAAACTTGGCAGAGAACTTCAGATGTATATGTCTCCCTGCAATGCCTCTGTTCAGTGTGTGGTGTAGGGGGAGGAGAGTACAAATTACCAAAAGAAAAGATTAGGAGAAATAGACAAAAAAAAAAGAAAAAAAATTTTTTTCTCTACTTCTCTTGTTATGGGCCAGTGAGGTGAGGTTGAAAGAGGGAGGCTGCAGTGGACCAGCAGTTGGTGTAATGGCTGTGTCTAGACTCCAATGTAGTTGATCGCGGTTCAAGTCCCAGACGAGGTGGCTTAAATTCACATTGGCCGCGTGTGTGTGTGCCCAAGATCTGGAGAGGAGAATGGAGGAGAAGGGATTGTGGTGTGGCCATCCTCTCGGGAAATTATTTCTTGCTTTCTGTCTTTCTGTCTCTCTCTGTCTTTCTGGCAAGCGCACATGCCCTATAGCAAAAACCTCTCAAAAAAAAAAAGAGAGAGAGAGAGAGAGAGAGGCTGGCAGCCCTCATGCAGGTCCCTGAAGTGGGCAGAACACCTCAGATATAGATGTTTCCCTACAGTGCCCCCTGTCCTTCTAGCTATGGGCCCGGGAGGTGAGGTTGGAAGAAGGGGGCTGCTGCTCAGGGCTGCTCAGCCCTAACTCTGGTCCCTAAATGGGCAGAACACCTCAGATATCAGTGGTCAACATTTAGTGAATATTTATAGCTAAGCATTATTCTAGGTGTTTTACATGGGAATCTCTCTATTACTTGCAAAAACCCTATGAAATGGTATTATTATCAGTCCCATTTTGTGGATGAGGCAAATGAGACCCAGAGAAGTTAAGCACTTCTTTTCTAAAGTTCTAGAGCTAGTAAATCTGACGGCTGGATCTGACTTCAGAACCTGTCATTTTATCACTTCACCACACTACAATGATCACAATAACCAATGTTGTTGTAATCCTCCTATATGTAATTTCCTATATTATACTGAGGTAGGGGACAGGGACCATAAAAATATAGTTAAGAGATAGGCCCAAAATGGAACCACAAAATGGCCAGGTTTTAAGATGGAAACAAAGCAGCTCAGCTCCTAGCTCAGAGAGACCTCTGGCAGTGGTGACTCAGTGATGACCGAGGCAGCATGACCTAGACTTAAATCAAAGGCTTTTTCTAGGCCCTGCCACATTCCAGGAAGAAAACAAGATAATGGTTTTTATAGCCCAAGGCTTCTAGACTAAGAATCTCCTAACCTTGGTACCCACTCCAAAATCAGGGGAATAATTGGACCCATCCAGCATGTGCCCCATCAGCCTCTCCTAGAACAAACCTGAACAAGGCCCCTCGAACCCAGATAAAAACCTCTTGCCTCAGTTCCTCCTCAGCAACCCATTTTACAGCACCTATTTTCTCTTAGGAAATTATTTTCCTTCAATTAAACTCCCAGTTTTGATACCCTATTCTGTGTCCACATCTTGAATTCTTCCTGAGCATGGGCCAAGAAAACATCTCATTGTGAGTGAGAGCTCTGTGCTCCCATATTCCTGTGTCAATACTATTTTAGGAGTAAAAAAAAGTTACTAGTAGACTACCTGGGAATGATTACTTTACACACACTAGCCTGAATGTGACAAGCTAATACATAAGAAACAAAAGTCAATGTTCTTAGTATATCTTTTTTTTTTTTTTTTTTTTTTCGGTCTGAATTCTCCTTCTTTAAAAATTTCTTTCTTGGAACTTCCACACTCCAAGGAGGCATGTTCTACGCTCTCAGAGCCTCTCAGAACCAGTACCAGTTAAGACCCTGCTCCCCTTTGCAGGTCCATGGAGGCGGTGGTGGTGGCAGAAGTCAGGAATGAGAGCATTGACAGCAGCTATGGGTATATGTGCTTCATGGACAAGGGCCTTCATAGGACTTGAAGCATTAATTAATCTGACTTGACTAAATTTATCTGATAACTACATAAATGATCTTAGTGTTGTAATCATAAAACTAAAAAGCCTTACTTAAAGAATTATACATGAATGCATCTTTAGTGAGCTATAACATATGACAGGAATCAGAAGTACAGAAGACTGAAATTATTAAAGCAGACAAAAATGGCTCAGAAGACAACACTTACTGGTCTCTTGCTAAACAGCTAGACTGAGAGAGAGAGAGAAGACGTGGAAAGCTGAATAAGCTGAAAACTTACGGATTATGCTGATGAACTGCATAAACAAATAAGTGAAAGCAAGATGCTCATAAGCTTGACTCTACTTAAAGGCTAAAGAAAATTATTCTTAAATAAAGAAGTTTGGGGACCAGCAGATGGTATAATGGTTATGTTGCTGGACTCCCATGTAGTCAACCATGGTTCAAGTCTTGGACCCGGTGACTTAAAACTCATACCAGGCACATGTGCATGTGTGCCTCAGATCCTGGGACGAGAATGGTGATTTCTTGCTTTCTGCCTCTCTGTCTCTCTGGTAAGCATATGTGCCCTATAGCAAAAATCTCTCTAAAAAAGAGAGAAAGAGAAGTTTCAAAATACAACTCGAAATTATAGTTCATAAACTTCAAAATGAAATTAAAAAACTTAACTATTGAATTAACTAAAGCAAGAGATCAATAAGAGGATCACCTTAGACACTTAAGAAGTCTGAAAAGGGACCAGCAGATGGTGTAATGGTTACATCGCTGGACTCCCACATGGCCAACTGCAGTTTGAGTACTAGACCCAGAGACTTGAAACTCATGGTGGGTGTGTGTGCATGTATATCCAAAATCCTGAGAAGAAAAGAGATTGTGGTGTGGCCAACCCCTGGGTGGTGATTTCTCACTTTCTGTCTCTGGGAAACATATGCACCATATAGCAAAAATCTCTCTTTAAAAAGAAGAAGGGGAAAAAAAGCCTGGAGAAAGCACTAGAAAAAACGGAGAGACAAAAAAGGCAGCAGCAGACAGCACAGATAAGACTTATCCAAGGGGTAGAGCTCAAAGCCTCAGCTACTGATAGAGAAATAAACTTACTTAGAACTTGCCTTCATCTAGAAGAGGAACAACTTCATGAACTTTTTGCATCGAAAGAGCAAGAAAACAGGAAAGAATGTGAAATAAGAGTTGCTTTTTTTTTTTTTTTTTTTTTTTTTTTTTTTTAGCAATGCTGAGTTCCAAGATGCCTTAACTAAGGAAAAAGCCAAAGAAGAAAGAAAGCATAAGGAAAAAATAAAAGGATACCAAGAGAAAAGTGAGGTTTTTTTGAGAGATTTTTTTCTATAAGGTGCATGTGCTCATTGGAGAGATAGAGAAAAACAGAGACAGCAAAAATCACTCCCTACGGGGATGGCCATGCCACAGTCCCTTCTCCTCTATTCTCTTCTCAAGATTTTGGGCATGCACACACACAAACTAAGTATCAGTTTCAAATCGCTGGTTCAGGACTCGAACCACAGTCGACCATTTGAGAGTCCAGCACTTCAGCCACTACACTAGCTACTAGCCCAGAAAAGCGATATATTAGACAAGCAATATATGGGTTTATAAAATTAATTTCATATTGCTCTAAGGATTGAAGATTTAAAAAATATTAAAGATGGCTTTCAAAATGTTGCAACGGAGTTAGCCAAGAGTGAACATGTGGCTCTTGTGTGGGCTCAATAAAAAATAAAAATTCTTCCTTTTTAATTAAAGATCTTACCTGTATGGTGAATGACTAAAAATAACTCAAAGAAGTTTCCAAATGGAAGCAGCAGCAAATTTACAGAATCAAATCAACACTCTTGAAATTTTTATTGAACATGAGAAGCAGAAGAGTATTTAAACAGAACTTCTCAAGCAAGAAAAAGTACAGCTTATGTCTGAGCTAGCAGCCAAGGAATCATTATTTTTTCATTTAAGGGCAGAAAGAAAAGTATGGGGACATGAACTGGCACAACCTGGATCTTCTCTAGGCCCAAGTTGTGGAAAACTAGAAACCCAAATTGAAAGTTTATATAGAGAGAATCAATCTCTTCAAAAGGCAATTGAAAATGATAGTGATGCATTAAGAATGAAGAGCAGGACCAGCAGATGGTGTAATGGTTATTTCACTGGACTCCCACATAATTGACTGTGGTTCAAGTCCCAGACCTGGCAGATTAAACTCACTCTGGGTGTGAGAATGCATCCCCAAAATCCCCTGAAGAGAATAGAGGAAACCCCTGGGGGATGACTTCTTGCTTTCTGTTTCTCTGTCTCTCTGGTAAGTACATATTTCCTATAGCAAAAATCTCTCTCAAAAAAGAATAAAAAGAATAAACAGAAGAAACCGAAAACATTAGGAAATTGAAAAACTATTTGCAATAAACAGATGAACAAATTAAAATATTGCAAAAAAAGATTGCTGACCTAGAGAAATGTACTCAAGAACAACTTGATGAAAAAATCTTCACAACTGTATAACATACTTGAGAAATTAAAAGGGCACAATAATGAAGGAAAAGAAAAACTAAAGCAACAGTTGAAAGTAAAGGGATTAGAACATGAAGAAATTAGAAAATCTTACAATACACTTGATCAGAACTGGCATGATAAAGGAGAATTTCTGAGTCATCTTGAAACACGTGTGAAAGAAGCAAAGGAAAAATTGAAAAAAGGATCGGACCGGCAGTTAGCGTAATGGCTATGTCGCTGGACTCTCATGTAGTAGACTGCAGTTCGAGTCCTGGACCCGGTGGCTTAAAACTCATGACAGGCGCCTGTGTGTGCCCAAGATCCTGAGAGGAAAACGGAGGAGAAGGGATTGCGGCGTGACCATCCCCCCTGGGGGGTGATTTCTCACTTTCTGTCTCTCTGTCTCTCTCTGTCTGTCTGGCGAGCGCACGCGCCCTATAGCAAAAACTTCTCAAAAAAGAAAGAAAGAAAGAAAGAAAGAAAGGAAGAAAGAAAGAAAAAAGGAAAGTAAACTTAAACCAGAAAAGGACAAAAACATCAAATTGCAAAAGATTCAATAGAGAAACTTCACAGTATTGATGGTGCCTTCAAAAATCAAGTTAATGCCATTGCTGAAGCTTATCAAGCTGAAATAATACAACTGACAAATGAAAAGCAGAAATGTGTTAATTCTGTGATTTTGAAGGTTCGTTTAGTTGAGATGCGTGGACTTTTGGAAGAAACATGCAAGAACAAAATAGCAGTAAAATTAAAAATGAAACAACTTGCTTTTGCTCTAAATGAAATTCAGGGAGAAATGGGATGATTTTGAGAATGAGTTTGAAATAGACCAGCAGACCTATTGTGAAAATGATTAAATATTGCTGTGATGTTGAAATGTCTCTACAAATTTCATTATTGAGTATATTTAAAAACTTTTGATCAACCATTTAATAATTGTATATGTAGATTTTATAAAACTATTGATAATTATGTGTGTTATTTAATAGAAAAACCCATCATAATAATTAGACTTACAACACTTTCTTGTTTGGTAATTATACATTTGCCTACAAATTTGTAAATGGAAAGATTAGTATTTTACTATATGAGGCAAAGAATTTTAATCATTATTACCTTATGTTGGTGAAGAACTAATGTTTATTGACTGTCCTTTTTAAAAAAATCTTTTTCTTCTTTTTCTTTCTTTCCTCCCTCCCTCCTTCTCTCCCTTCCTTCTTTCCTTCCTCTGTTCTTCCCATCTTTATCCTTCCTTCCTTCCTTCCTTCCTTCCTTCCTTCCTTCCTTCCTTCCTTCCTTCCTTCCTTTTCTCTTTCTTTTCTTCTCTTTCTCTCTCTCTCTTTCTTTCTCCTTTCTTTCTTTTTCTTCAACACCAACAGGGCACCCCAACAAGGTCTTTGTACTGTGACTCACCCACAGCCGTAGCCACCCTGGATCACCTGCTCATTCCCTCCAAGGGAATGAAGGGAGGCCTGGGACCCACACCTGAGATCTTCCCATGTGGGTCCAGTTGCATTACCACTGTACCACTGTCTGGTCCCAGAATACCTCTACATGTCTTTGAATAATCATTGAAAAATCTATAAAGTATGAGGAAAATTAAGGTAGAACTATTTTAAAACTTTCCTTTGGAGTACACAATATCCCTGATAAAATAAAATGTTCAAAGGATGAAAACCAGGATTCTTATGCAACTATAAAATGAATATGTGCCAAAGGTTTTATTTAACTGTTAACCAATGAGGAAATTGGTCCAAAGGGCTTTTGTAAAGCTACATATACATGGTTTAATACATTTCTGGATTAGATATAAAACTGGCTAATGACTAATTCAGTTTAATCTGTAACCTCCAGGGTTATCTGTTCTACCAGAGAGAAATTATTTACATCTTTACTACAGAAAAATTTGCAAATTGATTTTTTTCTCAAAGATATTAAATTGGGCAATATTGAATACAAAATAGTAAAACTCAACCAAGGACAGCAATAAAAATATGCCTACTCTTTTGTTTATTTTCAAGTTCAGGTGATTTTTCTCACAATTCATATTAGAATACAGAAATAGAGTATCGTGTCTAGCCAGCTCAATACAGGTAAAATGAAATAAAATAAAATAAATAAAATAAAAAAAGAGAATTAAAAAAAATCCCCAAACTAAGCAGAAATTTCATTGAAAAGCTTAAAACTTCTTAATAAATAGGTATTTTCTAATGACTAAAAAAAAGGAAAAGAGAAAGGAAATCTCAGTTCTCTATTTTAATTTAGCATGAACTGTAACAGCTAATGGGGCTCACTTTATAAGCTAAGAGCTCAAATTTAAAGATAAGCGGTGGGGATGAGCAGATGGTGGACCGGTTACATTGGACTCACATAGTTGATGTGCTTCGATTCCAGACCTGGTGACCTAAAACTCATGCCTGCACATGTTTTGGTGAAGAATTAATATTTATTGATTGTCCTTTAAAAAAATTCTTTTTCTTCTTTTTATCTTTCTTTCCTCCCTGCCTCCTTCTCTGTTCTTCCTTCCTTCCTTCCTTCCTTCCTTCCTTCCTTCCTTCCTTCCTTCCTTCCTTTCTTTCTTTCTTTCTTTCTTTCTTTCTTTCTTTCTTTCTTTCTTTCTTTCTTTCTTTCTTTCTCTGTTCTTCCCATCTTTATTTCTTTCTCCTTCCTTCCTCTTTCCCTTCCTTTTTCTTTCTCTCTTTTCTCTTTCTTTCTCCTTCTTTCCCAAGAGGGAAATTCCAAGAGGAGAAAGGAGGAGAAGGGATAGTGGTGTGGCCATTCCCTTGGGGGGTGATTTCTTGCTTTCTGTCTGTCTCTCCAGCGAGCTCACATACCCTATAGCAAAAATGTCTCAAAAAAAAAAAAAAAAAAAAAAAACAGAAAAAAACCAATACATAGTCCATATTACAATAATTTCAATAAATTATTAAAAAAGAGATGAAAAAGAAAAGAGGAAGATATTATGAAACAATAAAGGAAATTTAAATGTTTACTGGGTAGTAAATGATATTAAGGAATTATTGTTAATTTGGAGGACAATTGTAACAATGGTATTAGGGTAATTTATTTGTAAATAATTCTAATCTATTAGCAATGCATAACAGATCTTGACAATCATCAAGTAAGCCACTGGAAGAATCCTTAACAGGAGAAAAAGGAAGTGGGTTGTAGAATTCCAAGAAGTCTCACCTTTTTCAAAAAAAGTTTTGAACATTCCCCCCTTCTATTATCTAATCACATTTCCCATTGCCCTGTTTACTTTGTTTTAAACTCCTCATTTCAAAACAGATGAGCAAAAAGTTAATTTGCAAGTTCATCTTCTGCTTCTCCATTCCTTGGCTATAGAATAAAGCCTGTGATATGACACTCACTTATGGTTTCATAAGTTGTGACACCAAGATTTCATCTTTGGGAATTAATTGAAAATTGCTAGCAGTTATAACAATCCTGCTCTTGTAGCTCTTCCCTGTTGATGAGGAAGTACATGTGCCTTTATTCTGGATGACTGAGAAGAGTGAAGTTTCAGGAATGAGGACTGGACCTGAGACTGTCTCTGGTGTAGGAGAGAGGGAAATAGGAAAAAGAGGGTTTTGGGACAAGAAACTTAGTCACGAATAAAATGCAGATATCTTGGGAATTTAATCCTGATTTTAGATGGGATATTATTTACAAACCTGCCATCTGGCATGCTTGCTAACATCTGGGTATGTAGTTTTTAGGGCTGGGACTGCAGTGCAAGCTCACTGGAGAGCTTCCAGCGGTGAAAGTCAGAGTTCCACCTGGACTGGAAGGCGTGATGGAGAGTAGGACTGCAACATTAGTGAAGGAGCCAGATTTTGATACGTGTTTATTCTTAACCTAGAGGACGTTTGGTGTTAGAGAACAACAGAAATGCCATGCTTCAAGAACACCATGGATCTCTGGACATTGAGTGGATGAGTGAATGCATGCTCAGGGTACGTGGCCTTCCTGCCTGCAAAAAGGAGGCCAAAACCTGCCTTCCTGCTTGCAAACAACAGGAAGCCGCTAGATGGGTATGTGATGTGATAAATAGATATTTTCAGATTCCCAGGTGTTCTGTCCAGCCGCTGGTGTCATTTACTCTCATGGCCTTATGAAAGTCCATTCAATTTGGTTTAAAAAATGAGGGCTCATACAATTTAAGTGCTTTTCAAGTTCACATGACTTAAAACTTTTAACAAATAAGCTGACTTCAAATGCAGTACAAAAAGAGTTTGTGGTTAAGTCAAGTACTTAAGCTTTTCATTGTCCTTTGATAAGGCTTCTCTCAAAGAATCAAATTCTAAATTTAGTTCTTTGACCTCAAAATAACTTTTGGATGTTTACAGAGGGTCCCTGAAATGAATAAGGGTTATTTTAATATGTTAAATGATATAGGGAACATTGTGAAATTAAGTAATTTTAATTCTCTTTATATTACATTTGAGTTGTATGTATGAATATGTTATATGAATAGTTATGTATATGTCTGTCTGTCTGTTTTTATATATGTATTGTGTTCCAAAATAATTTGAGATTCCTAGGAATCTATAATATAATATTTATCAGACATGTTAAACTGGTGTTATGTCACAGATCCAATTGTTGGTTGTGAGTTCTTGTCAGGTCTTTAACTGGTTGGTTCAAGTCTTATTGTCCGTAGTTAACTGTCTTTTTAAAAGCTTTTTGCAAATGTCTTTAAGGGAATTCATGAAGAGGATGGAAAGAGGTTGTATTCTTGTAAGTACAGGTTTCTGATGACCTAATCATTAAACTGGATAAAAATCTTCAGTCTGTACAAAAAGACTAATTGGTTTTCTAAACTGCTAAGCCAATCATTAAGCAGAACTAAAATTAACCAAAAACAAAAACGTTTTGACAAAATTACATGCCAAGTCAGTCAATACCAAAATTGTTAACCTGGCTCACTGTCTAAGTTCAAATATAAATGGTTAAGATCTGTAATTTGAATAAATTCCATGGGATTGATTCAAGTCAAATTGCCTAAGGCCATAGCTATCTAATTACCTGTGGAGTAGCCATTCAGGACAATTTTCTATTAAAGGATTATTTTACTCAACTTTATTTATTTAATTACTTTGTTTTAATTTGACCAGAGAGGGAGAAAGAGAGTGAGAGAGAGAAAGCGAGAAAGCAAGTTGCCAAGTCTGGAACTCAAATCGTGGTGGGCTGGTGGGAGTCCAGCACCATTAACCACCAAGCCACCTGTCACCCCCATTCAATAACTTCTACCTAAAGACATGATCTGAAAAAAAAAAGCCCAGGTCAGAAGAGACTTTTTCCAATGTGGAATTCTGGACACTGGACAATGCCCATAATTGACATTCTCCTGCTCCCAGTGGGACTTTGTCCCCAAAGTTGGTCACTAGAGACAGGAATGCCCCAAGCTCTGAAGGGAGCCTGGGACTTCTAAGTCTATGCTGGTCTCTGAAATCGAGGATTAATGAGGCCGAGATCCTTATGACTCCCCTTAACATCTAAAAATCTCATTGGACAAGCCTCAGATAAACCTTAAGGTGACAAAGGCATGTTCTTTCAGATATAGATTTTAAAATTAGAGGTTAAAGTAATTTCTAAAAATAAACATAAAAAGAGAAAAAAAGACTAATAATTAAGAAATGAAAGGAAAGTTATATAAAATGTATTTCTATTAAGAAGGTTCAAAGGGAAGGTTTTAGTATAGTAGAAATTTTGTATGGTAAATATTTGCCTTAAGGTAAAATGGCTAGATTATCTAAGAATAGAAGAGAAGGGACAAAAATTAAAAGGTCTAAAACATGTTGTTGAAGGTTTGAGTTATGTTGAAAGAATCTAAGAAAGAATTACAAAGATTAATAAAATTAAAGTTTTTATTAATTAATATTCTAAAGCTAATTGTACTGCTGTAATGCCATCAGTCACAATCAGCCCCTAAAAAAGTCAAGTTAAAATGTCCTTGGCAGTATCTCAGGTACACAGTAGGAACACATACTATTAGGTCTCAAAAATTAACATGAAAGGGACCAGCAGTTAGCGTAATGGCTATGCTGCTGGACTCCCATGTAGTTGACCACAGTTTGAATCCTGGACCCAGCGGCTTAAACTCACGCTGGGCTTGTGTGCGTGTGTGCCCAAGATCCTGAGAAGAGAATAGAGGAGAAGGGATTGCAACGTGGCCATCCCCCCTGGGGGGGTGATTTCTCGCTTTCTGTCTCACTGTCTCCCTCTGTCTTTCTGGCAAGTGCATGCGCCCTATAGCAAAAACCTCTCCAAAAAAAGAAAAAAAAATTAACATTAAATATTCCAACTAAACTAACCTTCAACTCCTTACAACTACTTGGAAATATAAACTGGTCCATCTCATTTTAGGACAAGTTACAAATCAATTACTAAATCTATTTAACACATTAAAGGGAAATACCAACCCGTGGGAACTTTCCCCTCTAGTACAAGAACTCCAACTTATAAAACAAGCTTTCAAGACTGTCAGTTATATCAAGTATCATTAAAATATACAATTGACCTTTTATAGCCCTATTGGTCTTTTAGGTCAATTTATCTCAAAATTACATTGGAATGAATATTTCTTAGTTCCTCTTGCCATAAAACCTTTACCCTCACCACAAATCTAATTGCCACTGTTATCATCAAAGGTTGTCAAGGTTGTATTCAATTGTTCGGCCATAATCCTCACCACATCTATTCACCCCTTACCCAAAAAGATTTTCAAGCCTTACTACAGCAAAGCTTACATTGGCAAGCTGCTTTAGCAGATTTTATTAACCCTGTCTTGTTTCATCACCCTTCTTCTAAAATCCGTAACTTTCTTATTCGAGTTCCTGTTTTAATCCCTACAAAAATTTCAAAAATACCAATTCCCTGTGCTTTAGCTATCTTTACTAATGGCTCGGATAAAACTCAAAAAATTGCTATTTCTTGAAAAAGTAAGGACAAATGACATTCTTTCACTGAAACAGGCTTTTCTACTACCCAACAAGCTGAATTAGAGCATTCTTCTTGGCCTTACATTTCCCTTCACAGTCTCTCAACATTATCTCTGGTTCACAGTATGTCATTCATACTGCTTCTCATATTGAACACGCTTACACAAAAGACATTCCATATATATTATTACAACAATTTCTAACATACTCTTTTGGATAATTGTAAACATCCCATTTTTGTAATGCATATTTGCTCATACTCAGACCTGCCTGGCCTGCTAACCTTAGCAGATCAATCAGCAAGCAGATCAAGCTGTTGTTGCCTTCAATCAGGCACAACAATCTCCACCACCAAAATGCTCGAGCCCTTCGTAAAGTGTTCCAATCACTGCTAAACAAGCTTAAAAAATTACTTGTATATGTCCCTCCTGTCAGCTCATTTCAGGCCCTTCTTTAGACCTTGGAGCTAATCCCAAAAGATTTTACTCTAATCATATTTGACAAACTAATATTAATCATGAGCCTTCCTTTAGTAAACTTACATTTATTTATGTAACTACTGATGCTTATTCTAAATTATTCATGCCACTCCTTTAGCAAGAGAAAAAAAGATATCATGCTATCTCTCATCTTCTTAAATATGTTGCCATTAGGGGTCTTCCTAACCAATTAAAAACAGATAATGGCCCCTGATATACCAGCCTAAGATTTAGTCATATTCTCCAAGATTTTAGTATATAACATGTTACTGAAATTCCTCATAATCCTACTGGCCAAGCCCTAATAGAACTAACTCACCATGTTCTTAAGGCATATCTAAAAAAAAAAAAAAAGGAAGGGGGATGTTCCTTTACCTCAGGGGAATCTTTTCAAGAGATTCTCCAGAACTTTATATACCATTAATTTTAAATATTAATGAACAAAATACTGCAGCCTATCAAAGACATTGGCAATTATCCCAGTATGAATCCAGGCCCTCATTATAGGCTTATATACAAGGCTGGGAATCGAATTCACAATGAGGAGGACCATACCCCTTAATAACCCAGGTCAGAGGGTCCACATGTGTCTCTTTACTTACAGGAACTCAGTGGATTCTATTAAAAAGGATCAAGTTCCATCATTGGCCGCCGTCTTCAGCCTCAACTCCAGAATCTCAGCCTGAATGACTGAGGCCCATTACCCCTCGTCCAACAAGCCTCTGAAATCACCTGGGGAAAACTGACTAAACTAGACCAACAAGCAATAACCTTTCTCCACAATATGGGAGCACAAGTCACCCCGAGAATCAACTTCTTGCTTATCTCAGTGTTCTCTCTCACAATAGTCAGAAGGTAATAAGTATGATTTATGTCTGTAACCTCTTCTTTTGTTTTTCCCCTATACAGGCCACTCAATACTGGGCACATATCATTAATCCTCCCCTTTTCAGACCACTTACTTGGTGGGGTGCTGACCCTCCTCTCTCCTGTAATGACATGATCTAGACTGGAGATGTTTGGCTCCCACCGGCTGGTCCTCTTTTAGGAAATTTGGAATGACTACCAATTAGTTCTTCTTTTGACATAGTTTTTCCTAGTCTACCATTCTGTCTTATGACCAACTGTCTCTATGGATGCTCTCAGATTATGCCACAGAAATACCTCTATCAACCCAAAACCCCTGGCCATTTCACTAATTTAACTTCTATCTCAGAGGTCACGTTTAATGTACCGTTCTCATCAAATGTAAATATACAGCCTCTTCCCTTAAACAAATGTGCACCTAATCAGAAATATCAATTTTATAATATTGAATGGCAACCTGTACCAGGGAGTTCCCTCGAACAACTTTGCTTTTCACCAATGGGACTCTTCTTGATTGGGGACCTCATGGAATTTTTATCACTGGGGGACAATGTTTTCCCTTTGGATCGCCCACCAATTTGACCATTTCATGGTCTGAACATGGTCTCTCCAGGCCTGTTGTACAACTTATTGACCCTACTCAAAATAGCCCAATTCAGTGGATAGTAATGTCTTTGTCTTGAGGGATATGCATGGTAATCATGCTGAAAAGAGAAATATAATACACTGTAACAATATATGTGATTAAATATAATACAAAAATTATGAAAATGTAATATAAAAATTATCGTAATAATAAATAAAATTAAATAAAAAGTAGCCCAATACATTCTCAACTTTGGCATATGGTCTTGCCATTTTTTCATAGAATTATTTCTCATGGATATTATCATCTCAACCATTCCTTCTGTACCATTGATCTTGCTATAATATTTTGGATTTTGTCATGATTTGCACTTCTCATCCCTATATTTTCCTTATTGGAACAGAGATATCTAATATTACTGAGCTCAATTCATATTATAAAATTTCCATGCCTAAAGGATGGTATACCTCCTGCCTTACATATTCTAATGTTACTAATTTAAGTATCTCCTTCATCATTCCCCTTCAGAGATAAGCACAGATCTGGGTTCCCGTTAATCTAACCAGACTCTGGGCCAAATCATCTACTCTGCACATCTCAGAGTCAGCCCTTAGCCTCCTGTGCCCTAAGAACTTTCTTTTTACTCACATTGCTGTCCTTGTCTGTGCCATTGCTTTAGCCAAAGTCACTATAGCAAGATGGCCTTTGCTGAGTACCTGACTCTTCTTGCTGAGGAACCATTAATTTCTTTTAAAAACAAAAACGGGAGAAATATTAGAGAACAACAGAAATGCCATGCTTCTAGAACATCCTGGATCTATGGACTCCTAGTGGATGAGTGAATGCATGCTCAGGGAATATAGCCTCCTTGCTGCAAAAAGGAGGCCAAAACTTACCTTCCTGCTGGCAAACAACAGATGGGTATATGATCTGATGAATGTATATTTCCAGATTCCAAGGTGTTCTGTCCAGCATCTGGAGTCCTTGGGTCTTACTCCCTTAATCGATACTGAAATCAACCTGTTCTGGAAATCCCCTTATTTTTCTGATTCTCTAAAAAACAACTTTTTCTAAAAAATAATTTTTCTTCCTTCTTTGCCCTAATAAATATGGAGGTTGAGAGAAGTTTAATGGGTGCATACCCCTGGTATGGCCTCTCCCTCTCTCTCTTGACTCAAATCTCTGTGGTTTTAGTAGTTGTTCAGTTTGGAATTGCTAATATTGTATAATAATACTTTAAGGTGTTATTATTATTACTGTTATTATTGCTGATAGTAATAGCAATAATATTGGCATAACTTGTTGAGCACTTATTTCATGCTACTTACATAAGGTAGATAGTCTTAATCATACTCTATAATCAGAAACCGAAGTACAGAGAAATTGGGAAGTTTCTACAGTCATAACTAGTAAGCATCAGAACAAAAGTTTTAATTTAAACTCTTTGAACACCCCATCCTGTTTCTCTTTTCCTATTTTTGTTTCTCAGCTGGTAGAGAGGGGAAAATGTGCTGTTACAGGGAGATTACTCCCTCCTTCTGTTTTAAGCAGCAAGATGGAGTTTTGAATTTTCTGTGGTTTATTCACTGATTCCCAAAGGTACCTGACCTTGAATTTTACTACTAAATATCTAATATAAGCCAATTTTTTATACTCAGCAGAATATAAATGAACTGGGTGGATATTAAAAAGATGGATGGATCCATTAAGGTCTGGGTTGCTAATGTCAGAAGTCCAAAGCCTTTTTTCTCTTCCTCTAGGACAAAGTTCCAATTAGTCTAGGGTCTCAGTCAAATTTTAATAAATCTTGATCAAAGGGTTGAATTTCAATAAATGAGAATAAGTATTTATTATAAAAGCTGGAGGCATTTAATGGCTAAATAGGTATTTTAAATGGGGAAGGAGAATCTCTCCTAAATAGGGAATTGGTATTTATCTAAGAAATGGAGTGGAGATTAAGGGAAAACTTAAGGAACTAGCAAGACTCCAAGAACTAATGAAGAAGTTAACAAATCTTGGGCTAGCCAGTGGTGTGGTGGTTAAGGCACTGGACTCCCATATAGCTGATCATGGTTCAAATCCCAGACTTGGCACCTTGAAAATCATGCTGGGTGTATGTGCATGCCCAAAATGTCAAGTGGAGAATGGAGGAGAAGGATTGTGGTGTGGTCATCCACACCAGGGATTAATTTTTCACTTCCCTTTTACTGTCTGTCTCTGTCTCTCTCTGGTGAGTGCATGTGCTGTATGGAAAAAAATCTTAAAAAACAAAAATAAAAATTTTTAAATGGAACACCATGTTTCTGAGGATTAAGATTGTTCAAAAGCAGAAGAGTTAGCTTTTGATGGTTAAGACATCTTTAGGAGATTACAGATGAGTGCAGAATCCATGCACAGGAGTTGGCTTTGGAAAAAGAACAAAACAGGGAAAAGTAGTAAGAATATAAAGATACATTTTTATTTTGGGGAAGGGACAGAGTGGAAACATGAAACAAGGTGGAGAGGAAGACCATGAGGCCTTCCAAAAGTCTTAACAGAGATAGAAGTTAAGGTGTGTGTGTGTGTGTGTGTGTGTGTGTGTGTGTAGATTGCAAAAGAATAAAGGAGTGTTAGCGGAATGGCTATGTCGCTGGACTCCCACGTAGTTGACTGCGGTTCGCGTCCCGGACCCGGTGGCTTAAAACTCATGCCGGGCGCGTGTGCGTGCGTGTCCAAGATCCGGAGAGGAGAATGGAGGAGAAGGGATTGCGGCATGACCATCCCCCCTGGGGGGGTGATTTCTCGCTTTCTGTCTCTATGTCTCTCTTTCTCTGTCTGGCGAGCGCATGCGCCCTATAGCGAAAAACCTCTCCAAAAAAAAAAAAAAAGAATAAAGGAGATCACTATGTTTTAGATACAGAATAGATTCTGTGAATAGAAGAGTTTTAAGGGTCTAGGATGAGCCCAGGTGTCTGACATGTCAAAGGAATTAGATTAAGATACCAACCGTGGAGGTAGAATAGTCTTGGAAAACATTCTCCAAACACAGGTCTAGTTAAGAAGAATGTGAAGGTGAATTTTCAGCTCCAAAAGTAAAGAACAGTGTGTGTGTGTGTGTGTGTGTGTGTGTGTGTGTGTGTTTAAAGAGGAGACATTTTCTGGGGTCTCCATGAAAAAACTTCTTGAAGTAATAAGTGAATACAGTAAAGTGGCAGGATACAAAATCAACATCCAAAAATCTATAGCATTTTTACATATGAACAACAGTTGAATGAAATAGAGCTGAAGAAAGAAATCCCTTTCACCATAGCCACAAGATGCATAAGATACCTAGCTAAGATAGTCAAAGACCTTTATAAAGAAAACTATGAAAATCTTAAAAAAGATATTGAAAGTGACATAAAAAAGTGGAAGGAGGGACCAGCAGTTAGTGTAATGGCTATGTTGCTGGACTCCATGGTTTGAGTCCCGGACCCAGTGGCTTGAACTCACACCGGGCGTGTGTGCATGCATGCCCAAGATCCTGAGAGGAGACTGGAGGAGAAAGGATCGTGGCCATCCCTCCTGGGGGGTGATTTCTCACTTTCTGTCTGTCTCTCTCTGTCTGTCTGGCGAGTGCAGGTGCCCTATAGCAAAAAACCTCTCCAAAAAGAAAAAAAAAAGATAAAGAAAAAGTGGAAGGACATCTCATGTTCCTGGATTGGAAGAATTAACATAATCAAAATGGCAGTTCTACCCAAATTAATCTACATGTTTAATGCAATTCCAATCAAATACCAGAAATATTCTTCACAGATCTAGAAGACAATCATCAATCATAGAATTTGTCTGGAATCTTAAGAAACCTCATACTGCAGAAGCAATCCTGCACAAGAGGAATGGAGTGGTTGGCATATCACTCCCTGATCCCAAGATATACTATTAAGTTGTGATCATCAAAAGAGCATGGTTTTGGCACAAAAACAGACATGTGGATCAATGGAATAGAATAGAGACCCCAGAAATAACTCCCAAAGCTTACAGCCAACTGATTTTTGACAAAAGATATCAGTCATTTAATTGGGAAAAGGAAAACCTCTTTAGTAAATGGTGCTAGAAAAACTGGGTATCCACCTGCAGAAAGATGAAACTGAACCCCCCATCTTTTGCCATTAACAAAAATCACTTCAAAATGGATCAAGATCTGAACCTAAGACCTCAAACTATAAAACTACTGGTGGAAAATGCTGGAGAAACTCTGGGGGACATTGGAATAGGCAAAGACTTCTTAAATAAGACTCCCAAAGCACAGGCAATAATCCCTAAAATAGACAAGTGAGACTATATCAGACTAAGAAGTTTCTGCACAGCAAAAAACATAGTAAGAAGTGTGAACTGACAACCCTCAGAATGGGAAAATATTTTTGTTAAATATGCCTCAGACAAGGGACTGACAACCAGAATACACAGGGAACTCAAGTGCCTTGTGTGAAAAAAAAAATGATTAACCCAATTAAAAGATGGGAAAAGGACCTGAACAAAAATCTCTCTAAGGAAGACATAGGAACAGTCTAAAAGCATATGAGGAAATGCTCAACATCCCTCATCATAAGGGAGATGCAGATCAAAACCACAATGAGATACCACCTAACCCCTGTAAGAATGGCAAAGATTAAGAATATAAAAAGTGATAAGTGTTGGCAGGGAATATGGTGAAAAGGGAACGCTCCTACATTGTTGGTAGGGATGTAAACTGGTCCAGCCACTGTGAAGAACAATATGGAGGTTCCTCAAAGATCTACAAATAGAACTACCATTTGATCCAGCAATCCCACTTCTGGGTATTTACCCAAAGGACAGGAGAACACTCAGTCAGAAAAGTGCTTGCACATCAATGTTTGTTGCAGCATTATTCACGATCACCAAGACATGGAACCAACCTAAATGTCCACAAACTGATGAATGAATTGAAAAAGTGTGGCATATATACTCTATGGAATACTACTCAGCTATAAAAAAAACAACAAGACTCTGGCATTTGATAGAAAGTGGTCGAATATGGAGGATCTATTGTTGAGTGAAGTAAGCCAGGATCTGAAAGAAATATATTGGATGTATCCACTTAATATATACTGACTATCTGCACTCGATGGTAGAGAGTGAAATATTGGAGGACATAAAAGAGGATACGACAGTGTGGAATGGGGGTGGGGGAGGAGAGAAGAGTATAGAAAAAGTAAGAGAACCAATAGAGAAGCATGACATTAGTAGGACACAGATATGGCTTATTACCTGTTGATGATGATGTGTATGGTATTCTCAACTGGATTGGTCTGAGAAATATTTCATGTTGGGTAAAGTCTTCTTTTTCTTTTTTTGGAGAAGTTTTTGCTATAGGGCACATGCGCTTGCCAGAAAGACAGAGGGAGAAAGAGAGACAGAAAGAGAGAAATCACCCCCCCGGGGAGGATGGCCCTGCCATAATCCCTTCTCCTCCATTCTCCTCTTGGGATCTGGGGCACACATGCACACGCGCCCAGCGTGAGTTTAAGCCACTGGGTCCGGGACTCGAACCGTGGTCAACTACATGGAAGTCCAGCGACATAGCCATTATGTTAACTGCTGGTCCCCCATATTGGGTAAAGTCTTTTTACAAGCAAAATGAGAAATAGTGATTGACTGGTTAAAAAATAATTGGAATAATAATGATGATGGCAAAAAACAATGAAAAGATATTGAATGATAAAGTGGGGATTTTAATGTCTCTGTATTGACTGACATGCATGGCATTCCCTCTGGAAAAAGAGATGTTATACACTGTAAAGTTATATGTGATTCAATGTAATATAAACAAGATTGTGATAACAAATAATTTTTTAAAAAATGTAAATTAGTACAGCCATTATGGAAAACAATTTTGAGGTTCCTCAGAAAACAGAAATGCCATATGATTCAGCAATCCCACTGCTAGACAAATATTCAAAGGAAAGGAAAACAGTATGTCATTAAAGATACCCATATGCCAGTGTTGACTGCAGTACTATTCATAATATCCAAAAAATGAAATCAATCTCAGTTCCCATCCACAAACATGAAAAAAGAAAATGTATTACACATGTATGCATGCACATACACATATATACACACAATACTCACAGACACAATGGAATACTATACAGTCATTAAAAACAAAACCTGGTTGTTTGAAGTTAATTGGATGAATCTGGAAGAATATTACTATTATTATACTTTTTGCTAAAGAGCATGTGTGCTTGCCAGAGACACAGAGACAGAGAGAGGAGAGGAATGGTCACACTGCAATTCCTTTTTTTCCATTTCATCCTCTTTTTGGGATTTTTGGACATGAACACACACACACATGTCTAGCATATTTCTCAAGTCACCAGGTCTGGTACTTAAACTGTGTGATCAGCCATGTGGATTTCACTGTCTTAACCAACAGACTATGATGTTGGTCCAACATTACGTTAAGTGGAATAAATCAGGCATCAAAGCAAAATGCTACATGTTATTTATATATGGAAATTGAAAAAAATGACTTCATAAAACTAGAAAAATGAAGAATGTCAAGTAGAGACTGGGAAGGATGGGGCGGGAAATAGATGTTGGTTAACAGAAACAAAATTACAGATAGATAAGAATAATGTTTAGTAGTATAAAACATAGGAAGGAGACTATGGTTAAAAGCTTACTATGTGTCTCAAAGGAGGATTTTGAATGTTACTAACACAAAGTAATAACAATGGTTGAGATGATGGGTATACTCATTACTGATTTAAACATTACACATTATATTCATGTACTGAAAAATCACATTGTACCCCTACATATGTGTATAATTATTATGCTAATAAAAATGAAAAGTTAAGGAATTGTTTAAAAAACCTTTTAAAATAGTTAATATCCCTTTCTTACACTTTAAAAGAATTTCTTTTTTTACTCATGCACAATTTGTATCATTGCACATTCATCATTTGAAAATATTGATTTGCTGACTTAGGGATATGGTAGCATTCCTGTTGGTAGCATATTTTATTATCTGCTCCCTACAATTGTTAATACTACCTGTGATCTCTTCAGGAAAGTCTTTTTTTTTCCCAAGAGAGATTTTTGCTATTTGTACTCTCCAGAGAGAGAGAGAGAGAGAGAGAGAGAAAGAGAATAATCACCCCAAGGGTGGATCACCATGCTACAATATCTTTTTCTCCATTTTCCTCTCAGGATTTTGGGCACACATGCTCATGTGGCTGGCTTGAGTTTTAAGCAGGTAGGTCTGAGACTTGAAACAAGTTTGACTATGTGGGAGTCCAGTGACGTAACCATGACAACATGTGCTGGTTCTAGGAAAGTACTTTTTAAAGTATTTATTCCTGTCTGAGAAGTATTTCATGTTGAGTAAAGTCTTTTTGCAGGGACCAGCAGTTAGCGTAATGGCTATGTCGCTGGACTCCCACGTAGTCGACCGCGGTTTGTGTCCCGGACCCGGTGGCTTAAACTCACGCCGGGCGCGTGTGCATGCGTGCCCAAGATCCTGAGAGGAGAATGGAGGAGAAGGGATTGCGGCGTGGCCATCCCCCCTGAGGGGTGATTCCTCGCTTTCTGTCTCTCTGTCTCTCTCTGTCTGTCTGGCGAGCGCACATGCCCTATAGCAAAAACCTCTCCAAAAAAAGAAAAAGAAAGTCTTTTTGCAAGCAAAACGAAGAGTGGTTGACTGTTTACAAAATAATTGGAATAATAATAATAACAATCAGAAAAAAATGAAAAGCCACAGGATGATGAAATGTTAATGTCTCTGTGTTGAGTGTTATGCTTGGTATTCCCACCAAAGGCTTCTTCTGCATGGTATTCCTTCTGGAAAAAAGAAATATAATACACTGTAAAGTTATATGTGATTCAATGTAATATAAACAAGATTATCATGATAATAAAAAATTTAAAAGAGTATTTATTTCTTATTAAGCTCAAGATGGCAAATATTAATTTTCTGAAATTGAAGCTTTCAACTTGAAAAAACAACTTTCATCTTTTTTTAAAAAATTATTTTTTATGATCGGTTACTTAATTAGGTCTTTGGCAAAAGTTTAGAACACCAACCTGTGAGGATAAGTTCCATTTGTAAGAGCAAACACAGATTGCAGGGAGCCCTGGAGCTGAGGAACAGCTTTGATTTTTGATAAAGTTTGCGAGTCCACAGCTTTCTGATCAACCTTGCGTTGCTCTGTAATCTTGTATTTTTCCTTCTCTGTGTCAAAGATCTCACCTTCCTGGTGTCTGGACTTCCACAGCTACTTTTTCTTGAAGTAAGAATCGGTGAGGTGCTTTGGGATTTTTACTTTTCTAATATCAATTTTCTTGGAGGTGGCAATGACAAATCTCTGGTGTGTTCTACGCAGTGGAACTTGATTGAGGCCAGCGGTCCAGTCACAAGTAGTAAGCCACTGCTCAGCCACTTCAGGAAAACTACTCTCTTGCCTTTGTGGCGTCCAGTGAGGATGATCAGATGGTCCCAGGAGTGATGCTAGCTCGCAGCTCTCTCACAGGCTGACTGAAGGTTTTTTTTTTTTTTTCTTTTTTTTTTTGCCATGGCTCAACAGCTTTTGAGGCACATCTGCAGTAGGATAATATCTAGACATTTTGTGAAATTTAACTCCCCAGGTACCACCATTCTTGTTATAGGTTATAGTTACTCTGGAGGGAAGCAGATCTCCTCCAACTGGTTTTGCAACAGTAGCAAGAACCTTCTTCTTTTACTTTTTAATCCTAGATTTAGTGGCCGAGTGTTTCCTCTTGTACATGGCCTTCCTGGGATACATGGCAGACGGGAGAGTCTGCTGATGCCCTGGATTAGGACGGAGTTTTGGCTGCAATGGGATTTCCCCTTCTTGGGCTTTTTAGCCTTGGGGTCACTTTTTAAAAAAAAATATTTTATTTAACTTAATTAATTAATTAATTTTTAATTCTGACCAGATAGGGGCAGAGTGAGAGAGAGAGAGAAAGAGGGAAAGAGAAAAAGTTAGCCACCAGGTCCATGATTGACCGTGTGGGAGTCCAGTGCCCTTAAACCACCATGCCGCCTGCTGGCCCCGGGTTTACCTTTATTTTCCCCATATTTTGAACTGCTGCTTTGAACAAGGTGTTTATTCAATATAAATTGTCCAAAAATGATTTAACCTTTTTTTCCTTTTATTTTATTTTTCTTTCTCAGATTAATTAAATTCACATTTTACATAAAGTCCCCATTATGATGTATACAATATACCTATACATATATAGTTTTCAACAGAGAACTCTACATTTTTGGTGTTAAATGGTTCTTCCCTTTGCCCCCCACGCCCCCTCTCTACCACCCACTCCCCACCATCCTCTCCCCTCCCTTACAGCCTCTGGTATCTACATTTATACTTTCCGCTATCATATCTTCAGATCTTTCTCCTTCTGCCAGAGTGCTGATATATTATGTTTTTTTTCATTGCACATCTTTACAGTGTACAGCACGGTTTTTCCCAGCATGAGTACAGTGCACATAAGTCAAGACAATGATATCACCATGTACATCATCATCAGCAGACCACTCTTCATCTTTGTGTCTATTAAGTGTGGTGTTTGTTCCCTGAATCCCTCCCCTCCGCCCTCCGTTACTCATTCCCATTACCTCCCCCACACTGTCTCCAGTATCTGCAGTTGCCATCCCTGCCACTATACCCTCCAGTTCCTTCACTTTTTTTTTTTTTCCCAATTATCAGCACATAAAGTTTTTTACAATAGGGAACATAGATTCTACTCAGGGTTGGGTTAAGGGTGGGTCTCGTGCAGTTCCGCAATTGTAGGTGAGTCTTCATGGGATACAGTTTCAGGAAAGCGGTTCTGGTAAGCAGAGATGGTTATCAGCCGATGCGGCACAGCATCCATCCTGTGATTACCGGGAATGGTGTTGTGGGGATCTGCAGTGTGAGTCATCCTCGGGTATCTGGCTTCCTTAAGAATGGTAAAATAGTTCTTGTTTTTCCCTGAGGTAATGCAGGACTGGTAACCATCATCTTCTCACTGTCCATAGGCAGAGAAAATACTCCTATACAATATATTTCTCAATTGGTTCAAGACAGCCAAAGTCCCTCTCCGTTGCCCACAGTTGCAAGTTCTTAATCCTTGTTTTCGGCTTCAGTTTGTCGCCCGCAACCAGCAGCCACGCACAGGCCCGGGGGCTATGTGCAGGCGCAGGCCCGGCGGCCACACGCAGACCTGGCAGCCACGCTTAGGCCCGGCGGCCACTCTCAGGCCCAGGGGCCACGTGCAGGCCTGGCTGCCACACGCAGGCCCGGTGGCCACATGCAGGCGCAGGCTCGGTGGCCACGTGCAGGCCCGGCTGCCATGCGCAGGCACAGGTCCGGCAGCCACACGCAGGCCCGCCAACGGAGGATAACCATGCTGCAATCCCTTCTTCTCCATTCCCCTCTCAGGATCTTGGGCATACATGCACACGTGCTTGGTGTGAGTTTAAACCACTGGGTCTGGGACTCAAACCACGGTTGGCTACATGGTAGTCCCGTGACATAGCTATCACACCAACTGCTGGTCCCTGGAAAAATTTTAAAACAGTAAAGATGGAAAGAATAGCTTTCCTTATTTAATTCTAACGATCATGTGAGGGAGGTGCTATTTTTATTTTACAGCCAAAGAAATAGAGGGTCTGTTTCTGTTTTATTGGTTCAGGTCTCAGCAACCACACAAGTGTAATCAATGCCCATGGGAAGAACAGGTGGATGTCTTGGTTCTCTGTCCACGTACGTGCTGGGCTCCGTCCACCTCTTCTCTGTCCACGTACGTGCTGGGCTCCGTCCACCGCTTCACTGTCTGTGTACGTGCCGGGCTCCGTCCACCGCTTCACTGTCCGTGTACGTGCCGGGCTCCGTCCACCTCTTCACTGTCCGTGTACGTGCCCGACTCCGTCCACCGCTTCACTGTCCACGTACATGCCGGGCTCCGTCCACCGCTTCACTGTCCACGTACGTGCCGGGCTCCGTCCACCTCTTCACTGTCCACGTACGTGCCGGGCTCCGTCCACCTCTTCTCTGTCCACGTATGTGCCGGGCTCCGTCCACCTCTTCTCTGTCCACGTACGTGCCGGGCTCCGTCCACCTCCTCACTGTCCACGTACGTGCCGGGCTCCGTCCACCTCTTCACTGTCCACGTACGTGCCGGGCTCCGTCCACCTCTTCACTGTCCGTGTACGTGCCGGGCTCCATACATCTCTTCACTGTCCGTGTACGTGCCGGGCTCCATCCACCTCTTCTCTGTCCATGTACGTGCTGGGCTCCGTCCACCTCTTCACTTCCTGACTTCCTTCTGGCTCAGTCTCAGTCCTGGGCTATGTCCTACATTCCCTAGACACGCTTACCTCTTATGAGTGATAGCAGATTGACTTTCTTTGGTAAAACCCTCTCTGCACTCTCTCAGCCTTTTCGTTTTTAGTGGTTCCATAAGTTTCTGGTCACCTGGGGTAACTTCTCCTCCAGGACCTCCAGACCCAGCCTCCTGTTTAGAGCTCTGATTGTCATTCATGCCCAGGCCTGTGCAAGCACAGGTTTGGTTTTGAGAGCAAGGCCTCCTTTAATATTACACACTTCATTTCTGGCGTATATCACCCTACTTCTGGTCTTACAAAAAATTTAGTGCTCAACATCAAGAATTCCCAGGATTTACTTCTGAGAACTATATCTCTGTGGTTACTCACCAGATAAGAGTACTTATGTATATACAATTTCCAGAAATGGTTTAAAATCAGCACAACCTTTTCAGGATCATAAACTGATTTTCTCATGTATTTTTTCTTCTAGTCTATTTTCCTCTCCAATAACCAATTTTTCAGTGTGGTTTAGTGAGTCCAGTGGAACACTTATTAGCATATCCTATGTGTTGAAGTTTTTGATCACTTCTGTTTTATGATGGGCAATCTGTAATAGAACAAGTAGGAATAGTGAAGTATGGTTACAAAAATAGCTTTATTATAATTTTCCTCCGTTCTTTTTTCATTTTTTATAAATGCAATCACTATACACTGCTACAGCTTATAAAATAAATTTACCCAACATGAATACAGTTCACACGAGTCCAGTTGAAATACTATATGTTTTGGCAATAGAGGGTCTTTTATAATCCCAGACAAATACTCTGATTGTTATAAATCTGTGAAGAATATTTCTGATAATTTTATTAGAATTGCATTAAATGTGTGGATTAATATGAGTTGAATTGCCATATTGACTATATTAATTTTTCTGATCCAGGAACATGGGATATCTTTCCACTTTTTTGTGTCATTTCAATTAATATTTTTAGGTTTTCGTAATCTTCCTTGTAAAAGTCTTTGACTTCTTTTTTTTTTTTTTTATTTATTTATTTTTTATTATCATCATATTCTTCTTTATATTACATTGAATTACATATAACTTTACATTGTATTACATTACTTTTTCAAAAGGGAATGCCGTGCATGTCAGTCAGTACAGAGACATTAATCTCCCCGCTTCAACATTCAATATCTTTTCTATGTTTTCCCCAATCATTATTATTATTCTAATTATTTTTTAAGACAGTCCATCGCTATTTCTCATGTTGCTTGTACAAATACTTTGCCCATCATGAAATACTTCTCAGACAAATCCAGTTGAGAATACTATACATGTCAACATCAACAGTTAATAAGCCATATCTGTTTCTCACTAATGTCCTGCCTCTCTATTGTTCATTTGTTATCTTTCTCTATCCTCTTCTCTTCACTTCCCCCATTCCACACTGTCCTATTCTCATTAAGTACCTTCACTGCTTTTATGTCCTCCAATTTTTTTTTCATTATCATAGAATGCTGATAGTCGGTATATATTGAGTGGATACATACAATATCTTTCTTTCATATCCTGGCTTACTTCACTCAGCAATATATCCTCCGTATCTGACCACTTTCTATCAAATTCCAGGGCCTTGTTATTTTTTATGGCTGAGTAGTATTCCATAGAGTATATATACCACACTTTTCCAATCCATTCATCAGTTTGTGGACATTTAGGTTGGTTCCATGTCTTGGCAATTGTGAATAATGCTGCAATAAACATTGATGTGCAAGCACTTTTCTGACTGAGCGTTCTCCTGTCTTTTGGGTAAATACCCAGAAGTGGGATTACTGGATCGAATGGTAGTTCTATTTGTAGATCTTTGAGGAACCTCCATATTGTTCTCCACAGTGGTTGAACTAGTTTACATTCCCACCAACAGTGTAGGAGGGTTCCCTTTTCACCACATCCCCGCCAACACTTATCACTTTTTATATTCTTAATCTTTGCCATTCTGACAGGGGTTAGGTGGTATCTCATTGTAGTTTTTATCTGCATCTCCCTTATGATGAGGGATGTTGAGCATTTCCTCATATGCTTTTTGGCTATTCGTATGTCTTCCTTAGAGAGACTTTTGTTCAGCTCATTTTCCCACCTTTTAATTGGGTTAATCATTTTTTTTCGCATAAGGCACTTGAGTTCCCTATGTATTCTGGTTATCAGTCCCTTGTCTGAGGCATATTTAACAAAAATATTTTCCCATTCTGAGGGTTGTCGGTTCACACTTGTTACTGTGTCCTTTGCTGTGCAGAAACTTCTTAGTCTAATATAGTCCCACTTGTCTATTTTAGGGATTATTGCCTGTGCCTTGGGAGTCTTATTTAAGAAGTCTTTGCCTACTCCAATGTCCCCCAGAGTTTCCCCAGCATTTTCCACCAGTAGTTTTATTGTTTGAGGTTTTAGGTTAAGATCTTTGATCCATTTTGAGTTGACTGTTGTTAGTGGTGAAAGATGGGGGTTCAGTTTCATCTTTCTGCAGGTGGATACCCAGTTTTTCCAGCACCATTTACTAAAGATGTTTTCCTTTTCCCAATGGATTGACTGATATCCTTTGTCAAAGATCAGTTGGCTGTAAGCTTTGGGGGTTATTTCTGGGGTCTCTATTCTCTTCCATTGGTCCACATGTCTGTTTTTATGCCAATACCATGCTGTTTTGATGACCACAGCTTTATAGTATATCTTGGGATCAGGGAGTGATATGCCTCCTACTCCACTCTTCTTACGCAGGATTGCTTTTGCAACACGAGGTCTTTTATGGTTCCAGACAAATTCTATGATTGCCCTTTCTAGATCTCTGAAGAATATCTCTGGTATTTCGATTGGAATTGCATTAAACATGTAGATTAATTTGGGTAGAATTGCCATTTTGATTATGTTAATTCTTCCAATCCAGGAGCATGGGATATCCTTCCACTTTTTTATGTCACTTTCAATGTCTCTTTTAAGATTTTCGTAGTTTTCTTTATAAAGATCTTTGACTTTCTTAGTTAGGTTTATCCCTAGGTATCTTATACACCTTGTGGCTACGGTGAAAGGGATTCCTTTCTTCAGCTCTGCTTCGTTCAACTTGTTGTTCATAAATAGAAATGCTATAGATTTTTGGATATTGATTTTGTATCCTGCCACTTTACTGTATTCACTTATTACTTCAAGCAGTTTTTTCATGGATACCTTTGGGTCTTCTAAGTATACCATCATGTCATCTGCAAATAAAGATATTTTCAATTCTTCTTTGCCTATTCGAATGCCTTTAATATTGTTCTCTTCTCTGATTGCAATAGCTAAGACTTCCAGTACTATATTAAAGAGCAGTGGAGAAAGTGGGCAGCCCTGCCTAGTACCTGTTTTCAGAGGAAAAGCTTTCAGCTTTTCCCCATTCAGTATAATGTTAGCTGTAGGTTTTTCATAGATGGCTTTTATTGTGTTGAGAAATGACCCTTCTATACCAATCTTACTGAGAGTCTTAATCATAAAAGGATGCTGTATTTTATCAAATGCTTTCTCCGCATCAATTGAGATGATCATATGGTTTTTATCTTTCTTTCTGTTAATGTGGTGTATTACATTTATGGTCTTGCGTATATTGAACCATCCTTGCATCCCTGGTATAAAGCCTACCTGATCGTGATGAATGATCTTTGTTATATGTTGTTGGATACGATTTGCGAGTATTTTGTTGAGAATTTTCGCATCTATATTCATCAATGATATTGGTCTGTAGTTTTCCTTTTTTGTCATATCCTTATCTGTTTTGGGGATGAGGATGATGGAAGCTTCATAAAATGAATTTGGAAGGTTTCCTTCCTTTTGAATCTTTAGAAATAATTTTAGTAGGATAGGGGTTAACTCTTCCTTAAAAGTTTTGTAGAATTCACAAGTGAAGCCATCTGGGCCTGGGCTTTTCTTTGTTGGGAGGTTATTTATTACTGATTCAATCTCCTGGCTTGTTATAGGTCTATTCAGGTTCTCTATGTCTTCCTGATCCAATCTTGGTAGATTATATGCATCCAGGAATTTGTCCATCTCCTCCAGGTTATCTTGTTTGTTGGCGTAAAGTTGCTCATAGTATCCTCTAATGATATTTTGTATTTCTGCTATGTCTGTGGTAATATTGCCTGTTTCATCACATATTTGATTAATCTGGTTTCTTTCTTTCTTCTTCTTAATCAGTCTAGCCAATGGTGTGTCGATCTTGTTAATCTTTTCAAAGAACCAGCTTTTGCTTTCATTTATTTTCTGTATGGTTCGTTTATTTTCTATTTCATTTATTTCTGCTCGAACCTTTATTATTTCTTTTCGCCTGGCATTTTGGGGATTTGTTTGTTGTTGTTTTTCCAATTCTCTGAGGCATGATGATAAGTTATCTAGTTGCCATCTTTCTGTCCTTTTCTTATGTGCACTAATTGCTATGAATTTTCCTCTTATGACTGCTTTTGCTGTGTCCCATAGATTCTGGACACTTGTGTACTCATTATCATTAGTTTCCATAAATTTTTTTATTTCAGCCTTAATTTCTTCAGTAGTGAAGAAGTCATTCAGAAGTAGGTTGTTCAGTTTCCATGTGTTCATGTATTTTCGGGGTTGTGTCTTGAAATTAATCTTGAGTTTAATTCCATCATGGTCAGAGAAGATGCTGGGTACAGTTTCTATGCCTTTGAATCTATAAAGGCTTGACTTGTGTCCTAATATATGATCTATCTTTGAAAAGGTTCCATGTCGGGGTGAGAAAAATGTATATGTTGTGGATGTAGGGTGGAAAGTTCTATAGATATCTGTCAAGCCCATTCCATTTATAGTATCATTTAAGTCCTGTATCTCTCTATTTATTTTCTGTCTAGAAGACCTGTCTATAGGAGATAATGGGGTGTTGAGATCTCCAACAATTATAGTATTTCTCCCTATCTCTCCTTTTAGCTCCAACAGTCTTTCCTTCATATATTTAGGCGCACCTGAGTTGGGTGCATAGATATTTATAAGGGTTATGTCTTCTTGCTGGATTACCCCATTTACTATTATATAATGCCCTTCTTTGTCTCTTCTTACAGTCTTTGTCTTGAAATCTATTTTGTCTGAGATCAATATCGCTACTCCAGCCTTTTTTTGATTTCCATTTGCATGGAGTATCTTTTTCCAGCCCTTGACTTTTAGTCTATGTATGTCTTTATCCATAAGGTGAGTTTCTTGTAGGCAACAGATAGAGGGTTTCTGTTTTCTTATCCAGTCAGCCAGTCTATGTCTCTTTACTGGAGAATTTAATCCATTGACATTCAATGTAATTATCGATATTTCCGTACCTGATCCTATCATTAAGTGAGCCATTTTCTTGGTTGCTCTTTGTTCTCGTATAACTGTCTCTGATTTTTTAGTTTTCCTGGTATAATACTCCCTTCAGAACCTCTTGAAGAGCTGGTCTGGAGTTGGTAAATTCCTTCAAATTTTGTTTATTCGAGAATGTTTTTATCTTTTTTTCCCATATGAAAGATAATTTTGCCGGGTATAATATTCTTGGTTGAAATTGTTTTTCACTCAACACTTTTACTATGCTTCCCCATTCTTTCCTTTCTTGCATTGTTTCCGCCGAAAGATCCGATGTTAGCCTGATGGGGTGACCTTTGTAAGTAACCTGGCGTTTCCCTCTTGCCAACTTTAGTATCTTGTCTTTGTCTGTTGTTTTTGCCAGTCTGGCTATAATGTGCCTTGGAGAGGATCTTCTTGGGTTGATTCTACCCGGGGTCCTATGTATTTCCTGGGTCTGGATATTTGAGTGCCTTTCTAGATTTGGAAAGTTTTCTTCCAGGATCTCATGGAATAAATTATCTAGGCCCTTATTATTTTCTTCCTCTTCTGGAATACCTATTATCCGGATGTTGGGGCGCTTGATAGTATCCAGTATTCCTCGTATATTATCCTCATTTTTCATGGTTGTTTTCTCAATCTTCTTGATGCTTTTTTCTAGGTCAGATGTTTTGTCTTCTACGTTAGATATTCGATCTTCTGCCTGGTCTAACCTACTTTTAATACTTTCAAGGGAGGTTTTGATTTCCTGTATCACATTCTTCATTCCTAGAAGTTCCATCTGGTTCTTGTTTAAGGTATCCATTTCTTCTTTCAAGTCATTGAAGGACTTCCTCATCTCCTGGAGCTCCTTGTCTCTTTTCTCTTCCATCTCAGTTAGTTTGGTCACTACAAATAATCTGAATTCCTTATCAGACATGTCCACGACGTCCATTGTATTGACTGTGGGTGATGTAGGTTTGATGATTTCCCTTGAGGGAGAGGCCTTTTGTTGGTTGCTCATATTTCTGGAGCCTCTGCGATTGTTCTTAGTCATTAGGTATTCTATATGTTTCTTCCTAACTGATTGTTAATAGTTGTACAGGCTTAGAAAATTGATGATTTCCCTTATGGTTGGCCTACCTGTTGCTCACAATTACCATTAACTGTTGCCACTACCCTGGATGGCCCAAAGTCCTCACTGTCTCTAAGGACAGGTGAGCCTACAATTGACTGAATAAGCAACACCCCAAGAGCAAAGAAAAACAAACTGAAAAAAGGAAATCGCGCGGCGCGCTTGCGCGCCGCGCGCTATTCAAATCACCAGAATTCAGAGTCCAAAGGCTAGTGGGAAAGTGTCAGACGATGCGTGACAGGACCAGGTTGGTCAGGTCTGGAGCCTGAGTCCGCCTGGTGCCCGGAACTGCTGGCCGGCTCGATCCGGATTGCGGGTGGGGTGGGGTGGGAGTTCGCCTTAAAGTCCCAGACAACCAACCTGGGGTCCAAGGAGGAGAAACGGTGGGGATGCGTGGAGATTCGGAAAGGTCGGGCCTGCAGCCTCAGTCCGCCTGGTGCCCGGAACTGCTGGCCGGCTCGATCCGGATTGCGGGTGGGGTGGGGTGGGAGTTCGCCTTAAAGTCCCAGACAACCAACCTGGGGTCCAAGGAGGAGAAACGGTGGGGATGCGTGGAGATTCGGAAAGGTCGGGCCTGCAGCCTCAGTCCGCCTGGTGCCCGGAACTGCTGGCCGGCTCGATCCGGATTGCGGGTGGGGTGGGGTGGGAGTTCGCCTTAAAGTCCCAGACAACCAACCTGGGGTCCAAGGAGGAGAAACGGTGGGGATGCGTGGAGATTCGGAAAGGTCGGGCCTGCAGCCTCAGTCCGCCTGGTGCCCGGAACTGCTGGCCGGCTCGATCCCAAAGTCTTTGACTTCTTTGGTTATATTTATTCCTAGATATCTTATAGTTTTTGTGGTTATAATAAATGGGATTACTTTATTCAGTTCTACCTCAGTCAGCCTGTTGTTTGTATATAGGAATGCTATACATTTTTGAATGTTGATTTTATATCCTGCACTTTACTATATTCATTTATTACTTCTAGAAGTTTTTTGTGGATTTCCTTGTGTCTTCTATGTATACAATCACATCATCTACAAATAAAGATAATCTTACCTCTTCTTTCTGTATTTGAATGCCTTTTATTTTATTATCTTTTCTGATTGCATGACCAGGACTTCTAGCACTATATTGAAAAGGAGTGGAGAAAGTGGGTATCCTTGTCTTGAACCAGTTTTTAGTGGATAAGCATTCATAATGTTACCATAAATTTTTCATAGATGACTTTTATTATGTTGACAAATGTCCCTTCTTGCCTGATTTTGCTGAGAGTCTTAATCAAAAGGGATACTTTATTTTGTCAATTTCATTTTTTTTTGCATTGGTTGAAATGATCACATTGTTTTTATCTTTCTTTCTGTTAACATGGTATATTCAATTTATGGTTTTGTGTATGCTGAACCACCTTTGCAACCCTGGAATAAAGCCTGCCTGGTTGTGATAAATAATTCTTTTATATGTTGTTGGATACGATTTTCTAGTATATTTTTGAAAAGTTTTCCATCTATATTCATCAGAGATTTTAGTCTGTAGTTGTTCTTTCTTGTTATGTCTTATCTGTTTTGGGGAGGAGGGTGATGGAGGCTTCATAAAATGAATTTGGGGGAGTTCTTTCCTTTTTGATTTTTAGAAATAGGGTAGAATGGGGTCTAGTTCTTTTTAAAACTTACTTTTTATTTAGTTATTTACATTTAATAACATATCTCTTTACAGTGTACAGCATTACTTTTCCCAGTATAAATACTATGCACATCAGTCAAGACAAAGATATTACTATATACATTATCATCAGCAAATAGCTTCTCTTTTTTTTGTCAATTAATAGTACTTTTACTTTTTATCCTTACACTCTCCCTTGCATACTAATTTTTTTTCATTTTTTATTGATTTACAAATGGTCTTAATTAAACTAAGAATATGGAGAAAACTAAAATCTAATGACAAGTGCATTGTAATTTTCTTCTGAAATATTTTTTCTCTCTCTCCATTCCCCTTTTTACTAAAGAGAGGTATAAACTAATATTTTTTCTCTCTCTCCATTCCCCTTTTTACTAAAGAGAGGTATAAACTAACTTATTTGCAAAAAGAATAAAAAAAGTTTAGCCTCAATTTGGTCTGTTATTTGCACAAAGCCCTATAAGAATTCAATTTCTGATGCAAGGCAACAGATACTCGTATTATTGACCTCATGCAGATTACCATTATGCCAGAAAATAAGAATGCTCACAAATATTTTCCAGTTGCAGACAGGTCAGGAAAGGAGAAGAGTTTATGTTTTAATTTAAAAAAAAATTAACAAATTGCTGAACCTATCAACAACTCAAAAAAAACCCCCCAAATCCTTAAATCTAGAAGACAACACATCAGTAAATCAGTAATGTTTTAGAAAAAAGTCATAGAATTTTATTTCACCAGTTCAGTCTCATGTAATTAATCTCTTTTTTGTTGAATTTGCAGTGTTACTATGCTCTGATCTTTTCGTTTAAATCCAGTCTGTTAACATTCAACATAATTATTGATATTTCCAGACTTGTCCCTACCATTAGGTTGGCCATTTTTTGGTAATTTTTTGTTCTCTTATTTCTGTCTGTCTGTCTTTAGTTTTCTGGTTTAGCACTCCTTCAGAACTTCTTGAAGAGCTGGTCTGGTGTTGGTAAATTCTTTCAGGTTTTGTTTATTGCGAATGTTTCAGGCTTTTCTTCTCATATGAAGGACAATCTTGCCAAATAAAGAATTCTTGGTTGAAATTGTTTTTCACTTAACACTTTCAATATATTTTACCATTCTTTCCTTGCTTGCATTGTTTCTGATGAGAGGTTCAGTGTTAGCCTGATGGGATATCCTTTGAAAGAAACAATGTTTCTCTCTTGTCAATTTTAGTATCTTATCTCTGTCTGTGATTTTGATCAATATGGCTATGATGTGTCTTGGAGATGATCTTCTTGGGTTGGTTTTATGTGGAGCCCTTCATATTTCTTGGTTCTGGATATTTGAATGTTTCTATAGGTTTGGAAAGTTTTCTTCCAGAATTTCATGGAATAGATTATCAATACTGTTACTAGTTTCTTCAATTTCTGGAATACTGATTATTCAGATGTTTGTGTGTCTAATGGTATCTGGTATTACTCATATAATATCCTCATTTTTTTGGTGCTATTTTTACAGTCTTTTTGGTAATTTTTTTTACAGGTCAGAGGTTTTGTCTTCTATGTCTGGGATTCAGTCTTCTGCATGATCTAACCTGCTTTTAATACTTTTGAGGGAGGTTTTGATTTTCTATATTACAGCCTTCATCTCTAACAGTTCCATTCGATTTTTTTTTAATGGTGTGCATTTCTTCTTACATATCATGACAGAACTTCCTCACCTCCTGGGACTCATTGTCTTTCTTCTCCTGCATCTTCTGGAGTTCATTGTCTCTATTCTCTTGCATCTCTGTTAGCTTTGTCTCTATAAATATCCTAAAATCTTTTCTGACATTTCTAGGAGTTCCATTTTACTGTCTATGGATAATGAAAGGAAAATCTTTCCCCTTGGTGAAAAGTCATTTTCTTGATTTTCCCATATTTCTCGTGCCTCTGCAGTGTGGTTTCTGGTCACCTGATGGATTATACATTACTTGCTATCTTCTTGGAATTAATTCTGAGTGTTAGAGGCATTCAGAAGGAGATGGCCTGCAATTTTTTTTTCAGTACTGTTTCCCTGAACTTCACCAAGCAATCTGCACTTTTGTCAATGGAACTGGATATTACAAAGGCCTCACAGTTTCAAGGTAATAAGGGCACATGGGCTGAGCTGTGGGGTTTAAAGTATTTAGATGTTTTGCTACTGTGCACCTAGATCTGCCTAGACACCCAACAGGTGGAAGAAGCAAGGTGAGAAAATCAGGTAAAAGAAAGGAAGCAAAGGAAAAAGACAAAAGAAAAGAGAGAAAAAACACAAATAAAAATACAAAACAATAAAAATGAAAAAAATTATTTAAAAAAAGGCTAAAAATTAGAACCAAGTGGTGCGAAAGGAGCAGGGAAAGCCCACCTCAGATGCACATGGATTCTGAAATTAGCAGGAGAAAGGAGTTGTCAGAGACAAGAGACGGTTCCTACAGATTTTTTAAACACACACACACATATATATAAGAGAGAAAAATTTCAAGAGAAAGGGAGAGGGAGAGAGAGAGACAAAGACAAAGAAGACAGAAGGAGAAGTGGGTATTGGGCTGGAAGGAGGGGTTTGGGGTAGAGGTTTATTCTGGTTAAAGGGGCAGGGAAGGCCCACCTCAGATGCACATGGATACTGAAATTTGAAAGAGATAGGAGAGGTTAGAGGCAAGAGACAGTCCTGAGCTTTGTAATATATTGAGGTAAGTGAGTAAGATGCCTCCTACTTTGTTTTGCACAGTATCGCTTTGGTAATATGTTTTTTTTTATGATTCCAGATGAATTCTTTGATTGTTTTTTTTCCTAAATATTTGAAGAATATTTCTGCTAATTTGACTTGAATTGTGTTAAATTTGTAGATTAATTGGGGTAGAATTGACATTTTGATTATATTAATTTTTCCAATCCAGGAAAATGGATGTCTTTCCAATTTTTTGTGTTATCCTCAATTTCTCTTTTTAGTTCTTTATATTTTTCCTTGTAGAGGTCTTTGACTTCTTTGGTTAGGTTTATTCCTAGATATTTTATTTCTTTTGTGGTTATTGTAAATGAAATAGCTTTCTTAAATTCTACCTCAGTTTTTTTACTGTTGATGTATAGAAATGGTATAGATTTTTTTATGTTGATTTTGTATTCTGGTACTTTATTGTATTCATTTATTACTTCTAAGAGATTATTTTGTGGATTCTTTTAGGTTTCTATGTATATAATCATGTCATTTGTAAACAGAGATAATTTCACTTTTTCTTTCTCTATTTGAATGACCTTTATTTTAGTCTCTTGTCTGTCTGCATTAGCTAAGAGTGGAGAAAGTGGGCAGCCTTGTCTTGGTCCAGTTTTCAGTGGAAAAGCTTTCAGTTTTTCCCCATTCAGTATGACGTTAGCTATGGATTTTTCATAATTGTGTTGAGAAATGTCCCTTCTGCACAATTTTGTTGAGAGTCTTAATCATGAAGGGATGTTGTATTTTTATAAAACACTTTTTCTTCATCAATCGATATAACCACATAGTTTTCGGTAGTCTTTCTGTTAATATCATGTATTACATTCATGGTTTTGTGTATGTTTAAGCATCCTTGAAGCTCTAGAATAAAGCCTACTTAGTCATGGTGTATAATCTTTTCAGTGTATCATTGGATATGATTTGCTAGTTATCTTATTGAGAATTTATGCATCTATATTCATCAGAGATATTGGTCTGTAATTTTCTTTTTTTTATGTCCTTTTCTGATTTTTGGATGAGAATGATGAAGTCTTCATAAAATAAATTTGGAGGTTTCCTTTCTTTTGAACCTTTAGAAATAGTTTGAGTAGAATGGGGGTTAGCTCTTCTTTAAAAGTTGTGTGGACTTCAGGAGTGAAACCATCAGAACCTGGGCTTTTCTTTGTTGGGAGGTTATCTACCACTGATTCAAATTCAGCATGTTACTGGTTTATTTAGGCTTCTGTGTATTCCTGATTCAGTCTTGGTAGAATATATGTATCTAGAAATTTGTACATTTCATCTAAGTTGTCTTGTTTGTTGGCATATAGTCGCTTATCATATTCTCTACTGATCTTTTGTACTTCTGCTACATTGTTTTAGTAGGTTCCTGTTTCCTTTTGAATTTGATTTATCTGGTTCCTTCCTCTCTCCTTCTTAATTAATCTAGCTAACAGTGTATCAATTTTGCTTATCTTCTCAAAGAATCAACTTTCGGTTTTACTTAGTTTCTTTATATATTGTTTATTCTCTATTTAATTTATTTCTGCTCAATTGTCTCTTTTTATTGTCTCTTTTCTCCTGGCATTCTCCCCCTCCACCCCCAGTTCACTGAGGTGTGTTGTCAGATTTTCTTTTTTTTTTCTTTTTGGAGAGATTTTTCCTATAGGGCACGTGCGCTCGCCAGAGAGACAGAGAGACAGAAAGTGAGAAATCACTCCCCAGGGGGCATGGCCACGCTGCAATCCCTTCTCCTCCATTCTCCTCTCAGGATCTTAGGCACGCACGCACACGCACCTGGCATGAGTTTAAGCCACCGGGTCTGGGACTTGAATTGCAGTCGGCTACATGGGAGTCCAGCGACATAGCCATTACGCTATCTGCTGGCCCCATGTTGTCACATTTTCTATTTGCCACCTTTGCATCTTTTTCTTATGTGCATTTTCTTGTTGATATGAACTTTCCTCTTATGGCTGCTTTTGGTGTGTCCCATAGATTATGGATTCTTGTGCACTCGTTATCATTGGTTTTGATGAATCTTTTTATTTCATTCTTAATTTCTTCAGTGGTTGCTAAGTCCTTTAGGAATAGGTTATTTAGTTCCATATGTTTGTGTATTTTGAGGGATCTTCCTGAAATTAACTTCAAGTTTAATTTCATCATGGTCAGATGAGATGCTGGATATAGTTTCTATGCCTTTGGATTTGTAATGGCTTGTGGTCAATTTTCAAAAAGGTTCCATTTTGGCGTGAAAAATGTGTATTTTGTATTTTTTGGTGGAAGTTTCTACAGATATCTGTCCAATCTATTTTATTTATGGTATTGTTTAGAACCTGTGTATCTTTTCTTGTTTTTTGTCTAGATGATCTGTACAAAGGAGATAGTGGCGTGCTGAGATCCCCAGGGATTAGTGTGTTGCAGTCTATCTCTCCCTTTAAATCTAACCACGTGTCTTTCATGAATTCGGGTGCTCCCGAGTTGGGTGCATAGATATTTATAAGTGTTATATCTTCTTACTGACTTAGGCCCTTAGTACTATATAATGTCATTTTTTTGTCTTTTCTTTCAGCTTTTGTCTTAAATCCCATTTTCTCTGATATCAATATCACAACTGCAGCCTCTTTTTGATTTCTATTTGCATGGAATATCTTTTTTCCAGCCCTTCGCTTTTATTCTATGTATATCTTTATCTATGAGGTGTATTTCTTATATGCAGTAAATAGAGGGTTTCTGTGTTTTTGTTTGTTTGTTTGCTTGTTTGTTTTCATTTTAACCAGTCTGTGTCTTTTGATCGGGGACTTTCATCCATTAACATTCAATATAGTTATCGATACTTGCAGTTTTATCCCTACCAATTTGTTAGCCAGTATGGATTGTTTTTTGTTCTTTTTTTTTTTTTTTCTCTGTCTATGTCTCTTTAGTTTTCTTGATACAATACTCCCCTCAGTACTTCTTGAGGTGCTGGTCTAGTATTTCAGTTTTTGTTTGTCTGAGGATGGTTTAATTTGTTCTTCCCATTTGAAGGATAGTCTTGCCAGATATAGAATTTTTGATTGGAATTGTTTTTCTTTTTGTATTTTGAAACATCTTCTCATTCTTTTCTTGCCTGCATTGTTTCATTTGAGAGGTCTGATGTTAGACTAAATTGGGTAAACTTTGTAAGTCACCTGACATTTTTCTCTTTCCATTTTTAGAATCTCATCTTTGTGATTTTTACTATTCTGGCTGTGATGTGTCATGGAGAGGGTCTTCTTATGTTGATTCTATTTGGGGTCCTTTGTATTTCTTGGGTCTGGATGTTTGAATGCTTCTCTAGGTTTGGGATGTTTTCTGCAAGTATTTCATGAAATAGATCTTCTATGCCCTTGTCTGATCCTTCACCTTAGGGAATATCTAGTATTAAAATATTTGGGCAGTTTATAGTTTCTAAACATTTTACATAAGTTGTCCTCATTAAAATTTTTTTCCATTATTTTTTGGTGGTTTTATAAGTCAAATATTTGTCTTCCAGTTCAGAGATTCTGTCTTCTGCATGGTCCAGAGCAGTATTAATACTTCTGAGGAAGGTCTTGATTTTCTGTATTACTCTCTTCATCTCCAGGGGTTCTGATTAATTTTTTTAATGGTTTCTAACTCTTCTTTCAAATCTTGCAAAGACTTTTTCATCTCTGTCACCATTAGTATTTCAAACTCTATTTTTGACATCCTCCAAATTTTTTTTGTGCTGTACAACGTTGAAGAACAATTGCTCTGCTACAATGAAGAAGGGTATTTCCTTGTTTTTTTTTTTTTTTTTTTTATACTTTTTGTTCCTCTGGCCTGGTTTCTAGTCATTTGATGGATTATACTCTACTTCTTGCTTTTCTGGTCCCAATTCTAGATTATAATGGGAGAAGAGTTGTACTTCTCAGATGTGTTCTTGATAGAGAGCCTTGTCTTTCAGACGGGTTAGAGTGTACATAGCCATCTTTAGGTGTTGATTCCTTTCCCAGTCACTCGAGACCAGATGCACCTGGGGTTGAGCTGGAGAATTTCAAAGAAAAGATAGAAAAGGAACCATGTGCCAGGCAGTTCTGAAAACTGTGAAATCTCAAAATATGCCAAGGTGGGCAGAAGGTAGCTAGAGGTCTAAGGTGGTTGTCCTTCCTCAGTTGGCCTCAATTGCTGCCACTGCTTCCTGGTCTGTAGCAGCACAAGCTCTAGGGGTATGGTGGCAGACGGATGCACCTGGGATGGGTTGAGAGGCAGGAAGAAGCCTGAAGTGATCTCCTGCCTCAGTTGCCCTCAATGGCTGTCTCCCTTCTCTGGTCTGCAGCATCGCAGTCTCATCTCATCTTAAAACTGCTTAATTCTTTGAGGCATTGTCCCCATGAGCTTTAAGTCATGCATCAATGATTCACTTGTTCCATCCAACCTTAAGTATAAATTTGATGTTTGTTCTTATTTCAGTTTTTGCAGAATTTATGTGGTGGTGATTTAGTGAATGTTCTCACTGAACTTTTTATTGACCAAAGTATTAATTGAATAGATAATAAGTAAATATGAATAAGATGGTGCTCGTCACCAACAGCTGTGATCCAGTCAAAGAGTAAGATAACTAAATCACTCCCAAGGTAGAATTAAATAGGTATCAAATAAAGGTGGAAGTTATGACTCAGAGGAGAGATTTATACATTTGAATGATGGACCAAGAAAGTCTTCCAAAGGATTTGACTAGAGATCTATTCTTTAAAGTATGATTGATATTTCCAGAGGTAAATGAACAAATCATTTCAATTTGAGGAAAATTACATAAGTAAAGGCAAAAATATCAGTGTATTCAAAGAAAAATGGCCCTGAGTTAGGCTAGAGATATAGTTTAGTTGTAACCAGCAGTACAGTAGCCACTAGTCGTGTGGCCACCAGGCAACCAAAATGTGCTCTTTTGATTGCTCTCTGTATTTTGAAGACTTAGGGTGAAAAAATATTAAATATTAAAATTATTCTTTGAATATTTTGGTTAAATAAAATGTACTATTAAAATTAATGTCACCTGTTCCTTTTTACACTTTAATGTGGCTACTAGAAAATTTTAAATGACCTAGGCATATCACATTGTATTCCTATTAGACAGTGCTTGTCTAGAAATTAATACCATGAATGTTAAAAAAAAGTGCCTATTTTCCTATAGGCAGTGAGAAACGGAATATTTTTGTGCAAGTAGTAACCATGATTTCCATTTCATGAATTTCTTTACAGGCAGTCAATGGTTGTTTAACAAATCACTTCACTGAAATATACACTTTTTCCAAGTGATTATTAATAAAAATTATTCTGCAAAATGTTCTACTATAACTCTTCACTTAACACATGTTGATTGTGGAAAACTCAGATAAACAAAAAGAAGGAAATAAAACTCATGCAAAATCCACCAGCACAGAGAGTTACTATAAATTAAAAAAAAAAAAAGTTGTCAGAGGGTGTGTGTGCTAGCTGGAAAGAGAATGAAAATGAGACAGCATACTCCATGGGGGCTGGTCACACCATGATCACTTTTCCTCCATTTCTCCCTCCTTTCAGGATTTTGAGCACACATGCACATGCACCCAGCATATTTTTCAAACCACCAATCTGGCACTTGAACTGCAGTCAGCCATGTGATCCAGCTGCCTTAACCACCATGTCTCTAGCAGGACCAACTATAAATATTTTATATTTTAGTACATACTACTTAGGTAGAGTATCAGGCTGAAATACTGTTTTTTTTTTTAAAGAATTATTTTGTTAACATCATTTATGTATTTATTGATTTTAATTTGACCAGAGAGAGACTGAATGAGAGGGAGAAAGAGAGAGAAAGAGAGAAAGTGAGAAAGCAAGCTGGTAGGTCTGGGACTTGAGCCATGAACAGCCATGTGGGAGTCCAGCACCCTAAACCATTATGCCACTTGCCGGCCCTGAAGTACTGTCCTTAAGCAGGTACACTGAATTCATAATATGGTGTAGTTTCTTATGGAAATAAATTTTGTTGTAGACATGTTTTTTTTTGTTTGTTTGTTTTTGTTTTTTTCTTTCTATACTGTTTCCCCCCCATTTTTTATTGAATTACTAAAGATCTTAATTAATCTAAATATTTTCATAGCAAACGCAGGTGATAAATACATTTCCATGAACACAAGTCTAACTTTAGGCATCCTATAAAGTAGCACCTAGCTGGGGCTATATATCTTAACTGCGGTCATCGAACGGATTTTTTTTTTCTGAAACTTTTCTCTTTTTTTGTAACTTAATTTACATTCTTTCCCTAAGCATCATCACAGCGTACAAAATGTAATTTCCCATCCAGAATATACTGCATAGTGACTTAATCATGCATATTATTATCCAAAATTTTCCATTTATACTTTCTAGAATTTTGTACCCCTCTTTCTGACCCTCTGTCCTTTCCCACCCTCTTCTCCCACTGTCTCTGGTGTCTACAATTGTCTTCTATTCCTTTTCCACCCACATTGTATTGATCACACAATTTCTTAAATAATCTAACTACTTTCAATGGTAAGTTCATATGGTACTATTAAGAAAACCAGTTTTAACTTAAATTATAGAAATGCTAAGGAACTTTTCTTAAAGCCAGGAAACAGGTTAGGATTTTGTTCAAATGGTAGGTGCATGAGCCTATCAGTCTCATGTACTTTATCTTCTGTTCTGGTTCCATTTTTCCTATTAAATTCTGGGATATAATATTCAACTCCAGATTTGTCCCTATGATTAAGCTGGCCACTTTCTTAGTTTTTGAACTCTTCTTTACGTGTGTCTGTATTTAATTTTCCTGATATAGCACACCCTTGAGAACTTCTTGGAGATCTGGTCTGGTGCTGGTAAATTCTTTCAGGTTTTGTTTATCTGAGAATGTTCTTGTCTTTTCCTCCCACATGAAAGATAATCTTGCCGGGTACAGTATTCTCAGCTGAAATTTCTTTTCTCTTAACACTTTGGATATATTTTCCCATTCTTTCCTCACCTGCATTGTTTCCAATGAGAGATCTGCTGTTAGCCTGATGGGATGTCCTTTGTAGGTAACTTGATGTTTTTCTCTTGCCAATCTTAGTATCTTGTCTTTGTCTGTGGTTTTGGTCAACCTGGCTATAATGTGTCTTGGAGAAGATCTTCTTGGGTTGATTCTATTTGGGGTCCTTTGTATTTCTTGGGACTGGATCTTTGAATGCCTCTCTAGGTTTGGAAAGTTTTCTTGCAGGATTTCATGGAATAGATTATCAATGCCCTTATGGGTCTCTTCACCTTCTGGAATGCCAATTATCCGGATGTTTGGACATTTGATGGTATCTAGTACTTCTCATATATTATTCTCAATTTTTTGTGCTATTTTCTCAGTCTTCGTGGTGGATTTTCCTAGGCCAGTCATTTTCTCTTCTACATCTGAGATTCTATTTTCTGTATGATCTAGTCTGCTTTTAATACTTTCAAGGGAGATTTTGACTTCCTGTATTATAGACTTCATTTCTAACATTTCCGTTTGACTCTTGTAAAGTGTGTAGTTCCTCTTTTAGATCTTGCAAGAATTTCCTCACCTCCTGGAACTCGTCAACTTCTTTCTCCTCTCTCTTTAGCAGTTCATTGTCTCTCTTCTCTTCCATCTCAGTTAGCTTCATCATTATGAATGTTCTAAATTCTTTATCAGACATTTCCATGATTTGCATTGAACTGCTTGAGGATGAAGAGGAGTTATTCTTTTCCCTTGGAGGAGAGGTATTTTCTTGCTTTCCCATATTTCTTGTGGTCCTGTGGTGATTTCTTGTCATCTGATGGATGGTGTGTTTCTTTTGAATTCTTGAAGATCAATTTGAGTGTTCAGGAGCAAGCAGAAAGAGGTGATCTGGAATCTCTTTGCCATTCTGTTGTGATTGCACGCTAGCTTTGTTTGCTAGAGGCTGAATTATCAGTAGAAAATCTTCATTTTTCCTGTCCCTGAAATGACTAGTTTGCAGGAGCCATGAGGAATCCTCTTCTGAAGGAAGGCCTTAACTCTCCTGCCTGGGCGGAAGGACCAGAGGGGATTATTCTGTCACATTTTTAAAGTAACCATCAACACAATGATTTATTTACTAATTTATTTATTTTAAAGCACACAGGATATTTATTTTTTATACATTCAATTGCTATACATCATTTAGATTGTAAAGAGACTTTACCCAGCATAATATACACCTCAGTTCAGCCCAGTTGAGAATACTACACATATCCTTATCAACAGATAATAAACCATTTTTGTGTCCCACAAATGTCTTACCTCTCTATTTTTTCAAATTTCCTTTCCTATGCTCTTCCCCTCCCACACTCTCCTTCCACTGTCTCTAGTGACCATAATAATTTTAATGCTTTTATACCCTCCAGTTTTTTAGTCTCTATCATAGAGTGCAGATCATTGGTATACATTAAGTGGAGACATACAGTGTCTCTCTTTCATAGCCTGACTTGCTTCAGTCAGCAACAAGTCTTCCATATTTGTCCACTTTCTATCACATTTTAGGGCCTTGTGTTTTTTTATGGCTGGGTGGTATTCCATGGAATATATGTGTCACACTTTTTCAAACCATTCATCTGTTTGTGGATATTTGGGTTGTTTCCATGTCTTAGCAATCATGAAGAATGCTGCAATAAATAAAGTTGTGCAAGCGCTTTTCTGACTCAGTGCATTCTCCTGTCTTTTGGGTAGATACCCAGGAGTGGAGTTGCTGGATCATATAGTAGTTCTACTTGAAGGTCTTTGAGGAACCTCCATATCATTCTCCACAGTGGCTGGACTAATTTTCATTCCCACCACCAATGTAGGAGTGTTCCCCTTTCACCACATCCCCTCCAGCACTTATCCTTTTTTTTTTTTTTTTTTAAATCTTCACCATTCTGACTGGGGTTAGGTGGTATCTCACTGTGGTTTTGATTTGCATCTCCTTTATGACAAGGGATGTTGAACATTTCTTCATATGCTTTTTGGCTGTTTGCATGTCTTTCTTAGAGAGTTCTTTTTTTCAGCTCATTTTCCCATCTTTTAATTGGGCTAATCATATTCTTATGGGTAAGCCACTTGAATTCCCTGTGTATTCTGGTTATTAGTCCCTTATGTGAGGCACAGTTAACAAAAATTGTCTTCTGTTCTGAGGGTTGTCGATTCACACGAATTACGGTGTTCTTTGCTGTGCAGAAATTTCTTAATCTGATGTAATCTTACCTGTCTATTTTGAGGATTACTGCCTGTGCTTTGGGGGGGGGGGGGGTTCTTCCTTAAGAAGTTGCCTACCCCAATGTCTCCCAGAGTTTCCCCAGTGTTTTCCAGCAGTTGTTTTATAGTTTGTGGTCTTAGGATTAGATCTTTGATCCACTTGAGTTGATTTTTGTTAATGGTGAGAGATTGGGATTCAGATTCATCTTTTTGCAGGTGGATAACCAGTTTTTCTAGCACCATTTGCTGAAGAAGTTTTTCTTTTCTCACTAGATTGACTTGTATCCTTTGTCAAATATCAGTTGGCTATATGTTTTGAGGTTTATTTCTGGGGTCTCTATTGTCTTCCACTGGTTCTCATGTCTGTTTTTGTGCCAATACCATGCTGTTTTGATTATTACAGCTTTGTAATATATTTTGGGGTAAGGAAGTGAGATGCTACCTACTCCAGTCTTCTTGCGCAGGATGGCTTTGGCTATATAAAGCTATGGTTCTAGACAAATTCTATGATTATCTTTTCTAGATCTGTGAAGAATGTCTCTTGTAATTTTATAGGAATTGCATTAAATATGTAGGTTAATTTGGGCAGTATTACCATTTTGATTATATTAATTCTGCCAATCCAGGGACATAGGATATACTTCCACTTTTTTGTATCTTTTTTTATTTCCTTTTTAAGATTTTCATAGCTTTCCTTATAGAGGTCTTTGACTTCCTTGGTTAGTTTTATTCTGAGGTATCTTATACTTCTTGTAACTATGGTAAATATGCTAAATTACTTTCTTCAGTTCTTTCTGCTTGTTGTTTGTGTATAGAAATGCTATAGATTTTTTAAAGTTAATTTTGTATCCTGCTACTTTACTGTATGCATTTATTACTTTATTTATTATTACTTTTATTTATACACTGCATAGTGGTTTAATCATACATGTTATCATTGACAAATAATTTTTTTATTTATTTAATATATATGTATAAATATTTTCTACCCTATTTCTCATTCTGCCATTTCACACTCTCCTTTCACATTGTCTCCAGTGTCTACAGTTGCTTTCCATTTCTTTCCTCCCACATATTTTATTGATTCACAAAATATCTTATTTAAACTAACTATTTTCAATAGCAAGTTCAGCTGATATATACATATCTGTGAACACATGTCTGACTTTAGACATGAAGCTCTGAGTAGAATGAATATACTATAAAGTAGCACCTAGCTGATGCTATATAGTTTACTATGGTCATTAAATAGGTATTTTTAAACATATTTTGTTAATTTCATGAAAAGCCATTTTAGCTTTAATAAATCAAAATTAAAATGATGGCAAGATAGCTTTGCTTATAACTTAAAGCCAGGAAACAGGTTAGAACTCTGTTCAGATCATTGGTGTATGAACCTATCAGTAGCTCAACACAAGACAAAAATCCTTAAAACCAGATAACAAAGCCTAGAAGAAAATCAGCAATGTTTTAGTCAAAAGTCACAGAATGCTATTTCACCAGTTCAGTTTCATGTACTTAATCTATCTTCTTTGTGGTCTGATCTTCTGGAACATAACATTCAACTCCAGACTTGTCCAAACCATTAAGTTGGCCATTTTCTTGGTTGTTTTTGAACTCTTATTTCTGTGTGTCTGTATTTAATTTTCCTGGTATAGCACTCCCTGCAGAATTTCTTGGAGATCTGGTCTGGTGCTGGTAAATCCTTTCAGATTTTATTTATCTGAGAATGTTCTTGTCTTTTCTTCCCATGAAGGTTAATCTTGCCTTGTATAGTTTCTGTGGTTGCAATTGCTTTTCCTTTAACACTTTTAATATATTTTCCCATTCTTTCCTTGCTCACATTGTTTCTAATGAGACATCCGTATCAGCCTGATGGGATATCCTTTGTAGATAACTTGCCATTTCTCTCTTATCAATCTTAGTATCTTGTCTTTATCTGTGGTTATGGTCAATCTGGCTATAATGTGTCTTGGAGAAGATATTCTTGGGTTGATTTTCTTTGGAGTCCTTTATATTTCTTGGGACTGGCTCTTTGGATGGATCTCTTCAGGTTTGGAAAGTTTTCTTTCAAGACTTCATGGAATAGGTGATCAATGCCCTTATTAGCCTATTCAACTTCTGGAATGGAGGAGTCCGACCCGGCGGGGCCCCAGGATCTTTTTGAGCCCCCCTGACCTTTGAGCACAGCTTGGGTCGACTCAGCATGTTGGCAAGGCCGCTTGTTGTAATGTTCTGGAGACTGCGGTAGCCTTGCTGGGAAGCAACCCCCCTCTGACTCCCTGATATACTACTATAAAATAATTACATAGCTCTCTCATACATCTTGAGAATGTGATAAGATTTCCGGAAAGTCCCCTGACCACTCCCCTTTGCCCTGACCACCTACTGTTAATTACAATGCTTCATCCCTGCAGTCACAATGGAGAGTGTGCTGAAGTTCCATCTAGGCAGAAATAATCTTCTTGATCTTTGGAAGGCCCTTCAAGATACATTTAACATAAGCTTAAAAATAATCTTTTCTTTACATAAAATAGGATTAGGCTGAAACTGGCCCAGGACACCCCCACCCTCACCAAGTGAAATAAATATATTAGGATTCCTTGAATTAAGTTTTAGATCCCTATAAAATTATATAAGTATCATTCTTTATTGAGATCCATAAGAACTAATACCTATACTTGAGATTTTCTTTTTAGCATCGTACTCAGTAATCACAAGATGGCTGCCGCTGAGCATTGGCTGATAATTAACTCTGCTTGCTGGAGGCTATTCCCCGAAATGGCATTCCATGAAGTTCCCGAGGACCTGCCTACATCAAACACAATTGCTGAACTGTAATAGACCCGCCCTTAATCCAACCCTGAATGGAATCTATGTTCCCTATTGTTAAAACTTTATAAACTGATCATTAGAACACATAGCCCCTCACCTGTTTACTTGCATGTATCACATTTTCAATAAAAAGGCATGATAATTCCTAGCAGTTGTCACTCTTCAGAGACCAATCTCTGGGGGTGTCCGACTGAAGATGTGCGTGAAAATGGCACCGAGGCCTTAGCCTTCCCTTCCTGTGCCGCCTGCGACGAGTCAACCCACCCCCGCCGAGGCTGGACCCTGGCACTGGAATACGAATTATCCAGATGTTTGGACATTTTATGGTATCTGGTATTTCTCATATATTATTCTTAAATTTTTAGGCTATTTTCTCAGTCTTTGTGGTGGAATTTTATAGGTCAGTGATGATTCTATCTTCTGTATCTGAGATTCAATTTTTATATGATCTAGTCTATTTTTAACACATTCAAGGAAGGTTTTGATTTCTTGTATTACAACCTTCATCTCTAACAGCTGTTTGATTTTTTTTAATGATATGTGTTTTGTCTTTCAGTTAGTGTAGTAACTTCTTCATCTCCTTGAAATCATCAGCTCTTTTCTCTTGTGTCTTCTGGAGTTCATTGTCTCTCTTCTCTTGCATCACTATTAGCTTTGACACTATGAATATTCTATATTCTTTATCTAACATTTCTATGAGTTACATTGTACTGTCTATGGGTGAGCAGGAGTTATTCTTTCCCCTTGGAGGAGAGGTATTTTCTTGCTTTCTCATATTTCTTGTGCCCCTCTGGTGATTTCTGGTGATCAGATGGATTGTGTGTTTCTTCCTAATTCATGAAGTTCAATCTGAGCATTCAGAGGAGTGCTGGAAAAGTGATTGAGAATCTCTCTTCTGTTACATTTTTCACTCTTTGGTGTCATATTCAGTAGAAAATGAGGAATATTGTGACCCTAACAGTAATCAGATTTTTGAATACTGTTCATGTAGACTGGCCTAGAAAAAAAGTTCATACATAGAGACTGAGCCAACAAAGGATAAAGTTAAAAGAAAAAGGCAAAGAAAAAAGAAGAAGAGGAAAGAAAAAATTACTAAAAAGACAATAAAAATTATATTTTAATTTTGAAAGGCAAAAAATGATAACTGCGTGGCACACATGAGCACCGAGACAAAGAAATATTTCACAGCTGAAGTTTGTAAGCAATCTCAGAATGGGCCTTGGTTTGTGCCTCTTCTAAAAGGGAGTGGAGAAAGCATGAACTAGTGAGTAATGGAGGGGCTAGAGCACCCAGAAAATACCTTACTTTAAATGAAAAATGAAAAATTAAAATTAACATACATAGGGAGACATATAGGCACAGATGGAGATGAAGACAAGGAGACAGAGGTTGCCCTACCAATCTAGAAATGCATCTGGAGGGAGAAGTTTCAGCACAAGTCTTCATTTTTAGTTCCTGAAAGCAATATTTCACAGCTGAAGTTCAATGGCCATCTCAGAATGGGTCTTGGATTGTGTTTCTACTACAAGGTAGTGAGAAAGGCCTGAATTAGCAAGTAAAAGGAGGGGCAATAGAGCCCAGAGAAAACTTTACCTTAAATGAAAAATTAAAAGAAAAATAAAATTAAGATACACAGGAAGACAGAGAGACTGAGAGAGATGGAGATAATAAGACAGAGGTTGCCCTACCAATCTAAAAATGATTCTGGAGGGAGATGTTTCAACAGTAAGTCTTCATTTTTAGACCTTGTAAGCAATATTTCACCACTAGAGTTCAGTAGCCTTCTCAGAATGGACTTCGTTTGTGTTTATCCTACAAGGAAGTGGGAAAGGACTGAATTAGCCAGCTAAAGGAAGGGCCTGAGAGCCCAGAGAATACTTTACTTAAAAAAATTAAGAGACATAGGGAGACACAGAGAGATAGAGAGAGATGGAGAGAAGGGTACAGAGGTTGCCCTACCAATTTAGAAATGGATCTTGAGGGAAATGTCTCAGCGGAAAGTCTTCATTTTTAGTCCCTGAAAGCAATATTTCACAGCTGAAGTTCAGTAGCTGTCTCAGAATGGGCCTTCATTGTGTCTCTCCAATCTAGAAGTGGAGGTGGATGGTGACGTCTCAGCAGAAATTCTTCAGTTTTAGTTCCTGAGAGCAATATTTCACAGCTGAAATTTGGTTTCAGTCTGAGAATGGGCCTTAGTTTGTGTCTCTTCAATCTAGAAATGGATGTGGATGGAGAAGTCTCAGCAGAAATTCTTCATTTTTAGTCTCTGAAAGCAATATTTTACAACTGAACTTCAGTAGCCATCTCAGAATGGACCTTGTTTTTTGCCTCTGCTACAAGAGAGTGCAAAAGGCACAAATTAGCAACTTAAAGGAGGGGCATGAGAGCCCAGAGAATACTTTGCTTTAAAAAACAAACAAACCAACAAACAAAAAACTTAGCAAAGAAATTAAGGGACACAGTGAGACCTGGAGAGACAGAGAGAGATGGAGACAAGGAGATAGAGTTTGCTCTACCTACCTAAAAATGGATCTGGAGGGAGAAGTCTCAGCAGAAAGCCTTCATTTTCAGTTCCTAAAAGTAGTATTTCACATTTGAAATTCAGTTGCCATCTCAGAATGGCCTCAGTTTGTGCCTCTCCAGTTTAGAAATGGATCTAGAAGGAGAGAACTCAGCAGAAAGTCTTCATATTAGTCCCTAAAAACAATATTTCACAGCTGAAGTTAGGTAGCCAGTCAGAATGGGCCTTAGTTTGTGCCTCTCCTACAAGGGATTGTAAAAGGCATGACTTAGCAAGTTGAAGGAGGGGCTTGAGAGTCCAGAGGATATTTTACCTTAAAAAAAATAAAGAAAAAATAAGAGACACTGGGAGACACAGAGAGACAGAGAGAGATGGAGAGCATGAGACAAAGGTTGCCTTACCAATCTAGAAATGGATCCGGAGGGAGAAGACTCAGCAGAAAGTCTTCATTTTTAAACTCTGAAAGCAATCTTTCACAGCTGACATTTGGTAGCTGTCTCAAAATGGGCCTTTGTGTCTTTCCTACAAGGTAGTGGGAAAGACATTAATTAACAAGTTAAAGGAGGAGCTAGAGAGCCCAGAGAATACTTCCCCCCCCAAAAAAAAATTAAAAAGTAACTTCAGAGACATAGGGAGACATAGAGAGACAGTGAGAGATGAAGAGAAGGAGGCAGAGGTTGACCTACCAATCTAGTAATGGATCTGGAGGAAAAAGTCTCAGCGAGAGTCTCCATTTTAGTTCCTGAAAGCAATATTTTACAGTCGAAGTTCAGTAGTTATCTCAGAATGGGCCTTGGTTTGTGCCTCTCCTATTTAGAAATGGATCTGAAAGAAGAATCATCCGAAAGTCTTTATTTTTAGTCCCCAAAGCAATATTTCACAGCTAAAGTTCAGTAGCCATCTCAGAATAGGCCTTGGTTTGTGCCTCTCCTATGAGGAAGTGGGAAAAGCAGAATTAGCAAGTTAAAGGAGGATCTTGAGAGCCCAGAGAATATTTGATCTTAAAGAAAAGAGAGAGACACAAGGAAACACAGATAGACACAGAGAGATGGATGATAGAAGGAGACAGAGGTTTCTCTACCAATCTAGAAATGGATCTGTAGTGAAAAATCTCAGCAGAAAGTCTTCACTATTAGTTTTAAAAGCAATATTTCACAGCAGCAGTTCAGTAGCCATCTCAGAATAGTCCTTGGTTTTTGACTGTGCAATCTGGAAATGGATCTGTAGGGAGAAGTCTCAGCAGAAAGTCTTCATTTTTATCCCTGAAAGCAATATTTTACAGCTGAATTTTGGTAGCCATCTCAGAATTGGCCTTGGGTTGTGCCTCTCCTACAAGGGACTGGAAAAGTCACAAATTAGCAACATAAATGAGAGGCTGAGAGCCCTGTGAATACTTTACCTTAAAAAAAAAAAAGTTAAAAGATACCTGGAGATACAGAGAAACAGATAGAGATGGAGAGAAGGAGACATATGTTGCCCTACCAATCTAGAATGGATCTGAAGGGAGAAGTCTCAGCAGAAAATCTTCATTTTTAGTTCCTGAAAGCAATATTTCACAGCTGAAGTTCGGTAGCCTACTCAGAATGGCTGAATAACCTTTTTTAATAGCCTGTTGAATACAGTTAGCAAGTACTTCATTGAGAATTTTTGCATCTATATTCTTCATAGATATAGGTCTGTAGTTTTCCTTTTTTGTTTCATCCTTATCTATTTTGGGAATGAAGGTAATGGAGGCTTCGTAGAATGAATGGGTTTTTTCCTTTTGGATTTCTAGAAACAATGTGAGTAGAATAAGGGTTACCTCTTCTTTAAAAGTTTTGTATAATTCAGTTGTGAAACCATAGGGACCAGGACTTTTCTTTGTTGGGAGGTTATTTATTACTGATTCAATCTCATTGCTTGTTATAGGTCTAATCAGGGTTTCTATGTCCTTCTGAGTCAATCTTGGTAGATTATATGTGTTCAGGAATTTGTTCATCTCATCCAGGTTTTCTTCTTTGTTTGTGGAGGGCACTGCATACGGAAGCCATCTTGAGCTATCCGCCATCTTGAGCTATCCACCGTCTTGGAAACCATTAGGCTTCACATCCTCGCTGAGCAAACCGTTTCTCAGAAATCATGTGACCAACCGTTATCTCCGGAAGTAGTTGGGTTTCTAGGCAACAGGAGAGATCCGCCCACATGATGACTGGTTCATGCTGTTCTATCTTATTTGCATTTCGGGCAACCAATTGGTGCCCACCAGCTGTATATAACTGGCCATTTTTCCTCAATAAATGGAAGTAGACAGAAGAAGACGACTTGATCAGCATCTCCTAGTGTGTGTGCGTGTGTTTGTCCCATCTCTCACTCCCTCCCCCAGGGAACCTGTTCGACTGTCCCGCGTCGGGACACGTGGCGCCTGAACACGGACTTGGGTACGAGGGGTCCAGTGAAGAGCTCCCGAGGAAGGCTCCAGAGCAGAGCAAGTGAGAAAAGGCGGCGGGAAAGGCCGCAGAAGCGGACGGCATAGACTCGTCCAGAAGGGGACGGCAGAGATTCGTCCTGGTAAGTATTTACTTACGTTTTATTCTAAGTACGGGTAATAATGGGACAAAAGCTTAGTCAGCAAGAAATATCCGTTCAGAGCTTAATAGAAGCTCTTGTCGTTATGGTCACTAAGGGAGAGCAGATCATGCAAAAATGATCAACCCCAGGAGGAGGCTATAGCCACCTCAGATCTAACCAAGGATTCTAAAATTGAAAAAGAACAGGGAGAGGATCTTATTTCCCTAGATAGTGAGGAAGAAGTTAAAAGCCCTGAAAGAGAGACAAAACCCAAAAAATCTAAAAAACTAAAAAAGAAAAATAACCTTAAGGCTCTCCAAGAGCCAAAGAAAAACTAGTCATTATCTAGTTCAGAGGATGAAATCTTAGAGGCCAAGACTGCCACGTGCAGTAACCCAAAATGGCCATCTGAACAAAAAACTTCAGAAACGAAGACAGGCAAATACCATAATTTAAAATGGCCACCTTTCAAATAACGACCACCATCTAACAACCCGATCACATCCACGCCATCTTTGGCGATGCCCGTTATTGATCCTAAGGCAAAAGTTCAGACTAAGATAGAACAACTTAAAGAACAAATTCAGTTAGAAAAAGAACATCAAGAATTAATATCACAATTAGAAAAACTAAAAGTGGGTAAATCTAAAAGTGCAGATTCCTCATGGAATCACCACCAGCCCACTTTTACTCATGGTACAAAACTTAAACCAGTTCAAAAACTACAATCATTGATAGATTTTGAGGGGCAGGAAGCCTTCCTGGTAACAGAAACCATAGATCAACAAGGGCAAGCATGGAGCCACGTACGTGGCTTTGATTTTAACATTATAAAATAAATTAAAACAGCAGTTGCTCAATATGGAGCTACAGCTCCATATACTTTAGCCATAGTTGACTCGGTGGCAGAAAATTGGCTTACACCAATAGATTGGCAAACATTGGTCCATGCTGCGCTCTCTGGAGGGGATTACTTACTTTGGAAATCAGAATATGTGGAAAATTGTAGGGAGACCGTATGCCATAATGCCCAGGTCAGCAATGGCTGGTCAGCAGATATGTTATTGGGAGAAGGCAATTATACAACTAGTGACAATCAAATGCAATATGATTCAGGGCTATTTGCTCAAATTAATACGGCAGCCATGAGAGCTTGGAAAAAACTTCCTACTAAAGGAGACTTAAGTTCCTCCCTTACAGCAATAAAACAAGGGCCTGACGAACCTTTTTCTGAGTTTGTTCATTGGTTAATTACTGCAGCAGAAAAAATATTTGGCAGTGCTGATGCAGGTACCAATTTTGTTAAACAATTGGCATATGAAAATGCTAATGCTGCTTGTCAAGCAGCAATCAGGCCATATAGAAAAAAGACAGATTTATCAGGATATATTCGCATATGTTCTGATATTGGGTCAGCATACCAACAGGGATTGGCTCTGGCCACTGCTCTTAAAGGATATACTGTTTGCCAATTTCTTAACTGTAATAATGGAGGCAATTGCTTCAGTTGTGGTCGGCCTGGACATATGGCAAAGATCCTGATACAATCATCCAGCCATATACTAAGGACCAAGTTAATTGGCTTTTCCAACAAACAGATTTCTGGCCTATTGCATGTGCTTCCTTTGCTAAAACTATTGATAACCATTTTCCTTCAGATAAATATTTATATTTTTTATCTACCCATGATTTTGTTTTATGTTCACGTTTCTGTTGATACCTTTAGTGGTTTCATTTTTGCCACGGCGCAAACCGGAGAGGCTGGTAAACATGTTATCTCCCATGTCCTCTCCGCACTCTCCGTTATGGGTGTACCTCAACACATTAAAACCAACAACGGTCTGGGTTATGTGGGTAACAACTTTGCCTCCTTCTGTAAATAGCTCCGTATCAGACATACTACAGGAATTCCATACAATCCCCAGGGACAAGGCATTGTTGAACGTGCTCTACTTTCCTTGAAAAATACTCTCCAAAAGCTAAAAAAGGGAGAGCTTTTACAGACTAAGGGCTCGCCAAAAAACCTTCTGGCACATGTTCTTTTTGTCCTAAATTTCCTGTCTCTTGATAAAGATGGAGACTCAGCTGCTGAGCGCCTCTGGCATTCTACTACCAAAACAAAATTTGCCTCAGTTTTGTGGAAAGATCCTCTGGACAATACATGGAATGGTCCGGACCCTGTCCTCATTTGGGGCAGAGGGTCTGTCTGCATCTGTTCTCAAAAAATGGATGCTGCTCGTTGGCTACCAGAAAGATTAATCAAACAGATTGATTCTAACAAGCCATCCAGGGATGATGAAAGCTCTGAGATATCTCTCTCCTTCCACAGATCAACAAAATAAAGATACCTGATCCTCTTTTGCTTCTTCAATACTACCGCTGCTAGTTTTGATCCTGCGCCGCTCCTGACAGAACAGGGGGGTCTCGGTCTTGCTTTACAAGAACGCTGCTGCTTTTACACCAACAAGTCCGGCATCGTTCGTGACAACTCTCCGACAATCCCTTATGGTCTGCATGGAATGGATTCCTCCCCTTTTTTTCTCCCCATACTTGGTCTTATTCTGGGTTTACTGATTGTTTGCTCTTTGAGGCCTGTTCTCTTTAATAAGCTCATGGCTTTCTTTAAACAACAGATAATTCCATAAAAATGCAGCCTATCCAAGTCCACTACCACAACCTGGAGATGGAGTATCGCGGAACCTAGACATTGCTCCTGCCGGAGGCGCTGAATCAGTTAGCCAAAGACGGGTAAGAGAGTCTGAGCCTAACAGCTGTTCAGTCCTTCCACCTAAGACAGGAAACCCATCATCGCAATGGAATTCTCCAATGACGGGTAAGGATGGACGTGTGGCTCTAAAAACGACTCCAACCTAAGACAGGCACGATTCCCCCAGGTTTTTCTCCTCTCTGAAAAAATAGAAAAGGGGGACATGTGGAGGGCACTGCATACGGAAGCCATCTTGAGCTATCCGCCATCTTGAGCTATCCACCCTCTTGGAAACCATTAGGCTTCACTTCCTCGCTGAGCAAACCGTTTCTCAGAAATCATGTGACCAACCGTTATCTCCGGAAGTGGTTGGGTTTCTAGGCAACAGGAGAGATCCGCCCACATCGATGACTGGTTCATGCTGTTCTATCTTATTTGCATTTCGGGCAACCAATTGGTGCCCACCAGCTGTATATACCTCGCCATTTTTCCTCAATAAACGGAAGTAGACAGAAGAAGATGACTTGATCAGCATCTCCTAGTGTGTGTGCGTGTGTTTGTCCCATCTCTCACTCCCTCCCCCAGGGAACCTGTTCGACTGTCCCGCTGGTCGGGACATTTATTGGCTTATAATCGCTCATAGTATCTTCTAATGATGTTTTGTGTTTTTATTATGTCTGTTGTAATGTTGCCTGATCCGTTGCAAATTTGATTTATCTGGTTCCTTTCTCTCTTCTTCTTCATTAGTCAAGCTAATGGTGTGTCCATCTTGTTTATCTTTTCAAAGAAACAGTTTTTGCTTTCGTTTATATTCTGTATAGTTAGCTTGTTTTCTATTTTTTTTTTAATTTCTGCTTTAATCTTTATTATTTCTTTTCTCCTGGTATGTTTTGGATTTTTTTTGTTGCTATTTTTACAGTTCCCTAAGGCATGATGTCAGGTTGTGCTTTTGCCACCTTTCCATCTTTCTTGTGTGCAATAATTGCTATGAACTTCCCTCTTATGACTGCTTTTGTAGTGTCCCATAAATTATGGAAACTTGTGTACTCATTATCATTTGATTCCATGAAGCTTTTGATTTCAGTCTTAATCTCTTCAGTAGTCATGAAGTCATTTAGAAGTAGGTTATTTAGTTCCCATGTATTTCTGTATTTTCTCGTTTTTTTCCTGAGATTAATACCAAGTTTAATTCCATCATAGTCAGGGAAGATGCTAGACATAATTTCTATGACTTTGAATCTGTAAAGGCTGGTTTTGTGCCCTATAATGTGATCAGTCTTTGAGAAAGTACCATATGGGGCTGAGAAAAATGTATATTTTGTGTTTTTTTTTTTTTTTTTTTTTTTTTTTTTTTTTTTTTGTGTGTGTGTGTGTGTGTGTGTGTGTGTGTGTGTGTGGAAAGTTCTATAGATGTCTATCAAGCCCATCTGATTTATGGTATCATTTAGGTCCTGAATCTCTTTGCTTATTTTTTATCTCATTGATCTGTCTAAAGGAGATAATGGGATGTTGAGATATCCAATTATTGTGTTACAGTCTCTCTCTCCTTTAAAATCTAGCAGTCTTTCCTTCACATATTTGGGTGCTCCTGAGTTGGGTGTATAGATATTTAAAAGCATTATATCTTCTTGGTTAATTAGCCCTTTTATTACTATATAAGGCCCTTCTTTGTCTCTTTTTTTGGCTTTTGTCTTAAAGTCTGGTTTGTCCAAAATCAGTATAGTGACTCCTGCTAGTTTTTTGGCTCCATTTGAAGAAATACCTTTTTCCAGCCTTTCACTTTTAGTCTATGTATGTCTTTTTCCATGATATAGGTTTCTTGTTGGCAGCAGATAGATGGAGGGTTTACGATTTTTAATCCATTCAACCAGTCTGTGTCTCTTGATCGGAGAATTTAATCCATTAACATTCAATGTTATTGTCGATATTTCCTGCCTTGTCCCTACCATTAAGTTGGCCATATACTTGGTTGTTTTTTGTTCTCTTATTGCTGTCTGTCTGTCTCTAGTTTTCCTGCTATAGTATTCTTTTCTGAATTTCTTAAAGAGTTGGTCTATAGTTGGTAAATTCTTTTAGGTTTTGTTTATCTGAGAACGTTTTATTTTATTTCCCCATATGAAGGGAAATCTTGCCAGATCTAGTAGCCTTGGTTGAAATTGTTTTTCATTTAACATTTTGACTATATTTCTCCATTCTTTCCTTGCTTGCATTGTATCAATGAGAGATCCAGTGTTAGCCTGATGGGATAACCTTTGTAAGTGATTTGACATTTATCTCTTGCCCATCTTAGTTTGTCTTTGTAGATGTTTTGGGCAAATCTAGCTATGATGTGCCGTGGAGAGGATCTACTTGTATTGATTCTATTTGGGGTTTGTATTTCTTGTGTCTGGATGTTTGAGTGCCTCTAGACATGGAAAGTTTTCTTCTAGAATTTTGTGGAATAGATTATCAATGCCTCTATGAGTTTTTTCACCTTCTGGAACACCAATTATTTGGATATTTGGGTGTTTCATGGTATCTAGTATTTCTCATATATGATCCTAATTTTTCTTGGCTGTTTTCTCAGTATTTTTGGTAATTTTTTCTAGGTCAGAAGCTTTGACTTCTACTTCTGAGATTCAATCTTCTATGTGGTCTAACCTGCTTTTAATACTTTATAGGGTGGTTTTGAATTCCTGCATTACAGCCTTAATATCTAACAGTTCCATCTGAGTCTTTTTTTATGTTGTCCAATTCTTCTTTCATATCATGGAAGGAGTTCCTCATCTTTTGGAGCACAATATCACTTTTCTCTTTCATCTCATAGAGTTTTGTTACCATAAATGTTCTAAATCCTTTTTGTGACATTTTGCTAATATCTTCTAATTTTTCCTGCTTGGAGATGAGTTACAATGTTCCCTTGCTGGAGATGTAGTACTTTATTCTCTCATCCTTGAGGATCTTCTTCAATTTTTAGTCATTTGGTAATGTATTCATTTTTGGGCTAATTTGTTGGAGAAGGATCCTGTGACTGTGAGCTCATATGTTTCCCTTATTGTGAAATTCAGTGCTATTTTCTCCCTTCTACTGAGTCCTCCAGTGAGGGAATCACGGGTAGAGTTTTGTAATCAGATTTATGAAGAGGAATTTCACTCTTTTTGCACCCACTATAGTGAGATGCTAAGGATTCTTTAAACTCACAATGTTCAGATGTTTAGCTACTATGCAGCTAGTCTTCTCTAGACAGTGTGTAAGGGCTGAGGAGCAAAACAGAAAAGTAAGGTAAATACAAGGAAAGTAGGAAGTAGAAATAAGCAGAAAAGGCAAAGAAAAAAGAAGGAAAAAAACTAGAACAAAAAGAGGAGAAAAATACAGAAATCACACTGCAGAAAATGAAATTGGAAAACCATGCACCAGGTGAAGGGCCAACACAGGGATAGGTGGAGGTGCCAGGGTGCTTTCTGTCCTAGGTGAGGGAAGAAGAGACAAATTAGCCAGAGAAAGGCACAAACAAGGCAGAAAGCAATTTTTAAAAAAAAGATAAAAAAGTTAGAAGGGGCAAAGAAGAGCAAGAAGGAGAGTGATACTTGCCTACCTGTCTAGCACTGGGGTCTGGAAGCATGGCCCTGGCTTGGGGCGGGCGGGGAGGGAGGGCACTTCACAGTTGTGAATATGAACCCAGAGGGCCAACACAGGCTGAGGTGGTGGTGCCTGGACACTTTCTGTCCTAGGTGAGGGAAGAAGAGACAAATTTGCCATCAACACATTTATAAAAAAGAAAACTGTTAAAATAATTTTTCTAACAGTCACAATAATATTTTGTTACTAGCTATCTAATATTTAACATATGCCCTCTTAGCTTTATTTAAAGTTAAAGACTATATGTAATGTGTAATGGAAATTTTACACAAATACTATTTTTAAAGCTGGCCTTATACATTGACTAAGTTTTGAAAGTTTAGCTGGTTGCTATTTTACTTTAAAAATAAAAATTGCTTTGACCTTTTAGGACATTATTTTGAATTCAGTTATCACGGTAAAGTTTAGGAGTTTAATTTTCTTCCAGTATCATAATAAAAAGGTCACAATCCCTAGTATAAATATGGTTATAATTTCACAGAAAGAGCGATCAGTAATGTCAGATTTTAAAAGTCACAGGGAGATTAGAGTGGCACAAATGAATGTGTACATATGTTATAGTCAGATGAATGGAGCTGAATTATGTATACAATGAATACATATCAATAGGTACTTAGGGAAGCTGGTCCTTTAGATAGGAATTAGCTGGGGTTTACTTAGTTCACAAAGTACAGCAAGGTTATTGAATAAACAATATAGTAAGATATTTCACTTAACCCAGATCATAAATGATATCAGTTGGAGGCTGTTCACGCCTGTGGTGTGCAAGGCATCAACTGCATGTCACTTTTCATAAATACACTGAAAAAGAGGGGAGATAGTGGTTACTGTTAAGCTTGGTCCTTAAAATAATTCTACAGAAAGAAACAGATTGAAACCAACTTAAGGTGTGTTGGCTTTTCTGAGACAAAGGAAATGCTTCAGCAGACCCAGTCCTACACTCCTGTGCAGTTCGTTCATGGGACTCACACTGAGATGGAGATGCAAGGGAGAATCTGAAAATACCAAATAGTGTAAGCATCCTGGAGTCTTTTGATTATATACTTTCTTTTTTTATTATTTATTTAATTTTATTTATTCATTCATTTATCTTAATTTGACCAGAAAGAGATAGAAAGAGAGAGAGAGGATGAGAAAGAGAGAAAGGAAGCCACCAGGTCCAGGACTCGAACCACAGTCAGCCATGTGGGAGTGTCCAGCACCTTAGCCACCACACCACCTGCTGGTCCCCGATTATATACTTTCTTGGGAAGAGTGTTTTTCATTTGTTTGTTTATTTTGTTTTGCTTGCTATTGGGTACATACACTAGCCAGAGAGATACAGAGAAAGATAGGGAAAGTGAGAAATTGACATCCACTCCCAAGGGAGGAATGAGCAAACTGCAATCCCTTCTCCTCTGGTGATTTTGAGCACTCACTCACATGTGCCAGGAATAATTTTCAAGTCACAGGCCCAGGGCTTGAACTGCGGTCAGCCATGTGGGATCTAGCGGCCTAACCTTCACATCACCTGCTGGCCCCAGGAGGAGTTTTAGAGATGAACCTTTGGCTTCCTTTTGACTGTGGAAAATGAAAGGAAGGCCTTGTTAAAGAGGCCCCTATGTCAACTTTCCTGATAGAGGTGGGATGGACAGAGGGTTACTGGATAGCGGAAGTTCAGACTCAACTTTTTGATTTGTGTGCCCCTCTGCTCGGCATGGGAGTAAATCGACTCTCAGTTAAATAGCACATGAAGTGCAGATGTAGGTGTCAGGGAAAAGCAGGAGCTGTCAAATTTAGTTACAGATATTTAACACAAAGACACAGAAACTGAAGACTGAGGTATTCTCTTCTAGGTATGCTCATGACTGACGTCATTCTGGTTGGATAGTATCCTAGAACAAGTCTGATCTGATTATCTGGTTTCCTGCAATTCTTGGAACATCACCTTCACTGGAATCGTCATCAGTCTGTGGCCCTTAAGAGCTCAGAAGAAACTCTTTGTTATACTTATTCTGGAGAGAGAGTGAGGAGAGAAAGAGGAAGAGAGAGAGAGAGAGAGAGGAGAGAGAGAAATATCATACATTTTGGATCCAGAGATACAAACAATTTAGCTCTGCAAACAATTTGACCATCTTTCCTCTGTATAAAAAATTAAATATTTTTTTCACAAGCTAGAACCAAAGACAAGAGGGGAAGAACTGGGAGATGCATTGTCCATGTACTCAAGAAGCACAACTTGGGCTGGCAGATGGTGTGGTGGTTGAGGTGCTCAACTCCCACATGGCCAACCATAGTTCAAGTCCTGGATCTGGTGATTTGCTTTCTCAAGCTCCCCCCCCCCCACCTCAGTCTCTCTCTCTCTATGGTCAAATTTAAAAAATGTAATAATAATGATAAGAAATAAAATAGTTTTTTCTCTCTCTCTTTCATTTTCTTTTTTAAAGCACAACCTAAGAGGTGTGGCTCTGAATAGTTCCTGCTTCTTTCCTCACCTGTAAAAAATTTTTTCTGGAGCTTAATTAGTTCTAATCCTGTCTTCATATCATAATATGCTGTTTAATATTAGTTATAGTTTAACAAATGTGTACAATAGGGTGGAATCAGATATTTTTTGTTGCCTACATTACACCTTGTGTATTACATAATATTTTGTTGACCGATCAATTAATACAAATAAACATGGTCTTGCTTAGTGGAGTCAACGCTCTTTCCTCTGAACTAAGCAAGACTTCTAAATAACATAAGCTCTTTATTCAGAGAAAGCATCATATCCCTTATCCCACTTTTTTTTTGTTTTGTTAAGGTTTTTGTCATAGGGCATTTATACCCACTGGAGAGACAGAGAGATAAAGAGGGAAAGTGAGAAATTGTCCTCCAGGGGGTATGACCAAGCCACAGTTCCTTCTCTTCCATTCTCCTCTTGGGATTTCCATTCTCCAATTGGGTCATCACATGTGATCCAGTTCCGGTTGCAGTCAGCCCAGCTCATGGGCACACACGAACATTCAGCAGGCACAGGGAAGCCTCAGGACGTAAACCCAGGACCTTCCCCTGTGGGTCCCAGCACTGCAGAGCTTTGCATTACACCTACACCACCAGCTGGCCCCTTTTCTAACAGATCATTTTTGCAAAAAGCTCTTTTCCATATCCAATCAAACTCATCTTGTCACCAATTAAGCCAAGTTTTCCTGGTTCTTTTCTTTCCAGAGATGGGTCCGAGGTCAATACCATGTTGCATTTTATAACTGACTACAAGTAAAAATATTATATATGGGACATCTTGATGGTTTACTCAGTGATATTTTATTAAAATGGGTACATCACTAGGAATCCCCACAGGACCAAAGAGGTGAAAGAACTGGCATCTTTCCTCGATGGCAAAGGGGGAAGAGAGAAAAGGAAGGTACACGAGGCAATCGTTTTGTAACACGAGTTCTCTAGTGTTCTGCCCTGTGTTGTTTGGCGAGGTTGTGTGGGATGGAATGGATGTGTCAGCTTGTTTGGATGTTTGAGGTTGGGATAAAGGGATTAGGTAAGGCTTCTATGTGATGAAGGACAACAAATTGTAAACGTCTCTCTTCCTTACTGGCTTGTACTGCAACAAGCACCCAGGTGAACTAGGTCATGATGACAGTGACTCTTAGACAGAAACCGTAGGAAATATTTATACAAGAGTGTTCATTGTATGGGATCTGTGAAAACCAGACCGTCTTTCCTGTGGGTCAGTTGTCAAAGTCCTAAAATAGCTTTACAGTCTGGAACCTTTTAGTTATGGTTTCATTTCCTTCATTCCTCACCGTGGCCTCTCCCACCTCGAATTTATTGCCATCCTTTGACTTCCTCTCAGACCTTTTCACCTGTTTAAACTTGGAAGAAAAACAGGGGAAAAGAAAGGTGATTTTGAGATAGGCTTTTGACTGACAAGGCAGCTGTCTCCATTTTGTGCTATCAGCCGTTTCTTAGATCTCTCTAAATATGTGTCTTAAATGCTGAGTGACGTGGGAAATTCCACCTCGTTCCCTCCCAACTTCAGGTATCCAGTATGGACATTGTCATCCCCCCGACCCCAGTCTTCTTGAAATGAATCTTATTTTCTCCACATATCCATCACATACACATATAAAAATTCCCTTAAAATAGTTTAGAATTATATCAGAAATGTACAAATGTACAGCACATTTGTGAGGGCTCCTTGAGAATGTGAAATTAGTTGGAAGATAATCTCATCCAGTCCTCTTCCTTTTTGATAAGAAAGTCAGGGGAGTGAAATGACTCACCCTAAGTTAGATGACTAATAAAGGAGGGAACTAAAGGTATAAATTAGTACGTGTGTTTTTTTGCAGGGCTCTCTCTAGGAGAGTGCACTTTCAGACAGGCAATGCCTAATATAAATGACTGTGATGTAAGTTTGAAAAAAGATATTAAAACTCTCTAATAACTAATAATGATGAGGACGGAGATGAGGAAGTATTGCCATAGGTTCCTGTGTGGGCCAAAGGGTCACTGTCCCTTAAGCCCATGTGTCTCCATTGGTATGCCTCATTGCCCTCTTTCTACCCTTAGCACAGTGGCTCACACTGGTCAGGGCATACTGACCGCAGGCACAGGCTGTTATCAGAGTATTCATATATCTATATGAGCTTTCACAGCGATGCCAGATGACAAAGGAGAAACCTGTGTGTAGGTGCTTATTTTGTTAGAATTTTAATGGGAATTGTTCCTGACAAATTTAAATATTCACTAACAGAAAAACAGGCATGAGTAGTGATGACAAGCCACAGACTTATCTGGTATCAAAGTTGTATTAAGAAACAGTAAGTCAGGGCCTAGCCACTGTGGATAGCACTGTTTAGACACTGTTGTTATAGGCTGGTACTGTGTAGGAAGCCCTGGTTCAATTCCTGGTCTAATCGCTAGGCTGAAGAGTACTGGTGTATATTTGTAAATCCCATGACCAGGGAAGCCAAGACAGGAGGATCTCAAGTTCAAGGCCGACCTGGGCAATGGAGCGAGAACTTGTCTTAAAAAAGAAGGAAAAGAAAAAGGAAAAAAAAAAAAAAAAAAAAAACCCTAAAACTACAGTAAAGCAAATTATGCTGCACTTCTTTGACATTTTAAATGGCTTGAAAATCCTTGAACTTAAGTCACTGCATAAAAATATCCAGCTACTTAGCTTTATCAGTGATCATGCTATTCCATGGAATGCCTTTCAAATCTGGGACAGTCCCTGCTTACTTGATGTTATTAATGTTAAGGAACACAGTTAAAAGTCCATACTCTTGCCTTCCTGGACAATTGAAATCAACATTTTATTCAACACTTTTTAATCCTGGAGGTGCTCTGGACCTGCTATCAACATTAATTTATCTCTATCAATCAAATATTTCCCATTTTTCTTTTTTATTTATTTATGTAATTAATTTCCTTTTCTTTTTACATTTAATCACTGTACATCTCTTATACAGTATATAAAATAAATCTTCCAGCATGAATATACTGCATATCAGTTCAGTGTATTATCATATACATCATCTACAGATAATTTTTTATTTTTATGTCCATTAAATGTTTTCATTTTTTTCTTTGATTCTCTCTTGCCTGTCCCCCATTGGCCACTCTCCTCCCACACTGCCTCTAGTATCCACAGTTCCTCTCCGTGCTTTTATACCTTCTAATATTTCAGTTTTTGCCAGAGTTCAGACATTCAGTATATATATTAAGTTGAGACATACAATGACTTTCTTTCATAGTCTCCCTTGCTTGACTTAACATTAAATCCTTTATTTTTGTCTAGTTTCTATCGAAGTGCAGGGTCTCTCTTTTTTATGGCTGAGTAGTATTCCATAGTGTATATGTGCCACACTTTAAAAATCCATTCATCTATTCTTGGACATTTTTTTTTTTTTTTTTTTTTTTTTTTGGAGAAGTTTTCGCTATAGGGCACGTGTGCTCGCCAGACAGACAGAGACAGAGAGACAGAAAGTGAGAAATCACCCCCCAGAGGGGATGGTCACGCCACAATCCCTTCTCCTCCATTCTCCTCTTGGGATCTTGGGCACGCACACACACGCGCCCGGAGTGAGTTTTAAGCCACCAGGTCCAGGACTCGAACCGCGGTCGACTACGTGGGAGTCCAGTGACATAGCCATTACGCTAACTGCTGGTTCCCTATTCTTGGACATTTGGATTTTTGTTTGTTTATTTGTTTATTTTTTTGTTTTGGAGGGAGTGAGAGCAAGCTGCTTTAGTTCCCTGTATATTTTGGTTATCAGTCCCTTATCTGAGGCATGTTTTCAAATATATTCTCCCACTCCGAGGGTTGTCTCTTCACTCTAATTGGTTCCATGTCTTAGCAATTGTGAATCATTCTGCAATAAACATGGAGGTGCAAGTACTTTTCTGACTGAGTAGATTCCTGTCCTTTGGGTAGATACCCGGGAATGGAACTGATGGATCACATGGTAGTTATATTTGTAGGTTTTTAGGAACCTCCATATTGTTCTCCACAGTGGTGGCACTAATTTGCATTCCCACCAACAGTGTAGGAGAGTTCCCTTTTTACCACAGCCTTGCTAGCACTTATTATTTTTTATTTTTTTAATCTGAGCCATTCTGTTAGTATCTCATTGTGGTTTAGATTTACATCCCTCTTATAATAAGGGATGTCGAACATTTTTTGGCTATTTGTATGTCTTCCTTGAAGACTTACCTATTCAGTTCATTTGCTCATCTTTTCACTGAATTTTTGTTGTTGTTGTTGTTATTGTTTTGGAGGGGGTGGGAGTAAGCTGCTTCAGTTTCCCATATATTCTGATTATCAGTCCCTTATCTGAGGCATAGTTTGCAAATCTATTCTCTCACTCTGAGGTTCCTTTCTTCACTTTATTGTTTCTTTCACTATGAAGAAGCTTTTAACCTGATGTAATCCCATTTGTCTATTTTTGGGATTATTTCCTGTGTTGGGGGGAAGGGTTCTTATTTAAGAAATCTCTGGCTACCCCAATGTTTGCAATGTCTTTCCCTGAGTCATCTGCTAATAGTTTTATGGTTTGAGGTTTAATATTTACATTTTGAATTGATTTTGGTTTACAGGTTCAGTTTTAATTTTTCTGCAGATGATTATCCAGTTTTTCCAGCACCATTTGCTGAAGAGATTTTCCTTTCCCCACTGTATTGCTTTGTGCCCTTTGTCAAAAATCAGCTGATTGTATGTTTGAGGGTTTATTTCTGGGTTCTCTATTCTGTTCCATTCATCTATGCTCCTGATTTTGTGCCAGTACAATGCTATTTTAATATTAAAAATTATTATTTTAATAATTACAGCTTTGTAATATATTTTGGGGTAAGCCAGTGAGAGGCCTCCTACTTTATTCTTTTTGTGCAGTATTGCTTTGTCAATAAAGGGCTTTTAAAATTCTAGACAAATTTTGTGATTATTTTTTCAAATTTTGTGAAGAATATCTCTGGTAATTTGTTTGGCATTGTATTAAATTTGTAAATTACTTTGGGTAGAATTGACATTTTGATTGTATTAACTCTCCCAATCCAGGAACATGAAATATCTTTCTACTTTTGTGTATGATTTTCAATTTCTTTTTAAAGGTTTTTTTTAATAGTTTTCCTTGTAAAGCTTTTTTATTTCTTTCATTAGGTTTATTTCTAGATATCTTATATTTCTGTGACTATAGTAAATTAGATTACTCTCTTCAATTCTACCTCGGTCTGTTCATTGTTGGTGTATAGAAATGCTATAGCTTTTTATATTTGAATTTGTATCCTGCCATTTTACTGTATTTATTATCACTTCCAGGAGTTTTTTTGTGAATTCTTTTGAATTTTTATGTCATCTGCAAATAAAGACAATTTCATTTCTTTCTTTATTTGGACATTTTTTATTTGAATCTCTTGTCTGATTGCTTTGACTAGAACTTCCAGTACTGTATTGAAAGAAGTGGAGTAGTGGGCAGCTTTGTCTTATTTCAGCTTTTAGTAGAAAAGTTTTCAGCTTTTACCAGTCTGATATTAGCTATGGGTTTGTCAAATATGGTTTTTATTGTTTTGAGAAATGTCCTTTCTATGCCAATTTTGCTGAGAATTTTAATCATGAAGGGATTTTGTATTTTATCAAAGGCTTTTTCAGCATTTATTATTATTTCATATTTTTTAATCTTTTGCTAATGTGTATTATATTTATTGTTTTGTGTATGTTGGACCATTCTTGCATCCCTGGAATAAAGCCTATCTGATCATGGTAGATGTGTTGTTAGATATGGTTTGCTAGTATCTTGTTGAGAATTCTTGCATCTGTATTCATCAGGGGTATTCATCTATAGTTTCATTTGTTATGTCCTGTTTGTATTGGGGATAAGGGTGTTGGAGGCTTTATAGAATGAATTTGGGAGGATTTCTTCCTTTTAGATCTTTAGAAATAGTTTGAGTAGAATGAGGGTCAGCTCTTCTTTAAAAGTTTTATAGAATTTGTAGGTGAACTATCGAGACCACTTTTCTTTGTTGGGAGACTATTTATTACTGATTCAGTCTCATTGCTTGTTAGGGTTATTGTTATTGGTCTATTCAGGCTTTGAATGTCTTCCTGATTCAATCTTGGTAGATTATACGTGTCCAGAAATTTGTCCATCTCATGCAGGTTTTCTTGCTTGTTAGCATGAAATTGTTCATAGCATTCTTTCATGATTTGTATTACTGCTGTGTCTGTTGTAATATTGCCTATTTCATTGCTGATTTAATTAACCTGGTTCCTTTCTCAGTTTTTTTTTTTATTCCTTCTTCTTCTTCTTTTTTTCTTCTTCTTCCCTGGTCCTGAAATATACTTGTTTTATTTATTTATTAATTTTTTAAAGCTTATGTATTTATTTCCAAAGAGAGAAAGACAGGCACCCACACTCACGTCATTACTGCAGGCAGTCAGGATCACTGGTTCCCCCTGCTGGTTCAGGTATACCTAGGGATACAATCCTAAACCCTTAATAGGGCTACAGCATTTCCCAGCAGGGACCCTACTCCTTGCCCTTGGCTGCCAGGCCTAAATCCACTTTCTATTTATTTCCTTCTATCTTTTTAAAAATATAATTTATTTATTTATCTTTACATTTTCCACTTTTACTTTACATATCAAAAAATTTTTGCTTATGGGACTAGAAGTTAGCGTAATAGGCTATGTCGCTGGACTCCCACGTAGTTGACCACGGTTTGCGTCCCAGACCCGGTGGCTTAAACTCACGCTGGGCGTGTGTGCGTTGCGTGCCCGAGATCCCGAGAGGAGAATGGAGGAGAAGGGATTGTGGCGTGGCCATCCCCCCGGGGGGTGATTTCTCGCTTTCTCTCTCTCTTCTCTCTCTTTTTTTTGCTTATACTCTAGTTAATAAACAACTTTCAAAGTTTTGAAAACTGAGTTTTAAAAATAATGTTCAAAGTATTTGTTATGCTTTTGCTTGTGACTCTGTAACAACAGAGACAGTATGGTTTTAAATATTTTTGAGAAAAAATTTACATGTCGACTACTCAAACTGCTGGAAAGCAAATGCCCAGCACACAAGTCACACATAAACCTTCTCAATTCAGGCCTGCCTACCAAGTATTCTGTAATATGCCATCTACCAGCAAAGATCAGTTTCTTTTTCTTCCTTCAGAGTCTTCCTCAAGATAATCCTCTTGGCACTAACCCCCATCTCTTGTGTTTGTACAACCTTAGGTCAATCAGTTTCAGTCATAGAGCACAGACACTCGGTATATATTAAGTGGGGACATACAATATCTCTCCTTCATAGCCTGGCTTGCTTCACTCAGCAGTAAATCAGTGGAGTGTGTGGAGAAGAGGGACCTAAGGAAGGACATTTGGAGGAGGGATACGGAGACAGAGCATTGATGGGATGGGGAGGTGTGGTGTTATTGGTGGAAGATATTTTGATCAACTGGACTGGGGAAAAATGTTCACATATTGAAATGTTCACTTTGTAAGCTAAATAATATGATTGAATGTATTTAAAAAAATTAAAATAAAAAAAAATTTAAAAGCTAATCCTCTTGTTGTAGTTGCTCTTTTGCATTCTCTACTGATTACAATGCTGGGCTAGAAAAGCCCAGGTTATTTTATGGTATGAATTCTTTCATATAGCTTCTCTAATCCTCTCAGCCAGGCAGAAATGTTTACCATGCCAGGTCAGCTTTCCAAGATCTTCTGTTGGCTTGCTTGATATCTACCTTAATTCCATAGTTTTCTGGTTATTCTTAAGATATGACATTCCAGTCAAAGCCCTGTCCAATAAAGAGTATTTCCAATTTCTGATTCAATGTAACAGGTATTATTGAACTTATGCAAATAACCCTTCTGCCACAAAATAAGAATACTTCCAAATAGTTTCCAATTCCAGAGGGGTCCGAAAGGAAGAAAAGTTTACATTTCCATTTAAACAAACAAGCAAACAAGAAGAAAAAATGTTTTAAGAAATTGCTAAACCTATCAACAGCTCAAAAGAAAGTAAAACCTTAATTTGGGAAAATAAAGCATAGTAAAAAAAATTAGTAATGTTATATTCAAAACTCATAAAATTCTATTTCACCAGTTCAGTTTTATGTTCAATCTCTCTTCTGTTGAATATGCAGTATTACTGTGGTCCAATCTTTCCATTTAAGTCCTGGAAATTAACATTCAATGTTATTGTTGATATTTCTTGTCCTAGCATTAAGTTGGTCATTTTCTTGGTTGCTTTTTGTTCTCTTATTTTTGTATATGTGTCTTTAGTTTCCCTGGTAGAGCACTCTTTTCAGAACTTCTTGAAGAGTGGGTCTGGTATTGGCAAATTCAGGTTTCGTTTATCTGAGAATGTTTTTGTCCTTTCTTTCCATATGAAGGATAATCTTGACAGGTATAATATTCTTGAACTGTGAACTGTAAACTGTTCACTTAACGCTTTGAATATATTTTCTCATTCTTTCCTCACTAGCTTTGTATCTGATGAGAGGTCTGATGTTAATCTGATATTTCTCTCTTGCCAATTTTAGTATATTATCTTTGTGGATTTTGCCAATCTAGCTGTGATGTGCCTTGGAGATCTTCTTGGGTTGATTCTATTAGGGGTCCTCTGTATTTTGAGGGTCTGGATGTTTGAATGCCTCTCTAAATTTGGAAAGTTTTCTTCCAGGATTTCATGGAATAGATTAATGCCTTTATTAGTTTCTTTGCCTTCTGGGATATTGATTATCCAGATGTTTGGGAGCTTAATGGTATGTAGTATCTCTCTTATAGTATTCTCATTTTTGGGGGTTATTTTCTTAGTGTATTTGGTTGTTTTTTCTAGGTCAGAGGTTTTACCTTCAACATCTGAGATTCAGTTTTCTGCATGGACTAATCTGCTTTTAATACTTTCAAGGAAAGTTTTGTTTTCCTGTATTGCAGCCTTCATCTCTAACAGCTCCAGTTGACTCTTTTTTATGGTGTATATTTCCTCTTTCAGATTGTCCAAGAACTTCCTCACCTCCTGGAACTCATTTTCTCTTTTCTTCTGCATCTTCTGTAGTTCATTGTCTCTCAGCTCTTAGCTCTTGTATCTCATTTAGTTCGTCACTATGAATATTCTGAATTCTGTATTAGACATTTCCACAAGTTCTACTGTACTGTCTGTGGATAATGAAGGATTGTTTTTTCCCCTTAGGGGAGAGACTTTTTTTTTATCATTATTATTATTATTTGGTTTCTCATATTTCTTGTGTCTCTGTGGTGGTTTCTGGGCATTCTGTGAAAAAAATCTCTCCTCTACTGTGTTTTGCAATGGGATATCCACAGAAAGAAATTAGTTCAGATTATAAAAAGAAGTTTCTTCCTTAAAGTAGAAGGTTCAATAAGCTTTGAGGATTTCAATGACTCTAAAAGTATTCAGATGCTTGGCTACTGTATACCTAGGCCTAACTAGATATTTGGTGTGTGGAGAGTGAAAAGCAGAGTGGGAAAGTAAGTTTAAAAAAATAAAATCAAAAGGAAAAAAAAATTTAAAGTAGATTCAAACAACCAAAAAAGAGAATAAAAATATTTTTTAAAGGTAAAGAAAGAACACATCAGGACACACCTCAAATTTAAAATAGTTTCTGAAATTAGCAAGAGAAAGAAAAGGCCCAAGGTGAAGAGAAGTGGTTTAAAAATAAAAAATAAATAATAAAAAAAATAAATAATGTGGACCAGCAGTTAGCGTAATGGCTATGTCGCTGGACTCCCACGTAGTCGACCGCGGTTCGAGTCCCGGACCCGGCGGCTTAAACTCACGCCGGGCGCGTGTGCGTGCGTGCCCAAGATCCCGAGAGGAGAATGGAGGAGAAGGGATTGCGGCGTGGCCATCCCCCCTGGGGGGTGATTTCCTGCTTTCTATCTCTCTGTCTCTCTCTGTCTGTCTGGCGAGCGCACGCGCCCTATAGCAAAAACCTCTCCAAAAAAAATAAATAAATAAATAAATAAATAATGTAACGAGAGAGAGTGTATGAGACAGACAGACAGAGACAGAGAAGACAGAGGTTGCCCTCCTCAGTCCTTAATTGTCTAGCTAATGGTATGTCAAATTTATTTATCTTCTCAAAGAACCACCTTTTGGTTTCATTTATTTTATGTATAGTTCTTTTATTCTCTATTTCATTTATTTCTGTGCTAATCTTTATTATTTCTTTTCTCCTTGTATTTTGTTGTTGTTGTCTTTGTTTTTCTAGTCCTTGAGGTGTGTTATGAGGATGTCTGTTTTCCACCTAACAATTTTTTTCTTGTGTTCACTAATTTTTATGAACTTCTCCATTATGACTACTTTTGCTGTGTTCTATAGGTTATAAAAACTTATGTGCTCATTATCATTGATTTCATGAATGTTTTAATGTCAGTCTTAATTTCTTCAGTGGTTGCCAAGTCATTCAGGAGTAGGTTTCTTAGTTTCCATGTGTTTGTGTATTTTTTGAGGGTTTTTTTCTGCAGTTAGTTTAAAGTTTAATTCCACTGTGATCAGAGGAGATGCTGGACATAGTTACTATACCTTTCGATTTATAAAGGCCTGTTTTGTGCCCTATCATATAGTCAATCTTTAAAAAGTTTCCACGTAGAGGGTGAGAAAAAAATACATTTTGTGTGCCTGGTGGCCTCCTGTATTGTTATCCATTCAGCCCAGTCCACGTGTTTTAATTGGATAATTTAATCCATTAATACTTAATGTTATTATTGGTATTGTAGACTTTTCCCTGTCATTTTGTTAACCGTTTTTGTTTGTTTGTTTGTTTTTGTTCTCTCATTTCTGTTGGTCTCTCTCTTAGAGATATATATATATAGTACAATGTGATATGTCTTGAAGAGCTAGCTTAGCTTTCATAAATTCTGTCAGTTTTTTTTTTATTTGATAATGATTTTACTTCTTCTCATTTGAAGGATACTCCCACTTTTTGGCAGAGACATGATGGGATGGATGGATTATCATTGTAGGAGCCAGGGCCCATAGGCTCAAATCACAAGCTTAAAGTTTACTAGACCCTCTAACAGATCACTTACCTGAGTCTTTATTCCCTCATTTGTAAAATAAAAACATTTCATTAGACAAGCTATCATTTTTTGGTTCAAAAGTTCATTGTGGAACTATCCAATGGCATGGAGGTTGAGGTAGCTGAATCCCACATGGCCAACTGTGTAGTTTGAGTCCTGGACATGGAAGCTTGAAAACCATGCTAGATGTGTATGTGTGCATTTCCAAAATCATGAAAGGAAAATGGAGGAGAAGTAATTGAGGTTGTCCCCTACGGGGAGAGAGTGTTTTCTCACTTTATATCTCTCTTTCTCTGTCTCCCTCTGGTGAGCACATACACACTATAACAAACCAAATAATAATAATAAAGATTTATTGTGTCTGAAATGGCAAAAAAAAAAAAAAAAAAAAAAAAAAAAAAAAGAGCAGGAAAGGGGCTGGATGGTGGTGTGGTGGTAAAATGCAGTGCTTTGCAAAGCTGATCCACATAGTAAGGTTTTGGGTTTGGATTGATACTTCCCTAGACACACTGGACACAGGTGCCCACCATCTGGGGCTGCCCAAGGTTGGGGGTAGATTGCAACATGAAGAGCCCGCTTGAGATACTATCTCTCTGTCTCTATCTCCATCTCTCTCTTCGTCTTTTTTCACTCATAGAAGAAATTAATAAACCTGAGACAGAAGGAGAAGAAGAGCAGGAGAAGGAGAAAGGAAAGAAAGGGGGCAGAATAGGCCACTTTGGAGAGATTATTTAACGCCTGCATAGTTGGCAATCAGAAACCCAGAGAAAGCATACCCTCCTCCTGTATTCATTTTAAACTGGAGAGAAAGCACTCATTTTCTTCAAAACCTTATTTCATATCAAATAGTATAGTTCCTTTAAAAGCCAAGTTTGAATTAGTCATAATGCAAAAATTCCAAGGTATAGTCAGAATTGGATTACAAGCCAATTATAAAGTGAATGACTGTATAAAACCTCTTTCAAGATTGTTTTTGTCACTTACCAATGAATTATCTCTCTTATCGTCATTTTTTAGATCATCATTTATAAGTAGGTTTTCAAATGAAGATGGAACCAGTTACATGATGTAGCAGTATAGTGCTCCTAAAAAGAAGCTGGATCCCATATAGTATCTGTGGTTTAAATTCCTAACTCTGTCATCATGAAACATGCCAGTCATGCATGTAAATGACCAGGATCCAGTGGGCTGAGAATCGGAGAAAGAGTATTGAGGCATGACTAGATCTTATGGGGAATCTCTCTCTCTCTCTCTCTCTCTCTCTCTCTCTCTCTCTCACACACACACACACACACACACACTCTATCATGAATAAAGATGAAGACACCTCCTGCAATGGCACACTGATGCAAGAAGGACAGCTCAGCTAAAGGCATTTTCCCTAATCATGTATTGCTCTAGTAAATCTTGCTTATGCATCTTTATAGATCATGTTCAGCTATTTTACACTGGGAAATCCTAGTTGTTCCCTGTCTCATGAAATAAATTTACACATTAACTGTATTTCTGGCAATCAAACTCAAAATAGAAAGCTCTTTTGCAGAACAGGAAAGCAGAAACTAAAGCAAGTGGATCACTGGATCCTAGCTGCTCTAGGGAAGCCCAGGAGAACACTTTCTTCAGCCTTCATGAAGCAAGGCCACAGCCCATTTCTGTCAATGACACTGGGCTCGCCAATTGTGCTGTTCATGAGGTTCCCATTGAGAAGTTGTTGTGACTAAACATGAATCAGAATGCGACTCACTTGACACTGCTGACCAAACTCCCTGGGATAGGATGCAGGTCAGGCTTGGCAGAGTTCATTTGCTGATGATAGGTTTTGCACAGTAAAGCTCCAGTGCATTTTCTATTACAGTTATCAGCACATCATCCTTAGACTACAGGCTCTATTATGCTCTCAGTGGCAGCGTGAGGTTACCGTGCATATCTAGTTGTACAAACCTAGCAAATATTGTCTACCTGCTTTATATCAAGCCATGAAAGTATTAAGGTAATTATGCTCCTTATTCCTCACTTAGTTCACTCTGGGGCCCAAGAAAACCTTCCTGGAACAACCAATGCACATATAAACTTCAAGGTAGGGAGAAAGGTTAGCCATGTGCACAGTGGGGAAACTGGGCAAGGGAAGAATCTGGAAGAGCTCCCTCTGTCTCTGCAGGAAGGCTGGTGTGAGCAGAGCAGGGATCAACACATGTTTTCTGGAAAGAGCCAGATAAGTGTTTGGGGCCTTGTAGCCTTATAGTACTCTGCTTCTTTAGGATATAAGTAGCCATATGAATGCATGTGGCAGTGTTCCAGTAAAACTTTATTTCAAATCAGCTGGTGCTATTTGACTTATGAGTCACTGTTTTCTGGCCCCTGAAGAAAAGCATTAAATGCATACAGAATGGAATGAACATGACAATGGAGAAGGTCAAGAGTCTGGTGGGGTGGTATTTCTTTGCCAGGACAAACAGTTTGGTTTGTAAGAAGTGAGAAACAAGAAGACATAAGCTGCCCATGTGAAGCTAAGGCCAGACAATCTTAACATCACTTGCTAAAACTTAGAAAACGTATCTCAAGCAAAGCATCGACATTTTAAAAATTTATGATAGAGCACGTGCATGTGAAAGAGAGCAAGAGAGAAACAGACAGAGATATAACACCCTCCAGAGTTTGATCAGGCCCCAGTACCCTTCCTCCAGTCTTCTAACCTATCATACCTTGGGCACCTGTGTGTGCCTGCGTCTGGTGTATTTCAGGCTGACCAGACTGGGATTCAAGTTGCAGTCTCCTAGTGAGATCCAGCTTTTCTGCCACTGCTGGCCCAGCATTAGCAATTTTATCTCTTCTTGTCAGTGTCCAGAGTTCCTCTGATACCTTGTCTAAATAAGGAGGTTGCCTGATAGGTCAGGCTCTTCCCTGCATGTGCCTGTAAGCATCCATACTTTTTAGATCTCTCCACAGGCCTCTGAAAGTAAGGATACTCTGGGATTTTCCATGAGGTTTGTTCAAGAGAGAAGAGAACAGGGACTCTAGATAGCACCAGGGACCTTCTCAGCAGAATCCATGTGTCATTTCACACACTTGGAGATTCGGGACATTACCACCATTTATGCAAATGTGTTTTCTATTTTCTTGCCATTTCCTGTCTCTTTTATTTCTAGACTTTCACCATGACAGGATTTGCAATGAACCCAACTGAGACTAATTTGGCTTGTTTTTCTCATTGTATAACAATTTGACTGGCTCCCTGCCACACATTCAAAATGTACTCTTCCCCCTAAGTAAGATGGTGTATGTATTCCTCTTATAGCTCTTAGTAAGAGGAGAATAGTGACCTCACTCTATGGTGACTATTACATTCAGGAAACCCCCAAGGCTTCAACTGAATCTGAACTGCTGTTGACAAACAGAAATGGGCATGAGTATAATTATGAAAACAAAACAAACAAACAAACAAACAAATAGAACTAAAGTAAAATGTGTGGATGTCTATAAATTGTGAGGGCTCCCCCAGAGACTAGAAAAATGTTTCTTAGGATAAAGAATGGGCTACCTTCATAGACTATGACCTTAGACCTTGAATTTCTGGGGTGACTCTCATAGTGGGTCATTAGCTCAAATACACTGAGGGGATGATCATAGGTAAATGCTTCTTCAGAGGTCAGGAAAACTCTGATTATTGTAGATTTGAGATGATAAATGGTCTATGTGTGAATGTAATTATATTCAACAATTATGAAATAAAAAATAATGCTGGATAGATGTATAAATATTTTTTTGGAGACTTTTTTTTTTTGCTATAGGGAGCATGCTCACCAGAGAGAGATAAAAAGTGAGAAATCACCCCCTGGGGGAATGGCCATGACTCAATCCCTTCTTCTTCAGTCTTCTTTTGGGATTTTGGGCACATATGCACATGCTCCCAGTCTGAGTTTTAAGCCACCAGGTCTGGGACTTGAACAGTGGTCAGCTACATGGGAGTCTAGCGATGTAACCATTACACTATCTGCTGGTTCCTAGATTCCTAAATTTTTTTATTTTTTTGGAGAGGTTTTTCCTATAGGGCGCGTGTGCTTGCCAGACAGACAGAGAGAGACATAGAGACAGAAAGCGAGAAATCACCCCCCAAAGGGGATGGCCACGCCGCAATCCCTTCTCCTCCATTCTCCTCTCGGGATCTTGGGCACGCACGCACACGTGCCCAGCGTGAGTTTAAGCCACTGGGTCTGGGACTCGAACCGCGGTCGACTACGTGGGAGTCTAGCGACATAGCCATTATGCTAACTGCTGGTCCCCCTAGATTCCTAAATTTTAACAAAACTCTATACATCAACTATAGATCAAAAGATATTATTAATATTAATTAAATCTTTAAAATACTAATCAGCTATTGATTTGTGTAGTGAATAGTGTAAGTGCTAGTTATACAAACATTTAATCACCAAACTAAAAATAATTAATGGCAGACTACAACTGTTAAGTCATTTGACCTAATTTTATCAATTGTTTTTGACCAAAGAAGATAAATTTGTGTTAAAAAATTGATCAACAGAAAAAGACTCCTCTAACCTATAAGTAGCACTGTAGCTTTTTCTTAAGAGTCTAGGTATCAGACATAGAAAGTATGCAAACATGTCATTATCAAGGATCTTTGCAGCGGTTGCTTTTCTTCTTTCTTGACAGTCAGCTGTCACTATCCAGCGATCCTGACAACTCCACTCAGATGCTATAGGTGGGTCTATAAACTCTGAAATGTCTTCTGGAAGCTCAAATTTGAGCACCATGCTTTCACTTTTTCCTACTGATGTTAGTGGTAAATAAAAATACAAAAAATTAACATACCTTATTTAGGATATGAGCAAATGATAGGGTAAGAAAGGGGGATTCAAAATAAAAATACAGCATGGCTCCAATTTCCTAAATATTCAGCTTAATCCTCTCTCAGAAGTAGGATTATAGATGTCTCTTATTTTCTTTGTCATGCTTTTCTACATCAATAAATATTACTTTACTAATTAAGCAAATATTTTAAATATTCTAGATAAAGTATGTAAGAAAAAAATAAAAGAGATAAGCATTAAAGTAAGCTTGCTAGCAATCAAAAAGAATAAGTTAAAACAATAATTTTATGTCATTAGACTGGCTGGAATTTAAAAATTTACTAAATCCAAATTTTCACAAGGCTGATTAGGAACCAATAATGTTATGAATTGCTGTTAACAATTTTAATTGATAACATGTTTAGAGAAGAATCTACAATAAACAAATTTTTTTTCATTTGAAGTGTCTGTTCATATTTATATTCAGTTCATCACCAGGATCAACCCACGGCTCCTGTTTAAGGCAGCCAGCATCGTTTACAACACAGATGAAGCCATTCAGTATCTTCCCTTATAACTGTGGCCCGCGTTAAACAAGGGAATAAAACACAACGACTTTATTGGTTTTGTTCAGTCAAACCCTGCCACCTAGCATTACTTCCACTCACGCATCACTAAGAACAAAGGATGTTTCCTTGGCATTTTCCAACGATGCATTATACAATAACGTTAGAACTTAAACGCACCCTGAGTAATTATGTAAACTGTCATTTTGTCTAAAGCGTAACTAATAATTTGGTTCCTTTCTTCATAAAATGGAAATTTAAATATTTCTCCTGCTAGTCTTGAGGTTATCATTATGTTATGAGTAGTGCAAAGTGTGGCACATATAGTTTCATCAAGAGAGGTGTGAGTTTTACACACCTTAAACAAAATGTGCTTAGCAAGATGCATACAGTCAATGCATGACAGAAAGCATGTTCAAATAGAAGGCAGCCCCCAGGCCACCATATTGTTTAGGCTTTGCTTTATCATTTATGGCATTAATTACACATAACATAACTTTTATACACTTTAACCCTGAAGATAAGAAAAATAACTGTTGCTTGAAAAATTTATTCCAGGTAGCCATCTGGTTTGCATCAGGAGAAAATTGCGCCTCAGAGAGTTCAGTGTCTGCCCGGTGGTGATCATCAGCTCGAGTCAATGACCCAGATCCATGGCATATTTCACAGTGACTGTTTCCCAGGTCCTGGCCACGCCTCTTCTCCCGTGGTATGCCAAACGATGAAGCATTTCTGGGATTACCTCTGTATATGGTTTTCCTTTTTTTTTTGTTTGTGCTGGATTAGCTGTATTACTGCATTATTTCCTCATCTCACCTTTTCCGTGGCCGTCCATTTTAATTATTCATAAGTCCTTTCATAATATCCTCAAAGAGCTCCATGAGGGGAAGTTCTGGAGGTGGAAAACCCAAGGGGGGAGACTGGGTATTGGAGTGTCCTTGGCTTTCCCAGTGCTGGCTGCAAACTTCTGCCGGGTTGAAGACGCTGCGGCAGTTTCCGACTGTGGTGGCAACCTCCATAACGACGACTTCTCCACAAAGTCAGTGTCTACATCCAGTTCCTTTTCTACTGGGCCTTTACAAGTCTGGTCTTTTCAGCCTTCAGTTGTTTGTTTTCTCTCCTTAATCTTTCATTCTCAGCCACAAGAATTCCACATGCCTCTTCAAATCTGCAGTTTTGGTGGCCTGCTCCTCTATAATTGTTTTATCGTCTTTTGGAGCTTTGCTTCCCGTGCACGGCTCTGCTGGCTCATTCTTTTGCTGCAGTAAAAGTAACAGTGTGTCAGGGTCTCTGTCGAAGACGCCCTGGATTCCAGGCGGGTGTCTCAGTGGAAGGGTTGTACTTCGGAGCTAGCAAGGGGCTATGGCCCTGGGCATCCTCACAGGGGCTTGTGAGATGTCTGAACATGGGCAGCTGCATCCCTGTCCACGCTCTGCTGGGCTTTCCACCTCTCTCCTCGCTTTGCCCTTTTCCACCGCTCCTGGAGTAGGAGAAAACTGTTTCATGTGGCTGTCCCTTTGCAATTCCAGTGATAAAAGAGCCGCTCAGACGGTCAGCTTCATGGCTTCGGAAAGGTATGCTGCAGCCTTTCTGTGACAAGAAATAGCCTCTTCGTATTTCCCTGTAGGTAATAACTGATCTGCTCTTCTGCTCTGTTGATGAGCCAGGTTGAGGGGTCCTTCCATTACTTCCATACACACCCGGGCACATGGAGGGGAGGAGGAGGTGAGCGCGACGCAGAGGCAGAGATGGCGACCCTTCTCGGCGCCCTGGAAGTGAGCGGTGGGCACCAAGGGAGTAACAACCTCACCACTTCCTCCTCCAGCGCCATGCCGCGGACCCGCCCCCTGCGCCCCTGCGGCCATGCACCAACAACAATGTTTTTAACATGTGACTAGTTATAATAGCAATTTATCCCAAATAAATAATTCAAAAAAGAAAAAAAAATCATAGACACAAAATTTTTATTATTTTTAAGAGTAAAACAATTGTAGAGAAACTAAAATATAGGGACCAGCAGTTGGCATAATGGCTATGTCGCTAGACTCCCATGTAGTTTACCTAGGTTCGAGTCCCGGACCCGGTGGCTTAAACTCATGCCAGGCACGTGTGCATGCGTGCCCAAGATCCTGAGAGGAGAATGGAGGAGAAGGGATTGCGGCATGGCCACCCCCTGTAGGGGATGATTTCTCACTTTCTTCCTCTCTGTCTCTTTCTGGCGAGTGCACCCGCTCTATAGCAAAAACCTTCAAAAAATTTTTAAAAAAGTAACTAAAATATAAAATAATAAACCAGAGGGCCAGTGGTGCACTGATAACAGGGCACTCTGTGAGGCTGACCCAAATGGTTAGATTCCAGGCTCACACCTAGAGAGCTCTGAGAGGCTTTTTGTTTGTGTTTGTTTTTGCTATAGGGCGCGTGCCCTGGCCACACAGACAGAGACAGAGAGACAGAAAGTGAGAAATCACCCCCCAGGGGGGATGGCCACACCACAATCTCTTCTCCTCCATTCTCCTCTCGGGATCTTGGGCACGCACACACATGGGCCCAGCATGAGTTTTAAGCCACCGGGTCTGGGACGCGAACCGTAGTCGACTACATGGGAATCCAGTGACATAGCCATTACGCTAACTGCTGGTTCCACACCTAGAGAGCTCTCTGAATACATGTGGGCGAATGTGCCCATCATCTGGGATGACCAATGCATGAGGTAAATCTCAGCTTGGAGAGTGTATTGAGGGTGCCTGGTTCTCTGCCTCTCTCTCCATCTCTCGTTTCTCTCATTCATGGAATAAATAAAGAAAGAAACTTCAAAATAAATAAAATACTTAATTGGTTGAGTACCTTGTGACAAATAATAGAATTTTAAGTAGCCATTAAAATATGAATACCATTTGAAAATTATTTAGAGCAATATTAAGTTTTTAATTTTTTTTGGGGGGGGAGAGGTTTTTTTGTGCTATAGGGCACGTGCGCTCACCAGAAAGACAGAGACAGAGAGACAAAGTGAGAAATCACCCTCCAGAAGGGTGGCCACACTGCAATCGCTTCTCCTCCATTCTCCTCTCAGGATCTAGGGCACACATGTACATGCGCCTGGTATGAGTTTAAGCTACTGGGTCTGGGACTCGAACCGTGGTCGGCTACATAGAAGTCCAGCCACATAGCCATTACGCCAACTGCTGGTCCCAATATTAAGTTTTTAAAAAGGAAAAAAAGTGTATAATACTAACACATGTAAAATATGTATCTTATGGCTACAAATGAAAAGGAAATCATGGAGAAATAAAAATAATTGTGTTTTGCAAGATTATGAATAAAATTTTCAAAAAAAGGAGTTTTAAGATTTTATTTGATGAAGGAAATTTATTTTTTATTTATTTATATATTTATTTATTTATTTTGGAGAGGTTTTTGCTATAGGGTGCGTGCACTCACCAGACAGACAGAGAGAGACATAGAGACAGAAAGCGAGAAATCACCCCCCAGAGGGGATGGTCACACCGCAATCCCTTCTCCTCCATTCTCCTCTCGGGATCTTGGGCACGCACACATATGCGCCCGGCGTGAGTTTTAAGCCACCGGATCTGGGACGTGAACTGCGGTTGACTACGTGGGAGTCCAGCGACATAGCCATTATGCTAACTGCTGGTTCCCAAGGAAATTTATTTTAATAAACTATTTTTAACATATGATATTATCTTCAGCAATATTCAGTTATTCTAGATAGAGTAGATAACATGGTTTTTGAGATAGGAGCAGGATTGTTATCTCTTTATTTGTATCTCAAATGCAAAGGTTAGCTTTGTTTACCTTGCTAATATCTGTATTCTTTTTTAAAAAATTATTTTATTTAACTTTATTTATTTAAATTTGACCAGAAATGTACAAAGAAAGAGAGAGAGAGAGAAAGTGAGAAAGCAAGCAAGTTGCCAGGTCTGAGACTCAAATTGCAGTCAGTCATGTGGGAGTCCAGTGCCCTTAATCCCTGTGCCACCTGCCTGCCCCAGCATCTGTATTCTTAAAGAAAAAACCTTAAAGCTTTATGAAATTCAATTTTTCTAGAATAAAAAGCTACTTTTGAGGGAATTTGTTTATTCCTAAAGTCAGAAAAACATTTTAAAAAGCTCCAATTAGTCTGGCCCCACAGTACAATGATTAGGCATTGCACAAGGAAGCTGGATTCTAGATGGCCAACCAAGGCTGGAATCCTGGCTCCATCACTTATAAAAGACACTGGGCACGTGTGCATATGCCCAGAATCCTTACAGTATGGAGAACTGGAGGAAAAAGGAGTGTGGTATAATCAGATCCTGTAGCGGGATACTTTCTCTCCTCTGTTTTTCATTTTCTGTCTGTCTCTTTCTCATGTACATACATGCCCACTGACATTAAAAAAAAGAAGAAGCTACAGTAATTACAACAGTGTCATACCGGCATAAGGATAGACTAATGGAATAGGATTGAAATGGAAATAAGTAAAGCCAGAAGTAAAACTGTATTTTTGTGGTCAGTTGATTTTTGGCAAGGATGCCAAGGCCATTCAATGAGACAGTCTTCTCAACAAATTGTTGGGACAGCTCAATGGTCATGGCAATACTGGGTTGTCGGTAGAGTCATGATGCATTTTGCATAGAAAGATACCATGACTTTCCCAATAACCTAATAGAGTGAAAGTGGGTCCTTAACTCTATGCAAAAATGAACTCAAAATGAACCAAAGACCTACATGTTAGAGCTAATATTATAAAATTCTTAGAACATAAGAGAAAATTGGCATGACCTTGGATTAGATTTCTTAAATATGATGCCAAAAAGCAAAAATTCAGGGACCAGCTGTTGGCATAATGGCTATGTTCCTGGACTCCCATGTAGTTGACCGAGGTTTGAGTTCCAGACCCGGTGGCTTAAACTCACACTGGGCGTGTGTGTGTGCATGCCCAAGATCCTGAGAGGAGAATAGAGGAGAAGGGATTGTGGCATGGCCATCCCCCCTGAGGGGTGATTTCTTGCTTTGTGTCTCTGTTTCTCTCTGTCTTTCTGGCAAGCACATGCGCCCTATAGCAAAAACCTCTCCCCCCAATAAAAAAGCAAAATTCAAAAAAAAGACTTTATTAAAATAAAAATATTTTATACATTAAAAGATATATAAAATATTTTTTATGTAGTGCATAATTGCTGTGCTATGGGGCTGGCTCTATTTATTTACTGATTGATTTATTCATAAAGAATTGGTGGCGCTGGGCATTGGTCAAATGCAATGCATAGCAAGGCTGACCACACATGGATAGGTTATGGGTTCATGTCCAGAGACCTCCCTAAATATGCTAGGCCACATGTGCCCATGATCTAGGGGTGGCTAAACCTAGGGATGTATCATGGCGTTAAGACTCTGTTGGGGGTAACTTTCTCTGTGTCCGAAGAAATGAATAAATTATCTTAAAAAAAAGATTTAGTAAGTCTCAAAACTAAAGAATTTTCATCTTCATGTATTGTATTTGAAAGCTACCTCATTTCATCTTACTTTTTAAAATTTTATTGCTTAATTTGCCAGAGAATGCATGTGCTCCCCAGACAGAGTGAGAGAGAAAGAAAAAGAGAGAAAGAGAAAGCATCCCCTATGGAGGATGGTCACATTGCATTCCCTTCTCCTTCATTTCTTTCTCCTTTTAGGAATTTGGGCACACATGCCTGGCATATTTTATAAGCTATTGGATCAAGCACTCAAATCATGTGGCCACCCCGTGGGATGCAGCCACTTTAACAACCATGCCATGGGCTGGCCCATCATACTGTTTTTAACCCAGATACTTCTAAACCTGTGGTGCCAGAGGAAATCTCACTCTTGCTTTTGGTAGCTGGGGATGACAGTTGCCTAGGCTCAAAAAATGTAATCCTCCCACTCAGAACTGTCCATCTTAGGGTCATGCCATGAAGACCCAGGGTCCGTTTGTAAATTATCCCCAACAGTCGTGACATTGAGAGAGCAGGGGGCAGCCTGTACTTGGCTGGAACTCTGCGGCTTACCGTGGGCCATGTCCTGGCTGTCAGCTTCTCTCATGTCTGACCTTCTTGCTCAGGTCCCCCAAGGGTGAGCAATCATGAAGCCAAAGTCACAGGCTTCTCTGATAAATTATTATTATTATTATTTTCTTTTTTTGGAGAGGTTTTCGCTATAGGGAGCTTGTACTTGCCAGAAAGACAGAGAGAGACAGAGAGATAGAAAGCGAGAAATCACTCCCAGGGGGCATGGCCATGCCACAATCTCTTCTCCTCCATTCTCCTCTCGTGATCTCGGGCATGCATGCACACGCACCCAGCATGAGTTTAAGTCACCGGGTCCGGGACTCAAACCGTGGTCGAATACATGGGAGTCCAGTGACATAACCATTACGCCAACTGCTGGTCCCACTGATAAATTATTTTAGTGAAATGAGAGAGAGAGATAACAACACACAACACATTCACTAATGAGTTCCAAAGAAGAAAATTACAGTGCACCTGCCACTAGATTCTAGATTTGTCCATACTTTAATATCTTTTGTGAATCAATAACATGTGAAAAGAAGTTTAGTATGGAAGGGAGGGAGGGGAAAGGGGAAGGGAAAAAATGGGTAAAAGTATACTTAATTGACAAAAAATGAGAAACTGTTTACTGATGATAACGTACATAGTAATATCCTTGTCGTGACTGGCATGCATGGTTTTGTGCTGGAAAAAGAAATGTATACTGTAAAGATGTGATAAAATATAAATTAAAATAAAATAAAATAAATGAATTTAGGTTCAGAGCAAGCTGGGGATTCCTATGAGGGAAAGGTGTATGTTTGTTGAGAAAGCAACCAAAGGAGAGTAAAGGTGACTTCGGGTTGTTACTGTGATTAGTTGGTGGAGCCAGGCAGAGTTTGTGCTCACAGACTGATGGCTGTACTATCCAAGCTTCCCTAGGCTCTCAGAACCATGAAAAACCCATGATCATTTTTTTGTTTCAGAGAGGTTTTTGTTATAAAGCATGTGCGCTTGCTGGAGAGACAGAGCAAGATAAGGAGAAGAAAGTGAGAAATCACCCCTGAGAAGGGATAGACATGCTGGAATCCCTTCTCCACCATTCTCCTCTCAAGATCTTGGGCATGCATGCATTTGTGTCCAGAGTGAGTTTTCAGCTGCTGGGCCCAGGACTTGAACCACAGTTGACTACATGGGAGTCCAGAGATATAACCATTACACCGTCTGCTGGTCCTAAGACACAATCTTTTTAATTTGGTTGCCCAGAAATGGAGCGAGTAGAGAAGAGGGATAGGGATCTAAAACTTGCCAATGGTCAAACACCAAAAGTGGAGTCAGCTTTTTCATTGTTTCTGTTTTGTCATAGTGACTCTCAGCTCAGCTGATTCTGTGAAGTCTTAAAGAATTTGCCAGTGGAGCCTTTTTCACATTAAATGAACCAGACTTGATTTCTGTTGCTTGCAGGAATTTTGAAAAATGATTACATACTATTTCATATTAAACAGATAAACAAGCAAAACACTTTTTTTAAATAGAGGTTTTTGCCTTAGGGTACATGTGCTCCTGGAGATAGAGACAGACAAAGTGAGAGGGAAAGTGAGCGAAAACAAACAAACAACAAAACCCAAGGGGGTTCACCATGCCACAACCCCCTCTCCTCCATTCTCCTCCCAGGATCTTGGGTGCACATGCATGAGCACACAAGTTCCCAGTGTGATTGTCAAGTCACTGGGTCTGGGACTCAGACTGTGGTCAACCAAGTGGAAGTCGAGCGACATAACAGCTACACCATCTGTTGGTCCCACAAGCAAAAATCTTTAAGCATAGAAAGACCATGACACAATTCCAAAACAATACAATTACTTGTGCAGATTTTCAAAAATGTGTATTTTATTTTTCTGCAGGGAGGGATGATAGCAAGTCTCAGAGGTCACACATTTGGAGAAATTTCCTTCTGTTTTGTATGTGAAGATTATTCAGACATCTAGTATTCTAAAGTATGAAGAGGCCTAAGAGATTATCAATAATAAGATAATTTAAAAAATTCTTTGTTTACTGGTAAGAAAACCTTGACTAAGAGCAAGTTGTGTCAGGAGCTGATGGAGGATCAGAAAGCATGCATTCAAACTTGCAATCAAGGGGCCCTTTTACCATGGCTAGAAGCTTCTGGAATTCAGTTCAAAAGGCTTCCTCATGTCTTGGTTCTAGGAAGAACAGAATCTCTCTTTATAATACATAAAGTCTGTATCTTTGTCAATGTCATAGTGCTCTGAGTCTGCCTGGTTCATTTATTTGGACTAATGTATAAATGAAGCCAAAGTCACGGGTTTGAGTCAGGAATGAGCAGTTTGTCTCATGGTCCAGACTCAGAGCAGCTGATCTGACTCAGGACCCACAGCAGTGTGGTGAGATGTTGGCTAGACATGCTGTGAGTCCTTGGGTAAGAGCATGAGAATAGCGTGAGGCCTGCTCAGAACATGTGACTGAGAGGACAACGGCATCACGTTTTCTTTCCTTCTCTTTTTTCTTTTCTTCTTTTTTTTTTTTATTTCTTTGCTCATTTTCTTTCTTTTTTCTATTCTCTTTCTTTTCTTTTTTGAGAGATTTTGCTATAGGGCCTGTGTGCTCGCCAGAGAGACAGAAAGTGAGAAATCTCCCCCCAGGGGGGATGGCCATGCCGTTGTCTTTTTTTTTTTCCATTCTCCTCTCTGGATTTTGGGCACACTCAAACACACACCTGGCATGAGTTTTAAGCTACTGGGTCCAGGACTCAAACCATCGTCAATTATTTGGGAGTCTAGCAACATGACCATATGTCATCTGCTGGTGCCAAGGTATCAATTTTTTATATATAAAGGCTGTAATACTAGACACTGTGCTGAAGAAAACCAAGTGCTTTTGACACAAAACTGAAAATTTTCATTGTTAAACAAAACAGACTGTGTGTAGGAAACATCCTTTCTCTTAGGGTACATGCCAGGTATTTCTTTACTTAAGAGTGTTCCTATTCCCCTTACAAGCTGCCTTTGAAAGAGGAGACCGGCCCAAGAAGTTTCAGCTCCGTGGCCTTCCAGCCGCTAAAACCCAGTCTTCAATTTCCTAGTGGTAGGTTGAGTATGGAGAGAAACGGAGGACTAAGTGAATGCATAAAAAGACTTAGCAATGTGACCACAGCACACAATATTGTTAAAAAAAAAAAAAAAAAAAAAAAGACTTAGCAAATTCAGAGCAATGAAGGATATAGCTCTGAGGTGAATTCGTTGCAAACTATTTGGGGAAAGAACTGGTCCTTAAGAATGGAGAGGATTTTTATGGAAAGCGTGTGGGCTGGGGAAGGAATTCTAGCTTTCAGGACCACAATGCAAACAGAGACCAAGGGAAAGGGTGCTTAGCAGGCTCTGGATTCTTGCAGTGAAAACTGGCTAAAGTGGAAGCTTCATTGCAGAGAGAAGGTGAAACGAACTTGAAAACAACAGCAGCAGAGACCACATTTTGGAGGGCTGGAGTGACAGGTTTAGTCAGCAGTGTCGTACTTACTCTGCAGGTAGTGGGAACTATTTGAATGTTTGGAGCAGGGGAGGATGATGCCATATTTAAGGAAAGGAGTCTGACAGGGGTGTGTAGGCTGCATGTGAGACTGGTGGAAGGGAGGCTGGTAATCACATTAGTCCTGAAAAAAGTGATGAAAACTGGTAGTTGAAGCAAGGGTTGATAATTCAATGCTTCCACCCATAATGGATTGTTAACAGTGAGAAAGTAGAATGTATTTGGGAACAGCAGTTAGCGTAATGGCTATGTTGCTGGACTCCCACATAGTTGACCGCGGTTTGTGTCCTGGACCCGGTAGCTTAAAACTCACGCCGGGCACGTGTGCGTGCATGCCCAAGATCCCGAGAGGAGAATGGAGGAGAAGGGATTGCGGCGTGGCCAGGCCCTCTGGGGGGTGATTTCCCGCTTTCTGTCTCTCTGTCTCTCTGTCTGTCTGGAGAGCACACGTGCCCTATAGCAAAAACTTCTTAAAAAAAAAAAAAAAAGAAAGAAAAGAAAGGAGAATGTACTGCAGGAGTGAAGAAATTTGGCCCAGGACCAGCAGTTAGTGTAATGGCTATGTCACTGGACTCCCAGGTAGTCGACCGCGGTTCAAGACCTGGACCCGGTGGCTTAAAATTCACGCTGGGCGTGTGTACGTGCATGCCCAAGATCCCTAGAGGAAAATAGAGGAGAAGAGATTGTGGCATGGCCATCCCCCCTGGGGGGGTGATTTCTCGCTTTCTGTCTCTCTGTCTCTGTCTCTGTCTCTCTGGCGAGTGCACGTGCTCTATAGCAAAAACCTCTCCAGAAAAAAAAAAAAAAGAAATTTGGCCCCGAGATTCACTGTCACTAGGCAGATTACTAGAAGAAAAGGAATACAGATTTATTTTGACATCTACTTGTGTACATGGAAGCCGTACAAAAAAGTGGTTCAAAAAAGAGCTGGTGACTGGAGGTTTTACACAGCGACGGCTTAGAGACAAGCTATGAGAGGGTGCAGAAAGAAAATGTGAAGATACCGAGATGATTGTGGTTTTCTAGGCTAGGTTTCAGACTTGTTATATCCTTCCTGTGACTAGCAAGTGACGGAGTGGCTTGGCTTCTTACTTTACTGATGTAAACTTCTTTCACAAAAGGTTAGCAAGCTAATTCTTGTGTCGGCAAAACTTGTGGATAGCTATCTTAGAAACGTGCTAAAGAAGTTTATCTGGGAGGGCATATCTGGACTCCCCACAGCATCTCTCTCTGGTAGGAAGCAGCTTTGTGTCCTGAGTCCAAGAAGACGTGACTTTGCTTCAGTGCAAAGGCCATCACCCTGTTCAGCATACCTGGTCCTGTACATGCAGTTAGGGACCCAACATCAGATCTTGGAGCTGCAGATCACTCTGAACCACTTGGTGCTTGGCAACATACTCACTTGATGAGCCTGTGTAGGTGAGCGGCTCTGGTAAAAACTACAGTGTGTACGATGGAACACAGTAAAGCACCATGTGAGTGACTTCAACTGCTTGTTTGGTACCTACCCAGCCAGATGGGATTTGAGACCATGGAAATCAAACCTCCTTTGATGTAGGATTGTGGGCTGAGGTCCTCTGGCCACTGGCTTCTTTGAGCTTGACCTCCTGTATATCCCTACTGATAAAAAGCTTATTGCCTGTCCCCACACTGTTAGGGTTGCTGAAACTTTCCTAAAGCTTACTCTCCAATACCTCTCACTCTGTCCTACATTGAGACAGAAATGAAAAGAAGAATGGGAGGGATGTTCATTTTTTATTGTAAGAACTATAACTAGACCACCTACAGACCTTAAGAACCTGAGTCACTGTCAATCCTTGTTCATCCAGGGTGACTAGTCAGAATGTTCTGCCTGAAACAAATTTTCCACCAAGTCATACAAGTAGCCTAATAGATATTTCACAGGATTAGCCAAATATTTGGCTACATTGTTCAATGCATATAATTAAAAGGCATACATACTCTGCCTTCTTAAAAATCTATAGAAAGATTTATTCAAACTTTGGCATCTTATCCCCATATTCTGAGTAATGATCTTTCTTTTGTCTTCTGCTGCTGCCTACATCTAATGTATTTACATGTGACAAGTACATTTTCTTTGGAACAGAAAAGTCATGACATAATTTCCTATGTTTTTCTAAGCAAAAATGCATCATGACTTTTTAGACAACCCAATACAACCATGGATTTGTTGGCCCATAGCCCAAAAGGAGAAAATAGGTATCAACCTGACTAAATAAGTAATGAAGAAACAAGTGAGGTAAGGAGACACAGCGTGTTTGTGATGATGTGGGCATGTGATCATCGCTGTGGGCTTGGGAAGCATGACAAAGAGATCCTGGGCCATTGGACCGAGACCCGAAACATAAGAAGAGAGGCTGAGCAGGCCAGCAGTGCTAAGCTGTGCTCTGCAAACCGTGGACAGATGCCTCTTTCTGCTTCTTTCCTCCAGGTCCTGCTGTGAAAGGTCCCGAGGAATCCCAGGTCCACCAGGGCAGGTTCCCTTCATCAGAACCTCTTCCTCTCCTCAAGCCACTCCTGGGCAACTCTTGTGTGACTAGTGGGCTCAGGTGGCACAGGTATGGAGTTGGGGGGAAATCACAGCCCACTCAGTTTTGCTGGACTGTTGAAGGGGCTGGCTTCATTTACTGAAAACTCTATCCTCCAGGAAAGGACTCAGATCAGAGGGGAGCTGGATTGCTAACAGATTCCCAGAGGAAAGTAGGAAAATGAATGAGGGGTCCAGGGATTTGCTACTCCATATGAAGATCCACACCACAGGGCCCTCTGGAACATTGTTAGTCTGCTTGGTCCCGGGCTCTTGGCCCTGCTCCAGACACAACCCTGCCATCCTCCTAAAACACTAAGGACAGGTGAGTGAAACTAAATCCAAGTACCCTCTCTCTGGTGGAACTGTCAGAGAACACACGAGGCACGTGTTCAAGGCAGAAGTTTATTGACTTGTCTTGGGACACAGCAATTATCATACAGGTTTATGGCTAGCATATTCTGTTCTGCAAAATCGAGGTGGGGCAAGTTGAAGGGCACATCATAGGACTCCATGTCTTGTCCTACCTTAAAAAGAACAGCCAGGCCTTATCGGCCTTCTGAGCATCAAGTGGAACTGCCAGGGCACAGGGTTTCAACTGCCAAGCCTTCAGCCCAGCAAGGCCTGCCCACGATGTGACCGGATCCCAGGAAGGCTTTCTTATGGTAGTCATGGTCCTCTCTGTTGAGTGAGGTCCTGCCTCCTCACAAAGTGCTGCAATCACCTCACTGAAGAAAGGAATCTAAACTGCTTTGTTGATTTACATAGGTGAAGAAACAAAACAAAACAAAACAAGCCCAGCCGTGAGTCACAGGTAAGGTCAGGAGACTTGGGGGAAGAGCCGGGAATCACAGAGACCACAGTGTGCAGCACCTGCCAGGACATCTCAGAAGACAGCACTAGACCTCCTGCTCTCTCACACTCACAGCCTCCCTGTCGTAGGGCTGCTCTTCTGGCCTGTCTCTGAGGCAGTCAAGTATGCCCTGTCCCACATGCACACTACCCTCTTTCCTTGACCTTCCTTTTTCTTTTTTCTTTCTATGCTCCATCCCTATAGGAACAAACAAATTTCTGTGCTTCTGTGTTTTCTTGATGATTTTGACCGTAACATTTTCTCCCTTCTTCTAGTCAGTGGTACACCTACCACAGTCAATGATTTCTGGGTCTTCAAAGGAAAAGCGTTCGGCCTTATTTGGCTTTGACTTCATCTTGTAGGTTTTAGTCAGGACCGAATTGCTAAAGCAGTCATTGGGTTCAAAGTGAAACTCTAATACAGAAGACATAGACTTGGGCGGGACCAGCAGTTAGCATAATGGCTATGTCGCTGAACTCCCATGTAGTTTACTGTGGTTCAAGTCCCGGACCCGGTACCTTAAACTCACGCCGGGCGCATGTGCGTGTGTGCCCAAGATCCCGAGAGGAGAATGGAGGAGAAGGGATTGTGGCATGGCCATCCCCCCTGGTGGGTGATTTCCGCTTTCTATCTCTCTGTCTCTGTCTTTCTGGCGAGCGCATGTGCCCTATAGCAAAAACCTCTCAAAAAAAAAAAAAAAAAAAAAAAAAAAGAAAAGAAAAAAAGAAAAAGGAAAGACACAGGCTGTCATAGTCTGAAAATTTCACTTTAATATCCTGCAAGTGTTTGAAGATTGGTTCATCATATTCCTGGACTAATTCACTTAGCATGTCTACATTTATAAAGATGGTAAACCAGAACTCCGGAATTCCTTTGGGATTTGGCTCTTTGGCTGTTGCTGTTTCTTCTTCTGCTACGACTTTATTTTTCATGTCTCCAGCTAATTTGAACTCCTTTTCATTTTCACTGTGCCATTCAGATTCTGCATCTGTTGGCTCCACATCACCAGTGATAAATTTTCTTCTCTTGTCAAAGAGAGGCTGGTATAATGCAGCATACTTTCTATCCAAGTCATGAATTTATTCATAGAACTTAGCTTCTATATGAGAACACCTCATCTGAAGTTGTTTCAATGCATTAATTCTTTTTACTGTTTTAGGTAAAGTTTTGATGTGAAAAACATTTTTGAGTCATTCCTGCAAAGCTGCCAAGACTTGAGGACTCTACATCACCTGATCTGTGAATTTTTCTGTATTACTTGCATTTTTGGCAGCTTCCATGGAATCTGAAGGAATCCCATTTGGAAAACTTATGTGTCATCTGAATGTTTTTATCCCCTCATGCCTCCAATAGTGGTAACCTGGGTGTCCTTTTCTAAGAAGCATAGTGGCTAACTGATAATATAATAGTTTTCTATCTAGTCACATACATATTGGCTTTACATATAACTTCATTTGAAAAATTGGCCCTGCTAGTTGAAGGAGATTTGAAAACTGATCCATGGCCCAATCAGGTTGTGATTGTCAGTCATACAGTGACAGGGAAGTGATAAAACTTGTCAACCAGGTTGAGTCTTAGAGCAAGACTTGGCTACATGAGCAGATCAGAGAAAGTCTAGAAGTGGGGATGTGGCATCTAAGAGGGACCTTTAGAGTCCAACTGTCTCCTTCTTTAAACTTCAGAAACATTCTTCAGACCTTTCAGAATCTCCAGTAAAATCTTTCAGATTATTAAAAACCTTGAGAATGTTCTGTTGTTTAAGTTAAGAACAAAACTACCATAATGAATAATAAACTCAGGTGATGTAAAAAATACTTCCTGGGGCCAGCAGGTAGTGTGGTTGTTAAAGCACTAGACTCCCACATGACTGATTGCAGTTCGAGTCCTGGACCTGGTGGCTTGGAAATCATAACAAGGGCATGTGCACGTGTGCCCAAAATCTAGAAGAGGAATAGAGAAAGTATTGTGGCATGACCATTGCCCCAGGGGGTGATTTCTCTCCTTCTTTCTCTATATTTCTCTGGCAAGTACACCTACGTTATGGCAAAAACCTGAAAACAAAAACAAAAAACTGTCATACCTTCTTCTTTTAAAAAGTTTACTCTGAGGCCCTGGTACCAGTGTGCTAGGAACAATGCAATAAGATCAGGATGGTGATAGATTTACTGAAAGAGAATTTATGTTTTTGGAAATTCACTAAGATTTCCAGGTATGCAGCCACTAAGTGTTTTCATGGGCCTCCTCTTCTGCACTCAGACTGTAGACATCACCGAAGACTAGATGAATTGGTGTGTGTGTGTGTGTCTGTTATTTTCCATTTTAACTATATGAGCAGCATTTACAACTCCCTATCTTTTGTAGTCCACAGACCCTGATTCTTAGATCATTCTCCAATAGCCAGCCAGAGGTATATGCACCAGTCAGAATTAAATGGCACCTCATTTGTGAAACTTATACCATTCTCCATTGTTGCCACGATTCTGACAGGCATCCACTCCTTTTTTACGTAAGTATGAAAGGCAACAATGACTCCCCAAGTTACACAATGAGAGAGGCATCCAGTCCAGGGTTGTGTAAAACAAAGAAATGATTACAGATTTAAGAGTATAGCACTGTTAATTAGAGAACTTTTTAAAGAATTTTTTAGTTTTTAAGAAAAATTGGGGAACCAGCAGTTAGTATAATGGCTATGTCGCTGGACTCCCACGTAGTCAACTGTGGTTCGCGTCCCGGACCCGGTGGCTTAGAACTCACGCCGGGCATGTGTGCGTGCGTGCCCAAGATCCTGAGAGGAGAATGGAGGAGAAGGGATTGCAGAGTGACCATCCCCCCTGGGGGGTGATTTCTCGCTTTTTGTCTCTCTGTCTCTGTCTGTCTGGCGAGCGCATGTGCCCTATAGCGAAAACCTCTCCAAAAAAAAAAAAAAAGAAAGAAAAATTAACCAGCTCTAGGGTCATTATGGGCAGCAAGATGGCGTCTGCCAGCAGGGTTGTGCAAGTAGTGAAACCACTTACACTGTGGGAGGCTGCACACCAGTGAGTCTGCCGAGGTTTTTCAGAGAGCAAACAATTGCCATGATTGGTTCTCTTCATAAAACCTGACCTTTGAAACCTTGCTCTGATTGGCCACTAGAATCCCTCAGATTTGCATATCCGGCACCTCATGATTGGTCCAAAAGCAACCAATCATAACCCACCGTTTACAACCAGTCACAGCCCACCGTTTACAACCAATCACGGCCCACCATTTACAACCAATCACGGCCCACCGTTTACAACCAATCATAACCCACCTTTTACGATCCTTCATTCAACCAATCACGGCCCACCAGCGTTATATAACCACGATGCCTGGCCCACAATAGCCAGATGACCAGGAAGACGACAAAGACGACGCAGAAGACCAGGAAGACGACGACCCGGGAGAGCCTGAAGGGTCGAGCCTGAAGAGCTGAAACACCGAAACACCGCAGTCTCCAGACCACCCTGAAGACCCTGAAGAGTTGTAACACTACATCGTCTCCGGATGACCCTGAAGAGTTGTGACACCATATCGTCTCCGTGCTGCTCACAACAGACGACGCGACCCTAAAGAGTTGTAACACTGCGTCGTCTCCGTGCTGTACCGTGCTGCCCACAATAAACAGATGACACTACTGTGTCATCTCCATGCTGTGACACTGCGCCGCTTGTCCTGGCTCTCACTCCTTCCCTCAGGAAACCTGTTCGACTGTCCCCCCCGGGTCGGGACACATGGCGCCCGAACAGGGACGGGACGTTACACCATTAATAAGGTTTCCTGCCAAAAGAGACAATCCTAAACCCAAAGTATCAGAAGCTTTGAGGTCAGCAGGGCTGCCATCCCATTCTTCTGCAGTTTCACAGCATTCTAAGGGAAGTAAGTCACCAGATTTGCTGATGTATCAGGGTCCACCAAACATGGCAGAAATAATATAAACTTTACCTCAGAAATATAGGAGGAAACAGGTGTCTTAAGAAATTGAATTTATCTAACGTGGTGGTCCAGAGTAATCACTGTGGCTGCTGTTTTCATCAGAGAGAAGAACTGTCTTTACAATAAAGGATTTCCAAAATGACAAATGAGAAATTGTATATTAAACAATTTACTTTAATAAATAGTCTGTAAAAAAAGAAATATAAAAAATTTAGATAGACACTTGTAGCTCCGAATTTATGTATCTTGGTCAGCTCAAAGCTTACCTAATTGTTTAAATACTTTATACTTATTAGAGTATACATTAAAAAAAAAAGAAAAATCAACCAGGCTGCTGTTACCCCCAGAGACTGCACTGTGAAAAAGGAGTGGTGGCAGCCAGTAAGGGCAACTGAGGCAGGAGACTGCTCCAGGCTTTTTCCTGCCTCCCTACCCATACCGGGTACATCCTCCCACCACCATTTCCCCCAGAGACTGTGCTGTGCAGCTGAGGCAGGAAGACCTTCTGCCTACCCAGAAATATTTTGAAACTTCATAGTTTTCTGAACCATGCAGCACAGTGTGTGATGGGACACCTTTTCCCTCTTTTATTTGAAACTTCAGCTCAGCCTCAAGTTCATCTGGTCTCAAGAGACTGGGAAAAGAATAAACACCTAAAGGTGCCTATGTACATGCTTCTCTGACTGGAAGACGAGGCCCTCTACCATGAACACATCTCAAAAGTAGAGTGTTTCCTCCCTCATGATGCTATAGAATTGATACCAGAAAAGCAATAAGTAGTGTATAATCCATCAGATGCCTAGACACCAGCACAGAGGCACAAAAAGTATCGGAAATGTCTTTTCCTCAATGGAACAGACCAACTCTTACCCAACCTTGGACATCATCAAAGAATATGTAGGAATGTCAGAAACAGAGTTCAGAGTATTTATGGTGACGCAATGAGAGTGTCTTTTCAGGATTTAAAGAAGATAAACACCATAAAGAAATTGATCAGAACTCCCAGAGATGAAGACAGTAATACAGGAACTCAAGACCTCCCTTGAAAGTATTAATACTATTAATATAGTATTATATAATAGCATTAATAGAAGACAGAATCTCTGATCTGTAAGACAAAACCTTTGACTTAGATAAAAATACCAAAACTAATGAAAAAATAATTTTAAAAAAATGAGGAAAACATACAAGAAATAATAGACACTATAAAATGCCCAGATATCCAAGTAATAAGTATCTCAGAAGGTAAAGAATCAGACAAAGGCATAGAATATCTATTTCATGAAATACTTGCAGAAAACATCCAAAACCTAGAGAAGGAGTCAAACATCCAGACCCAAGAAATACAAAAGTCCAAAAATAGGTTTAACTCAAGAAGATCCTCTCCTTGGCACATCATAGCCAGAATGGTAAAAATCACAAAGATAAGCTTCTAAAAAAAGCAAGAGAGAAATGTCAAGTGACTTACAAAGTTTATCCTATTAAGCTAACATCAGACCTCTCAACTGAGACAAAGCAGGCAAGAAAAGGATGAGAAGACATATTCAAAATACAAAAAGAAAACAATTTCAGCCAAGAATACTATAACCAGCAAGGTGATCTTTCAAATGGGAAGAATGAATAAAATCGTTCACAGACAAACAGAAACTTAAAGATTCACCAATACTGGACAAGCTCTTTAAGAAATACTGAAGGTATTAAATCAGGAAAATGAAAGAGAGACAGACAGAAATAAGAGAATGAAAAACAACCAAGAAAATGGTTAACGAATTGGCAGAGACAAACCCGCAAATATTGATGATAATGTTGAATTTAATAGATTAACTTTCCAGTCAAGAAATACAGACTGCATAAATGGATAACAAAACAAAACAAAACAACAAAACAAAACAAAACTCTATTTGCTGCTACAAGAAATGCTCCTCACAGGTAAAGACTTACATAGGCTAAAAGTGAAAGAGTGGAAAAAGATTTTTTTCTTTGGAGAGGTTTTTGCTATCGGGCGCGTGTGCTTGCCAGACAGACAGAGAGACAGAGAGACAGAAAGCGAGAAATCACCCCCCAGGGGGGATGGCCACACCGCAATCCCTTCTCCTCCGTTCTCCTCTCAGGATCTTGGTCACGCAGGCACATGTGCCCGGCATGAGTTTAAGCCACCGGGTCTGGGACTTGAACCGCGGTCGACTACGTGGAGTCCAGTGACATAGCCATTACGCTAACTTCTGGTCCCCCGGAAAAAGATATTTCATGGAAATGGAAATCAAAAAAAGGGTGGGGACGGTACTGATTTCAGACAAAATAGGATTTAAGACAAAAACTGTAAAAGGAGACAAAGGACATTAATAGTGCTAAAAGGGCTAATTTAACAAGAAGATATAACACTTTAAAAATATGTCAAAGACAGATTGTTAAAATTAAAGGGAGATATAGACTGCAACATCCTAATTGCTGAGGATCTCAACACACCACTATCTTCTTTGGACAAATCGTCTAGACAAAAAATAAGAAAAGAGATACAGGATCTAAACATAACATAAATGAAATAGACTTGACAGACATCTATAGACCTTTTAATCCAACAACCACAAATATGCATTTTTCTCACCCCTACATGGAACCTCTTTGAAGACTGACCACATGATAGTGCAAAAAATAACCCTTTAAAAATTCAAAGATAGGGACCAGCAGTTAGCGTAATGGCTATGTCGCTGGACTCCCACGTAGTCGACCGCGGTTCGAGTCCCGGACCCGGCGGCTTAAACTCACGCTGGGCACGTGTGTGTGCGTGCCCAAGATCCCGAGAGGAGAATGGAGGAGAAGGGATTGCGGCGTGGCCATCCCCCCTGGGGGGTGACTTCCTGCTTTCTATCTCTCTGTCTCTGTCTGTCTGTCTGGCGAGCGCATGCGCCCCATAGCAAAAACCTCTCAAAAAAAAAAAAAAAAAAAAATTCAAAGATATAGCAACTCTGTCCGGCATCTTCTTTGACAATAATGGAAATAAACTTGAAATTAACTTCAGCAAAATCTCTTAAAAGTACAAATATACAGAAACTAAATAACCTACTTCTAATGACTTCACAACCACTGAAAAAATTAAGACTTAGATAAAAAAGATTAATTGCAACCAATGATAATGAATGCACAAGTTTCCATAATGTATGGGACACAGTAAAAGCTGTCACAAGAGGGAAGTTTATATCAATTAGTGCACATAAGAAAAAGATGGAAAGGTGGCAAATAGAACACCTGACAGCACACCTCAGGGAACTAGAAGAACAATAATGACAAAAATGCCAGGAGAAAAGGAATAATAAGTATTCCAGCAGAAATAAATGAAATAAAGAATAAACAAACTATATAGAAAGTAAATGAAACCAAAAGCTCGTTCTTTGAGAAGATAAACAAAATTGACAGACCATTAGCTAGACTAAATAAGAAGAGAGAAAAGAACCAGATAAATGAAATTCACAAGGAAATGGGCAATATTACAACAGGTGTTAGAGAAATACAAAAGACTATTAGAGAATACTATGAGCGACTATGAGCAAGAAAACCTTGATGAGATGGAGAAATTTCTGGACACATAAATACCACCAAGACTGAATCACAAAGACACAGAAAGCCTAAGTAAACCAATTGAATAAGGGATATATAATCTCCCAACAAGGAAAAGATGGTTTCACTCCCAAATTCTACAAAACTTTTAAAGAAGACCTAAATCCTATTCTACTCAAACTGTTTCTTTTCTTTCCTTTTTTTTTTTTTTCCCCTAGGGCACATGCACTCACCAGAAAGACAGAGAGATAGAAAGGGAAGCGAGAAATCACCCCCCAGGGAGGATGGCCACGCTGCAATCCCTTCTCCTCATTCTCCTCTTGGGATCTTGGGCATGCACGTACATGCGCCCGGTGTAAGTTTAAGCCACTGGGTCCAGGACTCGAACCATGGTCGGCTACATGGGTGTTCAGTAACATAGCCATTACGCTAACTGCTGGTCCCTACTCAAACTATTTCTAAAGATCCAAAAGAAAGGAACCCTTCCAAATTCATTTTACAAAGCCTCCATCACTCTCATCCCTAAAACAGACAAGAACTTAACAAGAAAAGTAACTCTGACCAATTTCTCTGATGAATATACTTGCAAATATTCTCAAGATCCTAGCAAATCATAGCCAATGACACATTTAAAATATTATACATCATGACTAGGTAGGTTTTATTCTGAGAATGGAAGGATTATTCAACATACACAAAACCATAAATGTAATATGTCATATTAACAGAAAGAAATATAAAAACCATATAATCATATCAAGTAAAGAAGAAAAACCTTTTGATAAAATTCAAAATCCTTTCATGATTAAGACTGTCAGCAAAATCATCATGGAAGGATTTTTTTTTTTTTCCAGAGGTTTTGCTATAGGGCACATGCACTTGCCAGAAAGACAGAGAGGGACAGAGAAACAGAGAGCGAGAAATCACTCCCCAGGGGTGATGCCCATGCTTCAATCCCTTCTCCTCCATTCTCCTCTTGGGATCTTGGGCATGCACACACACGCACCCAGCGTGAGTTTAAACCACTGGGTCTGGGACTGGAACCGTGGTCTACTATATGGAAGTCCAGTGATGCAGCCATTATGCCGTACGCTGTTTTGGAAGGGACGTTTCTCAACACAATACAAGCCATCTAATAAAAAGCCATAGTTAACATTATACTGAATGGGAACTGGAAATAAGACAAAAATGTCCACTTTCTCCACTCATTTTCAATAAAGTACTGGAAGTCCTAGCCAATGCAAACAGACAAGAGGTTAAAATAAAAGGCATTTAAATAGCGAAAGAAGTGAATTTATCTTTATTTGCAGATGACATGATTATATACATAGAAAACACCAAAGAATACACATAAAAACTTCTAGAAGTAATGAATAGAGCAAAGTGGCAGGATATCAAATTAACATACAAAAATCTATAGCAATTCTATACACCAATAGTGAACAAAATAAGGTAGAATTGAAGAAAGCACATCCTTTTATAATAACCACAAAAGATATAAAATGCCTAGGAATAAGCCTAACCAAAGAAGCAACATCTGCACTTAGTTTCCATGATCTTGCTAATTTTTTTTGTGTGTCTTTGTGGGTATGTGTGTTTCTTACATATTTTACTTTTTTTCTCCCTTGATTCTCTCCCTCTCACACTCCACCATTTTTCACCCTCTTCCCAGACTGTCTCTGATATCCACAGTTGCTCTCCATGCTTTTATACCATCTGATATTTCATTTTCTGCCATAGAGTGCAGATACTCAGTATATGTTAAGTGGGGACATACAACGCCTCTCTTTCATAGTCTGGCTTGCTTTGTTTAGCAGTAAATCTTCCATATTAATTCACTTTTTTTTTTTTTTTTTTTTTTTTGTTTGTTTGTTTTTTTTTTTTTTTTTGGAGAGGTTTTTTGCTATAGGGCGCGTGCGCTCGCCAGACAGACAGAGAGAGACATAGAGACAGAAAGCGAGAAATCACCCCCCAGGGGGGATGGTCACGCCGCAATCCCTTCTCCTCCATTCTCCTCTTGGGATCTTGGGCACGCACGCACACGCGCCCGGCATGAGTTGTAAGCCACCGGGTCCGAGACGCGAACCGCGGTCGACTACGTGGGAGTCCAGCGACATAGCCATTATGCTAACTGCTGGTTCCCTTAATTCACTTTTCATAAAATACAAGGGTCTTGTTTTTATGGCTGAGTAGTATTCCAAGGGTATATGTTTGTGGACATCTGGGTTGTTTCTGTGTCTTAGCAATTGTGAATAATGCCACAATAAACATAGATGTGCAAGCACTTTTCCAACTGAGCATTCTTCTATCCTTTGGGTAGATACTGAAGTGTGTAATTGCCAGATCATATGGTAGTTCTATTTGTAGATTTTTGAGGAACCTCCATATTGTTCTCTACAGTGGCTGTACTAATTTACATTCCCACCAACAGTGTAGGAGAAGTCCCTTTTCACCAGTCTCTTTAGCACTTACCATTTTTGATTTTTAAACAGATGGGATAATCTTTGTAAGTAACTTGACATTTCTCTATTGCTATTTTTAGAACTTTATCTTTATGTGGGATTTTGGCCAATCTGGCTATGATGTGCTGTACAGAGTATCTTATTAGGTTGATTCTATTTGTATCCTTTATATTCTTAAATCTGGATGTTTGACTCCTTCTCTAGGCTTAGAAAGTTTACTTCTAAGACATTATAAAATGGAGTATCAATTTAATTATTAGATTCTTCACTTCTGGGATACCAATTTTTCAAATGTTTGGAGTTTAATGGTATCTAGTATGTCCTGTATATGATCCTCATTATTTTGGATTATTTTTTCATTCTTCTTGGTTATTTTTTCTATGTCAGAGGTTTTGTCATCTAGATTTGAGATTAAATCTTCTGTTTGATCCATCTGCTTTTAATACTTTTGAGTGATGTTTCAATTTCCTGTATTTTAACTTTCATCTCTAACAGTTTCGTTTGATTCTTTTTTATGGTGTCTATTTCTTCTTTCAAATCATGGAAAGACTTCCTCTTCTCCTGGAGTTTGTTGTCTCTTTTCTCTTCCATCACCTGGGATTCATTGTCTCTTTTTCTCACATTCACTTGGTTTTGTCACTATGAATATTCTGAATTATTTACCAGACATTTCCATGAGTTCTATTGTATTGTCTGTGGATGATGAGTTGTTATTTTCTCACGTTGGTAGAGATATTTTCTTGGTTTCTCACATTTCTTGTGCCTCTGCACTGGTTTCTGGTCATCTGATAAATTGTATGTTTTTTCCTAGTTTCTTGGGGTTAATTCTGAGCGTTCAAAGGTGCATGGGTGGAAGCGAGCCACAGCCTCTTTGCAGCTCTGTCTCCCTGATGCTCACCCTGCAGCCTGCACCATTGTCACTGGAACTGGATATTCCAATGACCTCCCTGTTTTCTTGGGGACAGGTGCACCTGGGACGGCTGAGTTTAAGGGTATCAACTGGGGAAGAAAGTAGAAATCACATGGCATGTGCTTCAGAAAACTATGAAACTTGAAAGTATTCCTGAGTGGAAAAAAGGCAGCTGGAGGTCTAAGCAGTCTCCAGCCTCAGTTGTTCTCACTGGCTGCCACTATACAGGTTTCATGGTTAATGTCGGAGGAGGGAGATGAGAGCAGGATGGCTTGGGAAGCACCTGGAATAATTGGAAGTCAGAGAAGGTCTCAAGGCAGTTCCCAGTTTCAGTTTTCTTACTGGCTGCCACTGCACAGGTTTGTCAGCTAATGGGAAAAATATTTTTACAAGCTGTGGCGATGTACAGTGATTGAATGTGTAAATAAAATAAAAATGAAAAAAGAAAAACTATGCAAATTTTGAAATAAAATATAGAGGAGGCAATTTACCTCTACCCTCTTGACCTTTTTTGTGGTGATGGAGGATAGTGCTGGGCCTGAGAATGAAATGATTTAAGATAGTACTAGAGGAAAAAAACATACGAATTTATCTATAACAAAATTTATGTGGTACAGGAGCCTTCATGAGGAAATGAGGACCCAAAGGTGCAGTTAGAGTTGAACACTTACACACAGAATTGGACAAAGAGTAGCAAATTCTGAAAATGTGATAAGACTTGGGCTAGGGTAGTAGAATAGTTGGAGAAGTGATGAGGAAGGTAAGAATCAGTCTAACGAGGTTTGTTTGGACAGATTTCCCTTGGCCTTAACTCCTATCCTTTTTTTTTTTTTTTTTTTTTTTTTTTGAGATGTTTTTGCTATAGGGCGCGTGCGCTCGCCAGACAGAGAGACAGAAAGCAAGAAATCACCCCCTAGGGGGGATGGTCACGCCGCAATCCCTTCTCTTCCATTCTCCTCTCGGGAGGATGGGCACACACGCACACGCGCCCGGTGTGAGTTTTAAACCATCGGGTCCGGGACGCGAACCACGGTCGACTACGTGGGAGTCCAGTGACATAGCCATTACGCTAACTGCTGGTCCCTTAACTCCTATCCTTGAAGGTAATGATAATTTCCTTCTGGAATAGAGAACACATCTTTCATATGTGAATTTTATTTCTTGCTATTAAGAAACAGTGGAAGGCCAGAGGAATCTTCCTGTACTTGTTTGTCAAGTGCTTTTGATTCAAAACAGTCAATTCTCCAGAGCATGGTATTTTGGGATGACTTGTTAACTCAGCCACAAAGTTAACTGTCTTCTCCATATCATATTGAAGCATTGTTTAATAGGGCTACTCAAAGACTATTTAATTATTTAGGGCAGTGGTTTTTAAACTGTGCTTCACCTTTTTAGCATCTAGGCATTTTAAAAAGTATGGCTGCCTGGCTTCTTCCCCCAGTTATCCTGATGGTATGGTTTGATGTGATAGGCTAAATTATGATCTCTCAAAGATGTCCATGACTTAATCTTAAGAACCTGTGACTATATCACCTTATGTGGTAGAAAGATTTTCCACATGTGGTTAAGGATCTGGAAATGGAGAAATTATTCTGGATTATCCAGGTGAGCCCAATTTACATTGCGCACACTATGGATGTTATAAAACAGAGACTAAGAGTTAGAGAAGATTTAAGAATGGAAACAGATCAGAGAAGAGAGAAGATTATGCTGCTGGCTATGAAATGGAGAAGCCACTAGTCAAGGAATGCAGGCAAGGAACGTATTCCCCCTAGAGCTTCCAGTAGGCACCCAGCCCTTTAGACCAACTTTATATACTTCTGACCCTTAAGTCTGTCTAATCTGATGGTTAATGGAAATTCAGAAGCTTTGCATTTCTTCCCATAAATATTTTTTAAAATTTCTTTTTATTTATTTATTTATTTATTTATTTATTATTTTTCTCTTTAAATTTATTTATTTTTTACATTAATTCACTATACATCATTACAGCATACAGATGAATTTTCCATCCAAAATACACTGTGTATTGGCTCAATCAAGCACATCAACATACATGTTATCAGCAAATAATTTTCCAATTCTTATGTCTTGTATACTTTGTTTTTCGTTTTGCCATCCTTGATTCCCTATCCCTCACCCTCTGCCATGTCCCACCCTCCTCCCACATTGTCTCTGGTATCCATGGTTGCTTTCTATGCCTTACCCCCCATTTAATTGATTTGCTAATGAACTTAATTAGTCTAAATATATCCAATAGCTAGCACAGCTGATATATACCTATACATGAATCCAAGTCTGACTTTAGTCATAAACCTCAGTGAGTAGAATGAACATATTATAAAGTAGTACCCACCTGGGGCTATATAGCTTACTGCAGTCATCAAATATGCATTTTTTTAAAATTTCGATACGAACAGTTTTACTGTTTTTTCTTTCTCCTGCAACTTTTTTTTTAATTACTTAACATTCATTCCCTGAGCATCATCACAACATAATAAATGTGGTTTCCCATCTAGAATAATCATGCATGTTATCATCAATAATATTCCATTTCTTTCATACATATGTATATGTCTATATATGTTTTTTACCCCATGTTTGACCCTCTGCCCTTTCCCACTCTCCTATTACACTATCTCTGCTATATACAGTTGTTTTCTATTTCTTTTCCCCCAATATTTTGTTGATCACACAATATCATAAGTAATCCAATTACTTTCAGCAGGTAATTTCAAGAAGAGTAGTTTTGAACTGGTAATGATATTTCCTTGAAACTTAAAGCCTAGAAACAGGTTAGTATTCTGTTCAAATAGTAGGTACATGCACCTATCAACAGCTCAAGACAGGACAAAAATCCTTTAAAACCAGAAAACAAAGCTTAGGAGAAAGGCAGCAATAATTCAGTCAAGTCACAGAATGTTGTTTCATCGGTTCCGTCTCATGTACTTAATCTTTCTTCTGTTAAGGTTCGATCTTCCAGATTGAATTCTGGGATATAATATTCATTTCCAAACATTGTCCCTACAATTAAGTTGCCCATTTTCTTAGTTTTTGAACTCTTATTTCTATGTGTCTGCATTTAATTTTACTGACATAGCTCTCCCTTAAGAACTTCTTGGAGATCTGGTCTGGTGCTGGTAAATTCTTTCAGGTTTTGTTTATCTGGGAATGTTCATGTCTTTTCTTCCCAAATGAATGATAATCTTTCTGGGTACAGTATTCTTGGTTGAAATTGCTTTTCCCTTAACACGTTGAATATATTTTCCCATTCTTTCCTTGCTCACATAGTTTCCGATGAGAGATCTGCTATTAGTCTGATAGGATACCCCTTGTAGGTAACTTGCCGTTTTTCTCTTGCCAATCTTAGTATCTTGTCTTTGTCTGTTGTTTTGGTCAATCTGGCTATAATGTGTCTTGGAGAAGATCTTCTTGGGTTGATTCTATTTGGGGTCCTCTGTATTTCTTGGGACTGAATCTTTGAGTGCCTCTCCTGGTTTGGAAAGTTTTCTTGCAGGATTTCATAGAATAGATGATCAATGCCCTTGTGAGTCTCTTCGCCTTCTGTGATGCCTATTATCCAGATGTTTGAACGTTTGATGGTATCTAGTATTTCTCGTATATTAGTCTCAAATTCTTGGGCCATTTTCTCAGTCTTCATGGTGGATTTTTCTAGGCTAGCAATTTTCTCTTCTACATTAGAGATTCTTTTTTCTGTATGAACTAGTCTGCTTTTAATACTTTCAAGGGAGATTTTGAGTTCCTGTATTATAGCTTTCATCTCTAACAATTCCATCTGATTCTTTTGTAAAGTGTGAAATTCCTCTTTTAGATCTTGCATGAATTTCCTCATCTCCTGGAACTCAACAACTTCTTTCTCCTTTCTCTTCAGCAGTTCATCGTCTCTCTTCTCTTCCATCTCTGTTAGTTTTGCCATTATGAATGTTCTGAATTCTTTATCAGACATTTCCATGAATTCTCGTGAACTGTGTGTGGATGAAGACGAGTTATCCTTTTCCCTTGGAGGAGAGGTATTTTCCTGCTTTCCCATATTTCTTGTGGTCCTGCAGTGATTTCTAGTCATCTGGTTGATGGTCAGTTTCTTCCCAAACTTGTAAGTTCAATCTGAGCATTGAGGAGCATGGAGAAAAGGAAACAGAAAGAGAGAAACAACAGCAACAATAGCAAAAAAAAACCAAAAAACAAAACAAAAACAAACAAACAAAAAAAACAAAAACAAACAAACAAACAAAAAACCAAGAAACAGAAAAAGAGAAGAAAAAAACGAAGATAAAACTTCTCAATACAACTTAAAAAATAATATTTTTTAAAAATTTCAGTAAAAAAAAAAATAAAAAAGAGGAGACAGAGACCGAGACAGAGGTAGAGAGAGACAAAGACAGGTACAGAGACAGGAGGCCTGGAAGGGCTCTTCCTACCACGCAAGTTTTGTGTGCTGGAAGCCAAATTATCAGTGGGAAGTCTTGATTTCTGTTCCCCCAAAATGGCTAGGTTGCAGAATCCATGTGGCTGTCCCCATAAATATTTCTCAACAAAGTTAACAGGTGGGCACTGTTTGCAGATAAAGACTACAGCAAAAATAATTACGTTTGCGAGTTTTGTCTGCTTGGCTCCAAATGTTGACAATTCTACACTTATAAATGCATATAACGTCCTCATAAGAGCTGAAGAGGCATGCATCTTTCACCTGGAGCTCAGACTGGAGCTGTGATAAATCATCTTCTGCAAACTTCCTAGTTTTCAAATTCTGCTGTTGGGCTGGGCTGGCTTTAAATGCTCATTCTGCTGCTAAATAATTGTAAAATCTTGAGTATATTTTCAAAAAGTCTCAGTTTCTTCACCTTAAAATTGTAATTATGTACAACATGACGTCATTAGAAGTATTCAGTGAGAGGTACCAGCAGATGGTGCAATGGCTACATTGCTGGACTCCCATATAGTCTACTGTGGTTCGAGTCCTGGACCCGGTGGCTTAAACTCATGCCAGACGCGCGTGTGTGTGTGTGCTCAGGATCTCAAGAGGAGAATGAAGGAGAAGGGATTGCAGCATGGCTATCCCCCCAGAGGGGTGATTTCTTGCTTTCTGTCTCTTTCTTTCTGGTGAGTGCACACGTCCTATAGCAGAAACCTCTCAAAAAAAAAAAAAAAAAAAAAAAAGGATTCAGTGAGAACTAGAAAGCATTGAGAGCCTGGCATTGAGGCAGTGCTGAGTTTAGACACTGCACAGACAATTGAGTAGGCTGGCTCAGGAGTGGCTGCCAGCTACTGCTCCCACTTTCTTTACCTCTGGCAGTGACAATACCACAGTTAGTTGCAAGGGCAGGTAGGTCACATAGAACAGCTGAAAGAGTACATTTGTTTCCTAGAAGACCCAACCTTTTAAAATTGTTATTATTTTTTTCCTCCCATAGGGCACAAGCACTTGTTAAAGAGAGACAGAAAGAAAGAGAGGAAAAGTGGGAAATCACCCTCTGGGGGATAGCGATGCCACAATCCCTTCTCCTCCCAAGATTTTGGGAATTGCATGCATGCATATGCACCCAGCATGATTATCTTTTCTTTTCCTTCTTCTTTTTTTTTAATTCTAAACTGTTTCTATTTTATGAAAAAGCTAATTTCAAATCTACATTAAACTAAGTTGAATACAAAGTCTTAGTGAAGAAGGACTGGTGGTCCTGCTTATAAAACATATGGACAATATCCTCTTTGGCCTTAAAATTTTTAGGAAGGGCACTTATAATGGCTTCATATTTGCATGTTTCAGTGCCGTGACATAGAAATACACACTGGCATCCATTGTAAGATGTTCTTCAGCTACCAGAGCATGAAGTCTCTTCAACAAGTCATTCTTTGGTAAAGAAATTACTTCCAGTTTCTCCATCCCCTGACTTTGGTTTAGGTCCTAAATTTTCTGCACTATCTCCACTAATGGTTACTGTCATGATGTGTATGGTGCAATTTGACAAACCTGGATCTGTACATACAGCTGGAGAAGATCCAGCAACATCACCTTCATAGCCAGCTCCTTCCTCAAGCTCCCAACAAGCAGCTGCTTCTGGGCTTTGGTCACCATCTCTGAGACCTGCAGAGAGCTCCAGGCAGGAACTGTCCATGGGTGGTTGGAACTGTTTCACCAGAATGACATCCTCATAATGAAAAGTTCTTTACAGCATGGGCACGGCTGCTGCACTATTAAATTTGTCTTTTCCTTGTTGTACGCTTCAGTGTTTCCCAAGTCCTAGTTTTACCAGTAGGATCCATGTAAGTTGTCTTTTCAAGCTTGACCCATTTTCCTTCTGCAATTAACTTCTCTGAAATAATAAACTGGTACTGGGACCAGCGGTTAGCGTAATGGCTATGTCACTGGACTCCCATGTAGTCGACCGCAGTTTGAGTCCCGGACCTGGTGGCTTAAACTCACTCCAGGAGTGTGTGCGTGTGTGCCCAGGATCCCGAGAGGAGAATGGGGGAAAAGGGATTGCATTGTGGCCATCCCCCCTGGGGGGTGATTTCTCACTTTCTGTCTCTCTGTCTCTCTCTGTCTTGTGAGTGCACACGCTCTATAGCAAAAAACCTCTCCAAAATAATAAACTGGTATTCCAAGAAGACTCAAACTAATTAGACTTTTTTTTTTTTTTTTTTTTGAGAGGTTTTTGCTATAGGGCACATGTGCTCGCCAGAAAGACAGAGAGACAGAAAGCAAGAATTCACCCCCCCATGGGGGATGGCCACGCCACAATCCCTTCTCCTCCATTCTCCTCTCGGGATCTTGGGCACGTGCCTGGCGTGAATTTAAGCCACCAGGTCAGGGACTCGAACCTCAGTCAACTACATGGGAGTCCAGTAACATAGTCATTACGCCAACTGCTGGTCCCCAAACTAATTTGTCTTTATAGTCCTTAGATGAGAAGTTCACGACCAACATGTTAGGGGAAGAAGAGGGTGGGGACGATAGAAGAACAGATAAGCTCAAAGCAGCACAGTCTCAGCAGAAAGGAGTGGGGACAGTACAAGAAAGGACGAGTTCAAGGCGCAGTCTGAGCAGACGCCGGTCTATGGCTCAAAGCACCTGCAGCTCACTGTGCTTAAGGGTTGTGTCCCAGCATAATTTTCAAGCCACTGTGCTCGGGACTTGAACTGTTGGGAATTTAACCCTAGGGAGAACCTGAGTCAGTTTTCTGTATTCTCTTTAGGAGCCTGCAGAACTTTGAGGGCAGAAGGCCTATATTTCACACTGTAGATAAGATGCCATTGTTGATCTATTTTTCCCTTTGAGATTTCTGCCTTTCAGGTATTTTCTTCTTACTGATATGCTGAACCTAGCTTCAAGTTACATTCTGAAGTAGTACCTGGGAACCCAGGGGTTTTGCATTTCTCCCCACAATTATCTCTCAAAAAGGCTGAAAAGTTGGCACCGTTTGCAGATGAAGACTGCAGCAGAGGCTGTGTTTGTTCACAGCTCTCATGCTTGGCTAAGTGACAGGTCCACACCACATGCGTAAATGCATATGGGTCCTGACAAGGGCTGAAGACAGCTGTGCGCTTCTCAGTCACCTCTAGAAAACCCTCCATGGGTCCTGAGGTAGAGACAATTTTCTTTTTCAAGTAAAAGCAATTTCTTTATTTTTCTATTTTTTTATATCATACATCTTTACAGCATACAATATTATTTTCTAATCATGAATACACGATACACCGCATATTAGATATTAGTTCAGTCAAGCATGTTACCATTACAAAAGTTTGTATAAAGAACTGGAAGAAAGTCAGACCTGGAAAAGCCAAAGGATTAAGAATCTGGAGAGATTATTTTTGGGGGATTAAATACCTACCTTGTCAATTCCATCAACTATGAGTCAAGATAGATAGGAATGATAATCATGCAAGGAATTTTGAGAAGATAAATTCCCAGATAGGTAAGGTCACCCACGGGTTATATGGAAAATGAGTGAAGCAAGACTATATTATCACGAAATAAGAAAAAAAGCAAACGAAGCCCATACCATTACTGACCGGGAAGGAGTGCCGCTCCCCATTGTTCATCTATGCAAATAGATCAGATATTTTTATTGACAAGTATGAAAATTTATTAATTAATTCCATTGATCAGTAGTTCAACAGATATTTACTGATGCTCCACTAATACTAGGTAATAAGCTAAGTATTGATAAGAAGTACACCCAGTCACAAGAAATCTTTATTTTCTGCAATTAACAGGATGGATGCTACTATGGGAGTATATACCAGTAAGATGGGAAGGAATGATATATACAGGGTATTTTGAAATTATACTTATTTTATGTAATTTAACTTTTATATATTATAGATTAATAGTACTACTCACAGACATCTAGAAAGAAATTTTTTTCTCTATTCCAATTTTTTTTTTTGAGAGGTTTTTGCTATAGGGCGCGTGCACTCACCAGACAGACAGAGAGAGACAGAGAGACAGAAAGTGAGAAATCACCCCCCCCTCCAGGGGGGATGGTCATGCTGCAATCCCTTCTCCTCCATTCTCTTCTCGGGATCTTGGGCACGCATGCACACATGCCCGGCGTGAGTTTTAAGCCACTGGGTCCGGGACCCGAACCGCGGTCGATTACATGGGAGTCCAGCGACATAGCCATTATGCTAACTGCTGGTTCCCTCTATTCCAATTTTAAGAGACTGACAAATGCATGATTGTTTACTTCCTAATTATTTATAGTTCATTGATGTGTGAGTTTTTATTTGCCATAGACTTCCCCTGAAGTTTTCTTACTTTTATCTAGGCCTTGGAAGTGCCTCACCTGTCCCATGGGTGCCATGAGCTTGGGAAGCCAAGATGTGATTGACCTGTCCAGCTATAGCCTTGTTTAGTCACTAGAGTGAGATACACAGGCCCTGCTGGGGCAGTACCTCCTGGGCTATGACAGGTGTAAAAGAAGGTACTGGAAGGCCAGCAAATGGCCTGGAGATTTAAAAGCCTACATCCTACATGGCTGACTGAACAATTCCAGTCCCAGACCTGGCAACCTGAAAATATGACATGTGTGTACATGCTCAAGGTGCCAAGAGGGGAATGGAGGAAGGATTACAGCATGGCCATCGTCTCTGGGGGGTAATTTCTCACTTTCCCTCTCTCTCACTATCTCTCTGTCTCTGGTGAATGTATATGTTATATACCAAAAACTCAAAGTATTGGAATATCAGCTCAGAACTTACAATCCATCATTTAAATTTAATTCATACCTAACAGTATAAAGTATGCACTTGATAATCTATATTTAATTTATCCATTTAATACATGTGAACATGTGGTTTTCAAACTTTTTATTTTATATTTCAGATACAGTCTCAAATTGTCCTTTTAAATTAAGATCCATAGAAAGATATCATTGAATTACAATAGAAACTCCTGAAGCTGAGAGTACCTGATTGTACCTGAGTATAGCTGAATATGTTTGATTATACCTTATAGTCAACCTGTGTTTTTGCACAGACATGTAAATTATCATCCAGAAAAGGAAAAAGATTAGGGTCCATGAGTAGTGCAGTGAAACAACCGAACCCACGTGGGAAACGCCTTGAGTTCATATTTCAGGACCTTCCTGAGCATGCTGGATATACGTAAGCATACCTGTGATCCAGGTTGGCTGAGACTGGGGGTGGAATGTAGCATGAGATCCAATTGAGGATGATTCTCTTTTCTATGTCTGTCTGTCTGTCTCTCTCATGGAAATAAATAATGAGTAACTTGAAAATATAAAATAAGGAAGATGAGATCATTAGACCTAACATGTGACGTGAGCCACCTCCAGCATTAGCTGCAAAAGAAGGGTAGGACACTCTAGAATGCAGTATCCCAGAGAAAAGGGGTGTGGAATCCAAATGGAACCCTGACATAGGCTCAGGAATGTTTACTGTATTTCATCTAACCCCAGTAATGAAGATGGAGGCCTCTCTAAATCCAAAACCATCTAGGGAATAGAAAGGTAAAACAGGTAGATAGGAAGGGTATGGGGGAGATACTAAAGTCTTTCATAAGATGACTCTTCTATATCGCAATACAACATCTGAATTCAGACGCCACTGCAGGAGAAAGAGTAAAAAGTGAAAGAGAAGCTGATGTGTATTTCCCCTCATCAACCTGAAGAATTGCTTCTGGGGGCTGACAGGTGCTGGACTCCCACATGGCTGACCATGATTGAGTCCTGGACCTGGAGGCTTACTTTCTCACTTTCCTTCTCTCACTCTCTCTATGGTGAAATTAAATAATAATAGTGATTAAAAAATTAAATAAAATAATTCTTAAAAAAGAATTGCTTGTGGAGTGTGCTTTATGGTCCAATGAGACATATTATAATAGGTTTCTCACGTAGCACCAAGTTGAATTTGTCTCTTTGCTACTGATGGATTGGCACATTCTAAATTCAGTCCTCATCCCTTCACACCACTCTTTTTTTAAAGACTGATATTTTCAGCTGCTTTAGTAGTGACAAAATATGTAACATATTTTTATCTGTGGAGAGTGAGTTATATAACAAACTTTCAGGTCCAGCTCACATGGGAACAGACTGTTGGCAAGGTCTAGGCCAGCTGTTTTTTGTTATAAGTTTCTTTCTTTCAGGATAATGACAGAGAAAGAGAGAGAGGAAGAGTGAAAGGCAGGCACTCTCAACAGGATCTCATAACATGATCCCCTCCAGCTTCCCCAGCCAGTCAGCATCATATGCATGTGTCCAGTGTGACAGGTCAACTAGGGAACAAACTGCTACCTTTTTTTTTTTTGGAGAGGCTTTTGCTATAGGGTGCATGCTCTTGCCAGAAAGACAGAGAGAGACAGAGAGACAGAAAGCGAGAAATCACCCCCCACAGGGGATGGCCATGCCTCAATCCCTTCTCCTCCATTCTTCTCTCGGGATCTTGGGCACGCATGCACACGCGACAGGCATGAATTTAAGCCACCAGGTCTGGGACTTGAACCGCAGTCGGCTACATGGGAGTCCAGTGACATAGCCATTACGCTAACTGCTGGTCCCATACCTGCTATCTTCTATATGGACTCAGTCCGCTTGAGTACTATGTTACTACTACAACATTGAACCAGCCCTATGTCAGCCATCTTTCTCTCTACCCAGGTTTGTTCTTTTTCTTCCCTTCTTTCTTTCTCTCTTTCCTTCTTTTTCTTTTTTCTTTTCTCTTCCCTCTTTTTCTTTCCTTTTCTTTTCTTTTCTTTTCTTTCTTTTCTTTTCTTTTCTTTTCTTTCCTTTCCTTTCCTTTCCTTTCCTTTCCTTTCCTTTCCTTTCCTTTCCTTTTCTTTTTTTCTTTCCTTTTTTCTTCTCTTCTCTTCTCTCTTTTCTTTTCTTTTCTTTTCTTTTCTTTTCTTTTCTTTTCTTTTCTCTTTTCTTTTTCTTCTCTTCTCTTTTCTCTTTTCTTTTCTCTTCTTTTCTTTTCAAGCATGAGTGCATGCAAGAGAGAGAAAAAAAATATCACTCCCCAGCTTGTCACTTTGCAATCCTTTTTCCTCCAATTCTTCATCTCATCAGGATCCTGGGCAGGCACATGCCTGGTATTATTTTTTCAAGCTGCCTGGGTCAGGACTTGAATCCTGGAAGGCCATGTGGAATCCAGCTTCCTCTATGCAGTTCTTCACTGCTATGCTGTAGGGTCAGACTTCCCTGTCCATATTAGTTGCACAGTCTCCTAAAAGCCTCTTCCTCTAGTCTCTGCCTCAGTTCTCCAGATGTGAAATAATTGTTAATCTCACATATTATAAATATAAAAAAATTTTACTATAAATATAATAAAAATTAAATGGACATTTGAGTGTGAAATCATTTCATTACTTGAGAACTTTCCAACTATAAAGATAGCAAAAATTCTGTTTTTCCCCATACAGACATATAAACTATCACCCAGAAAATGTCTGTTGAACAACAGATCAATGAAATTAATGAATTTTTCACTTGTCAATAAAAATATCTGACCTATTTGCATAATTTATCAGAACAACAGCCCAGAGATTTCAGGGTCAATACCCCACGTGGCTGACTGAACAATTCCAGTCCCAGACCTGGCAGCCTGAACACTATGACATGTGTGGCATGCCCAGGTCCCAACAGGAGAATGGAGGAAGGCTTACAGCATGGCCGTCACCCCGGGAGGTGACTTCTCACTTCCCCTCTCTCTCACTCTCTCTCTGACTATGATGAACATACGTGCCTAGTGGTATGTGGGTCCAATTGTATTTCATTGTGCTACCACTGGGTCATTTCCTCTTTTAGATATTGTTAAAAATAAATAGATGTATACATGTGGGAGGTTTAGGGTGCACAGCTGCCCAGAAACACATAATAATTCACGTGACCTCTCAGAATCCAGTCTGGATCTCAAAGCAATGATTTTATACATTTCTTAAAAATTTTCTGAAAATTAAATTTCTAGAGTATATCTTTGTGGGTTTTTTTAAGAGAGATTTTTGCTATAGGGTGCGTGTGCTTGCCAGAGAGACAGAAAACAAGAAATCACCCAGGGGAGATGGCCATGCTGCAATACTTTCCATCCTTTTCTCAGGATTTTGGGCACACATGAACACACGCCCAGTATGAGTTTCAAGCCACTGGGTCTGGGATTCGAACTACGATCAACCACATGGGAGTCCAGTGGCATAACCATTATGCCATCTGTTAGTCCCTAGATTAAATCATTTTTGAAATGACAATTTTATTTTCAAAGAAATCCTATAGTAAGTGTATTGGGAAAAAAATAAAGAAGCATAAAAAATGCATTTTGGTTTTATAATGAACCTTAGAATACAAAGAGGGACTCATTTATGCCAGTAAATGGAATAATCTGTGTAGAGATATCTTTTTATTATTATTTTCATACCAGGTTTATTAACTTTTCTCACCGTGATCTCTGAAGTAGATGGTCAGTCATAAGTAGGTGAAGTATATGAGGGAAAAAAATGTGCTATATACTTATCATTCTTTTCTCTAAAAAACATTGTCTATTGGGAGCCAGCAGTTAGCGTAATGGCTATGTCGCTGGACTCCCACGTAGTCGACCGCGGCTCGTGTCCCGGACCCGGTGGCTTGGAACTCACGCCGGGCGCGTGTGCGTGCGTGCCCAAGATCCCGAGAGGAGAATGGAGGATAAGGGATTGCGGCGTGACCATCCCCTCTGGGGGGTGACTTCTCGCTTTCTGTCTCTATGTCTCTCTCTGTCTGTCTGGCGAGCGCATGCGCCCTATAGCGAAAACCTCTCCAAAAAAAAAATAAACTGTCTATTTAACCATATTAGTAATACTAACATAAAAAAAAGTTATAGCAACAACTGGCACTTATTGTATACTTATAACCTGTCAGGTACCATTCAATTATTACCTCGTTAAATTTCAGCATAAATACGTTTATTATTATGGTAATTTCACACCAAACAAAGCCAACTAAATTGAAAGAGCTGGGGCTAGGGCTGGACCAGCATCCAGTGGTGAAGCACTGTGTATTAGGATCCAGATCCCACTTGGCTGAATAGGAGGGACATTTTCTCTTTTTCTCTGGTGAGCACATATGCCTTCTGGCAATCAAAAGAGAAAAAAAAAAAAAAAAAAAAAACAGAAAGAAAGAAAGACCTGGAGTCATACAGCTATTAAATGTCAAAGCACAATGCTACATCTTTTTCTGGGGTGCCACATGGACAGATGTCTGTCCAAGAAATCCAGAAGTCAAGAGTGACATGCTGGTGGGACCAGCAGTTGGTGTAATGGCTATGTTGCTGGACTCCCATGTAGTTGACTGCAGTTCAAGTCCTGGACCCAGTGGCTTAGACTCACGCAGGGTGTGAGATCTGGAGAGGAGAATGGAAGAGAAGGGATTGCAGTGTGGCCATCCTCCCTGGGGGGTGATTTCTCACTTTCTGTCTCTCTGTCTCTGTCTTTTTGGGACCACATTTGCCCTATAGCAAAAATCTCTCAAAGAAAAAAAAGAGTGATGTGCTGGTGAGCTGACAGGCATTGTGAAGAGGACTGGGATGACGTGGAACCTGAGAGTCCGTCTGAGCAGAGGATTCACATGTGTTTCCTATAGCACAGAAAAGAGAGAAGCTATTCTAGATCATTGTGAAATCCAGTAGAGGCCAACTTGAAGGAGGAGGAGACCAGTGGAGAAATCACATATGGCTTAAACAAAACAACAAAAACAAGGATGGAACACGGAGCAGCCAGTGGTGAAAGTGAACTAACCACTCTGCAGAGACTGCAGGCCGAAAAGCATGGCAGTAATTAGTCACTAATAACACAAAAGCTGGCTTATGAGAGGGAGTCGGTGTCTAATATCTGCAGATCCAGAAAGGATGAGCCACTTTGGCCCAGTAGAAATTGAACAAGAATTTTCCTATTCCCTTGTCTTCCCTGCCATCTTCCTGCCTGGGGAAGGAGGGATGGGGAAAGAGGATCCTCCCTCAACCGGACAGCTCACAGAAGGTCTCAGCAGAAGAAGATAAGATTTAATATTAACGTAAGTTTTACATTTATTACCTCAGACTTGATATTTTAGGTTATCGAAATCACACCATGTGTCTCAAAGTAACTGAAGAACTTCCTTTTACTCCTAAGTTAAGAAAATAGGTCAGGAGAATAGTCAAATTTTTATCCCAGGGTCAGCTTTATGACAGGACACTGGGAGACAAAATAAGGTAATGTATCTGATTACATCCCATGAGTTTGTCTTGTTCAGTTTCTAAGTTTCATTACTAGTGATTGTCTCTGTTTTTGAAATTAGAGGAGTTTTCTTTAAGAAGCTATTGCCAGAATGGGCAGGGATCCCTGAGTACTGAAAGACTAGAAATCAGGTCCACGCCTCTTACTGCTCAGCACAAGCCAGTCTTTGAGAGAGAAGAATTGGTGAGTCAGGAAAGGTGGGCCCAAGCTCAGGATCATCTCTGACATGCAGGACCCGATACAGAAAGTATATAGGGAGCGGGATCAGTGAGAGCCCACATCTGGAATAAAAGGGTACATTATTCATGCTTTTAGAACAAAATCCTGAGGAGGCCTGGTTGTTGTCTTTAGGAAGGGTCACTAGGAGATCTGATGGCATTAGGGAGGCACCCACTGTTTGAGGGGCACTTTTCTGGACAGGCAGTATGGAATGACCTAATTCAGTTTTCAACAAGGGATTTAAAGTTAAGCATTGATTAAGTGAGGCAGCAGGAGCAAAGTGAAGTCGGTCAAGACAACTCTTAGATCCTGTTTCAAAGCAGCAGGGGTCTTTGATATTAACATGCTTAAGCTGATAAATCTTCTCAGCTGGTCATAGGAGAGGGGATTGGTGGCATCTTCTCCCTCCCTATCTCCTTTGGTCAGCCTTTGTAAAGACTCAATGAAGTTATCGTTAACGTTCATTAGTCAAGCATTAGGCCCAAGGGTTAATCTGTAAAGTGGACTCTTATGTCTGAGTACAATGTAGAGTCACTGTGATTCTCTTATTGCTCAGTTACAAGGCTTCTGGTATATTCATAGGTGAGTTACAGTTAACATAGATTGAAATGTCACAGGTGAGATCTGGATGGATAAATGAGGGAACAGGCCAAAATCAGGCCAAAATGTCCACCCTGACACATGCCTGCAGGACTGAGACTCTGATGTCAGTTTTCTGCCGGTGTCATGGTGGCTTCTTATCCACTCATGCAAAGGCCAAGAGCTTAAAAACCCTGCCATTACTGACCCTTTTTAATTTATTCGCTAAATAAATTATTCATCCAACAACACTCTTAGAGCCCTGCTGCATGCCTAGAGTTCTACCACTCCTCTCAGGAAAACCGTCTCACCGTCTTTGATATGGAGCTGTTTTCTCCGCCTCCAAGGCTTCCCCCAGGTTTTATCAGCTGTACTCAAGCAGTTGGCAGCTTCATGTAAGATACTTGGGCAGGGTTTAAAGAAAGTGGGTATGGGAGTGGTTCTTATATGTAAATGTCTGAGGTAGAGACCCTGAAAGTCTCTGATACTTTTTTGTCATATATTGGGAGGGAGGGTCTTCAAAAAGTTCATGAAAATTCATATTATGAAAAATATATGCATAAATTTCAAATATTTTTGCATCAAAATACTCATATTTGAATTTCATTTTTCCATTAACTTTCTGATGTTCTCACAAACATACTATATAGTTACACATTTAATATACATATGGATATATATACTCATATATGGTGTGTGCATGCATATATATATATATATATATATATACTATACACTATACACACTATACACATATACATACATACACTATACACACACTATACACATATATATACATACACTATACACACACTATACACATATATATACATACACTATACACACACACACACACATACACTGATATTCTTGGTAGCATAGTTAAAAAAGACTTGCAATCTGAAAAGTTTGCAGAAAATACTATTTTAAGGACTGAAAGGTGACAACATTGCAATGGTAATATGCAGTGCTCTGGGAGTCTGACCCACATGGGAAGTTTCTGGGTTCTCTTCTGCACCCCAGAGTACTCCACCCAGCACATTCATGCAACATGAAGATCACAGCATGAAGGTAGGGGTGCTGTCTCTGTGTCTCTCTTTCTCACTCATGGAAGAAATAAATACTTTATATTTTAATGATGCTTTACACACTGTTACTCATTTTTTTCCTCCTGAGAAAGTTATTCTCTCATTTTACAGCCCAACCCTCTCACCTGCCAAAAATCCATCTTGGTATCATGGAGGCAGTATCATTTAACTCTTAAAAAATCTAGTGCTGGGCCAGCAGTTGATGTGGTGGTTAAGTCACTGGATTCCACATGGCTAACTACACCCTTTGAGTTCCAGACCTGGTGGCTTGAAAAACACATCAGGAATATGTGTATGCATGCCTGAAATCCTGAAGGCAATGAAGGAGAAGGGATTGTGTTATGGCCATCTCTTCTGGGGGGTGATTTCTCACTTCTCTTCTCTCTCTTTCTCTAACAAGAACACATGCCCTATGGCAAAAATCTAAAAGAAAAAAAAAATTAATGCCTCCTGCTATGCAGAACATTTTAAATAATATTTGGGGGTCATGTCTTTTTATATAATTGTTTTTCATTTATGAATTATAACGTTTTTTTTAATTAATTAGATTGTATAGTGGGAGATAATCCATTCAATCATCATTTGAAACAGATAGTTACATTTTCTAATGCCATATATCAAATTAGTTCATAGTTTCCCCACTTATTCGAAAGGAAATTTTTGACATATATTTTAATTTCAATAGATCTGTTTCTATTAGTATATTCTATTTGACTCTGTAGCCACGCTGATCTAAAACTGTGGTAATTGCTGCAGTGTTAATTTTTATATCTGGTCGTCACTCAGTTACCTAAATGCCTTATTTCTCCAGCTTCTCCCCAGCCAGAATGGCTTCACTTCCTGTCCAAGTTTTCCTGTCCTTAGCATCCAACAGAATCAAGGGACGTCTTTCTCAGCAGCAAGTGCAAGTGGGAAAGGTGAAGTTCTTTTGGTTGATCACATTTTGCTACTTGCCTACTTACAAGCAATGGGCTGACTGAAACCTCAGGCAACATGTGGTTATATTAAGAGGTGAGTTGTGTTCAGAGAATGATAAATAATGATCACAGGATCCTTGACCAGTATGTCTGGAGTCTGGGCTCAGGGGTGGGCAACCATCTCTAGGTACCACTTCTGGGCAGAGGTATACTCCCAAATTATAATGCAAACAGAGCACAGCAGGATTCTGAATCACTCAAGGGGAAGGAAGAGAAGAGGCTGGTCTTGGGAGTGGAGGTTGGTCTTAAGAGGAGAGGACTCAGGGACTGTTGCTGGTAATCTTTTTTTTATTTTTATTTTTATCTTTTATTTTTCTTTCTCAGATCAATTAAATTCACATTTTACATAAAGTCCCCATTTTGATGTATACAATATACATATATATATATATGTATATATATATATATATACATATATATATATATGTATGTATGTATAGTTTTCAACAGAGAACTCTACATTTTTTTTGGTGTTAAATGTTTCTTCCCTTTGCCCCTCACGCCCACTCTCCACCACCCACTCCCCTCCCCTGCAGCCTCTGGCATCCACATTCATCCTTTCCACTATCATATCTTCAGATCTTTCTCCCTTTGCCAGAGTGGTGACCTTTTATTTTTATCATTGCTCATCTTTACAGTGTACAACATGGTTTTTCCCATCATGAGTACAGTGCACATCAGTCAAGACAATATTACCACATACATTATCAACAGACAACTTTTCATTTTTGTGTCTATTAAGTGTATTGCTTGCTCCCTGAATCCCTCCCCTCCGCCCTCCATCACTCACCCCCATCACCTCTCCCACACTGTCTCCAGCATCTGCAGCTGCCATCCCTGCCACCGTACCCTCCAGTTCCCTCAGTTTTTTCTTTTTTCTTTTCTTTTTTTTTTTTTTTTCAATTATCAGCTCATACAGTCTTCAACAACAGAGAACACAGATTCTACTCAGGGTTGGATTAAGGGTGGGTCCCGTGCAGTTCCGCAACTGCAGGTGAGTCTCCACGGAACACAGATTCAGGAAAGCGGCTCTGTTAAGGAGAGATGGTTATCAGTTGATGCGGCACAGCATCCAACCTGTGACCACCGGGAATGGTGCTGTGGGGATCTGCAACGCGAGTCATCCTTGGGCATCTGGCCTCCCCAAGAATGGCAGAATAGTTCCTGTTCTTCCCTGAGGTAATGCAGGGCTGGCAACCATCATGCTCTCACTGTCCATAGGCAGAGACAATCCTCCCATACAATATATTTCTCAATTGGTTTAAGACAAGTTTCTTTCTGTTGCTTATAGTTGCAAGTTCTTAATCCTTGTTTTTGGCTTCAGCTTGACGCCCGTGGCCGGCGGCCACGTGCAGGTGCAGGCCCGGCAGCCATGCACAGGCCCGGCAGCCACGCTCAGGCAGGGCGGCTACTCGCAGGCGCAAGCCCGGCTGCCATGCACAGGTCCGGAGGCCACGCGCAGGCGCAGGCCCGGCAGCCACACTCAGGCCTGGCGGCCACGCACAGGCTCAGGCCCGGCGGCCATGTGTGGGCCCGGCAGCCACGCTCAGGCCCAGCGGCCACCCGCAGGCCCGGGGGCCACGCACAGGCCCGGTGGCCACGCGCAAGCACAGGCCCGGCAGCCACACACAGGCCCGGCAGCCATGCTCAGGCCCGGTGGCCACTCGCAGGCGTAGGCCTGGCTGCCATGCGCAGGTCCGGGGGCCATGTGCAGGCCCGGCGGCCACGCGCAGGCCCGGCGGCCATGCACAGGTGCAGGCCCGGCGGCCACGTGCAGGTCCGGCGGCCACGCGCAGGCCCGGGGGCCACGCTCAGGCCCGGCGGCCACTCTTAGGCCCAGGGGCCACGCGCTGGCCCGGCGGCCACGTGCAGGAGCAGGCCCAGCGGCCACGCACAGGCCCGGGGGCCACGCTCAGGCCCGGCGGCCACTCGCAGGCCCGGCAGCCACACACAGGCACGGGCCTGGCGGCCACACACAGGCGCAGGCCCGGCAGCCACACACGCAGACCCGGCGGCCACACGCAGGCCCGGGGCCACGCGCCGGAGAGGCAGCGGGGGCCGGGCAGTCCGGGCCGCGGCACGCAGAGCAGAGCCCCGGCCGGGCCAGCACGCAAAGCAGAGCCCCAGCCGCACAGGCCGGGCTGCGCAAGCCCGGCCAGCACGCGAAGCAGAGCCCTGCGCCCTGGGCCACCCGGCGCAGGCGCTCTGGGCCGCCTGGCCTGTTGGTGGTAATCTTCAAGTTTAAAGAGGCATTGGACCAAACTCTCAAATATGGAAAGGAGAAAAAAAGTAATTAAAAAAAGCTAGACCTTAGCTGTATGCTGAGGAGAATTTTATAGAAAAGAGAACATCCTTAAAAGGGATTGATTTGTGGGATAATAGGTACCTGTTATTAGAAATATTTAAAAAGAGAGACCAGCAGATGGTATAATAGTTATGTCTCTGGACTCCCACATAGCTGACTGTCATTTGAGTTCCAGACCCGGTGGCTTAAAACTCACACCAGAGAGGGACCAGCAGATGGCGTAATGGCTACGTTGCTGGACTCCTGTCTGTGTAGTCGACCATGGTTCGAGTCCTGGACCCGGTGGTTTAAACTCACACCAGGTGCGTGTGTGTGCATGCTCAAGATCCTGAGAGGAGAATGGAGGAGAAAGGATTGCTGCGTGGCCATCCCCCTTGGGGGATGATTTCTTGCTTTCTGTCTCTGTCTCTCTCTCTCTGTCTTTCTGGCAAGCGCACACACCCCATAGTAACAATCCTCTTTCTAAAAAATAAAATAAAATAAAAAACAAATGCACACCTGACTCTGTGCCTGCATGCCCAAAATCACAAAGAAGAATGGAGAAGGGATTGTGGCATGGCCATCCCCTCGAGGGGGTGATTTCTCACTTTCTGTCTCTCTGTCTCTGTCTCTTCAGCCAGCACATACATCCTATAGCAAAAATCTCTCTCTCAAAAAAAAAAAAAAAAAAAAAAAAAAAACAAGAAATATTTAAAAAGAAATTGTAAAGTGTTGCTTTCTGTTTGTTTAGGAAGACAAGAAGGTGTTTCAGTTTTTTTTTTTTTTTCCCATTTCCCTACATTCACTTTTTCTTCTTTAAAATATTACAGCTCACAGTGTTTGCACCCTCTTCCCACTGGGACTCGAACCGTCAGGTCTGGGACTTGAACCGTGGTCGGCCATGTGGGAGTTCAGTGCCCTTAACCACCATGCCACCTGCTGGCCCCTTGATTCCTATTTTTGTCTCCAGTACAGTGGCTATTCTTTTTTCTTTTTTGATTTGCCAGAGAGTGCATGTGCTTGTGCAAAGAGAGAGAGAGAGAGAGAGAGAGAGAGAGAGAGAGAAAGAGAGAGAGAGAGAGAGAAAGTAAAAAACCACCCTCTATGGGGAATGGTCACACTGCAATCCTTTCTCTTCTGTCTCTCCTTCATTTTGGGATTTTGGGTATAGTTTTACATAGCATGGTTCTCAAGCCACAGGGTCTGGGACTCTAACCCCACCGTGTGGGATTCAGATACCGGATGGCCCCAGTGACTACTCTATAAACGCCTTTTTTCTTTTACAGTACCTAGCCCAGGATCTTGCATTTAAAAGTAGCTTAATACACAATTATTCCTCAGTATGCTGACTAATGTGTTAATCACCCTAACTCCGGTCACCCAGACAACATGCACCTTGTCAGGATTCTGTTTCAGAAATACTCACCTTGTGTGACTGCATCTGGAAACCATCCCCATTCATTTCTCCCCTCTCCATCTCCTTCTCCATTATTTTTAAAGAAACAATAACCTTTTGCTGAAATTAAGCTTTTTTTTTGTGGTCAAAATTACAGACAAGAGTGGAACAGATGGCTGAGAGCTGAGGAGAAAATTCCAGGCCTCTGAGGCTTAACAAAGCTAATAAAAAGTGATTTACCCAAGACTTAGAAAGTCACAGGGAATTTAAGATCTCTGAGAGCCCCAGACTCACTGCACTTGCCAGTTCCTTTGCCGTCAGCTCTCGCATCCACCCGCCCCTGCCCTTTGAAAGAATGCGGGGTTGCTAGGCTGCCCCTAGTGTAGCCACCCCGAGGCTGTGACTCTCCAGCTTGTGAACACGGCTGCTCCGGGCAACAGGCTGGGGTACCACTGTCTTCCAGCATATGGTCTTGGCACCGCTCCCATGCCCAGGCCATGGCTCTCTGCCCCAGTTGCAGTCCCAGATCCCCTGCAGTGAGAGCTGAACACATAGTGTCCTGTAGCACCAGAGTCTTTATTTTGCTGTGGGAAGAACTCCTTATTTGAGTTTTCATTTCATTATTCCTCTCCTGGAAGGCTCAGCTTGATGCCTCTTACATCTGTTCTGTTCCATTAGCATGTCCCAAACACCCCCCCCCTTTTTTTTATCTCATTCCTGGTTTTCTTTTAATAGAAATCTTATGAAATGACTCCATCTGTTCCTCTCCAGCGAGTTCACATGGTGTCCTGGGCCTGCATCAGCCTGATGGCCACTTCCTTGGCTGTTATTTTCACTGCCACACTAACCCTGCACAGGAAGCTAGCGGGACTAAAATGCTGCTCTGCCTTTATTTCCTCACGTTCAACAAAGACATGTTGTAAAAGGTCTGTGACTGATGGCAGAACTTCCACTGGGGCAAGGGGAGCCACGGGAGCCCAGGATGGCTGACGCGGTGGATGCAGAGAGAACTGGAAATGGGGTAAGCCATTAGCCACGTGAAGCACTGACCTCCCTTGGCCACTCTCAGATTTCAGTGACAAAAGATAACCTGTGGCTGCGGAAGAATTTGGCTTAGTTTAGATTCGCACAGATCCAGAGTTTGAGCTCTTCCACCAAAACAACCTTTATGGGACTCTTATTTCTGTACGTGGCTGGCAATGTGCCAAACACTTCAAGGGGGGTGGGGTGGAGGAGAGGTACATCTGATGGCGAAAGTGTCAGATCCCAACATGGTGACAGGTGTTACAGTGGGGTGGGTTCACACAGAAGCCACGCAGTTCACCTTCCGGAAGAGGTGATGTCTAGGTTGGACTAGAAGTTAAAGTTCCTTGCAAGAGGGCAAATTAGCAGGGAGGAAGGTTCTAGAAAAGGCATGAACTAAGCAGGGTAGGGAAACATAGAATAGTATGATCTGAGATACCAAACCATGGCCCAGTGTGGTGTGAGCAGACCCCATGGGTAGTCTGTAGTTATGACAAGTCAAGCTTGCCCTTTAGAAAGATTTCTCTAGCGGAAGAGTGGAGGACGGTGCTCTAGGAAGGCATGGTCGGCAGGGGTCCAGGGCAGGTAAGCTATTTAGCTCGCTGAACTCCATACCCTTGACTCCCAAGTTTCTCCCCGCCTATGGTTCAGTACTTCCAGGAATTCCTCTGCCCTTACTTTCAAACAACTTCCAAAATGTCCTTTCTTACTACCTCTACTACCGCCGGGCTGTCTTGCCACCAGTGTCTCTCACCTAGTTGCAGCCTTCTCCCCGTCTGCCTCTCTCCTGGCTCCTGAGAGCTTAGATTACAGCCCCATTTCCTGCTGAGATCTCACCTGGAAACAGCTGTCATTCTTACAGTGAACTCTGACCTCATTCACTACCGCTGCCTCCTAGCTCCCTTCACTCCAGTGTGTTGTCACACCAGCTACTTTCAAACAGACAGGCCATAGGACTAAACTTGTCTATAGTTTACATTTCATTCCCCAAGGGCAGTTTTTCCTATGAGACATGATGTCTGACAACCCAATATAAAACAGGGATTTTTAAAAGTTAAGGCCTTCTTGCCTTCTCACTTTCCCTCTCTCTAACTCTATTCCTCTCTGATAAAATTAAAATAAATAAATAAATAAAGTTTAATAAAATAATTCTAAAAAACAAAAGTTAAGGCCTTTTCCCTCTGAAAGGAATATTTCCCCCTGATAATCACATGGCTTACGTCCTTCATGTCTTTGATCAAATTTATCTTCTTAAAGGAACTTACTCCAATCACCCTGTCTAAAATGGCAGCTAAACTTCTCCATCCCAATTCCTCATAACAACTGTGACCTACTTCTTTTTTTGTAGTAATTTTTCAAATGTGCTATATAATTCACCCATTTATTATGTTTTTATCTTCTGCCTTCACCATTCCCTATAGAATGTACAATTTTCGGAGGGCAGAAATCTTCATATATTTTGTTTGCTAATTCAAGTTTTTAGAATAGTGCCTGGCATGTAACATGAGCCTTAAATATTTGTTGAATCAATAAGTAGTAATATTAAAATCAGAGATGATAAGGGACTGAACTGGGATAGTCATGTGGTGAAAAAAAAGAAATACTTTAGAGATATTGATAAAACTTTCTTATTATTTGAAATGCTGGGTGAAAACAAGGGGATGGTTTAGAATGAATGTTGGGTTTGTATGATTAACTAGGACAGAGGAGAACTTGGTATGGGGGAGAGAAAAAAATGATAAGTTCTGTTCAGGACTTTTATAGATGGGTTGGTTCTGAAATATCCAAATGGAGACCCAGAAGGCAGTTACAATTAAAGGACTCCAGAAAATATTAAGAATATGCCACTTCGGTATTTTTTTTTTTTTTGAGTTTTTTGCTGTAGGGCATGTGACCTCGCCAGAAAGACAACGAGAGACAGAAAGACAGAAAGTGAGAAATCCCCTCCCCCCCAGGGTATATGGCCATGCCACAATTCCCTCTTCTCCGTTCTCCTCTCAGGATCTTGGGCACACACGCACATGTGCCCGGCATGAGTTTAAGCTACTGGGTCTGGGACTCAAACCATGGTTGTCTGGGACTCAAACATGGGAGCCCAGTGACATAGCCATTATGCCAACTGCTGGTCTCAAGTATGTTGATTATTTCAAAATGAAGAAAATACCCAATGCTTAGAAGATTTTTCTTTGAAATTCTCCTGAAGTGATTAAAGGCAGATTTCCCACCAAAGAAGTTGATTATTCACCCTTACTGAGAATTTTATCAGGGAAGACAAATACAACAAAAGTTTATCCTATTAGCAGAGGCTAGAAGCTGTTGTCTGCTTATTCATACTATCTAAGATATTTTTCTGACTGTCCATTCTCTTCTCTTATAATCATTTACACTCTCCTTAGGTTGCCTCCAGACTTCCACATCCCTCTCCTTTTTATGAAGAAGGGTATATATACATCTGGACCTTAATGGGCTTTTGAATTTTTACCATCATGAGTGTAAATCAAATTATTCTTTTTCTTCCTGTTAACTTGTCTATTCTTGGTTCATTAAGTCAGGCTTACAAGGTAGACCTCCAAGGGAAAAGGAAAAAAATTCCTTTGCCTTTAAATAATCAAATCTAATCTTTTCACTGGAGAGATCAGAACAGATGCAGAAGAATTAGGAATCATCAGGACATTGGCTTTAAATAGGTTGTCAACACCCTGGCTCGTGGGACTAGGTACCAGGAGCTAGAAAGAACTTTATGTTATGTGTGTACAGAGGAGAGAGAGTTCCCAGGTGCACTGCAAAAGGCATGGCTACATTGATCTCTGATTTCAGGTTTCATTCGCCAGGGGAAAACATGGTCTAACCTGATCATCCTAAGGGGAAACAGACTTTCAAAAGTTAAGGTAGTCCCACTTCAGGGTTCAGTGTTATGGCTGAGAAGTCCCTAGCCAGAGCCCTGCTCCTCCAACTTCACCTTCCAGACCCAAAGATAGACAGGGCAGGAGGACTGCAGGTACTTTAAGCAGGCATCTCCACCTGCATCTCCCTCTCCATTTCAGGAACCAGTGTAATGACTGAGAAGCCCCCAGCCAAAAACCGTCTCCTCCAGCCTCACCTCCCAGATCTACAGCTAGAAAGGTGGGGATTTTCTCTTTTTAAAATTTTTTTTCCATTTTCCTATTTCCTTTCTCTGGATAATTCTTTACTCTCAGGACATTTAAGCCCTGCTCATTTCATGTGGCGCGTAAGTGCACTGCATAGTTTTTATTTATTTTTAATTTTTGTGTTGTTTTTTCTTTTCTTTTCTCTTTCTTTTTATGTTTTCTATTCTCTTTTTCTTCCACCTTACTTTCTCATTTTGCCACTCAGCCTCCATCTGAGTGTCTAGAAAGGACTAGGTGCTTAGTAGCCAAACATCTGAATACTGTAAGGCTAAGGGAAATCCTCACCCACTATTGGGAACCTGTTGCAAAAAGGGAGAAACTCCTCTTCATAAATCTGAACTCAAAACTCCTGTGGATACCACACTGTGAAACACAGTGGAAGAAAGAAATTGGAACAGAAGTATCTCACACTAAAGGGAAACACATGAGCTCACAGTTGTAGAAAGCTTCTACAATAAATTAGCCAAAAGTGAATACATCAACAAATGACAAAAAATTGAAGAGCCTCAAGGATGAGAGAACCAAGTAATACATCTCCAGCAGGGAACACAGTAACTTGTCTCCAAGTATGGAAAATTGAAGGAAAATACCAAAATGTCTGAAAAAGAATTCAAGGGACCAGTAGATAGCATAATGGTTACATTGCTGGACTTCCATGTAGTTGATTACAGTTCGAGTCCTGGACCTGGCAGTTTGAAACTCACGGTGGGCGTGATTGCATGTTTGCCCAAGATCCCAAGAAGAATATGGAGGAGAAGGGATTGTGGCATGGCCATCACTCTGAGTGGTTATTTCTCACTTTTTGCCTCTCTGTCTCTCTGGTGAGTGCACATACCGGACAGCAAAAGTCTCTCTCTTAAAAAAAATAAATTAAGAATACTTATAGTGACAAAACTATATGAAATTCAAGGGAAAATTGAATTTCAGGAGATGAGGAAGTCCTTTCATGACTTGAAAGAGGAAATAACATTATAAAGAAGAACCAAACAGAACTTCTAGAGTAGAGGGCTATCCTGTAATGCAGGATATCAAAATCTCCCTTAAAAGTATTAAAAGCAGATAAGATAAGATCATGCAGAAGATCGAATCCTGGATCTAGAAGACAAAACCTCTGACATAAAAAAAAATCACCAAGAAGAATGAAAAACTATCCCCCCCCAAAATAAAACTAGAATAATTTTCAGGAAATTTTAGATATATTAAACATCCAAATATCCAAATAATTGGTATCCCAGAGGGTGAAGAATCTAATAAGGGCATTGATAATCTATTCCATGAAATTCTGAAAGAAAACTTTCCAAACCTGGAGAAGCATTCAAACATCCAGACCTAAGAATACAAAGGACCAAAAATAGAGTTAACCCCCAAATCCTCTCCTTGGCACATCATAGACAGATTAGCCAAAATCAAAGATAAAGACAAGATTCTAAAAATAGCAAGAGAGAAATGTCAAATTACTTACAAAGGTTATCCAATTAGGGTAACATTGAACCTCTCAGCAGAAACAATGCAAGAACAGGAAGATATATTCAAAGTGTTCAAAGAAAAAAACAATTTTAACCAAGATTACTATATCTAGAAAGATTAGCCTTAAATAAGAAAAGATAAAAACATTCTCAGGTAGAGAAAGCCCGAAAGAGTTTACCAAGACCAGACCAGCTCTTCAAGAAGTACCGAAGGGAGTGCTATACCAGGGAAGCTAAGAAAGAGAGACAGAAATAGGAGAAGTTTATTTTATGAAGCCTCTATTACCCTTATCCCGAAAACAAATAAGGACATGACAAAAAGGGAAAGCTATAGACCAATATCTCTGAGGAAAATATGTCTGAAAAAATTCTCGACAAGATACCAGCAAATCGCATCCAACAATACATCAAAACAATAACACATCATGACTAGGTAGGCTTTATTCTGGGGATGTGAGGGTGGTCAACATACACAAAGCCATAAATGTAATACACCATATTAACAGAAAGAGAGATAAAAACCATATAATCATTTCAATCAATGCATAAAAAGCATTTGATAAACTATAAAACCTCTTCATGATTAAGACTCTCCGCAAAATTGGCATTGAAGGAACATTTCTCAAAACAATAAAAGCCATCTGTGAAAAACCCATAGCTAACATCATAATGAATGGGGGAAAGCTTAAAAGTTCTCCACTAAAAACTGGTACAAGGCAAGGTTGCCCACTTTCTCCACTCCTTTTCAACACAGTACTGGGTATCTTGCAATCAGAAAAGAGAATAGAATAAAGGGCATTCAAATGCGAAAAGAAGAGCTGGAATTACGTCTATTTGCAGATGACATGATTATATACATAGAAGACCCAAAGGTATCCATGAAAAAACTCCTGGAAGTGATAAATGAATACAGTAAAATGGCAGTATATAAGTCAACATACAAGAATCTATAGCATTTATATATATGAGCAACAATTAGACTGAAGGTGAATTGAAGAAAGTAATTTCATTTACCATAACCACAAAAAGTATAAGATACCTAGGAATAAGCTGAACCAAAGAGGTCAAAGACCTCTAAAGGAAAACTATGAAAATCTAAAAAAAAAAAATTGAAAATGACACAAAAAAGTGGAAGGACATCACATATTCTTGGATTGGAAGAATTAATATAATCAAATATTCTTCACAGATCTGAAAAGACAATAATAGAATGTATCTGGAATCATAAAAGATCCCATACTGCCAAAGCAATCCTGTGCAAGAAGAGTGGAGTAGGAAGCATCTCACTCCCTGACCTTAAAATATGTTACAAAGCTGTGATTATCAAAACATGTACTGGCACAAAAACAGACACATGGACCAATGGAATAGAATATTCCACCCCTTGGTATCTACCCAAAGAATAGAAAAATTATCAGTCAGAAAAGTGCTTGCATATCTCTGTTTATTGTGGCATTATTCACAATTGCTAGGAATTGGAACCAACCCAAATATCCACAAACAGATAAATGGATTAAAAAAGAGTGGCACATGCACTCTGTGGAACACTACTCATCAACAACAACAAAATAACAAGAGTATCCAGCCGGTGGCATGGTGGTTAAAGTGCTGGACACTCCCACATGGATGATTATGGTTCTAGTCCAAGACTTTGTGGCTTGCTTTCTCCCTTTCTCTTTCTCTCTCTCTGTTTCTCTCTCTGTGTCTCTTTCTGAGAAAATTAAAATAAATAATTGCATAAATAAAATTAAATAAATTATTTAAAAGGAAAATAAAAAAGAAGGCCCTGGCATTTGATAGAAATTGGACAAATATGGAAAATTTACTGCTGAGTGAACCAAGCCAAGCTATGAAGAAGAGACATTGTATGTCTCCACTTAATATATATGGACTGTCAGCACTCTATGGTGGAAAACTGAAAAATCCAAGGATATAGAAGCATGAACAATGGTTATTGATACTGGAGATACTGTGGGAAAAGGATGGGTGATGGCGGAGAGTGAGAAGAAAGGAATCAAGGAGAAAAATAAAAGGAGGACATTTAGGGTACACAGAAATGGAGGATTGTCTATTGATAACGAGAATAACATCTTCAACTATACTGGTGTGAAATATGTTCATGCTGAGTAATTCATTTTATAAGCTGTAGTAATGTACAATGATTGAATGTATAAAATAAATTAGAATAATAATAAAAAAGTAAAATATTAGGTTAAAGGTAAAATATTCTCGAGATAGTTCCATTTTGTTCAACTGAAAATAACTCAGCCCACAAAAAATTTGGTAAAGACCAGCAAATGGTGTAATGGCTACGTCACTGGACTCCCATGTAATCCACTGCGGTTCAAGTCCCAGATCCGGTGGCTTAAACTCACACTGGGCGCATGTGAGTGCGTGCATAAGATCCGAAGAGGAGAATGGAGAAGAAGGGATTGCAGCGTGGCCATCCCCCCGGGGGGATGATTTCTTGCTTTCTGTCTCTCTATATCAAAACCACTCCAAAAAAAGAAAAAAATGATAGAGTGTGTATATTTACCAGAGAGTGACAGACACAGATTGAGAGAAAGTGAGAAAGAACCCCTTGAGTGGATAGCACGTCACAATCTCTTCTCCTCCATTTCTCCTCTTGGGATTTTGGGCACAAATACACACATTCCTTATGATTCTCCAGCCATGGGGGACTATGATTCAAACCATGCAGTTGGCCATGGGGAATTCAACTGCCTTAGCCACTATGCCACCAGTTGACCCCTCAATTACATTTACTGATTTTTTTTGTAGGTTTTTGCAATAGAGTACATATGCTTGCTGAAGAGACAGAGAGAGGGAAGGTCAGAAATCATCCCTGGAGGGGATGGCCATGTCATAAGCCTTTGTCCTCCATTATCCTCTTGGGATTTTAGGCATACATGTACATGTACTCAGCATTATTTTCAAGTTGCCGGGTCCAGGACTTAAACTATGATTGGGAATGTGGAAGTCTAGTGCCTTAACCACCATGTCACCTGCTGGCCCCTCAATTACATTTTTTTCCCTTGGATATGACCTTTATTGAGCTTATCCACCAGAGTGGGTATAATTTTTGTACAAAACCAAATGTTTGTTACTATAACTTCTGCATCACGATTAAAATTCAAATAGTTTTTTAAAAACAGTCAACTCAATCAAAACCCACTACTTTGGAATCAGTAGCTTTTTGAAGCCACAGTAGTACTTAAATATGATTAAGACTCAAATGCAGAAACTTGCTTGGTTGGAAAGCTAATTAAACTTTCAAGTTGCTCAAATAGAATTACAAAAAGACAAAATTGTGTTTTTCACAGAGATACAGTCCACTGAAATCACCAACAGTGGACAGCTATTAGAGTATTTAGAGTCCTGAAATAATAAGGAATCCAGGCGTCTTTTAGACAGTCTTCTGTTGTCCTTTCTTCCCAATTGGAGATTTGTGGCTGTGTGGAATAACACCACCACCAGCAATTATGGCTTTGATGAGAGGGTCCTTCTTCATCTCCACAAATAGCAAGTTGCAAGTGAGGAGGAGTAATACACTTTACTTTTAAGTCTTTTAGTGCATTTCCTTCCAGTTCAAGTACCTCTGCGGTGAGATACTCCAGGGTCTCACGCAGCACTGTGCACACAGGCAGTTGTGCCCACACCTCCATGGCTGGTCGTCCTAGATTTCAGGCTTGATGGATATGGCCCACTGAGAGGCAAGCCGACTGTGTGCGATCAGGAAACTGCCTTTGTCTTGGCCTTCCAGATTCCTTCCTTGCCTTACTGCCAGCCATTTTAAATTCTGCTGAAGCTCATGCAAGTAAGACAGAAAAGGAGCTAGCCAGACACGCAGTGATTCTACCACCTTCTCCGTAGCACTGCTATTCAAACTGCTTCAATTACATTTAAAAAAAAAATCTCAAGATAATTATCTAAATGTTAGAGAAGAAGCAAAGTGATTTTTTTGTAGACTAAAACACAACACCCCCCTGAGAATCATAGATTTTTAAAAGAAGCATTGTATGAAGGCAAGTAATATCTCTCTTTACAAGGAGTTCTGCCCACAAAAAGAGTTGAGGTAATTCTTAAGGATTGTATAAAGAGTCAGAGGGCAACTCCTGGAACAAATCCTCAAAGTCTTGGATCTTAGGTCAAGATCCCCAAAACCGAGGTCATCTTCTGATCACAAAGGCTTAGGCAGATTTATGAGATAAACAGAAGAGACATCTTCTTGGTTTGAATACTAATAGTTCATTCTTTCCTCTGATAGTAAAGAATGTATATTCTTTAATTTTCTATCTTTTTAAAATTATGAGTGCTTTGAGACTTAAATCTACTCTTTTTATTTGTATCATATGGTCCTGGGTCCTTGTGACCCAGCAGAATGGGAGCTGGGAGATCCCAGAACGGTGAAGGGGGCTTTGTTTTACTCAGTGGTGGGGGGAAGGGTGCTGATTTTGTCTCATGATGCAAAGCAGAGGGATCAGGAGCCAGAAACTTGAAATTCTGAGTAAGGCTCAGTAAGGTACTCCAAAAGGCTAAAAATGTTGGCCCTCTAGCCCATGGCTTCTCTTACTGCAATATCAGGGAGCTGGATTCTATCTTCTGAGGCTGCTCTTGCTCCAGAGGACCATAACTCTATGTTAAGTAAATAAGTACATTTAAATGGTATTACCAAAATATAGCCAATTCTATTCATATCAACCAAAATGAATAAATATTAATATGCCAATGGCATTTTTATTTACTAGAGCTCTGGGGCCCATTCATTGGGCAGAATGACCACATGAAGTTGCTCCTCAACTGGCAGAAAAGTGTGAAGTAGGATATTGGGGGTCATGGTGGGGTCAACCCACAGTGCAAATATTGCTTATCTGACAAGTGGGCTTTGAGGGATATTGGCAATGAGGCCCTTAGGAAAGCTACATGGCACATAATGGGATTTTTCTCTATAGCAGTGCTAATCTTCAGTTAAGTATTGCAAAATCCAGAGAGGAATTGCATTGCTTTTGGAAAACAGAAAAAAAAAATGTTGAATTTATGGGGAAGAGTTTGAACTGCTCCAACATAGAATGAAAGGTCAAGTCTATCTTTACCTAAATTCATGAGTGACAATGTGGCCCTGAGTGATGTAATGATATTGGGGTTACATTAAAAAATATTTTAGTCCAAAAGATGAAATTCTTTTCCCAAAATATTAACATAAATGTTGTAGCCTCCAAATCCTCAGTTCTAATTAGAAAATAAAACCAGACCAAAAAAATTGTTAATGACTACACCTTTATTCAAATCCAGTTCTGAAATAATACTGCAAATCATTTCTTTTTTTTTTGAGAGGTTTTTTGCTATAGGATCTGTGTGCTCGCCAGAAAGACACAGAGAGACAGAGAAAGAAAGTGAAAAATTACCCCCTGGGGGGATGGCCATGCCGCAATCCCTTCTCCTCCATTCTCATCTCGGGATCTTGGGCACTCATGCACACGTGCCCGGCATTATTCTGTTTTTTGTGTTTTTTTTTGGAGAGGTTTTTTCGCTGTAGGGCACGTGCGCTCGCCAGACAAACAGAGAGAGACATAGAGACAGAAAGCGAGAAATCACCCCCCAGAGGGGATGGTCACGCCGCAATCCCTTCTCCTCCATTCTCCGCCCGGGATCTTGGGCACGCACGCACACGCGCCCGGCGTGAGTTTTAAGCCACCGGGTCCGGGACTCGAACTGCCGTCGACTACATGGGAGTTCAGCAACATAGCCATTATGCTAACTGCTGGTCCCAATACTGCAAATCACTTCTAAAGTAAAATACAGAAACAATTACAAATATTTATGTATTCTACATTTACAGACAATGAAAATCTTTATAGGATTATGTTTTAAAAAAAGAAATAAAACAAAATCCACTAATGGCAAAACAATCAGTGTGACTCATGTTTTAGAAATATTTGTGTGTATATTGGCTTGGGGGAAATATCTAGAATAGTTTCCTTAATATGTGTTTAATAGTGCCTGTTTTTGCATGGTAAAGTTTTAAATTTTATTTTTCGAATAAGAGAGAGTCAAAAGACAGTACCCTCAAAGAGGTCCCCCAAAACCGCGATGCACAGGCCCTGCGCACTCAGAGCACGGGCACGCACTTGCCTAGTGTGCTCAGGGGCTCTCCAGATCAAATCCAGAAACTTCCAGTGTGGGTCAGCCCCACACAGCACTGTGTTACCACTGTACCAGTCAAGCCCCTCACGTTTTTTTGTTTGTTTGTTTGTTTTGTTTTATTGTGATAGGGCATGTGCACTGCCCAAGAGAGACAGAGAGAGGGAAAGTGAGAACTCACCCCCCAGGGGGTACAGCTACATAGCACTCACTTCTTCATTCTCCTTTTGGAATTTCGGGCATGCACACAGATGTACCTGGAATGATTTTCAAGCTGAAGCGTCCAGGAATTGAACTGCAGTCACTCATACAGGAGTGTAGCACCTTAACCACCAAGCCACCTGCTGCCCCCACTTCAGGTTTTATTTTTAAAATGTTTAAAATTTTAAAATATTTACAATATAGTTTGACCTTCTTACTAGGTTTTCATTTAGTTTCAAAAAGTTAGTTAGAACCTAAAATCAGAGAAGTAGAAATCCAGTTTAATAAAGTTCCTTCCCATTGGCATTTTTACAAGAAAGAAGGAAAACTGTCTTAGAAACAAGTTGTCCCAGCACCCTGTCCTCATTAAATCCAGACTGGATTCTTTTTTTTAGAATTATTTATTTAATTTTATTTATTTATTATTATTATTAATTTGCTATAGGGCATGTGTGCTCATGAGTGAGAGAGATAGAGACAAAGCCATCAGGTCAAGGACTCTAACCGTAGGCAGCCGTGTGGGAGTCCAGCACCTTAACCACCATGTTCCTTGCTAGCCCTCACAGGCTTGATTCTTGAAGCTGCAGCACTGTCTAGAAGCAGTGGGGAGGGTGGTGTCCCTTCTGCTCTCCCTCCTAGGACTGCAGCTCCTGCTGAGACCTAAGCAGAGTTGCTGCTCCCAGAGTCCCAGGTGAACATCTCAGTTTAAGCACTCTCCTGTCTCAGAATTTGCTTATCACAATGAACAGCAGAAGCAGCAGCAGAGTGGGAAAACCAGATAAAGCTGTAGATAAAGTAAGTAGGTGTCTTTAGAGGACTGTGGAACATAAACAATAATATGATGAGCCTTTCTCATCAAATTTAGAGTCCCTTCATGAGCAAACAAAACAAAAAGTCTAATGTGCAGTCAAAGGGTCCAGGGCTTAGGCTTCAAAGATGTTGGAAGGTCATGGTTTATTAAAATAAAAAGAACAAATGTGATTTCAGGTCATCTCTGGTCTGCAGGGAGGCCCGTGGTCATCGTGGGTGGAGGTTTCATATGGATCTCACATCAAGCAGAGCTAATTCATTTGAAACAGTCAAGGGCATCTATCAGCAATCAGTCGGGGATGTTTATTGAGCATCTGGAACAGGGACTGGCTCTCATGTTTAAAACACTAATAAACACATCTTCTTTATTTTCCATAAAGAAGATATACTAAAGGAAAAAAATCTCCAAGAATGGGAGGAGAAACAGCTCCAACTCTCCCCAACCTTTTCAGTTTAACAGAAGCTTACTTTCCCCCTGAGAATTTCAATTACTCCTATTATTTCAAAACCCAACTCTTTTTCCTTTAAATCTCTTGTTCAAACTTAGTAAAAAATATGCTTTCCTTAGTTCCCTCAGTAAAGTCTAGAAAGTCTGACATTTGCAAGAACATTTTACCAAATATTGACATACTAAAAAAGTATCTATGTAAAGTTCCTAGAGAAAAAAGTAGTCATTACTCCAAAGTAGGTTACTGAGACCATGATAAATCAGCTCTAGCCCCAGACAACAGAACTTCAGCTACCACAAGAATTTCCAGCTCACTGTGCTTTCTAAATAATTTCTAAGGTGCACAATTATCTTTCAGTTTTCATATTGTATTCCCAAGGGCAGAAGAACATCTCTTTAACTGAGTACCATATTAATCTAGTTTCCTGATCATGCCTTTCTTTTCTAATGTGTTATACAAACTGAAGACAGAGCTCAATAATTTGGAAACAGAGTTGACACTTTTAAAAACCTTGGTCCCAGTCAAACTATAGTGACTAGTCTCGACCTTATGAGGTATAAATCCAATTTCAAATAGTAGGTACTAAATTGAAGTAACGAATACTTATTAAATTACTATTATGTGCTGAATATGGTGTAAAAGATACAAAGAGTTACAAAGATAAGTAAAACATGACTTTGTTCTTCAAGGAGTTTACAATTTAATAATGAGAATAAAAAAAGGGTAGACTGAACTGTAAGACAGAAAGTAGGGTTGTATGGTGGCAAAGCAGTGGATGCACATGGGATGCAACTGGATCCATTGAAGCGGTTCTTGGTTCATATCCCAGGAACTCTTTAAGTATGCCATGCATGTACCCATGACCCCAACTGACTGAGCTGGATAATGCCATGAAGAGCCTGTTGGGGGTACCTATCTTTCTCTCATTCATGGAATAAATAAATGAATAAGCTTAAAAAAGAAAGACAGTAGGGCCAGCATTTGGTGTAATGGTTAAGGCACTGGACTCCAGGGCCAACTATGGTTCAAGTCCCAGAATCAGTGGCTTAATGATCATACTGGGCACATGTGTGTGTGTTCCCAGAATCCCAAGATGAGAATGAAAGAGAAGATCCCTTCATTCAGCATAGCTGTCCACTTTGGGAGATGATTTCTCACTTTCCCTCTCTCTGTCTCTCTTACTCCAGCTAGTGCTCATGCCCTAGGCAAGAAAAATAAATAAAAAAAAAATAAAAAGAAATTGCATCGGATATATTTTTTCCAGCATGTGCTAAAGCAGCTTAGAGGAAGTCTAACTGGAAGCTAAGAGGGAGACTTCTTAAAGGAATTAGCATTGGAATGAGCATCAAAGGATGAAATGGTAAGAAATGAAATGTTCTCCAAAAAGAAGGAATATTATTAGCCTAGACTCAGAGAAAAAAAAAAAAAAAACATGGAAGTAGTCAGGCCACTGAGCATTTGTAGCGATTTATCAAAGAAGAGACTAGAAAGCTTGTTCAGAGGAAAGAGTCCGTGCTTGGTTCCATAAGAAATTGTAGACTGCTGGAGATAGACCATAGGAATGTGATGGTCTGAGCTATACATTAGGTAAATAGTTAACTTAAACACGGAGGATAGATTGGACAGAGGCAGAAACTATAGATGAAGAAGTAAATTAAGGAAAAAATAAAGGTCTAAATGGGGAAGTTGTTACTGGGGAAGGAGAGAAGTATCTTTCAGGACTTGGAGACAATCATCAGGGCCAGGAAGAGTGAAGAATCAAAATGACTCAGATATGTCTAGCCTGAGAGGCTGTGGTAGGAGTTGGGAAATTTTGATGAGGAAATATGGATAAAGAACCTATTTGCAAGAAGACTCTTCCACTGCAGCTGAGAACTAGTGCTTTTAGGGAATAAGAGAAATGAAGATTGTCTACTGATAATTCAGCCTAAGCCCCCCATCTCAAGTGGAGAGGCAAGAGGCAGGCCTTCACAAGAAGACTCCTCCATTGCAGCTGAGAACTAGGGCTTTCAGGGAATAAGAGAAATGAAGATTGTCTACTATTAATTCAGCCTCCAACCCCCAGTCTTGAGTGGTATGGAACCCCCTGTATCCCTCTCTCTAACTCTCTGTGCTTCTCTCTGTCTTCTCATTTTTTGGTAATCTTTCTTTCTTTCTTTCTTTCTTTCTTTCTTTCTTTCTTTCTTTCTTTTTTTAAGATATCCTCTTGGCTTTCAGGCCCTCAGACTGGCAAGAGAGAAATGTCAAGTTACCTACAAAGGATATACCACCAGGCTAACAGTGAACCTCTCATCAGAAACAATGCGAGCAAGGAAAGAATGTGAAAATATATTCAAAGTGTTGAGTGAAAAACAATTTCAACCAAAAATACTATACCTGACAAGATTATCCTTCATATGGGAAGAGAAGATAAGAACATTCTAAGATAAACAAAAGCTGAAAGAATTTACCTACACCAGACCAGTTCTCCAAAAAGTTCTGAAGGGAGTGTTATGTCAGGAAAACTAAAGTCAGACACACAGAAATAAGAGTTTAAAAACATCTAAGAAAAAGGCCAGCTTAATGGTAGGGACAAGTCCAGAGTTGAATATTATAATCTTCCAGAATTTAAACAGAAACTTGGACCACAACAGAAGTTAGATTAAGCTGATGAAATAGAATTTTATGACTTTTGACTAAAACAATACTGACCTTTTTCTATGCTTCGTACTTTAGAGATAAGGATTTTTGTCTTCTCTTGTATTGATAGATCCATGTACCTACTATTTGAACAGAATATTAACCTGGTTCCTAGCTTTAAGTCTCAAGCAAAGTTCTCTTAACATTTTTTAAAATTTTGATTTATTAAAGCTAAAACTGCCTTCCTTGAAATAAAAAAAATGTATTAAAATACATACTTAATGACCAAAATAAGCTATATAGCTTCAGTGAGTTGCTATTTCATAGTATATTCGTTTCATGCCTAAAGTCAAACATTTGCTCACAGATATTTATATATTGACTGAACTTGCTATTGAAAGTAGTTAGATCAATTAAGATATTTTGTTTACCAGTAAAATGTGGGGGGGGGGGGGGGGCAGGAAAGAATGGAAAGCAACTAGAGATACCAGAGATAGTGTGGGAGGTGGGTGGGAAATAGCAGAGAGTGAGAAATGGGGGGAGGGGATGTATATTTAACAAGAAATGGAAAATTGTTCATTGATGATAACATGTATGACTAAGCCACCATACAGTGTATTCTGGATGGAGAACTGCATTTTGTATGCTGTGATGATGTTTAGTGCATGATTGGAAAATAAATTAATTTAAAAAGGGGAGGCTGTATTGTTTTGATACCTATACCTAAATAGCTCTGAAGAAATGTATTAAAAGCACTTATTTTTTAAGGTTATTTATAGGAATAATAAATCAAAGCTAATATAAAATAATTTACTACTTGAAACTTATTACAGATTTTTATATAGATCAATAGATCAAGGGCCTATCTTGTTGATGGTATAGGAAAATGAACCCTCATATACTACGAAGCAGAATTATAAATTTGTTCTCATTGTTTATAGAGTCATTTGACAACATAAACCCAAAATGTTAAAAATGAATAAATTTTGACTTAGCAAAACACACACACACACAAAGAACCTATTTGCAGCATTAAAGCTAAAAAATCACTCAAGTGAACCAAGTTGAGGAAGACTTTTGAAAGAGAGTAGGGTTCTGAGACCACAGATGCCTTTGTTTTGTCTTTTTTTGTTCTATGTAATGTTCAAACACTCATTACTTCCTGGATACAGCCTCTCCTCTACAGGAAGGAAAGCCAGAAGGAGCATTTACAAATGGTAGTTCCTAAACATTCTTTCCATCAATGAACCAATTCTGAGGCTCTGAGACGCTGACAAGATTTGCTTTTTCTCTTTCAGCTCCAAAGATCCTCTAATTAATGAGAAGAGTGAAATACAGCCTCAAGATTAGGTAATCAGAGCATGTTAAAAAAAGATAATTGATTCAGAATTTCTTACAAAAACAAATCCACTGGTCATAAATGTAACTTTGCAAACAAAGTCCTTAAAGTAGGAATCCAACCAGAGAAAAGGGCAACATACCGAATGCTTTGGATTATAAACAAGCTCTCTTTGTAGTCTCTGATCCAGAAAATTCTGCTACAGTGCCAATATGACAGAAAAACTATCCTCTCAGCACGCTGGCACTCAGTGACCAGCAGCAACTGATGGTCATGCATTCCGGGGCCTCTTGTTTTTGCAATTGCAACAGAGAATATTGTTGCCACAGCAGGCCCATATCAGGGTATGCCTGTGTCAAGAACTGCTTTGGGTTTGCTATCCATCATTGCTCTCCATCTTTGGACTTTGGGGATCTGGGAAAAAGACTATTTTCTGCTCAGTAACCAGGTGATTTTTTTCATCACTTCTATTAATTAATGAGGAATCCTGTGTTACCTGAAAGTTGTTCCTGGGAGCCTCCAGACTTAGAGTGACCACACATCTCAGTTTCTCTAGGACTGCCCAAGTCTGGTCTTAACACTTATTTTGTATTAAGTTGAAAGTCGTGTGTGGTAAAAGTATAGTTCTTAAGTATTCAGCAGGCTTTGACAATTGTGTCTCTCTGTGGAAGCGACAACCTAATCAAGCTAGAGAGCACTTCTACGACCTCAGAATATCCCCTCATACCTTGTCCAGTCAACCCCCGACATCACACAGGTGATAGCTGTCTTGATTTCTGTTACCATAGATTACTTTTTTTCCAGATACCGAACTTCATATAAGTGAAATGATAAAGATTGTGCTCCTTTGTATTTGACTTATTTCACCCAATACAATGTTTCTAAGATTCATCCATATTGCCATGTTTATTCTTTTTATTGCCAAATATATTTCACTGTGGATGGACATGTGTTGTTTCCAGTTTGGGAAAATCATGTATAAAGCTGGTGTAAACATACCTGTACAGTATTTCTTTAGGTTTATCTTTCATTTATCCTGCATGTATATCTAAGAGTGGAATTACCGGATCATATGGTGGTTAGATTTAACCATTTCTTAAGCTGTCAAAACTGTTTTCAAAAGTGGGTGTCTTGGTGTCTCATTTTGCATTCTTGCAAGCAATCTATGTGAAATATAGCTGCTCCCCAACTTAGTTTTTGGTGTTAGCAGCATTTCTTTTTATGCTTTTTAGAATTTGCCAGTAAGTACATGCACTCATTGGAGAGAGACAGAGAGAGAAGGAGAAAGTGAGAAAACACCCCCTACGGAGCATGGTCACACCACAGTTCCTTCCCCATTTCTCTCTCCCTTTGGGATTTTGCGCATGCATACATATGCACCTAACGTGTTCCTCACCAGGTATGGGACTCAAACTACACGTTGGCCATGTGGGATCCAGCCACCTTAACCTAAATGCCACTGACAAGCCCCAAGCTTGCCTTTTTTTTTTTTTTTTAAGAATGATTTTAACTTTATTTATTATTATTATTTGTTTTAGTTTGACCAGAGAAAGAAAGACACAGAGAGAAAGTGAGAAAGCAAGCTGCCAGGTTCGAGACTCTAACCGTGGTCAGCCATGTGGAAGTCTAGTGTCTTTAACTACCACCCCACCTGCCAGCCCTGCCAACCATTTTTATTTTAGCCATTTTAGTGTGTGCAAATGGCTCATTGTAGTTTTAACTTCTGTGTTTCTAATGGTTTATGATGTTGAGGACATTTTTATTTGCTTGTGTACTTACTGGTCACTCATGTGTCTTCTTTTGTAAAATGTGTATAGAAGCTTTTCTCAATTTTTTATTAGATTATCTTTATTATGGGTATGTAGAAGTCTATTATATTTTTGACATCAGTTCCTTATGAAATATTAGTATAGTAGAAATACTGTCTCCTAATATGTAACTAGAGATTTCATTTTCTTTTTCTTTCTTCTTCTCTTCTTCCTTTTTTTCTTTCTTTCTTTTGAGAGAGATTTTTGCTATAGGGCTTGTGTGCTCACTGGAGAGACAGAGAAACAGAGAGAAATCACCCCCCCCCCCAGTGGGGAGGGCTGTGCCACAATCCCTTCTCCATTCTTCTCTCAGGATTTTGGGCATGCACGCACACATGCCTGGCATGAGTTTCAAGTCACTGAGTCCAGGACTCAAACCATGGTCAACCACGTGGGAGTATAGCTCATTAACCACTATGCCATCTGCTGGTCCTGAGTTTTAATTTTCTTAATAGTGCCTTTCCAGAGGCAGAAGCTCTTTTCTAACTTTTTATTTTGAAGTATAGATTTATAGGAAACTGCAAAGATAGTATAGAGAGATCCTCAAACCCTTTACTATCCACTCCCAATGCCTCCATCTCATATAACTGCAGTACAACATCCAAACTAGAAAAGCTGGCATTGCTACAGTGTGCACGTGTGTAACTGCAGTACAACATCCAAACTAGAAAAGCTGGCATTGCTACAGTGTGCACGTGTATAGCTGCAGTACAATATCCAAACTGGAAAAGCTGGCATTGCTACAGTGTGCACGTGTATAGTTCTACACTGCTTCATCCCAAGTGTAAATTCCTATAGCCACTACCAATGTAAACACAGAACTATGTCATCACTACAAAGATCCCCTCATACTACCCCTTTATAGTCAGATCCATGCCCCCCCCCCTTCCCAACCCTCTGGTAACCATCAGTTTCCTGTCTTTATATATTTTTCACTGTGAAGATGCTATTTAAATCATATCATATGGTATTTGGCCTTTTGAAATTGAGTTTTTCACTCATCATGATGTTCGTGAAATCCACCCAAGGTGTTGCATGCTTCAATAGTGCATCTTGAGTAATATTCTGTGAGACAGATGTACCGTAGTTTATTTAACTTATTGAAGGCATTTTGGTTATTTCCATACAAATAAACATACATGCACATGTTTTGTAAGTTATTTTGCCTGGATAAATGCCCAAAATGTGATAATTGGGTTACATGGCAAGAATATGTTTTTGTTTTTAAGATTTTTTTTTTGCCATAAGGTGTGTACACTTGCCAGAGAGAGAGAGAGAGAGAGAGAGAGAAAGAGAGAGAGAGAGAGAACGAGTGATCTCCCCTGCACCAGGTGATCCCTTTCTTTCCCACTATCCTCTCAGAATTTGGGGCACATATGCACATGCACCCTGCACGCTTTTAGGCCACTGGATTCAGGACTCGAACCTGTCAGGTTGACCATGTGGGATCTAGTGCCTTAACCATCACACCACCTGCTGGCCCAGAATATGTTTAATTTTTTAGGAAATGGACAAATTGATTCCCAAAATGACTGTACCATTTTATATTTCTGTTAAAATCCAGATTCTTCATATTCTTTCTAGCATTCTATATTGTCACTGTTTTTATTTTTGCTGTCCTAGTAGATCCTTAGTGACCTGACACAGCCAGTGGCTATTAATCTTAACTATCTTATTGTATGCTCATGTTCCATTCATATATCCTCTTCACCTTCTCAGTGAAAAGGCTCTTTATGTCTTTTGCCTATTTTCTAATTTGACTTTTATATATTGTTGAGATGAGGATTCTTTATATATAAATACAAGTTTTTTAGGATTCGCAAATTGTTTTTGGCCTTTCACAAAGCAAATAATTTCAGTCTTGATGAATCACAATGTACCCATTTTTTCTTTTATAGATTGTGCCTTTGGTATACTACCTAAGAGCTTATCACCAGCCTTAGGTCATAATGATTTTCTTGTATGTTTTACTTTGAAAGTCTTATAATTTTATATTCTATATTCAAATCTATGCCTTATTTTCGGTTAGTTTTATATAAGTTGTAAGAGTTATATAATGGGGGATAATGGGAAGTTCGAGTTTAATTGGTACAGAGTTTCAGTGAGAAAGATGAGAAAGTACTCGATATGTATATCAATAGCTGTAAAACAACTTGATGGTTACACAGCAATATACTTAATGCCTCAGAATTGCACACTTAAAATTAGTTGGGATAGCCACACAGCTGGGTAGGCGTGTACTGCTAAGATGTTGTACTCCATAGGCTGAGACCACATAAGAGGCCTAGATTTGATTCCAGTCCAACCTGAAGGCCAAGTGTGGTGGTACGCAGCCTGTAATTTCAGCAACCCCAGGAGGCTGCAGCAGGGTCACGGGCTTGAGGCCGGCCTAAGGCAACATAGCAAGGACTGTCCCAAAAAGAGCCAGGTTGTGTTTTCCTGTAGTCCCAGTGGGAAGATTTTCTCAAGGGAAGATATTTTTTTTAAATAAAAAATAGGATGTTACATTTTATGTTTTCTATATATAACCACAATAAAAAAGTCAGTTGACAATAAAAGTGTGGGTATATGTCTGGATTGTTTTTTTTTTGTTTATTTTCCTATTCTTATGCAAATACTACACCCTCTTGTTTACTATATAAAACAAGTATTTGTATCAAGCAAGTATTATTTGATTTATGGTAAGTAGTGAAGTCAGGAAATATGATCTTGTAACATGTCCCCTTTTTTTTCTTCCATGATATTTTTGTCTCTTTTCAACCCTTTCTATTTCCACATGCATCTTAAAGTCAACGTGTCCATCTCTACCAAAAACACGTGATGGCATTTCAGTTGCACTTGTGATAAACCACATCACCTTGAGAAGAATTGGTTTCTTGACAATGTTATTTTCCAAACCATAGACATGATGCTTTCTTTGTATATTTGGCCTTGTTTAATTTTTCTCAGCAATGATTTGACTTAAAGGATAATGACATATATTTTGTCAAATTCTTTCCTAAATGCTTTTATTCTTTATGCTATTGTAGCTGTTTTTAAGTTATTTTCCAATTGTTTGCCATAGTGTGTATGTAAAATTACAAGTCATTTTTCTATGTTCATTTTGTGTCTCTCAACCTTATACTAAATAGTCATCTTGTTGATTCCTTAGTGTTATACATAAATAATTATATTGTCTGCAATTACAATCTATAATTTTTGGGACTTTTTGTTTTTCTTTTCTGGCTTCACTGCATTAGCTTAAACCTCTAACACAATACTAAATTGATGTAGTAATATTAGGGGCCAGCAGATAGCATAATGGTTATGTTGCTGGATTCCTACATGGTCGACTGGGATTTGAGTCCAGGACCTGGCAGCTTAAAACTGATGCTGGGTGAATGTGCATGCATGCCCAAGATCCCGAGGGGAGAATGGAGGAGGGATTGCAGCTCGGTCATCCTGCTGGAGGGTGATTCCTCACTTTCTGTCTATCTGTCTCTGTCTGTCTCTCCAGTGAGCAAGCATGCCCTATGACAAAAATCTTTTAAACTCCCCCCTTAAGGAAGTGGTAATATTAGAGAGTCTTGTCTTTGATCTTAAAATATATCCAGTATGTCACCATGAAGTAGATTTTATTGACATATTTCTACAGTATATTCTCTGTAAGTGTGAGGAAACTTCCTTTCATTCCAGTTTTTGGAGAATTGTGATCATAAATGAATGATGAATTTCATCAGGTGCTTTCCCCATACTTATCGAGATGGCCATATAGGCTTTCTCTTTGTTGGTTGATTATACTGATTTTCAAATGCTAAATCTCAAGCACATTTATGAAGTGTTCCTTTCTTCACTTTCAAAGTCTCATTTTTACAACAAATTATATGGCTATCCTTTCTGGTTTTTTTTTTTTTTTTCTCTCAGTTTCACATAACTGCTATGAATTTGCAGCTTTAGGAATCTGCCACTCCTGCTAAATTGAAGTTGTTTGACTATCAGACAGGCTAGTAGTATGAGGTTTCCCTGATATTAATAAGTGGGCTAGAAATTTGGGACCCGAAGGAATTTCTAACCTAATGGGATGTTAAAGACAAGCAGTGCCTTAAATCTTTTCCATACCCAGCTCCTGAAATACTACTGCCTGGGTAATTTTCACAGGGCATGGGCATTTAAAATGTGTTCTCTTAGTTATCCTGAAAAATTTAGTACACAGTTATTAACTATCATCATTCTGTGGTACATGTCCAGAGAGCAGAGCACGTGAGAGTGACAATGCACATCCAGGGAGCAGAGCACGCGAGAGTGATAGCGCACATCCAGGGAGCAGAGCACATGAGAGTGATAGCGCACATCCTGAGAGCAGAGCACGCGAGAGTGATAGCGCACGTCCTGAGAGCAGAGCACGCGAGAGTGATAGCGCACGTCCAGGGAGCAGAGCACATGAGAGTGATAGCACACGTCCTGAGAGCAGAGCACACGAGAGTGATAGCGCACGTCCAGGGAGCAGAGCACGCGAGAGTGATAGCGCACATCCAGGGAGCAGAGCACATGAGAGTGATAGCGCACGTCCTGAGAGCAGAGCACGCAAGAGTGATAGCGCACGTCCAGGGAGCAGAGCACGCGAGAGTGATAGCACACGTCCTGAGAGAAGAGCACGCGAGAGTGATAGCGCACGTCCAGGGAGCAGAGCACGCGAGAGTGATAGTGCACGTCCAGGGAGCAGAGCACGCGAGAGTGATAGCGCACGTCCAGGGAGCAGAGCACGCGAGAGTGATAGCGCACATCCAGGGAGCAGAGCACGTGAGAGTGATAGCACACGTCCTGAGAGCAGAGCACGCGAGAGTGATAGCGCACGTCCTGGGAGCAGAGCACGCGAGAGTGATAGCGCACGTCCTGAGAGCAGAGAACGTGAGAGTGATAGCGCACGTCCTGAGAGCAGAGCACGCGAGAGTGATAGTGCATGACCTGAGAGCAGAGCACATGAGAGTGATAGCGCACGTCCAGGGAGCAGAGCACGTGAGAGTGATAGCGCATGTCCTGGGAGCAGAGCACGCGAGAGTGATAGCGCACGTCCTGGGAGCAGAGCACGCGAGAGTGATAGCGCACATCCACGGAGCAGAGCACGCGAGAGTGACAGCGCACGTCCTGAGAGCAGAGCACGTGAGAGTGATAGCACACATCCAGGGAGCAGAGCACGCGAGAGTGATAGCGCACGTCCTGAGAGCAGAGCACGTGAGAGTGATAGCGCATGACCTGAAAGCAGAGCACGTGAGAGTGACAGTACACATCCAGTGAGCAGAGCACGCGAGAGTGATAGCACATGTCCTGGGAGCAGAGCACGCGAGAGTGATAGCGCACATCCTGGGAGCAGAGCACGTGAGAATGATAGCGCACGTCCTGGGAGCAGAGCACGCGAGCGTGATAGTGCACGTCCAGGGAGCAGAGCACACGAGAATGATAGCGCACGTCCTGGGAGCAGAGCACGCGAGAGTGATAGCGCACGTCCTGAGAGCAGAGCATGCGAGAGTGATAGCGCACGTCCTGGGAGCAGAGCACGCGAGCGTGATAGCGCTAGTCCTGGGAGCAGAGCACGCGAGAGTGATAGTGCACGTCCAGGGAGCAGAGCACGCGAGAGTGATAGCACACGTCCTGAGAGCAGAGCACGTGAGAGTGATAGCGCACGTCCTGAGAGCAGAGCACGCAAGAGTGATAGTGCACGTCCTGAGAGCAGAGCACATGAGAGTGATAGCGCATGACCTGAGAGCAGAGCACGTGGGAGTGATAGTACACATCTAGTGAGCAGAACACGTGAGAGTGATAGTGTACTTCCAGGGCAGGACAGGGTAGCCAGGCGCTGCCTGGTGTGAGGGTCAGTGTCAGGTTTACGTGAGGGCTAACATTTAGGTCTTGAATTCAAAACTTGGTTGAATCAATTTTTACGTTGGTGGGCAAAGTCACGTGAAAGCCCAGCGCTGGAAACGGACAGGTGAGTAACCAGGAACCAGCTGTGACAGGGGTAACCTCATGTTCTTAGTTAACAATTTCCCTGTGTGGGTGACAAAGAGAACAGGAAATCACTTTGTGTACATTGGGTTGGAGAACTCTTGAGCTAGAACTTTAGAACTATTTTGCCACTGTGTACAATAACGGATTTCAGAAGGTCCCTGATGGTAGTCGCAAACATTCCTTGTAAGCCCAAGCCATGTGTGGAATACCATTACAGAAGCAGCTGATGCTATGGCTTCTGCATGTTATTTTGGGATTCCTCAGACTCTAGCTCTCCAAATAGCATGCCTGAGTCACAGCTGTACAAGAAATTGTCTCTGAAATATTTGCATACTCCTTGTACATGGAGATAGCAAGTCACATGATTTTGACACACCTTCAGTTCATGTGTCTTACTTCCTGAGTTTTTAAGAGGCAGAGGTGTGAATATCAAACCCATCCCCTCCTCTGGGAAAAGCTGATTATTTCCCACAGTCTCCTGGTAAGGGGTGATGGGTGAGGTTGCACAATGATTAATGATAGTGAGCACTTAATATGACACTTATTTCATACTCAGGGGTTGACAATTTGTTATAGATGATTATTCCTCCAGAATGTCTATTTATTCCCTCTGAACTATAGACCATTACTGTCAGATGTGTATTTGGAATCTTAGACCTTCATGAATAGTTAAATATATATATATATATATATATATATATATAGGATTGCTAATGAGTTCCCATTCAAAACCTATCTTCTCTTATTCCTATATTCATCTCTTATATTTCCTAAAATGGTGGAACTTCATTTATTTATAAAACTTGTTTGGGGGCTGGTCCCATAGCGCAGTGGTTGAGGGAACTGGATTAAACATGGCTGACTGCAGTCTGAATTCCAGCCCTTGTTGCTTGAAACGCCTAATAGCATATGTTCGTGTGCCTGATGAGATGGAGAACTGCAGGAAAAAGGATTGCAGTATGACCTCACTTCTCTCTCTCCACTGAGGACACAACTCTCTGGCAATCAAAAGACAACAAAAATTCCCAAAACGGATAAAGATATGACAGAAAAGGAGAACCACAGACCTATATCTCTGATGAATACAGATGCGAAAATTCTCAACAAGATACTTGCTAACCATATTCAACAGCACATAACAAAGATTATTTATCACAACCAGGTAGGCTTTATTCCAGGGATGCAAGGGTGGTTCGACAGAAAACCATAAATGTAATATGCCATATTAACAGAAAGAAAGATTACAAACATATGTTCATTTCAATTGATGTGGAAAAAGCATTTGACAAAATACAACATCCTTTCATAATTAAGATGCTCAGTAAAATTGGCAGATAATTTTTCAGCATAACGTAAGCCATCTATGAAAAACTTATAGCTAACATTATACTAAATACTGGTACAAGAAAAGGCTGCCTACTTTCTCCGCTCCTATTCAACATAGTACTGATAGTCCTAGCCATTGCGATCTGACAAGAGAAGGAAATAAAAGGCACTCAATAGGGAAAGAAGAGCAGAAATTACCTCTGTTTGCAGATGACATGATTGTTTACATAGAAGATCCAATAGTATCCACAAAAAAAAAAAAAAAAAGAAAAAAAAAGAAAAAAACTCCTTGAAGTAATAAATACATATAGTAAAGTAGCAGGATACAAAATCAACTTACAAAAATCTATAGCATTTCTATATACAAACAACAAGCAGACAGAGAAAGAACTGAAGAAAGTAATCCATTCACCATAGCCACAAGGAGTTTAAGATACTTAGGAATAAAACTAACCAAGGAAGTCAAAGACCTCTATAAGGAAAATGATGAAAACCTTAAAAAGGAAATCATAAAAGACACAAAAAAGTGGAAGGACATCCCATGTTCCTGGATTGGCAGAATTAATGTAATATAAATGGCAATCCTACCTAAATTAATCTACATATTTAATACAATCCCTATAAAATTACAAGAGATATTCTTCATAGTTCTTGAAAAGACAATCATAGGATTTTTCTGGAGTCATAAAAGACCACATATTGCCAAAGCCATTCTGTGCAAGAAAAGTGGAGTAGGGGACATATTGCTTCCTGACTCCAAAATACATTACGAAGCTGTGATAATCAAAACTGCATGGTATTGTCACAAAAACAGACATGAGGACCAGTGGAACAGAGTAGAGATCCCAGAAATAAACCCCAAAACCCAGCCAGCTCATCTTTGAGAAAGGATACCAGTCTATCCAGTGGGAAAAGGAAAATCCCTTTAGCAACTGGTGCTGGAAAAACTGGGTATCCACCTGCACAAAGATGAATCTGAACCCTTATCTGTCACCATTAACAAAAAATCAACTCAAAGTGGATCAAAGATCTAAACCTAAACTATAAAACTACTGGTGGAAAACACTGGGGAAACTCTGGGAGACATTGGGGTAGGCAAAGACTTCTTAAGGAAGGCCCCCGAATCATAGACAATAATCCCCAAAATAGACAGGTGGGATTACATCAGATTAAGAAGCTTCTGCACAGCAAAGGATACCATAATTAGTGTGAATCAACAATCCTTGGCATGGTAGAGAAGTTTTGTTAACTGTGCCTCAGATAAGGGACTGATAATCAGAATTCACAGGGAACTCAAGCGGCTTACCTGGAAAAAAAAAGATTAACCCAATTAAAAGATGGGAAAATGAGCTGAATAAACAACTCTCTAAGGAAGACATATGAAATATGAACAGCCAAAATCATATGAAGAAATGATCAACATCCCTCATTAAAAGGGAGATGCAGATCAAAACCATAATGGGATACCACCTAACCCCCCCCCACCCCCGTCAGAATGGTGAAGATTAAAAGAAACAAAAAGTGATAAGTGCTGGAGGGGATGTGGTGAAAGGGGAACACTCCTACACTGTTGGTGGGAATGTGTATTGGTCTAACCACTGTGGAGAATGGTATGGAGGTTCCTCAAAGACCTTCAAGTAGAACTACCATATGATCCATCAATTCCACTGCTGGGTATCTACCCAAAGGACAGGAGAACGCTCAGTCAGAAAAGCGCTTGCACATCTATATTCACTGCAGCCTTATTCACGATTGCTAAGACATGGAACCAACCCAAATGTCCACAAACAGAAGAATGGATTGGAAAAGTGTGGCACATATACTCCATGGGATACTATTCAGCCATAAAAACAACAAGACCCTGGAATTTTATAGAAAATGAACTAATGTGAAAGATTTGTTGCTGAGTGAAGCAAGTCAATTAAGTTGAAAAATGAAGAAATAACTGAGCCCACCTCATGGGTTTATTGTGAGGATGAAATAGGAGGATAGATGTGCTGGACATATACATGGATGTGCTCAGTAAACATTAGCTATTAATTTTTTTAATGAGGGAAGGACAATTTCTCCCTCCCAAGTGTTACATACAATGTGACTCAAGTTATACCAACTCACTTGAAGTTGAGGGTCACAGGCTTTTATTCCAGAACTGCTCAAAAGCTTCATGATATGGAAGTCAAAAGATTTTGACCTTATTAAAATGATTGAGGGTGAACTTTCTTTTCTTTTTTCTTTTTTGAGAGGTTTTTGCTATAGGGTGCATGTGCTCACCAGAAAGACACAGAGAGACAGAAAGTGAGAAATCACCCCCCAGGGGGGATGGCCATGCTGCAATCCCTTCTCCTCCATTCTGGTCTCAGGATCTTGGGCATGCACACACACGCGCCTGGTGTGAGTTTAAGCCACCTGGTCCAGGACTCAAACGGTGGTCAACTACATGGGAGTCCCGCGACATAGCCATTAGCTAACTGCTGGTCCCTAGGGTGAACTTTCTATGGTCCTGGAAATAAACGGCAGACCTAATTTAAGCAATAATTAATTACAATTTAGCTTAGTTGGTACTCAATTCTAAGACATAGTTTTTCCCCCTATATTGCAGTGTTTTATAAATCAGTTTATCTTTGTCAACATTAGCTTTAATCAATTTTGCCTTTCTTCAATGTCTACAAGTAATTTACAGTTTTTCTCTCCTGCTCTATCCCACTTTTGAATTGATGGGATGTCTTAAAATCAATGTTGATGTGAAATGAAATACAGTGTGGGTATATGTTGTTTCTAAATTCCCTTATAAGTTTTCATAATTTCTTTAAAAATACCAGTTTATTTTGTAAAAGTTCATGGGTTATTAATATTTATTAGGATGTCTACTTTATAAACTAAAATAGGTTTAGTTTTCCATAGAAAGCCCATGTGAAGGGATCAGCAGTTGTCGAAATGGCTATGTCGCTGGACTCCCATGTAGTCGACCGCCGTTCGAGTCCCAGACCCGGTGGCTAAAACTCACACCAGGCGCCTGTGCGTACGTGCCCAAGATCCCTGGAGGAGAATGGAGAAGGGATTGTGGCATGGTCATCCCCCCTGGGGGGTGATTTCTCACTTTCTGTCTCTCTGTCTCTCTCTGTCTTTCTGGCGAGTGCACATGACCTATTGCAAAAACCTCTCCAATAAATACATAAAGAAAGAAAGAGCGAAAGAAAGAAAGAAAGCCCATGTGAATAACGCACATCGTTGCTTCTCTGAGTCATAGATTACTATCTAGAGGACATGACACTTGGAATAGCCTCAGCACTCACTCAGATGACGACGACTTGTTGGAGTTGCCTGCCTATGCCAATGCAGGTAGGCCTCTGCCTGGGCTCTGCATTTGCCAAGCTTTCTATGCTGGGGCCTAAGACGAGTGAGAACAATTTTCTATGAGGACCAGTATATAAAGACAGAGCAAAACATCCTTTGCTTAAAATAGTTACATTCCATTACTTTGACATTAACAACTTTTGGCTTAAAATGATGGTGATGCATACAGGTAGGAAATGTGTTACCAAAAGAAAAACACTGATAATATTAGATGCATAGAGTCTGCAAAATATATCAGCTCTGTATATTTAACACTCCATAATATGATTTATAGTGCTAATATTACAGTAATTACATATATTTATTATTTATGATACTATCATTAGCAAATTCTAAATCAGAATCCAGAAATTATATGGATAAACACACATAAGAATATGGAATCTTAGATTGGATTGTATAGCTCTCTTACATTTGTCAATTAAGTGAGGCTCTGACTTAGATCTTTGACTAATTTGAATTCATTCATTTTGAAAATGGAATAATTTAAAATTATGCTATGTAAAGTAAAATTATATGGGAAAATATTGCTGTTATTCTTGACTATAACATAAATAACTGGCTAGTTTTAAAAGTAGAAAGCTCTGTCATAACAGGAAGGAGACACCCTTCCTATTCCATGTGATTAAAACTGTTTCATCTTTGGGAACAGTGCTCTGGCTAAGGATAATAAAATTTCAAATGTATAAAACTTCTCTGTTAGAAAAATTGTATAAGGGTGAGAATTAACAAAAGAAAACATATATAGTCAAGTCACATATGAAAAGGTATATAACATTAATTGAGCAATGCAATATAAATTATAATTTTACAATATCACTTTTTCTATTTTCTAATTGAGAAGAAAAGCTACTTTATTTTTACTGTAATTCTAAATGTATTATAATTTTGTTTTGGCCTAAATTCTCAGTATTGTTCACTAAAACCTTTTATAATGCTACATCTATTATGGGGAAATGTACCTCTAGCTTTGTTCTTTTGCTAAGATGGCTTTAGCTATTTGAGGACTTTCTACATGAAATTTAGACTTTTTTCTATTTCTTTTTTCTTCTTATTTTATTTTTTTAATAAAAATTCAATCACTATACATTATTTGTCTCATAAGAGAATTTACCCAACATGAAATACACCTCAGACAGTCCACTTGAGAATGCTATACACATCATCATCAATGGGTAATAAACCATTTATGTACCCCACAAATGTCTTGCCTCCTCTACTTTTTTTGCCCCAGTTCCCTTCCCTGTACTTTTCCCTTCTCCTACACTCCCTCCACACTGTCTCCAGTGTCCATAACTATTGTCAGTGCTTTTATATCCTCAGATCTTTCAATCTCTACCATAGAGTACAGACAATTGGTATGTACTAAGTGGAGACATACAATGTCTAACCTGACTTGCTTCACTCAGCAGTAAATCTTCCATATTCAACCGCTTTCTATCAAATGCCAGGGTCTTGTCTCTTATTGCTGAATTGTGTTCCATAGAGTGTATGTGCCACACTTTTTCAATCCATTCATCTGTTTGTGGACATTTGGGCTGGTTCCATGTCTTAGCAATTGTGCATAATGCCACAATAAGCATTGATGTGCAAGCGCTTTTCCGACTGAGTATTCTCCTGTCCTTTGGGTAGATACCCAGGATTGGGATGCTGGATCATATAATGTTTCTATTTTTAGGTCTTTGTGAGACCTCTATATTGTTTTCTACAGTGACTGGACCAATTTACACTCCCAACAGTTTAGGGGAACCCTTTTACCAAAACCCTACTAACACATCATTGTATGTATTTTTAATCTTTGCCATTCTGACAGGGGTTAGGTGGTATTGCATTGTGGTTTTAGTCTGCATCTCCCTTATGATGAGAGATGTTGAGCATTTTCTTATATAGTTTTTGGCTGCTTGTACATCTTCTTTAGTTTTTTGTTCAGTTCATTTTCCCATCTTTTAATTGGGTTAATAATTTTTTTTTCAGGTAAACTGCTTGAGTTCTCTGTGTATTTTGATTATCAGTCTATCTGAGGCATATTTTACAAAAATATTCTCCCATTCTGAGGGTTGTTGATTCACACTAATTACTGTATCCTTTGCTGTGCAGAAACTTCTTTGATATAGTTCCACTTGTCTATTTTAAGGATTATTGCCTGTGCTTCGGGAGTCTTATTTAAGAAGTCTTTGCCCACCCCAATGTATCCCAGAGTTTCCCCAGTGTTTTTTCCACCAGTAATTTTATAGTTTGAGGTCTTAGGTTCAGATCTTTAATCCATTTTGAGTTGAGTTTTGTTAATGGTGAAAGATGGGGATTCAGTTTCATCTTTCTGCAGGTGGATACCCAGTTTTTCCAGCACCATTTGCTAAAAAGACTTTCCTTTTCTCAATGGATTGACTGGTATTCTTTGTCAAAAGTCAGTTGTATGTGTTTAGGCTTATTTCTGGGGTCTCTATTTTGTTTCATTGGTCTACCTGTCTGGATTTTGTCCCAATACCACACTGTTTTGATTATCACAGCTTTATAGTATACTTTGGGGTTATGGAGTGAGATGTGGCCCACTCCGCTCTTCTTACACAGGATTGCTTTGGCAATATGGGGTCTTTTATGATTCCAGACAGATTCTATGATTGTCTTTCCTAGACCTGTGAAGAATGTTTCTGATAATTTGATAGAATTGCATTAAATATGGAGGTTAATTAAGATAGAATTGTCATTTTGATTATATTCTTTCAATCCAGAGACATGAGATGTCCTTCCACTTTTTTGTTGTTTTTACTTTTTAAATACAGATGCAAAGAATATTTTCCCCTGATGAGGGCATGGTAAAATATTTTCATAAACTTTTAGTTACTTCTCATTAGAAATTTTACAATATATATTAAAAGCCTTAAAAAATCTGTAAACCTTTTTATTCAATAAATCCATTTTTAGAAATACACACTAAGAAACAATAAAAGAGTTGTTTGCTAACATTTAGGTTTAAAGATCATCGCTACTGAATTGTTTATAGAGTAAAAATTAGAGGTATAAACACACATATGAAAAAATGTCCAGCAATACTAGTTATTAAGAAAATGCATATCAAAACTACAATGAGATATTATTTTAACCCAGTTAGAATGGCTATCATCAAAAACCAAAATAAATGCTAATAAGGATGTGGAGAATGGGGAATCCTTTTGTACTTTGGTGGGAATGTAAATTATTACAGTATTTTGGAAAACATTATGGAACTTCTTCAAAAACACTAAAAATTGGACTACTGTGTAACCTAGCTATCCTACTACCAGGAAAGGAAATAAGTATGTTGTAAAGATACTTGAACCCCAATTTTAACTGTAAAACTACTCACAGTAGCCAAGATATGGAGACAACCTATGAGCTCATCAACAAACATGGACAGAATATCGGACTGGTCCTGTAATCTAGTGGTCATCAGAACTGGATCTCATAAGGATGATTGTACTTCTCACCCTAGTCCTGGCAGCGTAAAAACATGGGGCATGTGTGTACACGCCCCAAATCCTGACAGGATAGAGAAACAGAGGCGAAAAGATTGTAGCATGACAGAGCCCCCATGACGAGGTACTTTATCTATCCTCTCTTTCTGTCTCTCTGGCAAGAACATGCATCCTCTGGCAATTTAAAAATAAACAGAATACTATGAAGCTATTAAAAAGCATGAAATTTGGTCATCTGAGGTTAAAAGGATCAACCTGGAGGATATTATTTTAAAATAAGTCAGGCACAGAGAGAGAAATACCAGATGTTATTTCTCATTTATGGCTAGTGGATAAACAATGACCTCATAAAAACAGAATGATGAAGGATGACTACTAGAGGCTGGGAAGGATAGGAATGGAAATAGAAGTTTGTTGATTAATGGGAAAAGAATTACAGATAGGTAAGAGGAACAATGTCTAGGGTTATGAAATGTAGAGAGAATGTAATGAACAGTAACTTATTGCATTATCTCAGAGTAGTTAAAAAGAGGATTTTGATTATTTCTGGCACAAAGTAATGTATTCATCTACTAAAATGTCACATTGTACTCCCATAAACATACAATTATATGTGAATAAAACAGTGAATCAGAGTTCACCTATAGCATAGTGGTTAAGGCAAGTGGATCCCATATGGCTGACCATGTGGCTCAAGTTCTAACCCTGGCAGCTTGAGAAACAAACCAGACATGTATGCATGCATGCTTGAAATTTAAGCAGGAGAAAAAATGGAGGAGAAGGGATTGCAGTGTAACCATATCTAGGCGGGATGCTTGCTTTCTTTCTTTCTCTCCCCATCAAGCACATGTGCCCTCTGACAAATTAATAAAAATAAATAAATAAATTAGAGGTATAGCACATGTCTCATAATAGAAGGATAAACAACTTACAAAATATGACAATTTTCCAGTAATTAAAAATCTTTTCAGGGACCAGCAGGTGGCTTGATGATTAAGGTGCTGGACTCCTAAATGGGCAGCTGTGATTTGAGTCTCAGACCCAGCAACTTGAAAATACTAGTGGATATGTGTGTGTGCATGTCTAAAATCCTGAGAGGAGAATGGAGGAGAAGGGATTTCATCATGGCCATACCCCCTGAGAGGTGATTTCTCACTTTCCCTCTCACTATCTCTCTCTTGTGAACTCATTTGCCTCTATGGAAAAATCATGAAAGAAGTTTTCAAATAATATTTAACAACATGAAAAAATGTCAATGATCAGTGAGAAATTGAAATGTGTGGGAAAAAAACATACATATCAAGTTGCATATACACTCAATTTCCAATTTACCGAATGAATAGCTATCTAGAAGTTTTCCTAGGACTCATATTGTGACTATACTGTTTCAGGGGTATAGAAATCGTCACCTGGGTCAGATATAGTTTCAAAACTCAAAAGAAGCCCAGAACACATTTTAGGAGGATGTAGATTGTCCTGCCTAATAAATATTTTTCCAAAGAATTTAAGTTTAATATAGTAACAGCTAAAACTTTTTATTCATGTGAAGCATTTACAATTCACACATTTTTCAGATACATTTTCTCTGGATGTTCAAGACTGTCCTTTGAGGGGCCAGTAGGTGACGTGGTAGTTAAGGAGCTGGACTCCCTCATGGCTGGCCATGATTTGAGTCCCCGAGTTGGTGGCTTGCTTTCTCATTCTCTCTCCCTCTCTCAGTCTCTGTCTCTCTCTGGTGAGCACACATGCCATATAGAAAATTAAAGAAAAATAATAAATAATTCTTAAGAAAGAAAAAGGACTGTTCTTTGAGGCTGGCTGCATAGTATTATCTCCATGTTATAGATGAGAAGATAAAGGTTCAGAGAGCAGCATAACTCGTGAATGAAAGCATCCTCACTTTGATCATCACCCCTCTCCATGTCATAGTAGCCATTTCCTCCAGAGATGTGATTCATAAATACCTTCAACTGCTTCAGAGTTCATTTCCATCTCCTGTGTGTACTGTCTCTTTAAAAAGTGCATTGTTCAATTTAAACTACCATCTGTGTTCTAAAATTGTCTAGTCCCAGTATTAATGGGGTATACAATAGTCATTACTTATAATACACAGAAATAGGCATGGTAAGGGTAAGCCTAATGAGACTAACTACCACCACCAGCAAACACATTTGCAACCACTTTTCCAAAGACAGGAAAATCACCATGTAAGAGGCCTTTCTGGGGTCAGGTGAAAAGTTTTCAGGAAAGCACTGAGAATCAAGGGTCCTTGTGAAGATGGGCGAGTTAAAGGAATTACCAAGGAAAGTCACACTTGGCCTTTGCGTGAAGCCTGTGGCAAGTCCCTCCCAACATCTAGTTATTCTGTTCCACCCTGTTGCTATCTAGATCAGACTTCTTGGCCACCCCTGTCCAGATCAGTCACTAGGTATCTTGTTAAAATGCAGGCCTGGGGCTGAGATTCTGTATTTCTTTCTTTTCTTCTTCTGTTTTTTTTTTTTTTTTTTTAATTATTTTTATTGACAGAGGGCACATGCACTTGTCAAAGAGAAAAAGAAAGCACCCTCCAATGGTATGTGATCACACTCAATCCTTTTTCTCCCACTTTCCCATCCTGTTAGGATTCTGGGCACACACGCACATGTACCCAGTGTGTTTTTCGAGCTGAGATTTAGACCACAGCTCACCATGTGGGATCTGTCTGCCTATATAGAGTAGACCTAATGACTACAGTAAGGGGCTGAGAAGATCCTGCATTTCTAGACAAATTCCTAGGTGCTGCTGCTGCTGGTTCAGGTCAAAGTTTAAGTGGCAAGAATTTGAATGACCAGCCTCTGGCAAGTTGTGGCAGAGCTTCTACTTGATCCTCATCCTGTAGGTTACTTCCTATAGTTATAAGGGACCACTTTTCCTTTTTGTTTCTCTACTAGCAACTGTTTGATATTATGTGCAATTCCTTTACAATGACTCTTGTCTTGGCTCTAAATTATAATCATTTGGGATGCATTTTAAAAATGTGAATCCCAGGGACCAGCAGTTAGCATAATGGCTATGTTGCTGGACTCCCATGTAGTCGACCGTGGTTCGAGTCCCGGACCCGGTGGCTTAAACTCACACCGGGCGCGTGTGCATGTGTGCCCAAGATCCTGAGAGGAGAATGGAGGAGAAGGGATTGCGGCGTGGCCATGCCCCCTGGGGTGATTTCCTGCTTTCTGTCTCTGTCTATCTCTGTCTGTCTGGCGAGCGCATGCACCCTATAGCAAAAACTTCTTCAAAAAAAAAAAAATGTGAATCCCAGATCATATACCCAGTAAAACTAAATCAGAATCTCTGGGAATGTGATTAGACCCGGGTAATTTTAATGTGTAGCCAGAGAAAAAAGCTACTCCCCAGGAAAAGGTAGAAGGCGGAACCCCATACATCTGCCTTCAGTCTGTGCTGCTGACATTTCTTTTTCTTTTTCTTTCATGCCTGGGCTTTCTCTTTGCCTTTAATGTCAACCTGAAAGCTGGAAGAAATATCTACCCCAAGAAGTCAATTTGCAGACAGGTTCCTGTCTTTGAAGAAAGAGAACACACCTTCAAGGCGACAGTGTGAGGAGGATGGGTTTAGGAACAAGGGGACTAAGGTTTCCATAATTCCCTTGATTTGAAATTATGTCACAAATTTATTCAGTATCTTGTCTTTAATTTCTGTATTTTGTGATGCTATTCTTTGAATCATTTTTAAATTTTATCAACAAGCTTCAATTATATTTCAGGGAAAAAATGAGTGAATAACTTTTTCTGAAAAAAAAATTGACTTTGTGTAGACTGAAGTAATCGAAAGGGAGAAGAGCTGGTAAGTTATATTATCCTATGTTTTATTCTGAAAATGACAAAAACTCTCATTTCAAGTCTGATTATGGCTGAAAATAAGTACAACAGAAGAGGCGAAAGCTATAAAGTTAGGGAATGCAAAAGGCTCTAAGAGAAAAATCTGAAAAATACCCAAAGTGGCCACAAGGAATGTTTGGTTGGAATTTGAAGTTTTTAAAGTCATCTTTGTCTTTTATTCTGTGTTTTAGGAAGTGTGTGAATTCAATGTAATTGAAATTCCCCTGGGAAATCCCACACTAGGATTGCTGCCATGTGGCAGGGTCAAATTTAGCATACAATTATAATAAAATGACAATCCCCTGAAGTGATCTGTTACAGAATGCAGCAGATACGCCTGCTAACGTGGATAAGCATGCCCTGAAAAAGTATCATCAAGAAGCCTACGTTCAGGGAGATTCAACATTCCCTGCAGGAGCTTGTCTTCCACATGCTATATGGAAATCTTTTAAAGTTGATGCCTATGGAAACCTCCTGGTCTGTGCATATGGATTTGATTTCATAAGGGGAACAGAAATAAGAGACCAGTATTCAAATAAATTTACCCAATGAGATGACACTGAAAGATGTTACATTCTCTATACACTGTTCAATCTATCAGAGACCTACCTGTTGGCCTGCCTAGTAGATTTTTTATGGTTTGTCCAAGATATACCAGCTGTGAAACAGAATTTAAACACAGGGACTTCATGTCTTACCAGGGTATGTTACAGAATCTAAGAGATGCTGTTGACTGGATTCATTACAGGGGCTCTCTTAAGTAAAAAGCAATTGAAAATCTTTAGAAGTATATAGTCAAAGATAGAAAGTTGCCTTTGCTTCTGAGTCAGGTGGAGGAAGTAGGGAAAGTATCTTTTGCCACCAACGATGACTATGAATACAAAGATAAAATTATGACTTCCCTATTTGATTTCCCACAGGGCCCCAAGCCTGATAGCGCCCATCAACTGTAGCAGTCCTACTTTGACAGGATCTTGGTGGATATCTAGAAAACCACCCCTTTTTTTTGGAGAAGGCATAGTACTGCATCAAGTGGATACTAAAACTGGCAAACTGAAAATTGGTTCCTACACAGGCCCCCTACAACATGGAGTTGTTTATTCAAGAGTTTTTTCTAATACAATCTGTGATCTCTTGAAAGCCAGGGACAAAGATTTTATTCATTGGAGATCGCATTTTGGAGGACATTTGAAAATTAAAGAAATAGCAAGGGTGGTGAACTTTTTGGTTATTCTTAAGCTTGCATAAGCACTGCATGTCTGGACAGACAAGAGTTCATTTTTGGAAGAGCTTTAGAAGTCTACACGCACCTCGACAGCAGTAGTAATGAGTGCCCAGACATTAGTTCCATCCAGAGATGTATTAAGAAAGTGACTCACACCCATCAGGAGACTTGGACCTCTTCTTGTGAGTGCACCCCACCTCCTAGATTTGTCTTCGGAACTTGTGGCACTCCATCTGCCTGGGGCTGCCTGCTGTCTGGGCCCCACCCACCCATCAGGAGATTTAGGCCTGGTCTCAGCAGTCCTCTTCTTGTGAGTGTACCCCCACTACTCTCCTTTGTCTTTAGAACTTATGGCACTCTGTCGGCCCAGTGCTGCTTACTGCCTGAGTACCACCTACCTACCAGGAAACTTGGGCCTAGTCACAGCAGTCTCTTCTTAAACTACTCCAATCAATAGGAAGTAGGTAATACTGCGTCAGATGACTAAAAACTAGTGCAGAGATAGAAGAAACATGAGAAAAGAAGGGAGTAACTCTCCCCCAATAACCCTTCAACAATGATAGCACAATGAAATTCACAGAAATGTCAATAAAGAATTCTGAACATTCATAGTGACAAAACTCAATGAGATGCAAGAGAAAACAGACAATTAATTCCAGGAAATGAGAATATCATTTCAGGATATGGAAGAGGAATTCCATAAAGAGATAGACACCCTAAAATAATCAAACAGAAGTTCTGGAAATGAAGAACACAATAAAGAAATTAAAATCTCTCTAGAAAGCATTAACAGCCAATTGGACTATACAGAAGAAAGAATTTCTGACCATGAACACAAAGTCTTCAACATAGACCAAACCACCAAAAAGAATGAAAAAAACAACAAAAGAAGAGCCACAAAATGCCCAGATATCCATAAAATGGGTATTCCAAAAGGTGAAGAATCTGCTAAAGGCATGGAAAACCACTCTTTATGAAACAAAAAACTTTCCAAATATAGGGAAACATGGAGAAACTCAGACCTAAGAAATATAAAGTACTTCAAATAGAATCAACATAAAAAGATCTTCCCCAGCACATCATAGCTGGACTGGTAAAAGTCACACAAAGATGATATTCTAAAATGGCAAGAAAGAAATGTTAAGCTACTTACAAAGGTTGTCCTACTAGGCTAACATCAGACCTCTTGACTGAAACAATGCAGGCAAGGAAAGAATGACATATTCAAAATGGTAAAAGAAAAATTTCAACCATATACCCAGCAAGATTATCCTCCAAATGAGAAGAACAAATAAAATAATTCTCAGTTAAACAAAAACTGAAACAATTCACCAATACTAGACCAGATCAACATGAAGTATTATTATATAGGGAAACTAAAAAGAAACAAACAGAAATAAGAGAACAAAAAATGGTGAAGCAAGTGGCTAACAAAATGACCAGGACAAGCAAATATTGATAATAACTTTGAATTTTCAAGAATTAAATTTTCCAATTAAAGGACAAATTCACTAAATGAATAGCAAAAAAGAAAGTCATCTCCATACCGCTTACAAGAAACACATCTCACTGATACATACCTACATGAACGAAAAGCGAAGGACTAGAGAAAGATACTTCATGCAAGTGGAAAACAAAAAAGGCTGGAGTCGTGATGCTAATGTCAGACAAAATAGACATTAAGACAATAGCTGTAGGAAGAGTCAAAGAAAAACACTATATAGTATTAAATGAACCTGTTCACCGATAAGATATAACACTTATAAGTACCTACATACCCAACACTGGAGTACTCAAATATGTGAAAAAGAGATTATTAGATCTAAAGAGAGAGTTGGATTGCAACACAATAATCACTGGGGATCTCCGCACCCTACTCTTTCCTCTGGACAGATCACCTAGACAAAAAATAAAAGAAATATAAGATCTAAGTGATAACATAAATCTAATGGACTTGACAGACATCTATAGAACATTTTGCTCAAGCACAAAATAAACAATTTTCTCAATCCTACATAGAACATGACCACATAATAGGGCACAAAACAAACCTTTACAAATTCAAAGGTATACCCAGCATCTTTTCTGACCATAATGGAATCAAACTTGAAATCAACTACAGAAAGAATCCTCAAAAATACACAAATGGAAACTAAACAACCTACCCTTGAATGACTTGACAGTCACTGCAGAAATTAACACTGAAATTAAAAGGTTCACAAAAAACAACAATAAAGAACAAGTGAATTTTTATAAATTATAGGAAACAGCAAAAGCAGTCATAAGAGTTCATAGCAATTAGTGACTCCAAGAAAAAACAGAATGGTGGCAAATAGAAAACCCAACAGCACAACACAGGGAACTAGAAAAACAACAATGAAAAACAACAACAAAAAACCCTAGAAGAAAAATAATAAAGATTTGAGCAGAAATAAGTGCAATAGAGAATAAAAGAAGTATACAGAAAATAAATGAAACCAAAACCTGGTTCTTTGAGAAAACAAACAAAATTGACATGCTGTAAGCAAGCTAAATCAAGAATAGAGAAAAGGAACCACATAAGTCAAATCAGCAAGGAAGTAGGTGATGTTACGACAGACATAACTGAATACAAAACATCGTCAGAGAATCCCATGAGCAATTAAAAACAACAAACAAGAAAACCTAGAGTGCCGGGGACCAGCCTCGGCAGGGGTGGGTTGACTCGACGGAGGCAGCGAAGGAAAGGAAGACTGAGGTCTCGGTGCCTTTTCATGCACGTCCTCAGCTGGACACTTCCCAGAGATCTCTCTCTGAGGAGTGACAACTGCTAGGAATCATCATGCCTTTTTATTGAAAATGTGATACATGCAAGTGAACAGGAGAGGAGCTACGTGTTCTAATTATCAATTCATAAAGTTTTAACAATAGAGATCAAAGGTTTTATTCAGGGTTTGATAAAGGGCAGGACTATTAATCATCGATACAATTCAACAATTATTTGATTGATGTAAGCAAGCTTTTGGGAACTTCTGTTCTGGGAGTGTAGTTTCAGAGAACAGCTCCAGCAGGCAGAGTTAATTATCAGCCAGTACTTGGTGGCAGCAATCTTGCAGTTACTGGTTGTGATTCTAAAAAGGAAAATCTCAAGTACAGATATTAGTTCTTATAAATCTCAATAAAGAATGATATTTATATAATGTTATAGAGATCTAAAGTTTATTTAAAGGAATCCTAATATATTTACCTATCCTGAATCCTAATATATTTACCTATCCTGAAAGGGTGAAGTTAGTGTTCACTTGATGAGGGCGGGGACACAGCCTTTTCAACTGGTGGTGAAGTGACTAATGAGTTAACGAAAAACTTTGCAGCACACCTAGGCATTGTATTGTGCTTGTGTTGCCACCATCATGTGCCTTGTCAGAACATTAGCTACAGTGAGGCAGGGGTGTCCTGGGTCAGTTTCTGCGTAAGAGGTGATTCTTAAGTTTAAATGTGTTTTGAAAGGAAGGTCTTCCAAAGATCAAGAAGAACTTTAGCACACCCTTTATTGTGTCCAATGAAGTGCTGTAATTAACAGTAAGTGATTAGAGTAAAGGGAGCGGTCGGGGGATTTTGGGGAAATCTTACTACAAAGATGTATGAGAAAATTATATTAATTCTTTTATAGTAATATATCGGGGAGTCAGAGGGGGGTCACTTCCCAGCAAGGCTACTACAGTCCCGGAGCGGATAGCAAACGGCCTTGCCAATATGCTAATTGATCCAAGCTTGTTCCAAGGTGGGGGGGGGGGGGGCGTACAGTAGTGGCCTTGCCAACATACTGAACCAACCGGAAGCGATGGTGCTCAAAGATCAAAGGGCTCAGATGGGTCCTGGAGCCCCACTGGGTTGGACTCCTCCACTAGAGAAGAAGAAAAATTTCTGGACTCATAATTTACGAAGATTGAACTAGGAAGAAATAGAAAACTTGAATAGATACATAACAAGCAATGAGATTGAATCAGTAATAAATAACTTCCCAACAAGGAAAGCTCAGGTCCCAATGGCTTCAATTCTGAGTTCTATAAAACTTTTAAGGAACTACTCCTAATTCTCCTCAAACTATTTCTGAAGATTCCAAAGGAAGGGACCCTCCCAAATTTATTCTATCAAGCCTCTGTCATCCTGATTAAAAAAAAAAAAAGAAAAAAAAAACAGAAAAGAGCATAACAATAAAAGAAAACTACAGGCAAATATCCCTGATGAATATGGATGCAAAAATTTTCAACAAAATACTACTAAATTGTATCCAATGACACGTTAAAAAGATTCTATACCATGACCAGGTAGGCTTTACTCAAGAGATGCAAGGGTGGTTCAACATACACAAAATAATACATGTAATACATCACATTACCAGAAGGAAAGGTTAAAAACATATGATCATATCAATCAAAGAAGAAAAGGCATTTGATAAAATATGACATCTCTCCATGATTAAGAATCTCAGCAAAATCAGCACAGAAGGGACACTCCTCAAAACAATATAAGCCATATACTACAAACCCATACCTAACAGCATACTGAATGGAGAACTAAAAACTGGAAAATGACAAGGTTTCCCATCTTCTCCCCTCCTTTTCAAAACATTATTGGAAGTCCTAGTCAATGTAATCAGACAAGAGAGTCAAATAAAGAGCATTCAAATAGAAAAAGAAGAGGTAAAATTATCTCTCATCACAGATGATGTGATGATTTACATAGAAAGTCCAAAAGCATTCACACACACACACACACACACACACACACACACACACAGAAAGTCCTGGAAATGATAAATGAATAAAGTAATGTGGAAGAATACCAAATCAACATATAAAAATCTGTAGCACTTTGATACACTAATAATGAACAAACTGATATAGAATTGAAGAAAAGAAGGCCATTCACAATCGCCACAAAAAATATAAGAGACTGCCTTTCCCTGGCAGCAGGCACCAGGTCCAGCCACAGGACTCTGCCCAGCAAGGGATAGTGAGTCAGGGTCACCTCTGAACCCTGCCTCACTTCCAGACTCCCCAGCCCAAGAGTCCGCCTCCTAGGTAAGTAGCTAGAATTTTTCTACTGTTTTTTTTTTTTTTCTTTCAGTCTCTCCATTCTCTTGTTAATTCCTATCTCTGCCTCCTTCCACAGACTGTCCTTTCCCTGGCAGCAGGCACCATGTCTAGCCAAAGGCCTCTGGCAAAATCTTTTATTTTCTTTATTAACCTTCTAAATTTTCTTTATTTCTCTCTGTTGTCTTTTATTTCATCTCATATTATCCTCTCCTCCTCATTTTCCACCATGCCAGAGGACTAGACAGGTCTAGAATCAGATATCTGAAATTCCCTAGTAAGGTAAGTTTCTCTGGGATCCTCTCTTGTACTGATACACCTGTGAGAAAGGAGATACTGCTTTTCAGAAACCTCAGTAAATTACCCCTCTTGAGAGCACATTGGTAAAAACAACAGAAGAGAGACTTCAGCAAACATCAATTCCCAGCCAAAGGGAAACACACTTACTCCTAGTCGGAGAAACTTTACCCTAAGAGGTTTTCAAAAGGGAATACATCTGGAGAAGAATCCACATGGATACTGGGAACTAGATATTTCAGGTACAGGAGAAATGAAGATTTTCTACTCATAATTCAGCCTCCAGCAAGCAAAGCTAGTGTGGCAGGAGAGTTGAGCCATTCTCTGAGAAGAATCACATGGATACTGGGAACTAGATATTTCAGGCACAGGAGAAATGAAGATTTTCTACTCATAATTCAGCCTCCAGCAAGCAAAGCTAGTGTGGCAGGAGAGTTGAGCCATTCTCTGAGAAGAATCCACATGGATACTGGGAACTAGATATTTCAGGCACAGGAGAAATGAAGGTTTTCTACTCATAATTCAGCCTCCAGCAAGCAAAGCTAGTGTGGTAGGGAGCCCCTCTGGCCTTCTATCCCTGTCCCTGTGTCTCTGAGGTCTCTGTCTCTCTATGCTCCTGTCTCCTCATTTTTTTTTTGGTAATTTTTCCTTTTTACGATTTTTTTAAAGGTAGAATTTCTCTCTGGCTCTCAGCTCCATCTTTTGTTTTGTTAATAAGCCCTTCTGCTCCTTCCTCCCAGGCAGGAGAGTTGAGCCCTTCTTGAGAAGACTCCTCATGGTTTTCTATTTTGTGATTTTTTTCTTTAAAAAAAAAAAAGAAAAGCAATTATAATTTTTTATTTTTTTGTCTTTTTTCTCTCTTTTTGTTGTTGTTTCTCTCTCTCTTTTTCATTTTCCTTTTTCTTGTCTCTCCACCCAATATCTACTGAATCTGCTGCACCAGCTATCACTACAGAACGGCAATCCGATTCTAGAACACCTCTGTCTGCTTGCTCCTGAACATTGAGGCTTAACTTCAAGAATTTGAAAGAAACACGCCATTCATCAGATGACAAGAAATCACCGTCGGATCACGAGAAATATGGGAAAACGAGAAAATACCTCTCCTCCAATGGAAAAGAGTAACTCTCCTTCATCCACAAGCAGTTCGGTGAAAGTCATGGAAATGTCTGATAAGGAATTTAGAGCATTCTTAATGTCGAAGCTAACAGAGATGGAAGAAAAGAGAGATAATGAACTGCTAAAGAGAAAGGAGAAAGAAGTTGCCGAGTTCCAGGAGATGAGGAAATTCTTGCAAGATCTAAAAGAGGAATTACACACTTTACAAAAGACTCAAACAGAACTGCTAGAGATCAAGTCTATAATACAAGAAGTCAAAATCTCCCTTGAAAGTATTAAAAGCAGACTAGATCATTCAGAAAATAGAATCTCAGATGTAGAAGAGAAAATGGCTGGCTTAGAAAAGTCCACCACGAAGACTGAGAAAATGGCTCAGAAATTTGAGAATGATATGCGAGAAGTACTGGATACCATCAAACGTCCAAATATCCGGATAATTGGCATTCCAGAAGGTGAAGAGACCCATAAGGGCATTGATAATCTATTCCATGAAATCCTGCAAGAAAACTTTCCAAACCTAGAGAGGCATTCGAAGATCCAGTCCCAGGAAATACAAAGGACCCCAAATAGAATCAACCCAAGAAGATCTTCTCCAAGACACATTATAGCCAGGTTGACCAAAACTGCAGACAAAGACAAGATACTAAGATTGGCAAGAGAGAAACATCAAGTTACCTACAAAGGACATCCCATCAGGCTAACAGCAGATCTCTCATCGGAAACAATGCGAGCGAGGAGAGAATGGGAAAATATATTCAAAGTGTTACGAGAGAAGCAATTTCAGCCAAGAATACTGTACCCGGCAAGATTATCTTTCAGGTGGGAAGAAAAGACAAGAACATTCTCAGATAAACAAAACCTGAAAGAATTTACCAGCACCAGACCAGATCTCCAAGAAGTTCTCAAGGGTGTGCTGTATCAAGAAAATTAAACACAGGCACACGGAAATAAGAGTCCAAAAACTATGAAAGTGTCCAACTTAATCAGAGGGACAAGTCTGAATTTGAATATTATATCCCAGAATTTAATCAGGAAAATTGAACCAGAACAGAAGATAAAAGTACATGAGACTGATAGGTTCATGCACCTTCCATTTGAACAGAATCCTAACTTGTTTCCTGGCTTTAAGCAAAGTTCCTTGGCATTTCTTTGAGTTAAGTTATAACTGGTTTTCTTAGTAGTAATGAGTGAACTCACCATTGAAAGTAGTTAGATTATGTAGGAAATTGTGTGATCAACGCAACGTGGGTGGGAAGGGAATGAAGGACAATTGTAGACACCGGAGGTGGTGTTAGAGGAGGGTGGGAAGGGACAGAGGGTCAGAAAGAGGGGTGGACGTAATTCTAGGAACTAGTAATGGAAAATTTTTTGGTAATGTTCATGATTGTATCACTATGCAGTGTGTACTGGATGGGAGATTGCATTTTGTATGCTGTGATGAAGCTTAGGGAAGGAATGTAAATTGAGTTACAAAAAAAAAAGTTTCAGAAAAAAAAAATATATATATTCAATGACTGCAGTAGGATATGTAGCCACAGCTAGGTGCTACTTTATAGGATGCGTAAAGTAAGACTTGTGTTCATGGAAATGTGGGTATCACCTGTGTTTGCTATGAGGGTATTTGGATTGATTAGGGTCTTTGGCGTTACAATAAAATGTGAGGAGAAAACAGTATAGAAAGCAAACATAGATACCAGAGACTGTGGGAGGAGAGTGGGAGATGGCAGAGGGTAAGAGATAGAGAATCTAGGATGGGGGGAAAAAAGCAAAACATACAGAAGACAAGAAATGGAAGATCATTTGCTGACAATAACATGCTTGTTGATGTGCTTGATTGAGACAATATATAGTGTAATTTGGATGGAAAATCTCATTTTGTATGCTGTAATGATGTTCAGAGAATGAATGCAAATAAATAAAAAAAAATACTAAAAAAAAAAAAAAAAAAAAAAAAAAAAAAAAAAAAAAAGGGAATACATCTTCCAATGGCTAGAAGTAGAAGAAGAGCCACAGATCTGAATAAACAAGGAAGTATGTCTCCAACAAAGGAAAACAGTAATTCCCCTCTATCTCTCATAAATATGGAAGACATTACCAAAATGACAGACAAAGAATTTTGAACACTCATGGTGACCAAATTCTGAGAGTTGGAACAGAAAAGAAACAATGAACTACAAGAGATTAGGAAGTCCTTCCATGATATGAAAGAAGAAATGGACACTCTGAGAAAGAATCAGGTGGAACTATTAGAGATAAAGTCTGTAATATAGGAAATCAAAAACTCTCTTGAAAGTATTGAGTCGATTAGACCATGCTGAAGATTGAATCTCTGATATAGAAGAAAAAACTTCTGACGTAGAAACAAAACCAAAAAGATTGAGAAAATCACAAAAAAACATGAGGATAGTATATGAGAAATACTAGACTCCATTAGATGTCCAAACATCAGAATAACTGGCATTCCAGAAGGTGAAGAAACTAATAATGGCATGGAAAATCTATTCCATGAAATTCTGGAAGAAAATTTCTCAAGTCTAGAGAGGCACTCAGCCATCCAGACCCAAGAAATACAAAGGACACCAAATAGAACCAACCCCAGAAGATCTTTCACAAGGCAAACCTGAGCCAGACTGTCCAATATTACAGATAAAGACATGATACTAAAACTGGCAAGAGAGAAATGAGAAGTGACTTACAAGGGCCATCCCATCAGGCTAACACCGGACCTCTCAACGGAAACAATGCAAGCAAGGAAAGAATGGGAAGATGTATTGAAAGTTTTAAGAGAGAAAAAATTTCAACCAAGACTATTATATCCTGCAAGATTATCCTTCATATGGTAAAAAAAGATTAAAATCTTCTCAGACAAACAAAACCTGAAAGAATTTGCCAACACCAGACCAGCTCTTCAAGAAACCCTGAAAAAAGTACTGTTCCAGGAAACTAAAGAATCGACAGCCAGAAACAAGAAAATAAAAGGCAACTGAGACAATGGTCAACTTAAATGTCGGTACAGATTCTGTAACATCGATAATAACATTAAATGTTAATGGATTAAATTCTCCAATCAAGAGACACAGACCGGCTGAATGGATAAAAAACCAGAAACCTTCTACATGTTGCTTTACAGGAAACCTATCTCATGGAGAAGACATACATAGACTGAAGCAAAGGGATGTAAAAAGGTTTTCCATGCAAATGGGAACCAAAAAAGAGCTGGAGTTGTGGTACTAATGTCTTCTCTTTTTTTTGGAGAGGTTTTTGCTATAGGGCGTGTGTGCTCACCAGACAGACAGAGACAGACAGAGAAACAGAAAGCGAGAAATCATGCCCAGGGGGGATGACCACACCACAATCCCTTCTCTTCCATTCTCCTCTCGGGATCTTGGGCACACACATACACGCGCCCGGTGTGAGTTTAAGCCACTGGGTCTGGGACTCAAACCACGGTCGACTACGTGGGAGTCCAGCGACATAGCCATTATACTAACTGCTGGTCCCCGATACTAATTTCTGACAAAATAGGCTTTAAAACAAAAATCGTTCAAAGAGACAAAGAAGGGCACTATATTGTAGTAAAAGGTTCTATAGATCAAGAAGATATAATGCTTATAAATATCTATGCACCTAACACAGGAGCACCCAACTATGTGAAGGAAAGACTGTTAGATCTAAAAGGGGAGATAGACTGCAACACACTAATTATTGGAGATCTCAACACCGCACTATCCCCTCTGGACAGATCACCAAGGCAAAAAATAGGTAAAGAGATAAAGGATCTGAACGATACCATAAATCAAATGGACTTAACAGAAATCTATAGAACTTTCCATCTAAAAACCACGAGATACACTTTTTTCTCACCCCCACATGGAACCTTTTCGAACATTGACCACATCATAGGGCACAAAGCAAGCCTCTACAGATTCAGAAGCATAGAAACTGCACCCAGCAACTTCTCTGACCATGATGGAATTAAACTTGATTTTAATTTTAAGAGAAATCCTCAAAAATACCCAAATACATGGAAACTAAATAACCTACTCCTGAATGACTCCACTACTACCGAAGAAATAAAGACTGAAATCAAATGATTTATGGAAGCCAATGAAAATGAAGACATGATTTTCTATAATCTTTGGAAACTCATAAGAGGGAAGTTTATAGCAATTAGGGCACATAAGAGGAAGACAGAAAAAGACTAATGGATCACATAACATCATATCTCAGAGAATTGGAAAAGCAACAGCAAAAAAATATCCAAAAAAATCCAGAAGAAAGGAAATAATAAAGATACGAGCAGAAATAAATGAAATAGAAAATAAACGTACTATACAGAAAATAAATGAAAGTAAAATCTGGTTCTTTGAAAGAATAAACAAAATTGATACATAGTAGAAATTCAAAACATCTATATGCTAAGAAACAAGACAATCTGGATGAGATGGACAAATTCCTGGACAAATATAATCTACCAAGAATGAGTCAAGAGGATATAGAAAGTCTGAATAGACCCATAAAAAGCCAGGAAATCGAATCAGTAATAAATAACCCCCAAAAAAGAAAAGCACTGGCCCTGATGGATTCACCTCTGAATTCTACAAAATTTTCAAAGAAAAGTTAACACCTTTGCTGCTCAAGTTATGTCTAAAGATCCAAAAGGGTTAATCTCTCCCTAATTCATTCTATGAAGCCTCTATCACTCTTATCCTTAAAACAGATAAGGGCAGAACAAGGAAGTAAAACTATAGACCAATAACTCTGATGACTATAGATGCAAAGATTCACAACAAGATACTAGCAAATCGTATCCAATGACTTATAAAAAAGATCATACATCATGATCAGGTAGGCTTTATTCCAGGAATGCAAGGTTGGTTCAACATATGCAAAACCATAAATGTAATACATCATATTAGCAGGAATAAAGATAAAAACCATATGGTCATATCAATTGATGCAAAATAAAAAAGCATTTGATAAGATACAACATCCCTTCATGATCAAGACTCTCACCAACATTGGCATAGAAGGGCCATTTCTCAATGCAATAAAAGCCATCTATGAAAAACCCATAGCAAACATCATCCTGAATAAAGAAAAGCTGAAAGCGTTCCCACTAAACACGAGAACAAGACAAGGATGCCCACTTTCTCCACTCCTTTTTAATATAGTACTGGAAGTCCTCGCCAACGCAATCAGAAAAGAGAAAAAAATAAAAGGCATTCGAATAGGAAAAGAAGAGGTAAAACTCTCTATTCGCAGACGACACGATTGTATATATAGAAAACCCAATGGTCTCCATGGAAACATTACTGGAAGTAATACAATATTACAGTAAATTTGCAGGATATAAAATCAATACACAGAAATCGATAGCATTTCTATATAGGAATAACAGGCAGACTGAGTTAGAACTGAAAAAAGTTCTAACTCTATTCCATTTACCATAGCCACCAAAAGTATAAGATATTTCTGAATAAAATCTAACCAAAGAATTTAAAGACCTCCCCAAGGAAAACTATAAGAAGCTAAAAAAAGAAACTGAAAATGACATGAAAGTTAAAGGACATCCCATGTTCCTGGATGGGAAGAATTAATATAATTAAAAAGGCAATTCTACCCACATTAATCTACATATTTAATGCAATGTCAATCAAAGTACCAGCACATTCTTCACCGATATAGAAAAGACTGTCATAAAATTTGTCTGGAATCATAAAAGATCCCGTATTGCCAAAGGCAATTCTACACAAGAAGAGTGGAGTGGGTGGCATCTCACTCCCTGAGCCAAAAATAAACTACAAAGCTCTGGTAATCAAAACAGCATGGTACTGGCACAGAAACAGACACGTGGGCCAATGGAACAGAATAGAGTCCCCAGAAATAAATTCCTAAACATACAGTCAATTGATCTTTAACAAGAGGTACCAGTCAATCCAGTGAGAAAAGGAAAACCTCTTCAGCCAATGGTGCTGGCAAAACTGGATTTCCACCTGCAGAAAGATGAATCTGAACCCCTACTTCTCACCTTTGACAAAAATCAAGTCAAGGTGGATCAAGGATCTAAACCTAAGATCTCAAACTATAAAACTGCTCCTGGAAAACACAGGGGAAACTCTCTGGGAGACATTGGGGTAGGGAAAGACTTCTTAAATAAGACCCCCAAAGCACAGTCGATAATCCGCAAAATAGACAAGTGGGATTACATCAGACTAAGAAATTTCTGCATGGCAAAAGACACAGTAATTAGTGTGAATCGAATTAGTGTGAGCCCTCAGAATGGGAAAATATTTTTGTAAATTACGCATCAGATAAGGGACTGATTACCACAATACACAAGAAATTCAAGCCACTGTTTAGAAGAAAGATGATCAACCCTATTAAAAGATGGGAGGAGTTGAATAAAAATAAAACCTCTCTGAAGATGACATACGAATAGCCAAAAGGTATATGAAAAATGCTCAGCATCCCTCATCCTAAGGGAAATGCAGATCAAAACAACAATGAGGTACCGCCTAACCCCAGTCAGAATGTCTAAGATTTAAAAAACAAAAAATGATAACTGTTGGTGGGGGTGTGGTGAAAGGGGAACTCTTATACTGCTGGTGGGAATGTAAATTGGTCCAGTCACTGTGGAGAACAATTTGGAGATTCCTCAAAAATTTACAGATAGAACTACCATAGGATCCAGCTATCCCAATCCTCGGTATCTACCCAAAGGACAGAAGAACTCTGCTGGAAAAGTGCTTGCACATTGATGTTTATCGCGGCACTATTCATGATTGCTAAGATGGAACCAACCCAAATTGCCCCCGTACGGATGAATGGATTGAAAAACCGTGGCACATATACTCTATGGAATACTATCCAGCCATAAAAACCAACAAAAGCCTGGCTTTTCACAGAAAGTGGAAGAATATGGAAGATGTACTGCTGAGTGAGGCAAGCCAGGATATGAAGGACAGACATGTATGTCTCCACTTAATATATACCGAGTGTTTGCACTTTATGACTGAAACTGATTGACTAAAGGTTGTACAAACACAAGAGATGGGTGTGAATGCCAGATGTGGTATGTGTGAAGGAGTGGGGCCTAAGGAAGGACATTTGGAGGAGGGATACAGAGGCAGAGCATTGACGGAATGGGGAGGTGTGGTGTTATCGGTTGAAGATATTTTGATCAACTGGTCTGGGGAGAAATGTTTGCATATTGAAATGTTCACATTTTAAGCTAAATAATGTGATTGAATGTATATAAAAAATTAAAAATATATATAAGAGACCTAGAAATAAACCTAGCCATAGAAGTTAAGGACCTCTATAAGGAAAACTGTGAAAAACTTAAAAAAGAAATTAAAAATTATGCAAAAATGTGGAAAAACACCCATGTTCTGGATTGAAAGGATTAATATAATAAATTAATCTATAAATAAAATGCAATTCAAATCAAACTACTGGAAATATTCTATGCAGAATTAGAAAAAACTATCATAAAATTTGTCTGGAATTATGAAAGGCCCATATTGTGAAAGTAATACTATGCAAAAATTAAAAAGTAGGAGGCATCTCACTTTCTGAACTCAAAATATATTACAAAGCTGTGGTAATCAAAACAGCATGATATTAGCACAAAAATAGGAGGATAGACAATGAAACAAAATTGAGATATTGAAAATAACCACCAAAATGTGCAGCCAACTGGTCTTTGACAAAGGCACAAGACAATCCAGTGGGAAAACGAAAATCTCTTCAGCAAATGGTGCTGGAAAAACTGGATATCCCCTTGCAGAAAATGAAACTGAACCCATATCTCTTACCATTAACAATAATAAACTCAGACTGGATCAAGGATCTGAACATAAAACCTCAAACTACAAATATGCTGGTGGAAAATAAAGGGGAAACTCTTGAAGATGTCAGAGTAAGCAAAAGCTTCTTAAATAAGACTCCCAAAGTACAGGCAATAGCCCGTAGATAAATACATGGGACTACATTAGGCTAAGAAGCATCTGCATAGCAAAAGAAACAATAATTAGAGTTAGGAAACAACTCTCGGAATGGGAGAATGTATTTGCAAATGGTGCCTCAGATAAATGACTGATAATCAGAATACAGAGGGAAATCAAGTAGTTTACCAGCAGGAAAAAAAAATTCAGTTAAAAGGTAGGTAAATGAGTTCTAAAGACAACTCTCTAAGGAAGATATACAAATGGTCTAAAATCATGTGAAAACATGCTCAAAATTTCTTATCACAAGGAAAATGTAAATCAAAACCACAACGAGATACCACTTAACCTCAGTCAGAATTCCTCTTTCATGTCCTGGAATGATTTTTTTTATGCCATGGAACTAATATTCTCTTGCATTTCAATTGAATTTTGCCACAATGAATGTTCAGAATTTTTTTTCTGACATTTCTGTGAATTCTTTTGTGCTGTCCTTTGTTGGTGAAGGGCTATTGTGTTCCTTGGGAGGTGAGTTATTTCCTTGTTTTCTCATGTTTCATCTATCTCTGTATTGATTTTTGGTCATTTTTGGTCTTCACTTCTTCCTACTTTTAGAGTAAATTCTGTGGTATCAGGGGAGGGGGTACCTTTAAATCACCTTTAAATCCCAGGTAAGTTCCTGTTATAGGGCTGTGTCATCCAGATCAGAGCTGATAAGGTTTATATAGGTAATTTTAGGTAGCTCATTTTTCTACCAACCTTTCCCTTCCTATAGAACTGGGGATGATCTAAGGAGATATAATTTAGTGAAGAGGCTCAAGTCACAGCACAGCATGCAGGCTGCTGAGCTGCAAGTTCCAAAGGCTAACCTGGGGTGTTGAACTCCACTCAGCATAAGAAGCCTGCTAGTACTCGAGCCCAGATCTTCTTGTGGGCAAGTGAGGCTCAGGAAGCAAGCAGCACAGCTTACTGACTGGGCCACAAGTTCCAAACACAAATCTGGTGTGTTAGGCTTTACTCCAAAATTAGTAATTTTTTCTCTTCAAGAAGGTGCAGACACTTCAAGAGAAAAATCCAATTAATCATCAAAGTAAGTAAGTAATTTCAGCCCTTATAAGTGTACAAGAAATGCTAGTACAGTGAGACAGGGTGCCAATAGATGTACCATTCAGAAGAGAAAAGCCCTTTTCTATGAAGTTGGCTCATTCAAGCAAACTCAAGCATCTAAAACCATAATATTGGGAACCAGCAGTTAGCGTAATGGCTATGTCGCTGGACTCCCACGTAGTCGACCGCGGTTCGTGTCCCGGACCCGGTGACTTAAAACTCACGCCGGGCGTGTGTGCGTGCGTGCCCAAGATCCTGAGAGGAGAATGGAGGAGAAGGGATTGCGGCGTGACCATCCCCCCTAGGGGGTGATTTCTCGCTTTCTGTCTCTAATGTCTCTCTCTGTCTGGCGAACGCACGCACCCTATAGCGAAAATCTCTCCAAAAAAATAAATAAATAAATAAAATAAAAATAAATAAAAAATAAAAATAAATAAAACCATAATATTTTAAAAACAAAGGAAGTCCTATAAGAAAGAGTTTTAAAAATATATAAAACATAATATTCACCATAGTTTTCCAGTTTTTATCCTTCTTTTAAAATATATGACCTTTGTTTATTAGATATTTGAAAAGGAATTTTAAAAATTTTATTTTCTACAGGTCAGTCCACATATTTCACATAGTTTAAATGCCTGTAACTTGTTTAAAACATTTTATTTTTAAGAGCTCCTTCCACCAATTTTTCATAATGACCTCATAATATCAGTGGCTAGTACATTTGTCCCCATTCAACAGGAAGAAAACAAGACATTGGTAAGGGAACACAGCCATACTCAGGCTGGAGAATAAAAGGCTCATCCCCCAGGAAATTAGAGGAGAGTTCACACTCTGAGCCAATGCATTGTTTAGCCAATGTATTGTTCTGCCAATGTATTATTGAGCAGCTCAAGCAATGATATTTGTGTGAGACCTGAAAACAGAGTTTTCATAAATGCTCCAGAAAATATTCTTTGATTTATCATCAGCAAGTATTTTTTGAGGGTCCATTATGTTCTAGAACTAGTCTTTGCCACAAAATATAGACATCATGGTCCTTCTCCTCAAGATTTTAGAGGCTAACGGCAGAAGGTGCCAGCAGGTAGCAGGATGGTTAAAGCACTGGATTTCCAGTTGTTAACTGTTGTTCAAGTCCTGGACCCAGCAACAAGAGAATCACACTGGGCACATGTGTGTCAGTGCCCAGAGGAGAATGAAGAAGGGATTGCAGTGTGGCCATACCCCCGGGAGGGATTACTTCTCACTTTCCCTGTCTGTCCCTCTCCAGTGTGTGCACGCTCCCTATGGGGAGAGGGAGAGGGAGAGGGAGAGGGAGAGGGAGAGGGAGAGGGAGAGGGAGAGAGAGAGAGAGAGAGAGAGGCTAATTTATAAACAAGGAGTCAATGCAGTACAGAGATGAACTGAGGTGATGGAGGCTATTGAAACACATTCGAACCCTGGGTCAGAATATTCCTCAATTCCCACTGAATCTGATAGACGAAGGGCAAAAAAAGAGAACAGCAGAGAGAATTGCAAATCACCCCCTCCTGCATGTCTCTGAACTCTCAGATTGAACTTCAAGAAATTAGGAAGAAATGTATAACCCATCAGATGACCAGAAATCATCATAGGGACACACACAAAAAAGAGAAACTAAGAAAATATCTCTCCTCCAAGGGAAAAGAATAACTTCTCTTCATCCACAGACAGTACAATGGAACTTGTGGAGCTGTCTGATACAGAATTTAGAATATTCACAGTGACAAAGTTAACAGAGATGGAAGAGAAGAGAGACAATGAACTCCAGAAGAGGCAGAAGAAAAGAGCTGATGAGTTCCAGGAGGTGAGGAAGTTCTTACACAATGTGAAAGAGGAAAACTACACATCATAAAACAGAATCAAATGGAACTGTTAGAGATGAAGGCTGTAATACAGGAAATCAAATCCTCCTGAGAGAGTATTAAAAGCAGACTAGATCATACAGAAGATTGAATCTCAGATGTAGAAGATAAAATAGCTGGCCTAGAAAAGTCTACCATGAACACTGAGAAAAAAACCCCAAAATGAGAATAATATATGACAAAGATTAGATACCAATAAATCATCCAGATAATCGTTATCCCAGAAGGTGAAGAGATTAATAAGGGCATTGATAATCTATTCCATGAAATCCTGGAAGAAAACCTCCCAAACCTAGAGAGGCATTCAAAGATCCAGACCCAAGAAATAAAAAGGACCCCAAATAGAATCAAACCAAGAAGATCTTCTCCAAGACACATTATTGCCAGATTGATCAAAACCACAAAGACAAGATACTAAAATTGCCATTGATTTTCTAGTGTGGTGGTTGAAATCTTGTCAGCTACTGTCAATTTAAAGCCTCCTGTAATTTACACTTTTCACAGGAGAGATTCAGGTTGTATTTTTTGTGCAAAGTCTTGTCCCCAAATATTGTTTCATGGTACATCAGAAGGGAGGCTGTAGTAATTGCTATCACAAAGAATATGTAAGGCTACCTCAAGATTTTTCTTTTATTAATGAATTAGATTCCTCTGATGAAGTTCATTCTAGTTGTTTTTTCTTACTGGAGGGAAAACTCTTCATGTGTGAGATAAGGTTCAAGGACAGAGAGCGTTGTCAATGCAGTTACTTAAGTCAGAACTTTGAGCTGCCTAGCAGGTTACATTCACATTTTTGAGGTTAAATGATATAAGGCTACTCTATTGGCATAATCATAAAGTTTGGATTCCTCTGTACTCAGATAATCTTAGATATTACACTCAGCTTACATTTCTATCTCTTGGTATTTAATTGAAAACAGACTTCAGATCTCATAATGTTAAATTTTTTCCTTTCTCTTATGTTGTGAATCCAGTGAAAGAAGAAACCATCCACTAGATCTCAGAGTACCTGTGTCGATGCTGACGCAAGTAAATACTGGTAGGGTTGCCAGCAAACCTTCATCTATACAATGAAGACAGTGATGTAACCATTACACCATATGCTGGTCCCTAGAATATTGTTTTTTGTTAATATTGATTAAGGTGCCTTCACTGAACAGAATATTAAATTTTTATATGATCATATTCATCATACTTTACCCTGTAATGTGAGTATTTGGAATCTTTTTTGGGGGGGAGAGGTTTTTGCTATAGGGCACGAGTGCTCTCCAGACAGACAGAGAGAAAAAGAGAGACAGAAAGCGAGAAATCACCCCCCCAGGAGGGATGGCTACATCACAATTCCTTCTCTTCCATTCTCCTCTTAAGATCCTGGGCATGCAGGCACACACACCTGGCGTGCGTTTTAAGCCACCGGGTTCGGGACTCGAACTGCAGTCAACTACATGGGAGTCCAGCGACATAGCCATTACGCTAACTGCTGGCCCCAGTATTTAGAATCTTCTTTTTTTTTTTTTTTTTTTTTTTTTTTTTTGGAGAGGTTTTTCACTATAGGGTGCGTGTGCTCGCCAGACAGACAGAGAGAGACATAGAGACAGAAAGCGAGAAATCACCCCCCAGGGGGGATGGTCACGCCGCAATCCCTTCTCCTCCATTCTCCTCTCGGGATCTTGGGCACGCACTTACACGCGCCCGGCGTGAGTTGTAAGCCACCGGGTCCGAGACGCTAACCGCGGTCGACTACGTGGGAGTCCAGCGACATAGCCATTACGCTAACTGCTGGTTCCCACCAGTATTTAGAATCTTCTAAAAAAATTCTCCTGTGGAACCTGAATGGTTAAACTTAGTAAATCATAAATGCACCCTGCGTGAATATACTCTGCTGAGTCAGGGACTCAAACTGTGGCTGACTACATCACTCTAAGAACCAAGAATAGGCTATGAGTTAACTCTATTGCTAAAAACCTTCAATTTAAACAATAGATCCAAAAGTTCAGGATTAAACTTGATTATCTCATAACAATGAGAATTAAGGAGCAAGTGGAAAGAAAACTAGTTTGTGCATAGATACTAAATATAAGCACACAAAAACCTTAACCAAGGATATACAATCTTCTAATACAAGAATGAAATGAAAGCAGATCACTAACATAGGTAGTCTCTTGTGTTCTTGCTCAAGATAGGAACCCTGAGATTCTTACCACTCAGTATCCTTCCTACTAACCATACGACACAGACTGCAAATGCTTCTTGGCAAAATATCTTTTGGCAAATTCTCTAATAATGTCACTGCAAGGTTTCTGTACAACAAAGAAACCAGATACCACAGAAAAAGTCAGAAAAAACTCAACCTCAGCTCCACTCCTGAGGGCCAAACATTCAAAGTTTGACAGTAAAGAAAAAGAATAAAGAATGACAAAATCAACCAACAAACAAAAAAGCCCATTGATTCTTTATTTCCTCTTGATTCCCTCTTTGTTTAAAATGAAAACTTCACCTCAAAAAAACAGAAAAAAAAAATTAAAACTACAGAGAACACATAAAATTTTCACATTGTTTCCAATGCCTGACCTCCATCCTACTGCCTTCTCTGTATTTGCCAGATAACCCACTAAGGGAATAAAAATGCCAGACCCTGACAAACAGACCATTCCAAAAGCTGGGATTTCCCAAGGGTAACATCAGTGATTATTAGTCAAGCAGAAATGTTAACATCCATTTTCCCATCATTATGAAAGCTTTTGTTAATGCATTTTGTGTGTGTGTGCAGAAAAGGCATGATGCCCTGTTTTATGGAAACATTTTATGCAAATATCAGTAAAACTATGTGAATACTGATCTGTGTCAACCGATGGAGCCCAGGAAAATAGCCCTTAGAGAAAAATTTTTATCCCAGTGCAAAGCCACCTCACATGGGTATTGGGATGTGGAAGGATCAGTTTGTCAAGTCTCCACTCCCAAATTAAAATGACCAGGCTTTGGGCAGGTTGAGCTCACAGTGGTGGTCCAGGTGAGACGAGACTCTACTCAAAAGCAGTAGAAAGACTCTTCTCTTTTTCAGTTCCTGAAGTTGAAAGGGAGATCAAGTCCTGGTCAACCTAATGCTAGGAATCATAGGACTACAGAGCTGGAAGTACTATCTCATTTATCTACTCACTTCAGTGGGAAACTGAAGCCCAGAAAGGTGGTGGAACTTGCCTATGGTCAGAGACTCATTTGTAGTCATATATTATTTTCTTCTTTCATTGATTTCTTTAATGAGTAATAATACTAAAGTCGGAACATTGTGCACGTTTCTGAAAAGATATCAGTGAGTAAGCCATAATCTATGACCTCAGAAGGTGCTCAACAGTTCAGAAGGGGAGGCAGAACTAAAAAGATAGGCACAGTGGCAAAAGATCAAGCAACCTTACCAACTATCATCAAAGAACTGATTAGATAAATTGAGGTACGTTCATATAATAGAATAGCTAGTAGTTGTTAAAACAGTCCTAGGCAGGTATACATGTACTCATTGTGGTGAAAAAATCTTCAGTTTATGTCAATAGATTAAAAAAGCAAATTCTATATGGTATATATCAATTCATCTATATTGATAATCACACTGAACATCAATGGTTCAATTGTATCAATTAAAAGATAAAGATTATCGAAGAGGATTAAAAACTAAATGACTATTAATTGTCTACAAAAAACTCACTTTAAATATAAAAATAAATATAGGTTACAAGTGAATAAATGAAGATAGAGATAACCTGAAAACACTAACCAAAAGAAGACATAAGCAGCTATATTAGTTTCAAATAGGACAGAATTCAAAACAAGGAAAGTTACCAGGAATAAAAGGTATGACATAATGATAAGAGAATCAATTCTCCAGAAATATATAATACTATTAATATTGTTTATTAATAGTGTTTGTTAAAGCCTGATGCTTTGTTGTTAAGTATAAGCCTCTAGTCCGGCTAACTAGGAAAAATAAAGAGAGAGAAGACACAACTTACTAATATCAGAAAGGGAAGAAAGAACACTACAGATCCTATAGACATTGAAATGATACTGGAAGAATATTGTGAACAACTTTGTGCCCCCAAATTTGGTAACCTACAGAAATTGTCTAATTTCTTAGAAGACATGATTTGCTAAAATTCACTTTAGAGGAAGCAGACAATTTTAATAAGCCTACCTCTTATTTTAAAAATTGAATCAATAATAACCTCCCAAACAAAAAGGAACAGACCAAGATGGGTTCACTGGCAAACTGTAGCAAACATGTAAGGAGGAAGTTATACCAATTTTCTTTCACTAAAGCAGAAAGTATTCCATAATACATTCTACAAAGTTAGCATCACCTTAATACCAATCCCAGACAAAACCATTACAAGAAAAAAAAAATAGCCATAGATCAATATTTCTCATAAACATAGATGTCAAAATCTCCAGCAAAGTACTAGCAAATTATATCCAACCATATATAAAAAATTATACATAGAATTCTATTATGACCAAGTAGAATTTATCTTATATGTGTAAGGCTGGTTCGACACTTAAAAATCAACTAATGGGGTACAACCATGAGGCACGAATGGTAGGGTGCCACTACACACTAATGGGACCACATGTAAGATCCTAGTCAAGGTCCAGGACCAATGGAAACAGGCTGGGTGTGGCAGTACATGACTGTAATTCTAGCTAACTGGGAAGCTGGGGCACAGGATCTCTACGGCCAGATTCCATAGAACTCTCACTCTCCCTCCTCTTCCTTTCTCTGTCTCTCTCTCTCTCATAGAAAATCAATCAATATAAATCAATTTAACCCAACACTGGGTTATACATCACATCAATAAGCTTAAAAAGAAAAATCACATAATCTTATCAACAGATACAGAAAAAGTATTTGACAAAACAGTGCACATTTATGAAAAAAAACTCAGAAAACTACAAATAAAGGACAATTTCTTCAAATTGGTAGAGTACCAAAAAAAAAAAAAAAAAAAAACCTTAAAAATTATACTTAATGATGAGAAACTAGATGTTATCCCAGGGTGTGACATCATAAAGATGAAAAAACAGAAGTACTCTGACTTCACTTTCTCTCACAGAAATTCAGCTAGCCATTCCACACACAAGAATACCATCATGAATATCCCAGCACTTGGAAATGAGGCTTAGCCTCCTTGTACCTCAGAATTGATAAAAGCCATGACTAGACAGTAAAAGGACCTTTCTGAGGCTGCATGGTGCCACAGACACAGAATTACCCTGGATCCATGGTTTCTTCAGTGGGACAGGTGACCTGGAGGCAGGTTTCCCACTATTCTGGGACACTTTTGGGAAAGCGTTCCTGTTTCGTCCTGTTAGAAACACTGAGAGTGCCCATAGGAGTTGGGAGGATTCAGTTGGAAATGGGTAACAGGACAGTGACCAGTACACAGATCTTGGTGTTGCTCTTCATTCCAGTCAATGAAGGTATTACACAAGAAAAACCTATTTGACATCTCACAAGACAGCAGAGTCCATCCAACAGTACCATTTGAACTCAAAACACAGGATGTCCAACTAGAGACCTCTACACCAAGGTGTGCCTGTCTTGGGTTATGACTAATTAATTCACCAAGAATCTCAAGCTGGACTAAATAGTAAAGGTCTATAACCACCAAAGAATACCTACAAAGTGCAGAAGGTTGTCTCTTAAAATGTGCAGTCATCAATGTGTGGGCACAGGGTTATGAAACATGTCACCACCGAAAGAAAATAATAAAGTTTAGTAATGGACCCAGAAGGCAAGGAGATCTATGAAATAATTGACAAAGAATTCAGAAAAGTTCTCTAAAAGAAGTTCAGAAAATTATAAGAAAATATGGATAAAAATAAATTTGGGAAAAATATTCATAAACAACACAAGAAGATTGACAAAAAAATGTAAACAATAAATATAAAATCCTAGAGATAAAAATACAAGAACCAAACTAAAAATTTAATGGAAAGTTTAACAGCAGTCATGAATAAAGAGAAGAAAAAAATTTGAGCTTGGAGACAGAACATTTGAAATTATTAAATCAGAGGAGTAAAATGAAAAAGAGATGAAAAGGAATGAAGAAACCTTACAGATTTAAGGGACAACATCAAGAGATATGTATATGATACTATAATGATTAATATATTTCTTTATAGATTTGTCCAAACCCACAAAATGTAACACCAAGAGTGAATCCTGTACAGCCACAGTGAAAACATGCCTGGGTGAGAAAGCTGCTAGGCATCTTGACCTTTGCCTGTTTTTGGCCTCGGGGTTCAACTTCACAATCTCCCCCAGTTAGTGTCCCCTGTCCCAGACCCAGCACCAGCCAGGTAGGATAGCTGCTTTCCTCCCTCTTGTTCTCCTCTGTCCTTTCTATTTTTCTCTTTTTGAAAAACAGCTCTCTGCCCTCCTTGGCCCTTTCTCTTGTTAATCTCTGTTTTCTTACCTAGGGCAGAAAGCTGCTAGGCATCTCCACCTTTGCCTGTTTTTGGCCAAGCGCTCCCCATGGTTTTCTATTTTCATCCCAATTTTATTTTTTGCGAAGTGATTTTTTTCCTTTTCCCCTTTTTTCTTCTAGTAATTTCATTCTTTTTTTTCTTTTTTCAAATTTAAATTTATTTATTTGCATTCATTAACTATACATCATTACAGCATACAAAAAGAGATTTTCCATCCAGAATACACTGTATATTGGCTCAATCAAGCATATCAACATACGTATTATCATCAACAAATAATTTCCCATTTCTTGTTTCCTGTATATTTTTCCCATCCTTTTATTTTGTTTTTTCACATTTTTCCTTTTTTTCATTTCATTTTCTTCCATGCATTCAATCATATTATTATTTATCTTACAAAATGGTTATTTCAATAAGTGAGCATTTCTCCCTAGCACTGTTAATAAAACTATGAAATATCTTCAACCAGATAATACCACACCTCTCTGTGCCATTAATTTTTTCTTTGCCCTCTTTCCCTATTGTTATTTCCTACTTTCCTTTTCTTTGCCTTACTTTTCTATTTTACTTCTCAGCCCTTGCCTGCTGCCTAGAGATGATTAGGTGCTTGGCAACTAACCATCTGAGCATTGAGAGTTTTAGAGAATTCTTTGCACATCACTGTAGTGTTTGCAAAAATAGTTAGATTTCCCTTTACAAATCCAATTGTAAAACTCCAGTGATTCCTGCATTTTAAGAGCTAGTAAAAGGGAGAAAATAACACCAAATTACTTCACAGTGGGGGAAACAACACGAGGTCACAGTCACAGAATCCCTTGCCAACAAATTGACCAGAAGTGAATACATTACCAAATGACTAAAAATTGAAGAAGAGCCTCAAGGATGAGAGAATCAATTAGTACTACTCCACCAAGGGAACAACGTAACCTGTCTCCAAGTAGGGAAAATTTAGAGCATATTATCAAAATGTCAGAAAAAGAATTTAGAATATTTATGGTAACAAAATTCTATGAGATGCAAGAGGACAGAGACATTGAGCTCCAAGAGATGAGGAAGTCCTTCCACAATTTGAAAGAAAAATTTGACACCATAAAAAAGAACCAAATGGAACTGTTAGACATGATGTCTATAATACAGGAAATTAAAACATCCCTTGAAAGTATTAAAAGCAGGCTACACCATGTAGAAGATCAAATTTTGGAAGTAGAAGAAAAAACCATCACCTAGAAAAAAATTGCCAGAAATGCTGAGAAAACAGCCAAGAAAACTGAGGATAATGCACGAGAAATACTAGATAACGTTAAACTCCCAAATATCCAAATAATTGGTATCCCAGAAGGTGAAGAAACTAATAAGGGTATTGATAATATATTCCACAAAATCCTAAAAGAACATTTTCCGAGTCTAGAGAAGTACTCAAACATAGAGCCAAGAAATACAAAGAGCACCAAGTAAAATTAATCCAAGAAGATCCTTTCCATGCCACATTATAGCTAGATTGACCAAGACAACAGACAAAAATATAAGATACTAAGATTGGCAAGAGAGAAAGGTAAAATCACTTATAAAGGCTATCCCGTCAGACTAACACCAGACCTCTCATCAGAAACAATGCAATAAAGGAAAGAATGGGGAAATATATTAAAAATGTTAAATGAAAAACAATTTCAACCAAGAATACTATACCCGGCAAGATTATCCTTCATTGGGAACCAGCAGTTAGTGTAATGGCTATGTCGCTGGACTCCCACGTAGTCGACCGTGGTTCACGTCCCGGACCCGGTGGCTTAAAACTCACGCGTGTGTGCGTGCGTGCCCAAGATCCCGAGAGGAGAATGGAGGAGAAGGGATTGCGGCGTGACCATCCCCCCTGGGGGGTGATTTCTCGCTTTCTGTCTCTATGTCTCTGTCTGTCTGGTGAGCGCACGCGCCCTATAGCGGAAAAAAAACCTCTCCAAAAAAAAAGAAAAAGATTATCCTTCATATGAGTAAAGAAAATAAAAACATTCTTGGATAAAGAAAACCTGATCGAATTAACCAACGGCAGACCAGCTCTTCAATAAATTCTTAACGGAGTACTATACCAAGAAAATTAAAGAGAGACAGACAGCAATAAGAGAACAAAAAACAACCAGGAATATGGCCAACTAAATGGTAGGGACAAAGCTGGAAATATCAATAATAACATAGAATGTCAATGGGTTAAATTCTCTGATCAAGAGACATAGACTGGCTAAATGGATTAAAAATCAGAAACCCTCCATCTGCTGCCTACAAGAAACCCATCTCATGGATAAAGACATATATAGACTAAAAGTGAAGGGCTGTTAAAAGGTATTCCATGCAAATGGAAACAAAAAAAAAGAGTGGGAGTCAATATACTGATTTCAGACAAAATAAACTTTAAGACAAAATGTGTAAGAAAAGATGAAAAAGGGCATTATACAGTAGTAAAAGGGCTAACTCACCAAGAATACATAATGGTTACAAATATCTATGCACCAAATTCAGGAGCACCCAAATATGTAAAGAAAAGAATACTAGATCTAAAAGGAGAGATAGATGGTAACACTATAATTGTTGGAGATCTCACCATCCCATTATCTCCTTTAGACAGGTCAATGAGACAAAAAATAAGCAAAGAGACTCAGGACCTAAATGATACCATAAAACAGATGGACTTGATAGACATCTATAGAACTTTCCACCCAAAAAACACAAAATATACATTTTTCTCAGTCCCACATGGTACCTTCTCAAACATTGATCACATGATAGGGCACAAAAGCAGCCTTTACAGATTCAAAGGCATAGAAACTATATCTAGCATTTTCTTGGACCATGATAGATTTAAATTTGATATTAATCTCAGGAAAAGCCCTCAATATGTATATAAATACATAGAAACTAAATAACCTATTTCTGAAAGACTCCATTACTACTGCAGAGATTAAGATGGAAATAAAAAGGTTCATGGAAACTAATGATAATGAGTACACAAGATTCCATAGTCTATGGGATACTGTAAAAGCAGTCATAAGAGGGAAGTCCATAGCAATTAGTGAGCACAAGAAAAAGATGGAAAGGTGTGGCAAAGGACAACCTAATATCATGCCTAAGGGAATTGGAAAAAAGAACCACAAAAAATTCAAAAATTGCCAGGAGAAAAGAAATAATAAAGTCTTGAGCAGAAATAAATTAACTAGAAAATAAGTGAACTATACAGTAAATAAATGAAAGTAAAGGCTGGTTCTTTGAAAAGATAAACAAGATTGACACACCATTAGCCATACTAATTAAGAAGAAGAAAAAAAGGAACCAGATAAGTCAAATCCACAATGAATCAGGCAACATTACAACAGACCTAACAGAAATACAAAACGTTATTACAGGATACTATGAGCAACTATATGCCCACAAAGAAGAAAAACTTGATGAGATGGACAAATTCCTGGACACATATAATCTACCAAGATTGGCTCAGGAAGACATAAAAAGCCTGAATAGACCTATAACAAGGAATGAGATGGAATCAGTAATAAATCACCTCCCAACAAAGAAAAGGCCAGGCCCCAATGGCTTCACTGCTGAATTTTACAAAACTTAAAGGAAAGGTAACCCCCATCCTACTCACAGTTTCTAGAGATCCAAAATAAAGGAACCCTTTCAAATTCATTCTCTGAAGCCTCCATTACTCTCATTCCCAAAATGGATAAGGATATGACAAAAAAGGAAAACTACAGGCCTATATCTCTGATGAATATTGATGCAAAAATTCTCAACAAGATACTTGCTAACCATATTCAACAGCATATAAAAAAGATTATTCATCATCACCAGGTAAGTTTTATTTCAAGGATGCAAGTGTGGTTCAACATATGCAGTCATAAATGTAATACACAATATTAACAGAGTGAAAGATAAAACCATATGATCATTTCAACTGATGAAGAAAAAGCATTCAACAAAATACAACATGGCTTTATGATCAAGACTCTCATAAAACTGGCATAGAAGGATCATTTCTCAGCATAATAAAAGCCATTTATGAAAAATCTACCGTAAACATTATATTGAATGGGGAAAAGCTGAAAGCTTTTCCACTAAAATCTGGTACAAGACAAGTCTGCCCACATTTTCCTCTCCTATTCAATATAGTACTGGAATTTCTAGCCAATGTGATCAGACAAGAGAAGGAAATAAAAAGCATTCCAGCAGGGAAAGAACTGAAGTTATCTCTGTTTGCAGATGACATGATTGTATAAATAGAATACCCAATATTATCCATGAAAAACCATCTTGAAGTAATAAATGCCTACAGTAAAGTGGCAGGATACAAAATTAGCTTACAAAAATCTGTAGCATTTCTATATACAAATAACAAGCAGACAGATACAGAACTGAAGAAAGTAATCCCGTTTACCATAGTCACAAGAAATGAAAGATACTTAGGAATAAATCTAACCAAGGAAGTCAAAGACCTCTACAAGGAAAATATGAAAACCTTAAAAAGGAAATTGAAAAGGACACTAAAAAGTGGAAGGACACCCATGTTCCTGGATTTGCAGAATCAATATAATCAAAATGGAAATCCTACTCAAATTAATCTACATGTTTAATGCAATCCCTATAAAATAACAAGCGACATTCTTCACAGATCTAGAAAAGACAATCATAGATTTTTCTGGATCCATAAAAGATTCCATTTTGCTAAAGCCATACTGCACAAGAATACTGGAATAGGTGTCATCTCACTTCCTAACTCCAAAATATATTATAAACCTGTGATAATCAAAACAGCATGGTATTGGCACAAAAACAGATATGAGGACCAATGGAACAGAGTAGAGACTCTAGAAATAAACCCCAAAACATACAGCTAACTCATCTTTGACAAAAGATGCCAGTAAATCCACTGGAAAATGGGAAACCTCTCTAGTAAATGGTACTGGGAAAATTGGATATCCACCTGCACAAAGATGAATCTGAACCCCAATCTCTCACCATTAACAAAAATCAACTCAAAGTGGATCAAAGAGCTAAATGTAAGACCGCAAAGTATAAAGCTACTGGTGGAAAACACTGGGGAAACTCTGGGAGACATTGGGGTAGGCAAAGACTTCTTAAGCAAGACCCCCCAAAGCACAGGCAATAATCCTCCAAATAGACAGGTAAGATTACATCAGATTATGAAGTTTCTGCACAGAGAAAGACACCATAATTAGTGTGAATTGACACTATCAGAACGGGAGAGAATTTTTGTTAACTCTGCCTCAGATAAGGGACTGATAACTAGAATACACAGGGAACTCAAGCAGCTTACCGGGAAGAAAACGATTAACCCAATTAAAACATGGGAAGATGAGCTGAATAAACAACTCTCTAAGGAAGACATACAAACAGCCAAAAAGCATATGCAAAAATGCTCAACATCCCTCATTGTAAGGGAGATGCAGATCAAAACCAAAGTGAGATTTCACCTAACCCCTGTCAGACTGATAAAGATTAAAAAAACAAATAATAAGTGCTGGAGGGGATGTGGTGAAAGGGGAACACTACTACACTGTTGGTGGGAATGTAAATTGGTCCAGCCACTGTGGAGAACAATATGAAGGTTCTTCAAAGACCTTCAAATAGAACTACCATATGATCCATCAATTCCACTCCTGGGTATCTACCCAAAGGACAGGAGAGTACTCAGTCAGAAAAGTGCTTGAAAACTATTTTCATTGCAGCATTATTCAACCTAAATGTCCACAAACTGATGAATGGATTGAAAAATTGTGGAACATATACTCTATGGAATACTATTCAGCCATAAAAAACAACAAGGCCCTGGAATTTGATAGAAAGTGGAAAAATATGGAAGACAAGTTGCTGAGTGAGGCAAGTCAGACTATGAATGGGAGACATTGTATGTCTCCACTTAACACATATCGACTATCCTCACTCTATGGTAGAGACTGAAAGACTGGAGAACATAAAAGTATTAAAAATTGTAATGGACACTAGAGACTAAGTGGAAAGAGTGTGGGAGGGGAAGAGTATAGGAAAGGAAATTTGGGGGGAAAACGGAAAGGTAAGACACTTGTGGGACACAGATAAGGCTTATTATCTGTTGACGAGGATGTGTATAATAGTCTCAACTGGGCTAGACTGAGGTTTAAATCATGCTGGGTAAAGTCTCTTCACAATCTAAATGATGTATAGCGATTTAATGCACAAATAATAATAATAAAAAGTACCTATTTAATAAAAAGAAATTCAACCAATGTTATCTTGATAAGGAGCCCACTTGAGGACATATTGTAATTGGCGGGATCTGTCACCTCTGGAGTCACTTCTACCCTTTCAGTTGAACTCAAGCTTCCCCATGCTCAGTCTTTTTATTTATTTATTTATTTATTTATTTATATTTCTTGTTCTTTTATATATTCAATCACGTTATTTAGCTTACAAAGTGAATATTCTAACGTGTACATTTCTAGTTGATAATACTATAAAATTATCTTTTTCAAAATCACTAATCTGCTTTTGTTAAAGATATATCTCCTTGCTCACATTATAGGTGACTGCACTCAAGTGCGTTTGCCTAAAAGGGAACTGATTGGGTTTTCTGGTCTGCTCTCATAGAAGTAATCATAAGTTCTTTGAGTCACCCTTGACTCAAGAACATTTTTGCAATTGAAAATAGGAACAGCAAAGTTTATTGTTTTAATAAACACCTCTGAATAAAGGCTTATCAGAACTAAAAAAAAAAAAAGAGGAAAAAAATGAAAGAAAACACGCTGCTTGGACCAACCTGCCTCATAATGAGGAACACTGATGTCCACACCTTGTGTTACCAGTTGCTCGCCATCCAATACGTGTCACTGAAACGATCGTAATCACCCAGCCCAGCCACTTCTTCCACTGATCACAGAGGTACTTATGAACCAACCCCATGTAAATCAGCAGGGCTGTTCAGCTACTTATAACTCATAAGTAAGAATGAAGTTTTCTTTTTTTAGGTTGATGATATTCGAGGCAGTTTTTTAAATGGTGATACCTAGTTGATATTATCACCATTTTTTCTTTTTTTCTCAGGTTTTTGCCATAGGACATGTGTGCTTACCTGAGAGAGACAGAAAGAAAGTAAAAAAAATCAACTCCCCAGGGACATGGCCATTCTTTTCTCAGGATTTTAGGTTCACAAGCACATGCACCTGGCATAATTTTTAAGACACCAAGTCTGGGACTCAAAGCATAGTCAGCCAGGGACCAGCAGTTAGCGTAATGGCTATGTTGCTGAACTCCCATGTTGTTGACCACGATTTGAGTCTTGGACTCAGTGGCTTAAACTCACTCCGGGTGCGTGTGCATGCGTGCCCAAGATCCTGAGAGCAGAATGGAAAAAAGGGATTTTGGTGTGGCCATTCTCCTGGGGGGTGATTTCTTGCTTTCTGTCTCTCTGTCTTTCTGTCTCTCTGGCGAGCACACACACCCTATAACAAAAACCTCTCCAAAAAAAAAAAAAAAAATACATAGTCAGCCATATGGTAGCTTGCTTTATCTCTCTCTCTCTTTTCTCCTCTCTCTCACATTCTGTCCCTCTCTAGTCAAATTAAAATAAATTTAAAAATAAATAAATGAATAAGTAAATAAATAAAATTTTTTTAAAAGATCAATTTTGGTGGAGGCGGTGATGACAAATTTATGGTGTGTACTATGCAATGGAACTTGATTGAGGATCAGCGGTCCAGTCACAAGTAGCAAGCCACTGTTCAGGGGCTTCAGGAAAGCCACTCTCCTGCCTCTGTGGCATCCAGGGAGGGTGATCAGACGGTCCTGGGAGTGATGCTGGCTCGCAGCTTTCTCACAGGCTGAATAAAGGCTTTTTTTTTTTTTTTTTTTCGTTGCTCAACTGCTTTCGAGGCTTATCCTATTGAAGTAGGGTAATATCTAGGCGTTTTGTGAAGTTGAACCACCCTGGTACCTCTATTCTTGTTCCCACAAACTGGTTTTGTGACAGTGGCAAGAAACTTCTCCTTTATCTTTTCAATTCTGGGTTTAGTGAACAAGTATTTCTCTTGTACATGGACTTCCTGGAATACCTGGAAGATTGGCAGTGTCTGCCCCAATGCTCCAGATTACGACTGGGTTTAAGTTCCAGTGGGGCTCCCCCTTCTTTAGTTCTTTAACCTCGAGGTCACCCTTTTTAATCTTGCCACTGGCTTCAGATTTCTTCTCCTTAGTGTCCTGCTTCACAACTTTTTCACTTGCCATCTTGTATAGTGGGAAAGAGCAAGTTTTTACTTAATATATTGCAATACAACTGTGGAGAGCAGCCAATCTGAGAAAACATGGCATGACCTTTAAATGCATGCAGAAACCATGCTTCAGCTCTGTAAGCAACTCTAGCAGGGCTATTGAGAAGCATTTATATACAAAAGTGCTGCCTGTTGTCAATGGGTACCTTCCTGTCATCACATGTGTTTATTAGATTCTCCTCCATCAAGATTCTCCCGTGAGGGACCAGCAGTTAGCGTAATGGCTATGTCGCTGGACTCCCACGTAGTCGACCACGGTTCACGTCCCGGATCCGGTGGCTTAAACTCACGCCCAGCACGTGTGCATGTGTGCCCAAGACCCCAAGAGGAGAATGGAGGAGAAGGGATTGCGGTGTGGCCATCCCCCTGGGGGGTGATTTCTCTCTTTCTATCTCTCTGTCTCTGTCTGTCTGGCAAGTGCAAGCACCCTATAGCAAAAACCTCTCCAAAAAAAAAAAAAAGAAAGATTCTCCTGTGAGAAAGAGGAGAGAAATTACATGGCGCCAGCCATTTTCACATCTTTGGGCGATTAATATCCCAAAACAACTGGCTCCCCCCCCCCCATTTTCTGCCCTTTAAAAGAATAAGCCTGAGACCAGTTCGAGGTTGCGATTTCTCCATCAGAGAAGTTGGGCCCACTGGATCCTTGCTTTCCTATACTTGTGTGACTTTGAGTGTTTGTTATTGCGTCTATTTCTAATCCGCAGCCTTCCCCACTCAGAAAAACATGTTCTGCCAAGCAGGTCCTGGCACACAACCAAACCTCAACGCACGGGCACCCAAACTATAGAAACTTTCGTCATCTCTATTGGGCTAGCTACAGGAACTTTCATAACCATTACCAGTGTGGGGGAGGTGTTGCTATTTACATTTTGTGGGATAATAGTCAATAAAGTCTTAATGCCTTTATTATTTTAAAACATTGAAAATGACTAACTGTAAGTTCCATTAAAAAAATCTAGGATAGTGGGAACCAGCAGTTGGCATAATGGCTATGTCGCTGGACTCCCACGTAGTCAACCGCAGTTCATTTCCCGGACCCGGTGGCTTAAAACTCACGCCGGGTGCGTGTGCGTGCGTGCCCAAGATCCCGAGAGGAGAATGGAGGAGAAGGGATTGCGGCGTGACCATCCCCTCTGGGGGGTGATTTCTCACTTTCTGTCTCTATGTCTCTCTCTGTCTGTCTGGTGAGCTCACGCACCCTATACTGAAAACTTCTCCAAAAAAAAAAAATCTAGGATAGAAACAACTAAATTAATTAAGAATAGGTTGGATATAGTAATTAGTTTTTAAAAAATGTCAGGATGTTCACTACTGATTTCCATGAACTTCTCTCAAATTCCATTCATTGATTTACTTAGAGGATCCCATTTAGAGATCCTTCCTCTTCTAAAACAACAATGTATCTGTTAGCACCCATCTATGTTAACAAAGCTGTCAAGAATCATGAAGGTTCTGGCGCGGGGGCTCTGGGGCTCTTGGCGCCGCGCGTGCGCAGGGGCTCTGGGGTTCTCGGCGCCGCGTGTGTACGGGGGCTCTGGGGCACTGGCCCGCGGGGCGGGCGCCGCTTTGCGTTCCACGGCCCGGGCTGCCCGGCCCCCGCTGCCTCTCCGGCTTGGAGCGGGCACCGGCCCGGGGTGGGCGCTGGCCCGGGGCAGGCTCTGCTTCGCGTTTCATGGCCCGGGCCACCCAGCCCCCGCCGCCTCTCTGGCGATGGCGCGTGGCCGCTGGGCCTGTGCCTGTGCGTGGCCGCCGGGCCTGCGCGTGGCCCCCGGGCCTGAGCATGGCAGCCGGGCCTGTGCCTGCGCGTGGCCGCCTGGCCTGCGTGTGGCCCCTGGCCCTGCGTGTGGCCGCCGGGCCTGTGCGTAGCCGCCGGGCCTGAGCGTGGCCGCCGGGCCTGCGTCTGCGTGTGGCCGCCAGGCCTGCACGTGGTCACCGGGCCTGGGCGTGGCCGCCGGGCCTGTGTGTGGCCCCCGGGCCTGAGCGTGGCCGCCGGTGCCTGCGCGTGGCCGCCGGGCCTGCACGTGGCTGCCGGCAATGCGTATGGCCCCTGGACCTGTGCGTGGCCCCTGGGCCTGTGCGTGGCCACCTGGCCTGCACATGGCCGCCGGGCCTGAGCGTGGCCACCGGGCCTGAGCGTGGCTGCCGGGCCTGCACCTGCGGGTAGCCCCCGGGCCTGAGCGTGGCAGCCGGGCCTGCACCTGCGTGAGGCCACCGGGCCTGCACGTGGCCCCTGGGCCTGCGCGTGGCCCCCGGGCCTATGTGTGGCCGCCGGGCCCGGGCGTGGCCGCCGGACCTGCATCTGCGTGTGGCCACCGGGCCTGTGCGTGGCCCCCGAGCCTGTGCGTGGCCACTGGGATGGCGCGTGGCCACCAGACCTGTGCCTGCGCGCGGCCGCCGGGCCGGCGCGTGGCCCCTGGGCCTGAGTGTGGCCGCCAGCCGCAGGCGACAAACTGAAGCCAAAAACAAGGATTAAGAACTTGCAACTATAAGCCACAAAAAGAAATTTAGCTGTCTTAAACCAATTGAGAAGTATACTGTATAGGAGGATTTTCGCTACCTATGGACAATGAGAAGATGATGGTTACCAGCCCTACATTACCTCAGGGAAAAACAAGAACTACTCCACCATTCTTAAGGAAGCCAGATACCCGAGGATGGCTCACGCTGCAGATCCCCACAACACCATTCCCGGTGGTCACAAGATGGATGCTGTGCCGCATCAACTGATAATCATCTCTGCTTACCAAAACTGCTTGCAACTTTATTACATGGAGACTCACCTACAATTGCGGAACTGCACGAGACCCACCCTTAATCCAACCCTGAACAGAATCTATGTTCCCTATTGTTAAGGAGGGTGGGAAGGGACAGAGGGTCAGAAAGAGGGGTGGAAGTGATCCTAGGAACTAGTAATGGAAAATTTATTTTTGTAATGGGCATGATTGAATCACTGTGCAGTGTGTACTGGATGGGAGATCGCATTTTGTATGCTGTGATGATGCTGAGGGAAGGAATGTTAATTGAATTACTGGAAAAAAAAAAAGAAGTTTCAGGAAAAAAAAATTATATATATATATATGAATATATATATATATATATATATATATATATATATATATATATATCTCCACTCAATGACTGTAGTGGGACATGTAGCCACAGCTGGGTGCTACTATATAGGATGCGTAGAGCTGGACTTGTGTTCATGGAAATGTGTGTTTCACCTGTGTTTGCTATGAGGGTATTTGGATTGCTTAGGGTCGGTGGCGATTCAATAAGGTGTGGGGGAAAAACAGTATAGAGGGCAAGCTTAGATACCAGAGACAGTGTGGGAGGAGAATGGGAGATGGCTGAGGGTGAGAGATAGGGAATCAAGGATGGGGGGGGAAGACAGTGTGGAATGGGACAGGAGAAGAGAAGAGTATGGAGAAGGATAGCAAGAGAACAAATAGGCATGACATTAGTGGGATTCAGACATGGTTTATTACCTGTTGATGATAACGTGTATGGTATTCTCAACTGGACAGGTTAGAGAAGTATTTCATGTTGAGTAAAGTCTTTTTACAAGAAAAACTATAGATAGTGATTGAATGTTTTAAAACAATTGGAATAATAATCTGAAAAAAATGAAAAGCTATTGGATGATGATGATGGGGATTTTAATGTCTCTGTATTGACTGATATGAATGGTATTACTTCTGGAAAAAGAAATGTAATACACTGTAAAGTTATATGTGATTCAATTAAAAAAAAAAGAATCATGAAGGTTCTGAGATTTTACTCTACTAACATATTTACTGCTTAACCTGCCAAAGTTTCATAGATATTGAAAAAAGACTTGAAATTCCTGGGTCAGAGAAAAAGAACCTTATTACAACAGTAGTAGATAGAGCATTAACAATTTCATATATATATATACACACACATATATTCTTCAAATCACAAATCCCACATAGTGATGTGAAAAGGATCAAGTGTCTCTTCAACATGCATTGAAGTGAGTTACAAGACAGGAGCCTTGATCTTAGAGCATCTGAATCTCTTGTAACGTCTGTCTGCCCTTTGTTCTATAGGGTGACTGCATTTTCCAAGACTGTACACTACACAACCTTGAAAAGACAGCCCAGAAGAAAACCACTGAGAATTGTTTCCCAACAGTGCATCCCCCTTCTGTAGTCTTCACTAATGTACAGAATTTTTATAATTGCATTTTTTTTTCATTTCACTGGGAGATTGGAAGAGAAAAAGAGTACATGTGTTTGGAACATCATCTTTGTCTTCGAAATCTTAAAATTTTTCTGAACTTTATAACATTGATCATGTTTTACTCTCAGGATAGAATAAAATTAATTCATGTTCAAAAAACAATTTTTTTCTTTGTGTCCATAATAGAACCATATAAGTAACATAGGGTTTACCATTTACTTCATTATGCATACCCGTTTCATTTCACTCAGGAGGCCTTAGTGAGTATTATGTTTATTACTATGAATGAGGGAAAAGATTCAGAGAGTTCCATGAATTTAGTAATGTATTATGCTACAGATAACTAATGTATCGGATGTCCACATTTCAACCAGAACATAGTAAGAGAAGAAAAGTATTTACGAGGTGTCAGAAGAGAGAAATTAATCTCTAGAGAGAGAGTCTCTATGCAAAATCAAATCTGTGATTAGGTCAAACTACTCTTTCAAAGCTCTGCCCTCCATTTCTAATATGGCAAAACGTTGGTTTGATTTGAAAAGCAAGAGTAGTTGTCTTTTATCATTCCTTCTAAATCATCATAAGTGGCTTCTCCAACGTCCTAAAATCTTGTGTTCTTTAAGTTCCTATATCCAGCTCTCTTTTATTTTCACTCAGTCTGATTTTGTTGGCCTTAATTATTTCAAGGGAATCAATGACCTGGTATACATTTTCAATATACTGATCAGTAGTTGCTACCTAGAATAAGAGATCTGTATATTGACATACTCACCAAATTATTTTTGGTTTTGATGATCTGCCAGTTTTAGGTTAGTGCTATTGTATGTCTGTCCCTCTCCCCCCTGAATTCATATGTTGAAACCTCATCTCCTGGGATGACTCCAGATCACAGCTTCACTGCCCTTACAAAAGAGGCTAAGGAAGCTTATTTGCTCTTCTACGATGTGACGGTTTAGCCAGGTGACCCTCACCAGCTCTTCTACTATGTGACGGTTTAGCCAGGTGACCCTCACCAGCTCTTCTACGATGTGACGGTTTAGCCAGGTGGCCCTCACCAGCTCTTCTACGATGTGACGGTTTAGCCAGGTGACCCTCACCAGCTCTTCTACTATGTGACGGTTTAGCAAGGTGACCCTCACCAGGTGTTGAACCTGCTGGCACCTTGATCTTTATCTTTTCAGCCTTCATCAGTGTGAAAAATAAATTTCTGTTGGAAAAGCTACCCAGTCTATGGTATTTTGTTATGGCAGTCCTTTTGTCCCTTTAGACAAAGACAAATGGTTTTATTATTTGCTAAAGGTTATGTCACATAACACTCTCCAGATAAAAGAAATTAACTTTCATGTGTGAACTTTGGCACCTTGTGGACCCTTTGTAAATATTGTTGAGTGAGTGAGTGCGTTAGGTATGAAAACATAGAGGTTGATGATAAGTGCTTTTATTTTTGTAAGTGTATCATTTGAAATGGACTATCCTTTATACACATACATTTTCTATTGCTCTGCTATTAATGCAGTTCTTTCCTCCTGCAAAGGTGATGAATTAATAGTGAGAAATCTATTATTATTATCATATCTGATCTTTCTTATAAAATGAATATCACATAATAGCAGATCAAGAAGCTCCTACTTTCATATTTCCTCCTTCCTTATACTCTTGTTACACACACTAACTCGATGGAAGACAGGGTAGTCTGGTTATAAAATAGAGTACAATGAACTGTGTCATGTTAGGATTAAAACTGTCATATCAGGATTTTTATTGATCTTAACACAACATTTTAGGACATTAGAGAAGCCCCTTATGATTTAGAAGGAATGATAAAAGACAACTACTCTTGCTTTTCAAATTAAACCTCATGAATATAACACTTAAAACCAGTCAGTGAAGGGATGATAAATCTTTACACTTACAAAATTAGCCTGTAACACAGGTATATCCTGTAAACATGCTAAACACTCAGCTGTTGGAAAAGAGGTCAAGAACTGTACATGTATGTATTCAAACTGTACCAAGAGCCACTTTTCTGAACTTTATATTCAGTTCTCAGTTGTAAGGAAAGTCTCGAAATATCACTGATGTCATCTAAATGTCCTAAGTTATATATCTGACAGAAGAGAGGAGAGAAAGAGAATGTAACTGAATTAAAACACACATACATGCAACATCTATACCTTCTACCTCAGAAATTTGTGTCTCATTTGGCTAAAATTACTTTTAGAAAGTGTTTATTCCTCACTATCAGCTTAATGGCTTCCTGGAATGTCAGAGCTAAACATGAATCAATTCCCTAATTTCTTTCTAGATGAGACAACATAAGGTGATATTACACTATTGCAATGTTTGTTTCAGCCTGGAGTACTGCCAATATAAAAAAATAAATAAATAAGTTTTCGGCCCACACCCAATGAAAAGCCAGAATCCATGTGCATCTGAGGTGGGCCTAGTCCTGCCCCTTTAATCAAAAAGCCTTTGCCCTCAACCTCTTCTTCCAGCCCAACACCCGGCAAAAAGCGAGGTAGGGTGGTCTGTGTCTTCTTTCTGTCTCTGTCTCTTTCTCTCCTTTCACCTTTCTCTTGAATTTTTTCTCTTTTGTCTGTATATGTTATTTTAAAAACCTGTAGGTACTGTCTCTTGTCACTCACTTCTTTCCTCTTGTTGATTTCAGAATCAATGTGCTTCTGAGGTGGGCCTGGTCCTGTCCCTTTCATGTGCACACTGAAAAGTTCAAATATTTTTACCTTTTTAATTTTTTAAAAAATATTTTTCCCTTTTTATTGTTTTGTTTTATCTATTTTCTTTTTTTGTTGTTGTATTTATTTCCTTCCTTTTATTTCCTTCCTTTTACCTGACTTTCTCTCCTTGCTTCTTACCTTCCACACATTCAGTGTCTAGGCAGGTCTAGGCACAGTAGCAAAAAATTCTCAATACTTTTAGGGTCATAGAACACCTTAGTCCTCACTGAACTGCTACAGAAAGGGAGGAGCTCAACTTTATAAATCTAAATTCAAATTCCTTTCAGTGGATATCACATTTAAAAACACAGTATTAGAGGAGAAATAGGCATAGACATGACGCAGTAAAGTGAAGCGTACAAGCTTACAGTAGTAAAAGCTCTAACAAAGTAGCCAAATGTGATTGTACTATCAAATGATCAAAAATCAAAGAGAGTCTGCAAAATGAGTAGCTGGTAGAAATACAGAGCTCCAGTGAGCAAGGCTCATCTCCCAAACACCTCTGAATTCTTAGTTGAAACCCTGCAGCTCAGCCCAGGTGCATCTATTCCCCTGAAACTGTGAGGTCTTTGTAATATCCAGTTCCATTGAAAAATGCAGGTTTCTTGGTAAAGATCAGGGAAACAGAACTCAGAAATACTGCAAATCATCTCTTTTTGCATGCCTTTAACACTCAGAATTAACTCTGAGAAGGTAGCAAGTAATGTATAATCCATCAGATGACCAGAAACCACCATAGAGGCACAAGAAATATGAGAAATCAAGAAAGTATCAAGGGGAAAGAGCAGCCCTTCATCATCTACAGACAGTACAATGGAACTCGTGGAAGTGTCAGATAAAGAACTCAGGATATTCACAGTGACAAAGGTTATGCAACGGAGATGAGAAAAAAAAGAGACAACGAACTCCAGAAAATGCAGTACAAAAGAGATGATGAGCTCCAGGAGGTGAGGAAGTTCTTCCATGATCTGAAAGAGGAAAAACACAGCATAAAAAAGAACCAAAGGAAACTGTTAGAGATTAAGGCTGTGATGTAAGAAATCAAATTCTCCCTTAAGAGTGTCAAAAGCAGATAAGATCATGCAAAATATCAAATTTCAGATGTAGAAGACAGAACCTCTGACAGAAAAATTCACCAAAAAGACTGAAAAAGTAACCCAAAAATAATGAGAATAATATACGAGTAATACCATGAGACTCCCAAACATCTGGAAATCGGTATCCCAGAAGGTGAATAAACTAATCAGGACATTGATAATCTATTCCATGAAATCCTGGAAGAAAACTTTCGAAACCTAGAGAGGCGATCAAATATCTAGGCCCGAAAACTGGAAAGGACCCCACATAGAATCAACCCTGGAAGATCTTCTCCAAGGCACATCATAGCCAGATTCACCAAAACCATAGACAGAGACAAAATACTAAAACAGGCAAGAGTTTTCATAAGTTCAATAATACAATAGTATCTTGTATTAGTTGTAATTGTAATAGTTGCCTTCAATTAAAAATTAAATTCCTTTTTTTTATATTTCTTTTTTTTTTTTTGGAGAGATTTTTGATATAGGGCGCGTGAACTCGTCAGAAAGACAGAGAGAGACAGAGAGACGGAAAGCAAGAAATCACCCCCCAGGGGGGATGGCCACACCACAATCCCTTCTCCTCCATTCTTCTCTTGGGATCTCTACTCTAAAAGAGGAAGGAAGGCAGAAGTACATGTTGGTGGTAGAATTGATAGTCAATGTCTTGCAAATTGAGTCATAATCAATGCACATCAGTGAAACCTCAAAGGGAAAGCAGGGAAATTCTAAAAGTGAACTGAAAAGATGATTTTACTATAAGAACTGAAAAGTATTTGCTGGTGATATTGATATTGAGAAGCTATCTATAGCATTTTTACATAAGAACAACAGACAAACTGAGATAGAATTGAAAAAAGTTGTTCCATTTACCATAGCCACAAAAAATATAAGATACTTAGGGATTTATCTAACCAAAGAAGTTAAAGACCTCCACAAGGAAAACTATGAGAAGATAAAAAAAGAAATTGAAAATGACACAAAAAAGTGGAAGGACATCCCATGTTCCTGGATTGGAAGAATTAATATAATAAAAATGTCAGTTCTACCCAAATTAATCTACTTATTTAATGCAATGCCAATCAAAGTACCAGACATATTCTTCACAGATCTAGAAAAGACAATCATAAAATTTGTCTGGAATCATAAAAGAGCCTGTATTGCCAAAGCAATTTGCACAAGAAGAGTGGAGTGGGCAGCATCTCACTGCCAGACTCAAAAATATACTACAAAGCTGTGGTAATCAAAACAACATGGTACTGGCACAGAAACAGACAGTTGGACCAATGGAACAGAATAGAGTCCCTAGAAATAAACCCCAAACATACAGTCACTTGATTTTTGACCAGGGGTACCAGTCAATCCAGTGGAAAAAAGAAAACCTCTTCAACAAGTAGTGCTGGAAAATCTGGATTTCCACCTGCAGAAAGATGAATCTGAACCGCTACCTCTCACCTTTGACAAAAATCAACTCAATGTAGATTAAAGATCTAAACCTAAGACCTCAAACTATAAAACTGCTCCTGGAAAACACTGGGGAAACTGTGGGAGACATTGGAGTAGGGAAAGACTTCTTAAATTGATGGGGCCATACAGACAACACAAGCTGGTAAAGAGGCTGCCTCCCATGCCTAAGGCAAGGCTTGGACTGGGAAGAAACTGCGAGGCAAGACTGGCAGTTTATGAGCCCTCCATTGTGTCGCTGTACTGGCCTGCACTAAATTTCTCTGCTGTGAGCTTTACTGATGGTACCCCATAAGGGCAAAATAACACCCCCCAGCCTTACTGTAACTTTTACAATAATCCCGAAGGAATGCCGATCCCTAACCCGGGGGAATGGGAATTATCTCCTGAGACTCACTTCATCTGCCTGGAAAATGTTAATAAAGAGTGCTGCATTCACCTCCCCTACTGGGGATTACATAGATAACATTAGAAAAGTATGAGTTAATGGAAAGCTACTAAATTGGTAAAACAATCTCAGTAGCTGGGGGAGGCTCAGAGACTCATCTGTGAGGCACTGATACCCCAAACAAAAACCATGAGCCACCTTTGATCTCAGGACAAGGGAAGATTGCCATTTCCCAAGCCACAGCCATTGTATAGAACAGCACATAGAGGGTCCCAAGTACATAGTAACCTTTAGGTCAGTCATTGAGCTGCTCGCAAGACCACATTCCTTTCCCATGTAGGCAATAGGCTCATGCCCTTAGCTGTAAATTACCCCAAAAACAATATAGATATTTCACTTTAGTATATATTAACCGTGTCTTTACTTAACAAGGCAAGATTTCTATCTAGGCCTTTGTAACCAGCAATGCTGCCGCCCTGGCCCGGGACTGAAGTTATCAAGCTGACGTGGGACTGAAGTTATCAAGCTGACCTGGGACTGAAGTTATCAAGCTTCCTGCAAGCCCCCTCTTCAAAAGACCCTGTCTGGTGATCAAGACTTAAGAAGAAAATGCACCAGACAAATAGACTCCTTCATTCTGAGAACTGTGTTTGGCTTCACCTGATCAAACAGAACAGTGCATCTTGTTTTATGATTATTGTTTCCATACTTTGTATACCCTGTTTCTTAGAGTAAATATTTTATTTCCCCTCACCCCTCCTACTCCTGTAAGACATCCCTCAATAAATATGTGTGTTCAGTAGCCACTAATGCGGCAGTTCGGAGCTGGCTCTGGCTGTAGCCAGCTGAGAACATGCTAAGGGACATTGAGGTTTCAGCCTGATTTTGTTCACTCACATTGCCTTCCTGTGTACCCACCCCTGCTGGAGCAGGGCTTCTGGCATTGAATAAGACCCCCAAAGCACAGTCGATAAACCCCAAAATAGACAAGTGGGATTACATCAGACTAAGAAGTTTCTGTATGGCAAAAGGCACAGTAATTACTATGAATTGACAGCCCTCCGAATGGGAAAATATTTTTGTAAGCTATCCATCAGATAAAGGACTGATAACCAGAATACCCAAGGAAATCAAGGAGCTGTTCCGAAAAAAGATGATCAACCCTATTATAAGATGGGAGAATGAGTTGAAAAAACCACTCTCTAAGGATGACATTCAAATAGCCAAAAGGCATATGAAAAAATGCTCAGCATCCCTCATTGTAAGGGAAATGCAGATCAAAACAACAATGAGGTACCATCTAACCCCAGTCAGAATGACTAAGATTAGAAAAACCAAAACATGGTAAGTGCTGGCAGAGGGTGTGGTGAAAGGGAACTCTCTTACACTGCTGGGGGGAATTTAAGTTGGTCCAGCCACTGAGGGGAACAATTCGGAGATTCTTCAAAACTCTACAAATAGAACTACCATATGATCGAACTATCTACCCAAAGGAAAGAAGAATCCTTAATCGGAAAAGTACATGCACATTGATGTTTACTGCAGCACTATTCACAATTGCTAAGACATGGAACCAACCCAAATGCCCACAAACAGATGAATGGATTGAAAAACTGTGGCACTTTCACTCTATGGAATACTACTCAGCTGTAAAAAGCAAGAAGACCCTGGCTTTTGACAGAATGTGAATGAATATGGAAGATTTACCACTGAGTGAAGCAAGTCAGGCTATGAAGGAGAGACATTGTATGTCCCCACTTAATCTAGACTGAATGTCTGCACTCTGTGACTGAAATCGATTGACTAAAGGATATAGAAACATAGTAAATGGTTGTGAATATCAGATATAGTGTTTGTGAGAGTGTAGAGTCTGAGGAAATATATTTAGGAGAAAAATAGAGAGGCAAAGCATTAATGGGACAAAGAAATGTGGTCTTATCTGTAGAAGATAATTTTATAGTATTATCAACTGGACTAGGGAGAAATGTACGCATGTTGGAATATTCACTTTGTAAGCTAAATAACGTGATTTAATGTGTAAAAAAACAAGAAATAAAAAAATAGAAAATAATAAAAAGAAAAAAAGAAATTTCATAAAGGAAACCAGTGTTTTCTATTAGTTAAATTTGAAGTTATTCACATTTGCTTTCCGAGCCCCTGAAAATTTATAAAGTCAGACAACTAAATCCTTCAGAGTGTGCCAGCTCTCTTCTTACTCTTTCTCCCTGATCCCCAGCCCAGTCACCTCCAGCCTGAATCCTTCTAAACTCTTGGGTATACAACCCTTTGTGTGCAGGTTCTTTTCCTCACATCTTCCAGGACAGAGGGATCAGGCCTGGCAGCAGCAGCCTGAGTGGCTACAGGTTCTACTCTGACGGACACTGGCCTCTAGTCCAAGATTTCTAGCCATATAGAGCACAGGCCGGTGTAGTGGGTATACGAGAACAGAAGACACCACGTTCCAGGGGTACCTCTCCTACTCTCCAAAGCACACAGGGGAAAAAGAGTCACAGAAAGGAGCCTACCAGAGGACAGGACAATGTGATTTCCAGCAACTGCTGGAAAGCAGGACAGGGGAGTTCTTGATTTGATGAGTACAGGATTCAGGTTTGTTGCTTGTACGTTTTTTGAGGCACCCAGTTCCTATCCCCTTTACCATTCGGAGTTCCTTCAAAACACCCTTTCGAAAGAAGAGACATGTAGCTTCTGGGAGGATGAATTGGTCACAGGTTCCCATAGTGGTAGGTTTCTCTCCAGCAGAACATACCTGCGACATTTTCGCAAATGTTTCAGTTTGTCCCACCCCAAGTCCTTCCTTATTTATTAGATTCTCATGATGCATCCATTGTGTCTATCTCTGGGTCACTTCAAATTATAAATCAGATACATACCCAAGCAGACAAAACACGTAGATGCGGTCCTGCATGCAGGCCTGCCCTGAGTACACGGGGGGGGGGGGGGGGGGGGGGGGGGGGGGGGGGGGGTGGTAGGCTGGCTGGCAGGAGACAACTTCCTTTCCCTAGAAGTTCAGTTATTGTTTAGCAATTTACATGCACTCACTCAATTAGAAAGAAGAAAGCTAGACATCAGGTTGGAAATTCCCATCTTCTCAGGGCTTTCTTGCCCCCACAGCAAAACTGTGACGTATGACTGTTGCTGAGATTCAGAAACCTCACAACTCTAGCCAACTGCGGGAGTTGAAACTCATTCAAATCCACCCTTCCCAGGTAGTTTTCTTTGGTCTTCTTTCTCTAATCCTCCTCACCCTCCAAACCTGGTCCTTGTCCCTGCCCCTCCTCCCACAAACAATAAACCATTTAACAAAGAACATTCCCATTTGTTTCATCTCTCACCTCTTTTACAATATCCTAGGCTGAAATGCCACAGGGCTCATCTCTGATGAATATTAACATTAAGCCTCTCTCCTTTCAGAGCTCCCCTCCCCTGCCTCCTACTTTTCTCTTCCCTGTTCTCACACCCCCACAATGGCTTCTTTCCTCATTTGCCTGCCTCCTTTCCCAGACCGAGGCAATGTGTTAACGTGTCTCCACATGACACAAAGAAAGGTGCCTTTGTTATACCTGCAAGATCCTAAATATTCAATTACTGCCATTCTCCCAGACCAGCTTCTTGGCAGCAGGCTCCTCTTTAATTAAATAGGCTTTTTAAGTTTCGCCCAGGAGGCTGATCAGAGCTAATTTGTGAATGGAGACTAATTTGGGGTGTTGCCTCTGATATAAAAAGGTGACTTCAAGGTAACTGAGCCTTGAAAGACAACTTGGGAAAATATTATGTGTTTTCTTCAGGCACGGATCATCTTTTGGAAATGACGGCTATTCTCATGTTCCATCTCTTGAGCACAGACCAGTGGACTGAATACGAATTGGCCCAGATTGTATTTTTTCCCAGCCTAAGGAGAGCTGGGTCACGTTTGTGATGCTCCGGCTGCAGGAATTGTTCTTCGGACCCACCCATGCTGAAGCACAAAGACAATTTGATTTCAGTCTTTCGGAATGAGCCTCAACCAGGAGTGCCTGACTGACCCTAAAAGGCATCAGAACTTGATCTTCAGAAAAAAGTGAAGCATTTCACACCTGAAGTGGCAGCATTCCTGGCAAAAGTAAACAGATCTGCCTTGCAGAAATCCTGATTTGCTGCATTTGTTAATGCATGGACACGGCTAACTCTGCGTGGTCAGACGATAACCCTAACGTTTCCTTGTGATGTGCCCATGGGAAGTGTGGTCTTATGGGATTTCTTTAGTATTCCCCACTATAGTGGTTCTTTAGTTGCGCACATTTTGGGCCACCAAAACTGGGGGAGGGGCTTCAACTTATCCCATTTACCATTCCCCATATTGTAGGATTAGAGAATCAATACCTGGTTGCCTATTTTTGTTCTCTCAACTCTAAACTTGATATAAATTTAAGGGTAATTGTATATTGTAAGTTCTACCATTGGAAATCACTTTTATGGTACCAGTTGGTTACAGACTCTAGAATAGTTAATAAAATCACAGCCAATAAAACTTATCACAGAATTAGGGGAAAGGTCAAATTTGAACTCAGAAAGTGGACTCTGCAGACGTTGTGACCAAAAAGCCAATAAAATGACAAAATTGTATTTATCTTTTAAAAAGATAAAACAGCTAATTTATTACCCCATTATTTTTAAAAGTTCGTTTATTTATTCCTTCCATGAGTGAGAGAGACAAAAAGAGAGAGACCGTGCTCCCATTTGGTCCTAATTTTGTGATCTACCCCTAGCCTCAGCTAACCTCCGATCATGGGCCTGTAACATACCTGGTTTACTCAAGGGAGTCTCCAGACTCAGAACAAAAACTTTCTCAGTCAGCTTTTCAAAGTGTGACATTTTACTCCTGTGCAACTTCCTGGATCCATATCGCTCTGTTTTTATCGATTTAGAAAGTATGTATCAAAAGCATTTGTCCCTTGGGACCAGCAGGTGGCGGTGGTTGAGGCGCTGAACACTCCCACATGGCCGACCAGGGTTCAAGTCCTGAATCTGGTGGCTTGCTTTCTCACTTCCTCTCTCTCTCACTCTCACCCTCTATCTCTCTCTGGTCAAATTAAAAAATAAATGAATGAATAAATAAAAAAATAAAATAAATAATTATTTAAAAAAAAAAAAAGCATTTGTCCCATGCATTTTTTCCATTGTCAATTCCAAACTGACCATTACTTGTTTGTATCTGTGTTAAATTTGCAGAAGATGCTTGCTTGTAGACAATGTTCCTTTGAACTATGTGTTCAGATGGGAATACGAGGCATGTAAGGTTTAGAAGTTGAGAAACACAGGAAAAACAAGAAAGAGGATTTGGGGTGTTTTGGACATTACCAACAATGGTACTAGAGAAGGTCTTGATGACAAAGATGAAGTGGGAGGTTAAAGCTGGTTACTTAAATAACTGTTTCAATCAGAATCCCTAATGTTTATTTTATTTACCAAAGTATTTCCATCTTGATGTTACTCTATTTGATCTGTTATTGAAAATACCATGTGGAGTTGGTCAAGAGCCAAGCATGTATGTTAAACACCGAACACAACTCTTAGTCTTGGTCCCTACAGAAATGGTAGACCTGAGATTTGGAGTGAGATTTTACTGAATCCAAAACCCCACTCTTAAAGTAGTAATGCCTCCTTAGATGATAAATTCCTCAAAGAGAGAGGTTTCACTTCATCTGTTGTTCCATCCAAATATACAGAGTAAATTTTGGAGTAACATCAAAAACATTCTCCTGCCACTTTTCCTCCCACAATCATAGATTTCTAAGGAACCTAGAAGATATTTCAGCAAATGATACCTGTACCTTGGAAAATTTAAGAGAATTTAGTTTGTTAATACTAGCCCATAAGCAAAGGAGCCAAGATTTATTAGCCAGGTGTATACAAATCAGTATTTAAGCATGTAAGTGTCATCATAAATTGAGCAACATAAGCCTTGACACACCTGTCACTCCTTCTTTGAGTACTGGAGGCTTACTCATTCTAGAAAACCCAGAATTGAGGGACTAAAGAGTCAAGTTCAAGAAATGATTGATTAAGACTTCTGAGAAAAAAATGACAACGGAGAACATCTACTTACTGCCTCTGCTTCTAGAAACTCCACAAATATCAGTAAAAGTTTTTTTTTTTTTTTTTTTTTAATATAAATGCAAGAGAGGGAAAGGAAACAATAGCAACAGACTTTCGAATGCTGGAAAGCAAATGAAAATTTGGTCATAAAAATTCTCACTGACTTTGCAGAATCCTCCAAAAGCTCAGGAAGTGGTAACACCAGGTAGTTTTGAAAGTTGAAGTAAAGATGAAACTAAAGACAGAGAATCAAATGGACTGTTGGTTGGCTGGAAAAGATGGTTACCACCCCCATCACCACCACACACACGCACGCGCACGCGCACACACATACACACACACACGCGCGTAGCTTCCTGAAATACAAGCATTAAGAAGGAGACTCCAGGCCCATCGAAGGTGAGAAATCATAATGAAAACAGGTTCATATACTAGTGTAGAACTTCTCTAACCCTCATCTGGTTGACTCGCCACATGCTTTTTTTTTTTTCTTTTTTGAGAGATTTTCGGTATAGGGCGCGTGCGCTCGCCAGACAGAGACACAGAGACAGAAAGCGAGAAATCACCCCCCAGGGGGGATGGTCACGCCGCAATCCCTTTTCCTCCATTACTCCTCTCGGGATCTTGGGCACGCACGCACACGCTCCCGGCGTGAGTTTTAAGCCACCGGGTCCGGGACGCGAACCGCGGTCGACTACGTGAGAGTCCAGCGACATAGCCATTACGCTAACTGCTGATTCCCTTTCGCCACATGCTAAAAGCTGGGATTTACAGCTCGGCTTAGACATTTATTCTTTGGGTAAGATGACCAGCTCAGGAGAGAGAGAAAAAAATCAGTGATACCACCATGTAGGACCTCCCCCAAGAAAATGAAGTGATAAGATCACCTTGCAAATGAAGACTACAGATAAAGAGCCCCTCCCATGGGCATACAGTTCTAGTGATAAACTTTTAAGCATTTTCTGCTTAAATAAGAACATGTCAAGGATCCCCAGACATTTGAGGAAAGCACCCAACTAAAATAAAAAGACTTAAACAAACCAGCTTCTAAAAGTAACTTAGAGGAAATAAAGACCAAACAAGAGAGTAAGGAAAAAATGTTTAATTAACTTTAATATTTTTAGAGAAATAAGGAAATATATAGAATCTGTGAAACAAAAATAGAATGATATACACAATAGACATTTGGGATATGTAAAATGTATTTTATTCATATGATAGAATTCTATGCTGCATTAAGACCATGAAATTATTTACATGTTACCGAAAATCTCACAAACATAATATTGAGTAAAAGCTGTCAGACACATAAGATTAGATATTCTATAATTCCACTTGAACAATGTTTTTAAAAAAGTTAGAATGTAAGAAGTCAGCATCGTTGCTATACTGTTGAAGGAAGGTGCAGAGAAAATCTGGTAAGTTTCTGACATGAACATAAAAATAAAAGTCTTTATTCAAAAGATCAAGAATATGAATGATATCAAATTTCCCAGCATCAAGTGGAAGGAAGTGCCAGCCCATGGCAAGGTGGTTAAGACGGCTGGATCACACATGGCCAACTGTGTAAGTCTCAGATTAGGTGCCTGAGAAACATGCTGCCCTTTGTGTGTGCCCGCTCAAAATCCTGAAGGGAGGGGAGAGATGGAAGAGACGAGATTGCTGTGTTACCATTCCCAATGCAGAAGAGGGTGTTTTCTCTTTCTTTGTCTCTCACTGTCTCTCTGTCTCTGGTGAGTCCAGGTACCCTCTGGCCAAACAAACAAACAAACAAAAAAACTACTTGTGAAAAAAAGGGATTTCATGTCCAGCCAAGTTATCAATTAATTATGAAGTTACACTAATTTTCAGACATACACGGCCCTTAAGGATTTATCTTCTAATTACATTTCTCAGAAAGCTACTGGAAGCTCTTAGCAGCTAAATGCACTGGAAATTACCCAGAAAATAACAGTCTAGAGTGAGCACAAAGTAATAGGTAAGTGGCAAACTAGAAGAACAGACCAGGGCACATTTTCAAAGGCTCTGAGAGAGGTGGTCAAAAAAATGAATTGATAGACTCAAGGAAAACTTTTCCACAATTAGGGTAAGCTTAGCTTTAAATATATACACATATTTATATATTTATAGTTTATAAACATATATCTATACATTCATATAAACATACATGTATATAATATGTATATTATATAATATCATGTTTGTATAAGTATAACAATATAAATCAATATAAATATATTTATATATAAATATAAATATACAGTATATTTATACTTTATATTAGTAGAAATAAATATATGTATTTATTTAATATTTGCATATATTTTAAGTATATAAACAAATATGATATATACTTTATATAGTTAGGCATGTGTGTATTATTGTATAAGTATACATTTTAACTACATATATACTAACTATTATGAACATAAAATAAAAATATAAATAAGGAAAGGATGAAGTAAAAACAAATGTAAATTAGAGCTTTATAATATTTTTCCCTCACCCTAAGGAGATATCTTGTGCATATCTTGTCTGCACCCAACAGTGTGCCCATAATACAAGCCATAACTTCCATAACTTCCATGCATTAGCTGATCAGACAAGCCAGGAGACATCAGGCCTTAAGGAGATGGGATTCAGAAGAGGGCAACGCTGATGCCTGAAAAGGTCAGATGCTGGTAGAAGCCATTCTTTCCTGCACTGGGTCTTGGAAAGTTCAGCTTAATGTGAGTTCTTAGCCTCTTGGAAGGTCTGGAGTGGGGAATCAGAGAATACAAACCCCTAGAAACAACAAATGTCTCCCAGACTATCTCGGTTATATCTTTCATCTTACCAGTGAGGATAATTTACATTTCAGAATCTCCCCTCTGTCTAGTTCTGCAGCCATTTAATAGATCTGCATTTCATAGATGCTCACGTAAATACATGATATTATATAATATACAGAATTTACAGAACAGAGAGATTCTGTGTGTTTACTCCCTGTCCTGATTGTCGTCTATGCTTATCCCTGCTCCAGCTCTCTCATCTGCTGCCATCTGGAATAAGGCTCTCCCAGTCAATATCTCCATAGTTTCCATAAGAGTGCCGAGTCAGAACTGGGCAGTTTCTTCAGGAAATTTTCTCTGAAATATCTTTAAAGAACTTCACAGAGTTCTTATTATCTAATAGATAGGTAAAAGCACTGATACCAGGTATGTTTTCCTTTTGTATTCTGTCAAAAGAAAATAAAGATGAAGACCTTTTTATAAGTACATATGCCTTATTAGAAAATTTTAAAAGTATATAGCTTTAGTCATGAATGTTAGAGGCAGTCTGCCTAAAACAGAGATCTATTTAAAGATCTAAATTTAATGAATTACAGAGGGTAAGGGGGAGTGAATCAAAGGGGGAAAAAAGAAGCAAAACATGAAAGAAACAAGAAATGGAAAATTATTTGTTGACGATACCACGTATGGTAATACCCTTGGCTGAGTCAATATACAGTGTATTCTGGATGAGAAAACTCAAGAAGTTGGAGACCAACTGCAGTTCAAGTCCCAAACCCAGTGACTTAACACTCTCACTGGGGGCATGTGTGCATGCATATCCAAGCACAGAATGGAGAAGAAAGGATTGTGGTATGGCCATCCCACCTGAGAGTGATTTCTCACTTTCCCTCTGTATCTGTCTGTCTCTCTCTCTCCAGCAAGCACACACGCCCTGTGGCAAAAACCTAAAAAAAGACATGAAAAGTGCATGCCCTTTCACTAGGAGGCAGCATCACCAGGAGAGAATTAATTGACTCAGATCTTTAATCTCTCAGTCTCACTTTCCCAACAGCAAAACACTAGATGATTATATGTACAGCAAAGATATACTGTTGGAAATAAATTTTTCTTTTGTCTAAGATAGAATGAAAGGAACAGATTTTTGCTTCCCACTTGAAACAAACATACATAAACAAAAACAACACATGTATATGAAACAATTTTCAAGACATTAGTTATCAGGCAATCACGGACAGCGATCTCTGGGAGATGGGGAAAAAATGAAGTGAATCCTATTCGTGAGAGCATGACTTAGGGGAACCCGAGCAGAGGTTGTCGGACACTGTGAGGTCAATAGATGGAGATGAGAGTCCAGCAAGATCAACACAGCCAGAATTTACAGAACAGAGCACCAGAGAAAAGTCAGTCGCACAGAGAGAAAGCCCTGGAGATTTGGAGGGGCTCCCTCAAGTAGTCACCCTTTCATGCATGTGAATATGCTGGAGGAAAAACCTCTGAAAGGATTAGATAATAGCAACCGGTGTTCCAAAGGACTGAGAATATAACCTGCTCCCTGTCCCCAGTGAGCATGGAAAAAACTGAACGTTCTGTTAACACTGGGCAGAACACTCACAAAGGTCATGTCTCAGTAGCAAATAGCTACCAGGCCAGACATTGTTCCAGATTAATTCTGCAAATCTTAACATCAAACATGATGGGCTCAAACTCTTTCATAGTAATTTAAATGCATATCTAAGCAAAGTTCAAGAATGAGTACAGGGAAACAAAATATCCAGCATCCAAAAAGAATAACCACATAGCTGGCATCCAGTCAATGATCACCAGACATCCAATGTATAAGGAAAATACAACTCATAATCATTAATTAAACATAAGTGACTCAGAATAGACACATGTTAGAATCGGTAGGCAAGAATATTAATATAATTATTTTATCTGTATTCCAGATATTTCAGAAGTTAGGTAGAGAGCCATCCCATGTCATGGTGGTTAAGGCAGCTGGACTATCACACAGTTTGAGTCTCAGATCTGGTGGCTTGACAAACACACTGGGCACATGTATGCCCAAAATTCTAAAAGGAAAGAGAAATAGAAAAGAGGGGATTGCAGTATTATTATGCCAATGGGGGGAGTTTTCCACTTTCTCTCTTTGTCTCTCTTATTTTTTATTATTATATATTATATTTATTTTATATTAACAAGAATATCTCTGAAAAACAAAGATGAAATAAACATATTTTCAAACATACAAAAACTGAAAAAATTCACCAGCAAACTGACACTTCAAGAAATTTTAAAGAAAGTCTTTTAGACAGAAGGAAGATAATATAAAATATGAATAATTAAGAACAACAGAAATGGCAAATATATGTATTTTTATTCAATTTAAGAAAATTGACTAGTAAAACCAAAATTACAATTATTGTGAGGTTTATATTGTATGTATAAGCAAAATATATGACAATGATAGAGTAACAATCAGGAGAGGAGAAATGGAAATATCTTATTGCAAGATTTTTATACTTGCATGAACCGATAGATTAACCCCAATAGTGAATAAATGAAACCATTATAAGACAGTTAATCCAAAAGACATCCCAAAATAGGAAAAAGTGACTAAGGAAAAGATGTGATATTTAGAAAACCAATAGCAAGATTAAATAACTTAAACCTAACTATACACCAGGCTCTATGGCTTGGTGGTTAAGATAGCCGGATCCCATATGGCTAACTGTTTAGTTTGAATCCCAGACCTGGTAGCCTGAGAAACTTGCCAGGCATGTGTGTGTACATGCCCAAAATCCCAAAAGGAGGGAGAGATGGAAAAAAAGGTATTGAAGCACGATCACTTCCAATAGGTGGTGTTTTCTCTTCTCCGTCTCTCTCTGTCTCTCTCTGGTGAGTGCATGCACCGTCTAGCAAGACAAAACAAAACCACAAAAATCAATAATCACATTAAATTGAAATTATCTAAACACTCTTGATTAAAATGCAGCAATAGTAATATTGGATTTAAAAAAAAAGACCCAACTCAATGTAGTCTAGAAAATATGCTCATTAAATATTTAAAACAATTTGGTCAAAAGTAAAAGTATAAAAATAAAGTGACAGACCATGCTAATACTAATTTAAAAAAAGAAAAAAAGCAAAACTAGGGTTGCATGTAATAACAGAGCTTCAAACTACATGAAGCAAAAGCTGATAGAACTACAAAGAGAACTAAACAAATCTCAAATTGTAATGATATAATTTCAATAATTACTTTTTTTATTTTTTTGGAGAGCTTTTTGCTGTTGGGCACATGTACTCACCAGACTGGAGAGACAGAGAAAGACAGAGAGACAGAAAGTTAGGAATCACCCCTCGGGGGGATGGCCACACCATGATCCCTTTTCTTCCATTCTCCTTCTGGGATCGTGGGCATGCATATACATGCATCCAGCATGAGATTTAAGCCACTGGGTCCAGGACTCTCACCACAGTGGGCCATGTGGGAGTCAGACAACATAACTGCTATGCCATATGCTGGCCCCCAATAACGATGTTTTAATCACTGATAGAATAAGTAGAAAAAAGTCAACTTGTTTATAAAAGATTTTAAAAATCACTATTAACCAATATAACATTTATAAAATGTGCCACTCAACACAGAAAAATATACATTTAATATTATTAATTTTTTGTCATAGAGCACTTGCACCCACCAGAAAGAGACAGTGAAGAGGAAAGTGATAAGTCACCCCCCAGGGGGATGGCTATGGCATGATCCTTCTTCTGCTGTGTTTTCCTCTTGAGGTTTTTGGCACGCATGCACAAACGTCCAGCATGATTTTCAAACCACCAAATTGGGGACTTAAACCAGAGTCAGCCATGCGGGAGTCCAGTGCCTTACCCTCCATGGTCTCAAAGTACACATTTTTTTCAAGTGCACACAGAATATTTACCAAGATAAACCAAGTTCTGGTTTATAAAAAAATTACAATAAATTTGGAAATATTCATGTTATGCAAAGTATGTTCCTGACCATAGTATGGAAAGAACTGTGAAAAGTTTCAAATGTTTGGGTGATGGAAATTAAATAAAACATTTGTAAATAACAAAGGAACTAAAGGAGAAATTAAAGGTATTTAAAACTGAGTAGAAATGAAAATACAAAATTTTCAGGGTACTGTTAGAATAGTATTTTAAGGAAATTTATAGAGACAGAGTGATGGAAAGTGAGAAATCACCCCCAGGGGGTATGGCCATGCCACAATCCCTTCTCCTCTTGGGATTTTGGGTAAGCACACACATGTACCTTCACGAGTTTTAAGTTGTTGGTCTGAGACTCAAACCATAGTCAACCATGTGGGAGCCTAGTGACATAACTATTATGCCATTCTGCTGGTCCCAAAGGAAGTTCTTCAACTAATTATTTCAACTTTCACTTTCAGATACTAGGGAAAAAAAATTAAAGCCAAAGCTTTGGCTTTATGGGGTCTTATATAATTTCAGACAGATTCTATTAATGTCTTTTCCAAATCTGTGAATTAGGTTGAGGTTATGTTAAATATGTAGATTACTTGGGTAGTATTGACATTTTTATTATATTAATTCTTCTGGTCCAGGAACATAGGCTATCTTTCCACTTTGATGTGTGTGTCATTTCGATTTCTTTCTTTTCTTTTTTTTTTTTTTTTTAGCTTTTCATAGTTTTCCTTGTGGATGATTTTTACTTCTTTGGTTAGATTTATTCCTAGGTATCTTATACTTTTTGTCACTGTGATAAATGGAATTATTTTCTTCAGTTCTATCTCAGTCTGCTTGTTGTTCATGTTGATTTTGTATCCTGCCACTTTATTGTATTCATTTGTTACTTCCAGAAGTTTTATTGTGGATACTCTTGGGTCTTCCATATATAAAATCATGTTATCTGTATATAGAGATAATTTCACCTCTCTTTCCCTATTTGAATGCCTTTATTTTTCATTTTCTTTTTTGACTATATTGGCTAGAACTTCCACCACTATATTGAAATAGAGTGGAAAAAGTGGGGAGACTTATCTTATACCAGTTTTTAGTGGAAAAGCTACCCATTCAGCATTATGTTAGCTACAGTTTTTACATAGCTTTTTTTTATTATTCTTTTTTTGGAGAGGTTTTTTTCTTATTGGACACATGTGCTCGCCAGAAAGAGAGAGACAGAGAAATAGAAAGTGAGAAATCACCCCCCAAAGGGGATGGCCATGCCGCAATCCCTTCTCCTCCATTCTCCTCTCGGGATCTTGGGCATGCACACACACGCGCCCAGCATGAGTTTAAGCCACCGGGTCTGGGACTCGAACTGCAGTCAACTACATGGGAGTCCAGCAACATAGCCATTACGCTAACTGCTGGTCCCTTTACATAGCTTTTATCGTGTTGAGGAATGACCATTCTAAGCTGATTTAGCTGAGAGTCTTAATCATGAAAAGATGTATTTTATCAAATACTTTTTCTGCATTGATTGATAAGATCATATGGTTTTTAATCTTTTTGTTTGTTAATATGGTGTATTACGTTTGTGGTTTTGCATATGCTAAACCACCCTTGCTTCCCTGGAATAAAGCCTATCTGTTCGTGATATGTAATCTTTTATACATGTTGTTGGATATGACTTGCAAGTATCTTGTTGAGAATTTTTGTATCTATTTTCATCAGAACTATTGGTCTGCAATTTTCCTTCCTTGTCACGTCTCCCTTTGTCTGTTTTGGGAATGAGGGTGATGGAGATGTCATAAAATGAATTTGGGAGAGTTCCTTCCTTTTTGGATCTTTAAAATAATGACTAGAATAGTGGTTAACTCTTCTTTAAAAGTTTTGTAGAATTCTGAAGTGAGGCCATCAGGACCAGGGATTTTCTTTGTTGGGAGGTTATTCATTACTGATTCAATCTTATTGCTTGTTATGTGTCTATTCAGGTTTTCTATGTCCTCTTGATTCAATCTTGGTAGATTATGTATGTCCAGAAATTTGCACATCATATCCAGGTTTTCTTTTTTTTTTTTTTTTTGCCATGTAGTCGTTAATAGTATCCTCTTATGATATTTTGTATATCTATTATGTCTATTGTAATATTTCCTCTTTCATTGCAAATTTGATTTATCTGGCTCCTTAATCTCTCCTTAATTAGTCTGCCTAATGGTGTGTCAATTTTGTTGATGTTTTCAAAGAACCAGTTTTTGCTTTATTTTCTGTATAGATAATTTATTTTACATTTTGTTTATTTCTGCATGAATCTTTATTATTTCTTTTCTCATGGCATTTACTGGATTTTTTTTTCCAGTTCTCTGAGGCATGATGTTAGGTTGTCCACTTGCCATCTTTCCATCTTTTTCTTATGTGCACCAATTGCTATGAACTTTCCTCCTAGGACTGCTTTTCCTGTGTCTCATAGATCATGGAAACCTGTGTACTCATTATCATTGGTTTTCATAAATGTTTTGATTTCAGTCTTAATTTCTTCGGTAGTTCTGAGGTCATTCAGGAGTAGGTTATTTAGTTTCCAAACGATTGTGTATTTTTGTGTTTTTATTTTCAAAATTAATATCAAGTTTAATTCCATCATGGTAGGAGAAGATGCTGGATATAGTTTCCATCTCTTTGAAACTGTAGAGGCTTGTTTTGTGCCCTATCATGTGGTTAATCTTAAAAACAGTTTCGTGTGAGGGTGTGAGAAAAGTATATGTCATAATTTTGGGGGTGTAAGGTTCTATAGATGTCTGTCAAGTCCATTTGATTTATGGTATCATTTAGATCCTGTATCTCTTTGCTTATTTTTTGTCTAGATGATCTGTTTAAAGGAGATAGTGGGGTGTTGAGATCTCTACTAGTGAGTGTGTTGCAGTCTATCTCTCCTTTAAGATCTAGCCGTCTTTCCTTCAAGTATTTGGGTGCTTCCTGAGTTGGGTGCATAGATATTTATAAGCTTTATATCCTTTTGACCAATTAGACCTTTTACTACTATATAATGTCCTTCGTCTCTTACAGTTTTTGCTTTAAAGCCTATTTTGTCTGAAATTAGTATCATAACTCCAGCTCTTTTTTGGTTTTGGTTTGCATGGAATAGATTTTTCCAGTCCTTCACTTTCAGTATATGCCTTTATTTATGAGGTGCGTTTCTTGTAGGCAACAGATTGAAAGTTTCTGTTTTTTTAAATCCATTCAGCCAGTCTGAGCCTCTTGTTTGGAGAACTTAATCCATTAATATTCTACATTATTATCAATGTTTCTGGACTTGTCCCTACCATTAAATTGACCATTTCCTTGTTTTTTTTTTTTTTTATTCTCTTCTGTCTCCTTTTAGTTTTCCTGGTATAGCACTCTACAGAATTTATTGAACAGCTGGTCTGGTGTTGGTAAATTCTTTCAGGTTTTGTTTATATGAGGTTTTTTATCTTTTCTTCCCATATGAAGGATAATCTTACCAGGTATAGAAGTCTTGGTTGAAATTGCTTCTCTCTTAACACTTTGAATATATCTTCCCATTCTTTCCTTGCTTGTGTTGTTTCCTGTGAGAAAGCAGATATTAGCCTGATGGGATAACCTTAGTAAGTAACTTGACATTTCTCTTTTGCCAATTTTAGTATCTGTCTTTGTCTGCGATTTTGGCCAGTCTGGTAATGACGTGCTATGGAGAGGATCTTCTTGGGTTGATTCTATTTAGCGCCTTTTTTATTTTTGTAGTCTGGATGTTTGAGTGCTTCTCCAGACTTGGAAAGCTTTCTTTCAGGATTTCATAGAATAGAATATCAGTGCCATTATTAGTTTCTTCACCTTCTGGGATAACAGTTATTCAGATTTTTGGGTGTTTAATGGTATCCAGTATTTATCACATATTTCCCTCTTTTGGGGGGATTATTTTTTCAGTGTTTTTGGTGATATTTTTCTAGGTTGTAGATTTTGTCTTCTACCTTCTAGATTCGGTTTTCTGCAATGGTCTAATCTGCTTTTAATACTTTCAAGAGATGTTTTGATTTTCTGTATAACAGTCTTAATCTATAACAGTTCCATTTGATTATTTTTTATGGTGTACATTTCTTTTTTCAAATCATGCGAGGAATTCCTCATCATTGTCTCTTTCCAGATTCATATCATAGAGTTTTGTCACCATGAATGTTCTCAATAATTTTTCTGATATTTCAGTAACTTCTTCTGTTTTTTTTTTTCCAAAAGTTGTAGATGAGTAACTGTGTTCTCTTGATGGATATATATTTTCTGGTTTTTCTCATACTTGAAGCCCTTCTGTGATTTTTCAGTCATTTGTTGGTGTACTTACTTTTGGATAACTCTTTGGAGAACATTGATGCACCTGTGAACGCATTGTCTTCCCTTTTGCCGTGAATTGCTTCTGCATCAATGCCTCTCTTCTGCTGTGATTAGCAAGGTGATCCCCACAGGAGGAGTTTTCTGTTCAGGTTTCTGAAGAGGAATTTCTCCCTTTTGCTGGTATTTCAGTAGGGGTGGGGTAGGGATTGCTCTTATCTTCATAATATTTAGATGTTTGAAAACTATAAATATAGACCTATCTAGTCCCTCTAGGAGGTGGAGGCTGAGGAAAAAAATGATAATGTAGGTGCAAGAAAGAGAAAAAATGAAATAGGAAGAAAAATATAAATCAGCAGGGGGCTACAGATGATGGACATAGAGTCTGAGAAGCCTGTAACTTCCCTGTCCTAAGTGAAGGAAGAGAAGTAAATAATTAGCAAAAGAAAGGAAGTAAAGAAACTCATACCTTCTAGTTCAGAGGAGGGGGTGGACTCCAAAGTTTGGAGCTGGGACTGCGACTGGGACTGAAGTTCAGCCCTGATTTTCTGATTGGTTAAGAGGCTACAAATGGAGATGTAGTCTGCTTGAGAAGCCTGCAGCTGCCCTGTCCTAGTTCAGAGGAGAAGGGTAGGCTCTGAATTTTGGAGCTGAGGCTGGGGCTGGGCCTGGGGTTGAAGTTCAGACCTGTCTTAGATTCCTTGATTGGGAAGGGGGCTGCAGATTAAGTTGGAGTCTGCATGAGAAGCCTGCAACTGCTCTGTCCTTCTAGCTCAGAGGAGGGGACTAAGCTCTGAAGTTAGGGGCAGGGGCTGGGGCTGGGACTGAGGTTCAGACCTGCCTCAGACTTCCTGACTGGGCAGGAGGCTGCAGATGGAGATGGAGTCTGCTTGAGAAGCCTCCATGTACCTATTTTCTAAGTATTTTGTTTTAGGTTCAAAACTTTTATTTTTCCTTAGTTTTACCATAGAGCATGTGAGCTTCACTAGAAAGAGACATAGAGACAGTGAGAAGGAAAGTGAGAAATTGCCCCCAGGGGAGATGGCTATGCCACAATCCTTTTTCATCCATTTTCCTCTTGCAGTTTTGGACTTTCATGCACACATGCTTGGCATGAAATTCAAGCCCAGGCCCAGGACCAGAATCACAGTTGGTCATGTCGGAGCCTAGCACCCTAACCACCACTCCAGACCCGAGGCTCAGGACATTACCACCAAACATTCCAGCATGGCACTTGGTTTGCAAACTCACAGAAGGCATGGCCATGCCATAGAGGTATCCAGGGGGCATTGGAGCTCATGGCCTCTGAGGAAGAGGATGAGTAGCTACCTAGAAGGGTAATGGATAGACAAACCACACCCCCAAAAATATAAGCCTTAATAAGGTCATGGGGTCAGAGCTTCCCTGACATCTCAAATGGTCTTCAGGTGGATCTGGATGGAGTAGAGATGAGTCTCCAGAGAAGCAAAGCAGACATTAGGTTTAATCAGCTTCTGAAAGAAGTTTCTTCAAGTTGAGAACAAAGCAGGAAGCAGAAAAGGGGAAACTGTAAGAAACTACAAGAATAAGTTACTTTCTATTTTGTATTGATTCAAAGATGCACTTTTTTCACCTTTTAACAACTCTGGGGACCAGCAGTTGGTGTGATGGCTATGTCACTGGACTCATGTATTTGACTGCGGTTCGAGTCCCAGACCCAGTGTCTTAAACTCACACCAGGTGCATGTGTGTTCATGCCCAAGATCCCAAGAGGAGAATGGAGGAGAAGGGATTCCTGTGTGGCCATCCCCCCCGCCCAGGGGGGTGATATCTCACTTTCTGTCTCTCTGTCTCTCTCTGTCTTCTTGGTGAGCACACACACCCTATGGCAAAAAATTCTCAAAAACAAAAAGAAAAACAAAAAACAAACTCTGAACTCTCTGAAATTGGAATGTCCTTCAACTTTTGTGTCATTTTCAATTTCTTTTTTTAGCTTCTTATAGTTTTCCTTGGGGAGGTCTTTAACTTCTTTAGTTAGATTTATCCCTAAGTATCTTATACTTTTTGTGGCTATGGTAAATGGAATAACTTTTTTCAGTTCTATCTCAGTCTGCCTGTTGTTCGTATACAGAAATGCTATAGATTTCTGGATATTAATTTTGTATCCTGCAACGTTACTGTATTCATGTATTACTTCCAGAAATTTTTTTATGGAAACCATTGGGTCTTCTATGTATACAATCATGTCATCTGCAAATAGAGAGTTTCACCTCTTCTTTTCCTATTTGAATGCCTTTTATTTTTTCCTCTTTTCTGATTGCAATGGCCAAGACTTCTAGTACTATATTGAAGAGGAGTGGAGAAAGTGGACATCCTTGTCTTGTACCTGTTTTTAGTGGAAAAGCTTTCAGCTTTTCTCCATTGAGGATGATGTTTGCTATGGGTTTTTCATAGATAGCTTTTATTGTGTTGAGAAATGACCCTTCTATGCCAATTTTGCTGAGAGTCTTGATCATGAAGGGATGTTGTATCTTATCAAATGCTTTTTCTGCATCAATTGATATGACCATATGGTTTTTATCTTTCTTCCTATTAATATGGTGTATTACATTTATCGTTTTGCGTATGTTGAACCAACCTTGCACCCCTGTGATAAAGTCTACCTGATCGTGATGTATAATCTTTTTTATAAGTTGTTGTATACGATTTGCTAGTACCTTGCTGAGAATCTTCGCATCTATATTCATCAGGGATATTGGTCTATAGTTTTCCTTCCTTGTCCTGTCCTTATCTATTTTAAGGATAAGGGTGATAGAGGCTTCATAGAATGAATTAGGGAGAGATTCACCCTTTTGGATATTTAAAAATAACTTGAGAAGAATGTGAGTTAACTCTTCTTTGAAAGTTTCATAGAATTAAGAGGTGAATCCATCAGGGCCAGGGCTTTTCTTTGTTGGGAGGTTATTTATAACCGATTTGACCTCCTGGCTTGTTATGGAACTATTCAGACTTTCTATATCCTCCTGGCTCAATCTAGGTATATTATACATGTCCAGGAATTTGTCCATCTCATCCAAATTATCTTGTTTCTTGGTATAGAGATGTTCATAGTATCCTCTAATAATGTTTTTTATTTCTACTATGTCTGTTGTTATTTTGCCTGCTTCATTGCAGATCTGATTCACCTGGTTCTTTTCTCTCTTCTTCTTAATAAGTCTCACTAGTGGTGTATCAATTTTGTTTATCTTTTCAAAGAACCAGCTTTTACTTTCATTTATTTTCTGTATAGTTCGTTTATTTTCTATTTCATTTATTTCTGCTCGGATCTTTATTATTTCTTTTCTCCTGGAGTATTTTGGATCTTTTTGCTGTTGCTTTTCCAATTCTGTGAGGCATGATGTTAGGTGATCCATTTACCTTCTTTCCATGCTCCTCTTATGTGCACTAATTGCTATGAACTTCCCTCTTATGACTGCTTTAGCAGTGTCCCAAAGATTATGGAAAATCGTGTCCTCATTGTCATTGGCTTCCATGAACCTTTTGATTTCAGTCTTTATTTCTTCAGTAGTGGTGGAGTCATTTAGGAGTAGGTTATTAAGTTTCCATGTATTTGAGTATTTTTGAGGATTTCTCTTGAAATTAAACTCAAGTTTAATTCCATCATGGTTGGTGAAGATGCTGGGTATAGTTTCTATGCTTTTGAATCTGTAGAGGCTTGCTTTGTGCCCAATGATGTGGTCAATCTTCGAGAATGTTCCACGTGGCGGCGAGAAAAAAGTGTATCTCGAGGTTTTGGGATGGAAAGTTCTATAGATGTCTGTTAAGTCTATTTGACTTATGATATCATTTAGATCTTTTATCTCTTTACCTATTTTTTTTTCTAGATGATCTATCCAGGGGGGATAGTGCAGTGTTGAGGTCTCCAACAATTAGTGTGTTGCAGTCTATCTCCCTTTTAAGATCTAGCAGTCTTTCCTTCACATATTTGGGTGCTCCTGTGTTAGGTGCATAGATATTAATAAGCGTTATATCTTCTTGATCGATTGATCCTTTTACTACAATATAGTGCCCTTCTTTGTCTCTTCGAACAGTTTTTGTTTTAAAGCCTATTTTGTCAGAGATTAGTATTGCGACTCCAGCTCTTTTTTGGTTCCCATTTGCATGGAAAATCTTTTTCCAACCCTTCACTTTCAGTCTATGTATATCTTTATCCATGAAGTGGGTTTCCTGTAGGTAACAGGTAGAGGGTTTTTGTTTTTTAACCCATTCAGCCAGTCTGTGTCTCTTGATTGGAGAGTTTAATCCATTAACATTCAATGTTATTATCGATGTTAATGGATCTGTCCCAAAGTTTAAGTTGGCCATTGTCTTAGTTGCCTTTTACTCTTTTGTTTCTGGCTGTTACTTCTTTAGTTTTCCTGGAACAGTACTTTCTTCAGGGTTTCATGGAGAGCTGGCCTGGTGCTGGCAAATTCTTTCAGGTTTTGTTTGAGAAGATTTTAATCTTTTTTTCCCATATGAAGGATAATCTTGTAGGATACAATAATCTTGGTTGAAATTGTTTCCCTTTTAACACTTTCAATACATCTTCCCATTCTTTCCTTGCTTGCATTGTTTCCGTTGAGAAATCCGTGTTAGCCTGATGGGGTGACCTTTGTAAGTCACTTGTTGTTTCTCTCTTGCCAGATTTAGTATCTTATCTTTATCTGTGGTCTTAGCCAGTCTGGCTATGATATGCCTTGGGGAAGATCTTCTTGGGTTGATTCTATTTGGTGTCCTTTGTATTTCTTGGGTCTGGATGTTTGAGTGCCTCTCTATGCTTGGGAAATTTTCTTCCAAGATTTCATGGAATAGGTTTTCCATGTTCTTATTAGTTTCTTCACCTTCTGGGATACCAATTATTCAGATGTTAGGACGTCTAATGGAATCTAGTAATTCTCGTATGTTATCTTCATGTTTTTTTGTTATTTTCTCTATCTTTTTGGTGGTTTTCTCTAGGTCAGAAGTTTTATCTTCTACATCAGAGATTCGACCTTCAGCATGGTCTAATCGACTTTTAATACTTTCGAGAGAGTTTTTGATTTCCTGTATTTCAGACTTCACCTCTAATAGGTCCGTCTTATTCTTCCTCAGCATTTCTTCCTTCATATCGTTGAAGGATTTTCTCATCTCCTGTAGTTCATTGTCTCTTTTCTGTTCCAGCTCATAGTACTTGTTCAACATGAATGTTCTAAACTCTATCTCGGACATTTTGGTAACATCCTCTATTTTTTCAAGAAAAGGAAAGGAGTTACTGTGTTCCTTTCATGGAGACATATTTCCTGCTTTATTCAGGCCTGAGGTTCTTCTACTTCTAACCATTGGGAGATGTGTTCCCTTTGAAAAACCATTTACGAGAACATTTCTTCGAATAGGAGCAAGTGTGTTTCCTTTCTGATGTGGAATGGAGACAGCCAAAGTCTCTCTTCAATTGTGTTTAGTAATGTAATCCAAGAAAAAGTATTCTCTTCAGGTGTCCAAATAAATGTATCTCCTTCTTCACAGGTGGTTCAGTGAAATAGAGGATTCTAGAGAGTCTTAAAATGCTAGAATGTTTCAGAATTGTAATTCTAGACCTATCTAGATAGCCAGGGATGGTGTAGATAAAGGAAGTGAGGATTGAATAAGTGGGAAGAAAATAATATGTAGAATAAAGAAATCGCGGCGTGCGATTTCGCCAGGGGTCGAAAGATGGGAGTGTGGTGTGGTCGAACTGAGGGTGTTCCTGGCTGAAAGAGGGATGACTGGCTTGGGGGGTCCCGGGGCTGAAGCTACTGGGGGAAGTCCTCCCTCGAAGATCCTCCAGGCAAGGTTATCATTAAGACACTGTGTCACGGCCTCATGGCAGTATTTCTATCTCTCTTTGGGGTACATAAAATAATGATGAAACTTAAAAAGAAGAGTATTTGAGAAAGGAAAGAAAGAAGAAAGTAAAAGAGAAAGAAAAAGGAGAAAAGAATACAAGTAAGCAAGCAAAGAACTCCCTACTGTGGTTGTTCTTTGGGTCTTGGGATTCCTAGCTGGTCTTCCTTGTTCAGGGTTTTGGGGTATATTTAGCAGGTGGTATAGAAAAAAGTATATAAAGGGCCAGTCAGTGACATAGTGGTTAAGGCAGCTGCACTCCACATGGCTGACTGAGTGGTAATAGTCCCAGACCTGGTGGCTTGAAAAACATCCTGGAAACACGTGCATGCATACCCAAAATCCTAAGAGGAGATGAAGGGACTGTAGAATGGCCATTCCTTCTAGGGGATGTGGCGGAGGCAATGCAGCCAACACAGACAGAGCCTAAAGAGCTGCCTCTCATGTCTAAGCAGGGCTTGGGTGAGAAGAGCTGCAAGCAAGGCTACAGTTGCGAGCTCGGGCTTTCAACTGTGTTTGTTTTCCTGGTTTGTGCTGTTTTATTTTCAGTCTCTCTGCCATGGGCTTTACTGCTGTCATGGTACCCTGTAAGGGTAAGATAACACGCCCAGCCTTACTTTAACTTTTACAATAACACCAACTAATAATCCTAAAAGAATGCAGACCCCTAAAGCGGCAGCGAACGGGAATTATTTTGTGAGACTCATCCCACCTGCCTGGAAAATGTCAATAAAGAATGCTGCATTCACTTCTCCTACTGGGGGACTACATAGATAGCATTAGAAAGGTTTGGGTTAATGGAAAACTATTAAATTGGTGAAATGGCCTCAGTAGCTGGGAGAGGCTTAGGGGTTCATCTGCGAGGTACTGATGACCCAAACAAAGACCGTGAGTCACCTTTGATCTCAGGATAAGGAAAAATTGCTGCTCCCCTGAGCCACTGCCATTGTATGGAATAGCATATAAAGGATCACACGTACACAACAACCTTTAAGCTGCTTACAAGACTACATTTCTTTCCCATGTGGGCAATAGGCTCACCCCCTTAGCTGTAGACTACCCCAGAGATAATATGGATGTTCTACTTTAGTGCATATTAACCATGTCTTTACTTAACCAGGTAAGATTTCTGTCTAGACTTCTGGCCTGGGGCTGAAGTTATCAAGCTTGCTGAAAACCCCCTCATCCAAAAAGGCCCTATCCAGTAATCAAGATCTAAGAAAAAAATATACCGGACAGATGGATTCCCTAGCCCTGAGGACTGTGATTGACTTCACCTGATCAAACAGAACAGTGCATCATGTTTTATGATTATTGTTCCTATGCTTTGAATACTTTACTTTTTAGAGTAAAATCTTTTACTTCCCCCTCACCCCTCTTACTCCTGTAAACATCCCTCAATAAAAATATATGTCTCCTAGCCACAGGCGCTGCAGTCTTGAGCTTTCTCTGACTGTAGTCAGCTGAGAACATGCTAAAGAGCATTGAGGTCTCTGCCTGATTTCTTCTCACCTGTGTCGCCTTCCGTTGAGTCTCAACCCACCCCAGCTGGAGCAGGTCTCCAGCAGGGATGACTTCTTATTTTCTCTTTCCCACCCCCTATCTCCTTCTTTGGTGAGTGTACATACCCTATGGCAAAACTGTAAACATACAAACAAACAAACAAACAAACAAAAACAAAATATATAGTCTATCTTCCCAGAAGCAGAAACTGTTTTGTAAATAAGCTTTGGTTAGGGCAGAGCTGTGGCCATTTCTTTCCATGTCATCTGTAGCATCTTTTTGCCGCCACAGCAGAGGTAAGTAGCTGAAGGAAATATTCATTCTGCTTCCACTGCATGCTTCTTTCCAAACTGCAGATTTTGATTGCCTGTATAGAAGACTTTCTATTTCATTCTAGCAATATTCCATAGTATAACACTTCTGTCAGCCTCACATGTACTGAGCCAGAAATATCTTTGTAACCCTCTGAACACATCCTTTCTTGGAGCAGAGGGATTATAACAGAACACTTGCTCAGGTAAATTTGCTTTATCCCTTCTGTTTTCCTGAAATAAAGGGCAGCCTTTCTAATTTACTTCCCAGGAGGCGAAAAATGCCCTCCACCCCTCAAAAATACCTAGACTATGAAACATGTCAACATGCCCTTGTAAGACAAAGTCTTTGCAGATGTGACTAAGTGCAGGATCTTGAGATATGAAGACTATCCTGGACTATCTGGGGGGACCTTAAATGCCATCACATGCCTATAATAAAGAGGCAGAGGGAGATTTGATCCATAGAAGAGAAAGAGCCCACAAGGCAAGTTTGGAATGAAGAATCCCCAAGCTGAAGAAGGCCAGCAGGCAGCTTGGCTGGATGAGGCAATGAACGCATTCTCCCTCAGAGCTTTGGGAAGGACACCATCCTGCCACATTTCAGACTGCCAGCCTCCAGAATTGTGAAAGAATAGATCTCTGTTGTTGTAAGATATTGAATTTGTGATAAGCTCCAAGAAACTAGTAAACCTTCTTTTCGTTCTAACTCCGGTACAGTCAGACACCTTCACAAGGGCTCCGTTGCCCAGGCAAGAAGCTAATAAGAAGGAACAAATCTTCACTCTTCCCTGCTTCCCTCACCTCAGAGGAATGAGCCAAACCTCAAGAGCTGCCCCAAGAGAATGTCCTGAGATGCTTCAAAGACTATTTTCAGAGACAGCTGGAGTCTTCCCTCAAACTAGGAAGCATTCTCTCCATATACCTCCTTTTACCTAAAATGACCAATTCTCTATGTGCAGACATGAGCAACCCGATTTTTAATGTGAGCCAGGCTGGTATCAGCTGAAGGGAAGCAGTGCTTCCCCTCCCCATTTCCAAAGTGCACTCCAGTTAGCTCTAGGTAGGCAGTCAGCTTGTCATTGCAGTTCATCTTGAGGAGTGCATAGTCTTATTCTTATTTGTACAGATGAGTGAGCTCTGGCTCAGAGAGCTTAAGTCATTTAAGTAGCTAAAGCAACAGAGCCCCTGACAGACTGACCCTGTCATTTAGACCCCAATCTCAAGGGAGTCCTCCAGGATGACACCGCCTTGCCTCTTTGCTAAGGAAGCCCAACCACTCTCTGACACAGACATGCTTATATATAAATGGTCTTCATTTCTCCTGTCTGTCCCCCACTCCAATTTATTGACAAAACATCACATACCAGCCCAGCCTGATGGTACAGTCACAAGCAAACTGAACTGCAGAATTGGAAGCCACATGGGCCACAGTGGGCTCAGATCCCCAGGTCAGCTTAAAAACATGAGGTAAAGGCATATGTGCAGGAGAGCATGGGGAGTTAGAGGGCCAGGGAGAGGATCGCAGTGATGAGCCCATGTCAAGGGTGTCTCTATCTTTCTCTCTCTCTCTCTCATGCTTGTATGATTGATCATGAATAAAATAAACTAAAAAAGTCTTCATACAGTGCATTTCATTTGAAATGTGGATTGTTATTTATGAGATTTGCTGCCACCTGCTGACAAATGGAAGAATAGCACTGAATGGAGACTAAACAGGTCCTCCAAACTGAGGAGGTCAGTGTAAGATTTACAGAGGAAGGGTTCCACCAAATGGCATATTGGTTACGTTACTGGACTCACACGTGGTTGACTGTGGTTTGAGTCCCAGACCCAGTGGCATGAAGCTCAGGCAAAGATGGGAAGAGAAAGGATACTGTCTCTGTCTCACTCTCCAGCGAGCACATACACCCTAAGGCAAAAACCTCTACACAAATGAAGAAGAAATAAGAGAGACTAGCAAATACCTTGTGAGGTAAACAGCCTACATTTCTCTGGCCTTGTAGTTGGATCACAGGACTCCCCACCTTGTCCCACACACTGGGTGGTCTGTGTGTGGCAATGACATAGCAGGTAATGCTGAGTAATCCTTGGTCCTGCTTCCTTGTTCACCTCACACTTTCCAGAGTCACCCTAATCGAATCCTTGTTGATACAAGGTATGTTTTGCTTGATGATAAACAAACATATACTGAAAAACACAATCCCTTTTACTGATTTGGGTCTCATGTTGAACACATCTACACTTTTAAAAGGTCGAAGTACCCAGGGCCAAAAGGTGGTGTGATGGTTAAGGTCATGGATTCCCACACAGCCAAGTGTGGTTGGAGTCCCACACCTGACAGCTTGAAAATCACACTGAACACGTGTGTGCATGTCCAAAATCCCAGGAGGAAAATGGAGGAATAGGGATTGGGGCATGGCCATTTCCCTGGTATGTGTGTATGTGTGTATGGGGAGTGATCTATCCCTGTCTCTTTGATAAGGCATTGCTTATCAAAAACTTTAAATAAATGAATAAATAAATAAATGGATCTGTCCAAGGTTAGGACAGATCCATTTAAATCAATGAATAAGGTGGGGCATCTCATCTACCCACCTCATTCTCAGACTCCACGTAGCCACCTCTATTCATAGCTTACTCTTTCCACTATGACCTTCAATTTATACAGATGAGAATTCTTTTTTCCTTTTATTTGTTTTACATGCATTCACTGTATGTCATCACAGCATACAAAATGAATTTCCCCATCCTGACCTGCAACAGCTCGCCTCCCTCTTGACTGTTCTTGCCTATTTCTTCTCTCTCAAGTCTCAGGCCTAAATTGGCAAATCAGGGTATAAAAAATTTGGAAAATCTGGGTATAAAATTGTCAAAATGGGAACCAGCAATTGATGTCATGGCTATGTCGCTGGACTCCCACATAATTGATTGTGGTTCGAGTCCTGGACCTGGTGGCTTAAACTCACACTGGGCACATCTGCGTGCGTGCCCAAGATCCTGAGAGGAGAATGGAGGAGAAGGGATTGCGGCGTGGCCATCCCCCCTAGGGGGTGATTTCTTGCTTTCTGTCTCTCTGTCTCTCTCTTTCTTTCTGGCAAGCGCACATGCCCTATAGGAAAAAACTCTCAAAAAGCTGAAATTCGGAAAGGTTAGTAAGCAGAAGACAGCACATGGAGAAGGCGCGTGAAGACTCACTCTGCATGAGCCACCCACCCCCCATGGCTGCATTATGGCTCTCCCCCGTGCCAAGGCTTCCACTTCTGGAACTACAAAAGCTAGACCCCACGCATCAACTCTTTGGGAATGGAGAAGTGAGTGGAGGAGGAAATATAGGAGCACGTTGGTGAGAAGGAGAGAGGGAAGGAAATTGAACTCCTTCCACCAATACAGGGAGAGATGTCCAGGGTACCCTGTCAAGAACCTGTAACTTTTCCTATACAGTAGTAGTGTTTGCTCTATATAGTTCTACTAATGCCATTATTCAATTATTGTATAGATTAAATAGGATTTTTTAACTACATTGAGAGAACTTTTATTTGTAACACCATATTTACAAGAATTTTTAAAAAGTTTTAAGTAAACGAATGTCATAACTTTTTATATTGTTAAATTATGGACAAGTACTTCAAATATTCCTATCACAGAGTCAAAAGAGTTTGCAATCATATTCTGTCAGAACTTGAATCATCAGATGGATGGATAAGATTCTGGGCAAGAATTGACAAGTGGTGCTGGGGCCAGCAGAGGCACAGTGGTTTCAGAACTGGGCTCCCACCTGGCACACTGTGGTTTGAGTACTGGACCCAGTGGCTTAAAATCACAGCAGGCATGCGTGTGTGTCCAAAATCCCAGGAGGAAAATGGAGGAGATGGAATTTAGGTATGGCCATCCCCCTTGGGGGTGATTTCTCACTTTTACTCTCATTATCTCTGATTCTCTCTGGCAAACACACATGACCTACCACCTCTCCCCCCAAAAAAAAAATTAAAAAAAAATAGAAAGAAATGATGCCAATGAGACCAGGGATGTGGTCTCATGTAGATCAGTCAGGGTCATTACTTCCTGGAGCAATTTATACTTTTTCACACCCTACTAAGCATCTCAGATATGTGGACCATTAGTTACAAAAGGAGTTATGTAACAGTGTGACATAGAGTAGAAAAAAATCCCCACTACTACTGAAATAGCTGAAAATTTACACCTTATTGTAGTGGGTCAGAATAATATCTTTACACTCTGGCTTTCAGAACTGCCATAGCATCCAATTAACTCCTCTATCATTTTTTCTCAAGCACAAATTGAATTGCAAACTTCTATTTATCTACTTTACACATACCAGGATATTTACTATGTTAAAAAAATGAAAAATAAAATGAATTGGTGAAGATGTGGAGAAGTTGGAAGCCTTGAGAAGTTCTAGTGGGAATGTAAAATAGTACAGTTGCGTTGGAAGACAGTTTGGCATCTCAAAGAGTAAAACATAGGGGCCAAAAGATGGTATAGTGGTTATGTTGCCGGACTCCAACATGGCCCACCATGGTTCAAGTCCTGGACCCAGTGAAACATTCCAGGCACATGTGCACATGTGCCCAAGATCCAGGGAGAAGAATGAAGAAGAGATTATGTGTGGCCATTCCCTCAGGTGGTGGTTTCTCATTTTCCCCCTCACTGTCTCTGTATTTTTCTCTCTCTGGCATGCACATGTATCCTAAGGCAGAAACTTCTTAAAAAAATAAAAAGAAGAAGTAAAACATAGAACAATCATGTGACCTACCAATTCTACTCTTTGGTATATAGCCAAAAGAATTGAAAGCAGGGTCTCAAAACAGATATTTGTACACCAGTATTCATAGTAGCAATATTTCCAATATCCAAAAGGTGAAAACAACCCACAATCCACCAACAGATGAATGTATAAACAAAATATACTATGCATATACAGTGGAATATTTTTCAGCTATAAATAGGAATAAAATATTGACATATACTATAGCATGGACGAACCTTGAAAACATGCTTGGTCAGACACAGGAGGTTTTCAAGCATGATCTGATTTATGCTTTCAGAAGATTTCTCTAGCTTCTGTATGGATATGGAGTCATCGGGGACAAGATACCAGTAGAAATCCAGGTTAGTGATGGTGGTGGCTTAGACTGTAACTGAGTCAAAAGAGAACCAAGTGACTCTGTATTGGACTTAGTCTGGGAGTCCCATCTTAATAGATTAACCCTTAGGCAAATCAGTCTCTAACTTCTGTCTTTGGCTTTCCTGATAATCAACCTTAAAGGACCTAACATTTCCCTCCCTCGCAGTGTAAGTGGTCTAATGCTTAACTAATGGAAGTTAACAATAAACTTGCTGAGTCTCTACAGATCCCAAGCTATGAAGACAGGGAGGAGGAAAATGCCACCAGCCACCTCCTGGATGACCAGCTGAGAAAATTTTATCAGCTTAAGCCCTGCAAAGTTACGCCTAGACCCTCTGCAGCTTCTGAATGAGGATCTAAGAGTTGTCTTGACTGACTCCATCTTGCTTCCTCATTAATCGTTGCTTATTTCTGAGTCCATTGTAGGAAACTTGAAACAGGTCAGAACAAGAAAAATATTTAATACTTGCAATAAAAATTGGCCCTCAAGCCAGAGACAATGACCAGATCTCATCATTTTACCTCAAGACATCGATTAACTTGCCCTTTTGTAGCTAGAAACATATACACATTGACCTGTTCTCCTATTTAACCTCTGTGCTCTACCCAGTACTTTGGAGATGGTTATGGACTCCAGTCCACTTTCTCTTCTGTGCTGGCCTCACTGAAATATCATACTTGTATTCCAAACTGTATAAATGGCCTTATTTTTATTTTCATATAAATTGTTAACTTAGAATCATTAATGAAATACAGGAAGCTTTTTGTTACTTTTGAATCACTGTTCACTGTTTGCCTTGATCAGCCTGAATTTTATTTCCAAGCTGGCTGTGCCTCTCAATATTTCATATGAAATGACCTAACAAGATTTTTAGTCACTGGAACCAGCAGATAGAATAATGGTAACATTGCTGGATTCCCACATATGTGAACACGATTCAAGTCCCAGACCGGCTTAGAATGCATGCCAAACACATGCCCAAAAGCCCTAGAAGAGAATGGAGGAGAAGGGAATTACCCCCCCCCCCGGGGGTAATTTCTTACTTTCTGTCTCTCTGGTGAGCACACACGCACTATAGCAAAAATCTCTCCCTAAAAAAAAAAAGATTTTTAGTCATCAGAAGGTATTTTGTTGTTACTGCAGCTTCACCCTTAATTATACTCAAGATTTCAATACTTACCAAGCTTGACATCATCTATAAAAAGCCACATTTTTGTCTAACCATAGATTATTTTCTTTAAAATGAATAAACTTAATTATTAATTTTAATAATATTTTAAAAACACACATTTATTAAGTATCTGTTCCATGCCAGGAATGATGTGAGAGGCAGGCTGGTGAAGACACGAAGCTGCCAGGACTCCTGCAGTGGCCTGAGAGGGGTACGTGGGAGACATGCCACACTGCAAGGGTATGATGGAGACCCACCTGGTATGCCCTGAGAAGACTCTGCTCTTGAATTACATGCAATTAATCAATTCCTCACACCCTCTGAAGGTAACAGTATTTCTATTTATTTAGAATTATCATAGAATTATTGTTTGTTTTTTTTAAGAAAATCTTATTGAGTTTTCATATTTACAGCTATTTTATACTAAATATATAAAATAACCATTTAATACACAACAGTAGATATGCTATAAATATAATTATAATAAATTGCTTTCATTTCAGATAAAATTATATTAAACTATCATACAAACCATTTAGCCTATCATATGTAAATATACTATATGTATAAAACTGTATTATATTAGTCATGGTTTTAGATAATAAATCATAAGTAATTCTTGAAAAATGCATTCTGCCACAAACTGTCAGTGCTAGAATTTCAGTTGACCATGGCTGTCAGCCCGACGAGGGTAGAAAACCTGGGAGTGTGGAGAAAGCAAGTGACCTGGTGTCTCCGTTATGCTTGCTTTGTTAAAGGGCTAAAATCCAGAGCTATGGCCAAGCTTCTCTGGAGGGAGAGGGAAGGGAAAAGAGGCAACTCTGGGAACTGGCAGCACTGCATCAAAGGCATCAGGGAGCCATGGTTTCCAGGGTATTTGTAGAAGGGAACTATCTTGACCTGTTTTGAAAGAGACTCCACCTGAGAAGACTTCCTGAGGAGAGAAGACAGAGAGATGCAGCAACTGTCCTGACCTCCTGGGAGTCAGAGTAGCTAAAATCAGAAGAAGCCAAGGAAAGGAATTTGTTTTTCTTTTTTTTTAATTAATTATTTACATTCATTCACTGAGTATTGTCACAGCATACAAAATATAATTTCCCATCCAGAATATGCTGTATAGTAGCTTAATCGTACATGTTATTGTCAATAATTTTCCACTTCTAGTTTCATATATATGTGTGTGTGTGTGTGTGTGTGTGTATATATATTTTTTAATATATATGTGTATATATATATTTTTCCCCCTATTTCTCACCCTCTGCCATTTCCTACCCTCCTCCCACACTATCTCAGGTGTCCACAGTTGTTTTCCATTTCTTTTCCCCCCACATTTTATTGATCCACAAAATTTCTTATATAGTCTAACTACTTTAAATAGTAAGCTCTGCTGATATATACATATCTATGAATACATGTCTGACTTAAGGCATGAAACTCTGAGTAGAATGAATATACCATAAGGTATCACCTAGCTGATGCTATATAGTTTACTATGGTCATTAATAATGTATTTTTACTATATTTTTTAATTTCAAGAAAAGCAGATTTAACTTTAATAAATCAAAGAGATGCTAAGGAAATATCCTAAAAACTTAAACCCAGGAAACAGGTTGGGGTTCTGTTCAAATAGTAGGTACATGCACCTATCGGCAGCTCAAGATAAGACAAAAATTCTTAAAACTGGAAAACAAAGCCTAGAAAAAATCAACAATGTTTTAGTCAAAAGTCATAAAATTCTATTTCACCAGTTCAGTCTCATGTACTTTATCTTTTGTTGTGATTCAGTTTTCCCAATAAAATTCTGGGATAGAATATTCAACTCCAGACTTGTTCCCACAATTAAGCGGGCCATTTTCTTAGTTTTTATTTTTGAGAGGTTTTTACTATAGGGCGTGTGCGCTCGCCAGACAGACAGAGAGACAGAGAGATAGAAAGTGAGAAATCACCCCCCAGGGGGGATGGCCACGCCACAATCCCTTCTCCTCCATTCTCCTCTTGGGATCTTGGGCACACATGCACATGCACCCGGCGTGAGTTTAAGCCACCAGGTCCGGGACTCGAACCACGGTCGACTATGTGGGAGTCCAGCGACATAGCCATTACACTAACTGCTGGTCCCGCCATTTTCTTAGTTTTTGAAGTCTTATTTCTGTGTGACTATATTTAATTTTCCTGGTATAGCACTCCCTGTAGAATTTCTCAGAGATCTGGTCTAGTGCTGGTAAATTCTTTCAGATTTTGTTTATCTGAGAATGTTCTTGTCTTTTCTTCTCATATGAAGGATAATCTTGCTGGATATAGTATCCGTGGTTGCAATTGCTTTTCCCTTAACACTTTGAATATATTTTCCCATTCGTTCCTCACTCGCATTGTTTCCAATTAGAGATCAGCTGTCGGCCTGATGGTATATCCTTTACAGGTAACTTGCCGTTTCTCTCTTGCCAATCTTAGTATCTTGTCTGTCTGTGGTTTTGGTCAATTTAGCTATAATGTGTCTTGGAGAAGATCTTGAGTTGATTCTATTTGGGGTCCTTTGTATTTCTTGGGACTGGATCTTGAAAGCTTCTCTAGGTTTGGAAAGATTTCTTGAAGGATTTCATGGAATAGATTGTCAATGCCTTTATGGGTCTCTTCCCCTTCTGGGATACCAATTATCTGGATGTTTGGACATTTGATGGTATCTAGTATTTCTTGTATAGTAGCCTCATGTTTTTGGGCAATTTTCTCAGTCTTCGTAGTGGATTTTTCTAGGCCAGAGATTCTATCTTTTACATCTGAGATTAAATTTTCAGTATGATCTAGTCTGCTTTTAATACTTTCAAGGGAGGTTTTGACTTCCTGTATTATAGTCTTCATCTGTAACAGGTCTATTTGATTCTTTTTTAAAGTGTGTAATTCTTCTTTTAGATTATGCAAGAATTTCCTCATTTCCTGAAGTTCATCAGCTCCTTTCTCCTGCTTCTTCAGCAGTTCATTGTCTCTCTTCTCTTCAATCTCTGTGAGTTTTGTCATCATGTAAATTCTAAATTCTTTACCAGACATTTTCGTGAATTTCATCATACTGTCTGAAGATGAAGAGGAGTTATTTTTCCTTGGAGGAGAGGTATTTTCTTGTTTTTTATTTGTTTGTTTTGTTTTTTTTTCATATTTCTTGTGACCCCGTGGTGATTTCTAGTCATCTGATGGATGGTGTGTTTCTTACAATTCTTGAAGTTCAGTCTGAGTGTTCAGAGGCATGCAGGAGGAGGTGATCTGCAATCTCTCTTCTGTTCCATTCTCACTCTTTGTGCATCAGAATCAGTGGGAATAGAGGAATATTGTGACCCTAACTGCATTCAGATGTTTAGATCCTGTTCACTTGGACCTGTCTAGACACGTAGTGAGTATAGGTAGAAATAAATGAAGGAAGAAATCTCAGCAGAAAATCTTCATTTTAAGTCTCTGAGAGCACTATTTCACAGCTGAAGTTCGGGATCCATGTGCCAGGGCAAGGAATTATATTGGGTTTTGCCAAGTGGGGTCTCCAAGATGTGTGAGTGATTGGATCATTATTCAACCATCTGCAGCACTTGAGTGGGCAGATTACACCTCTTCCAGTCCTAGGCAATATTTTTAGCTTCTCAACTCTTCCCATCACCTTACCATGAGCCCCAAAGAGCACAGGAAGTAGGATAAAAGGAGTATAGAAGCAAGATAAGTAAATAGAAAGGACATGAGCCATAGCTCAGGCATGCAGCAGGCCTCCTAGCTAGAGGGAGGAGAACCGAGGGAAAAGTAACACTGAAAATTAGATATGCCTTGGCATTTGTTTCTTTGTTTACCAAAGAGCACATGTGCTCAGCAGAGAGGGAGCGTGAGAAAGAGAGAGGGAAAGTGCGAAATCATCCTCCCCAGGGTGGGGGTAGAGGTGTGGCCACATCACAACCCCTTCTCTTCCATTCTTCTCTTGGGACTTTAAGCATTTATGCACGTGCATCTGACATGATTCTCAAACTGCCAGGTCTGGGATTCAAACCTTGCAGTCAGGCATATGGGATTTAGTTGCCTCAATCACCAAGCTACCTGGCTGGCTCCTGGCTTCTCATTTTGATATTGGACTTCTTAATATGTAAAAGTGACACAAAAAGCTATAAATTCAGTTAGAAATTCATCCAAAGGCAGAGTAAGATAATTCTAAAGAAAAGAATATGACACAGTGTTAAGAAAAGATCAAGCTACGGTTCTATTCTCTCAAGTTCAGATCACATGAGCGATTTGGGAAGTGAGCAGGGAAGCGAGGAACCAGCACTTAATGAAATCCTTCCTGCCTAACCTTTCTTAAGGAATTTCTTCATGTTCTCTTCTGTAGCCTAGTAATAGCTGACAGGTGATGGAGGTAGAACTGGGTCTGCATAGGAAGTCTGCACCTAACGTGCTCAAGCTTTGGCACCTCTACCAAATACACAGAGAACCCAAGAAAGGTCATGTTTCACATGTGGTTACAAAAGAACAGAATGGGTTTATGGAAGCTAAGTATTTTTCACCCAGGAATGCCTGACACCTAGGAAATGATAGTAGCAATTATTGCTTTTTTTATGAAAGCTACTTAACCACAATTTCATCATAAGCAGAATAAATGTTAAATTCACCAACTATGAGGTTAGGTGGTTGCATAGTAGTAAAATACAATATTTCATGGGGCGGACTCACTTGGGAAGGTCCCAGATATGCATCCAGAGAGCTTCCTGAGTGCACAGGGTACACATGCCCATGATCCATCACTTGCTGAGACTAGAGGTGATCACCACATGGAGACTGTTCAGGGTGCCGTCTTTATCTGTCTTTCTATCTCTGTTTCTCTCTCTATGTATCACTTATAAAAGAAGTAAATAAAATAAACTTGTAAAAATTCACCCAAATCTTTTCCTACACTATAAACTGAAACTCTACTCTTTAAATAGTAAGCTTATGTTTAAGAAGTTTAAGAAGTTGGAAAATAGCAAACTCAATTCCTGTCTCAGGCCCAAGAGAATCCATTAGGCAGGGGGGTCTTGCCTTCTACAACATATACAAGCATCTCTAATAATAGTTTCTTTCTTTTTTTTTTTTTTTTTTGGGAGAGGTTTTCGCTATAGGGCGCGTGCGCTCGCCAGACAGACAGGGAGAGACAGAGAGACAGAAAGCGAGAAATCACCCCCCAGGGGGGATGGTCACGCCGCAATCCCTTCTCCTCCATTCTCCTCTCGGGATCTTGGGCACGCACGCACACGCGCCCGGCGTGAGTTCTAAGCCACCGGGTCTGGGACGCGAACCGCGGTCGACTACGTGGGAGTCTAGCAACATAGCCATTACGCTAACTGCTGGTTCCCAATAATAGTTTCTTATTCAAATGTCTCATTGGTCTGACAGGATCTTAACTCAGAAAGCAATTGCCATCAGGTCCTTGTCATGGCCACACAGGAGCTCAGAAAGTTCAACGAGGGAAACGAATGTAAGTTGTTGATTTTAGCTGAATTTCATTAAAATAATGCTGGAAAGCATTATCGCAATATTTTTCAACATAGATAATAATCATATCATTATGCAAAAGCCAAACCTTCATATTCTATGTGTTTAATATATTCTAACTAGAAAAAGGCATCTTGATTGCCATAGCATAGGATCATCCACTGAATGTTGATACCATAATTGTTAGAATCCATTTCAATGAGCACTTGTTTCCTGGTATGAAAACTCTATGTGAGGTTTCTTTTTGTCTAAAGTTGGGTTCTTGAATTTTTAAATAGCAATGTGGTTTCTGATGAGAGGCAAAATGTCGGTGAGTCACCAAGACTTTCAACATAGTGCGAAGTTAATTTGGAAATGCAGACTGACATGATTATTTTGTTTGAAGAGAAATGCTATGTAGTGAAGAAGAGGAGTCACCTGCAGAGTTGAGAAATCTTTTTTGATTGATAATTTAGATTATAATTCATTCAACTAGAGATAGGCCTGATGGCCTGGTGGTTAAGAGAGCTGAATCCCACACGACTGACCATGTGGTTTGAATTCCATCTCAGCAGCTTGAAAAACTTCCCTGTGCTTGTGTATCCATGCCCTAGATCCAAACAGGATGAGGAAATGGAGGAAAAGGGCTTGAGATATAACTGCATCTCATTGGGGATTGCTTTCACCTTCTCCCTCTCTCTGTCTTTCTCTGGAGAGAGCATATGCCCTTTAGCAGATAAATAATAATAATTCATTCAATAAGAATTCATTGAGCTCTATTATATGCCTACAGACAAGTGCTTCAATCAAAAGCAGACATTGTTACATTTTTATATTTAAGCAAGCCATTTTCTGACATATTTGGATAAGGACCTTCCTGTAATATTTTTATATATCCCTTTGTTTGATGGCTCAAGCTATCAGAATGAAAATGTTTTAATTTTAGTTTCTAAATATTTGAAGAGATATTTGAGTGAGTGATAGTAACTTGTATCCTTCCCAGTCTCCAGAGTAGGTGACAGATAGGTAACTGACACTGTAGATTACAGGCCCAGCGTCCTGAAGACACCAGGGACAATGTCACAATATCTACTGCTACCCTCTAAATGAGAAGATAAGAAAAGGACATTGAAACAGAAAATAGAACTGGATAAATGAGATATAGTTATAAAAGTAAAAATAGAGAACCAGCAGCTAGTGTAATGGCTATGTCGCTGGACTCCCATGTAGTCGACTGCGGTTCGCGTCCCGGACCCGGTGGCTTAAAACTCACGCCAGGCGCGTATGCGTGCGTGCCTGCCCAAGATCCCAAGAGGAGAATGGAGGAGAAGGGATTGCGGCGTGACCATCCCCCCGGGGGTTGATTTCTCGCTTTCTGTCTCTATGTCTCTCTCTGTCTGTCTGGCGAGCGCACGCGCCCTATAGCAAAAAAAACTCTAAAAAAAAAAAAAAAAAAAAGAAAGAAATAAAGAAAAAAAGAAACTGAAAAAAAAAAAAGTAAAAATAGAGCAAGAGAGATGAAAGTGACAGCCCTATACACCTGAAAAAAAAATCATATGGCAACTGGCCTTTCCATTTTCAAATGGGTTGGTAATGGCATTCTATTGACTTTCATTTTATTTTTTAATTTATTTTTCTTTTTAGAGGTTTTTGCCTTAGGGCATGTGTGCTTGCTGGATAGAAAGAAACAGTGAGAGGGAAAGTGAGACCATCACCCACCTTGGGGTGATGGTCATGATACAATCCCTTGTCCTCCACTCTCTTCGAGGGATCTTAGGCATGCATGCACATGTGCTCAGTGTGAGTTTTAAGCCACCCAGGTCTGGAACATGAACTTTGGCTGGCCATGTGGGAGTCCAGTGATGTAACCAGTATGCCAATTGCTGACCCGTAGACTTTCAATTTAAATACAGTCATGCCTTGATTAAAAAAACAGGGATATGGTCTGAAAAATACATCACTAAGCAATTTTGTCATCATGTGAACATTACAGAGTGTACTTACCCAAAACTAGATGACACAGCTTATTGTAAAACTAAGCTCTATGATATAGCCTGCTATAATCTTATAGGACCAAGGACATATACAGTCTGCCATTGACTGAAAGTTGGTTATATGGTATATGACTTTCCTGGTGCAGTACATTCCAGCCTTCCTTTCCCTCAAAATTAATTAATTAAGTAAGGTAAAATTTCTATTGTCATATGTAGAAAATGACATTAAAATTATAGAGGCTACAGGTTATGAAGAGCACCCCAAAAATGTCTGAAAATATTGGCAAACTCATGAAGCAACTGAATAACTGAACAAAAGGCATCAAACCTCTTTCTGATCGATATCAGGTTTCAGGATCATCTCCGGTCTTTCTTCCTAAACTTCCTAAACTATCTAAAGTCAAACTCATTCATTCTGTAGACGGAAAAATAACCAACTATAAAAATTAATAATTAATAATTAATGTGATTTATTTCCAAGCAGAATATGAGTGACCTAGGTCCAGAGCAGAGGCATGCATGCCTTTCTCGGGGTGATTATGGACAGGGGTTCCTTTTATTTGATTTTGAGATTCGCAGACAAAATTATTGAAGAGATTTCCATTGGTCTGGCCCAAAGAGGCAGAAAATGTGGAAGTGGGGGCTTGTAGGTTATAGGTGGGTTTCACAATTTCTAGGTTTGTAATTGGAAGGGAAGATCTGTGTCTGGGGAAGAGATTCACAAAAAAATGCTTAATCCATATCTCAAGGAAAGGGACATTGTGTGCCTTGGGAAGAGGTTAACAAAACAATATGGTATAATCAATTGAATATACATCTCAAAAATACTATGCCAGGGACAGTATTTAGGAAGAATCCTGTTAAATGAGAAAAAAAATGGTCTGCTAATGTTTGTGGGCGTGACCCCTCCTAGGCCCTCTGGAAAGGACTTTGGAAAAATAGGAAAAAGCAGTCAGACTTCTGTTCACAGTCCCCCCTGTTGGCCAAAAATCATTCCTCTGAATGCATGTGTAGGCCACAAAATTGACAGGTCCCACGTTGCTAGGAAGGCTCATTCCTAGGAGTCAGGTCCCACGGTGATAGGAAGGCTCATTCCTGGGAGTCAGGTCCCACGGTGCTAGGAAGGCTCATTCCTGGGAGTCAGGTCCCACGGTGCTAGGAAGGCTCATTCCTGGGAGTCAGGTCCCACGGTGCTAGGAAGGCTCATTCCTGGGAGTCAGGTCCCACGGTGCTAGGAAGGCTCATTCCTGGGAGTCAGGTCCCACGGTGCTAGGAAGGCTCATTCCTGGGAGTCAGGTCCCACGGTGCTAGGAAGGCTCATTCCTGGGAGTCAGGTCCCACGGTGCTAGGAAGGCTCATTCCTGGGAGTCAGGTCCCACGGTGCTAGGAAGGCTCATTCCTGGGAGTCAGGTCCCACGGTGCTAGGAAGGCTCATTCCTGGGAGTCAGGTCCCACGGTGCTAGGAAGGCTCATTCCTGGGAGTCAGGTCCCACGGTGCTAGGAAGGCTCATTCCTGGGAGTCAGGTCCCACGGTGCTAGGAAGGCTCATTCCTGGGAGTCAGGTCCCACGGTGCTAGGAAGGCTCATTCCTGGGAGTCAGGTCCCACGGTGCTAGGAAGGCTCATTCCTGGGAGTCAGGTCCCACGGTGCTAGGAAGGCTCATTCCTGGGAGTCAGGTCCCACGGTGCTAGGAAGGCTCATTCCTGGGAGTCAGGTCCCACGGTGCTAGGAAGGCTCATTCCTGGGAGTCAGGTCCCACGGTGCTAGGAAGGCTCCATCCCTGGAAGTCAGGTCCCACGGTGCTAGGAAGGCTCCATCCCTGGAAGTCAGGTCCCACGGTGCTAGGAAGGCTCCATCCCTGGGAGTCAGGTCCCACGGTGCTAGGAAGGCTCCATCCCTGGTAGTCAGGTCCCACGGTGCTAGGAAGGCTCATCCCTGGAAGTCAGGTCCCACGGTGCTAGGAAGGCTCCATCCCTGGTAGTCAGGTCCCACGGTGCTAGGAAGGCTCATTCCTGGGAGTCAGGTCCCACGGTGCTAGGAAGGCTCCATCCCTGGAAGTCAGGTCCCACGGTGCTAGGAAGGCTCATTCCTAGTCATCAGGTCCCACGGAGCTAGGAAGGCTCATTCCTGGTAGTCAGGTCCCACGGTGCTAGGAAGGCTCATCCCTGGAAGTCAGGTCCCACGGTGCTAGGAAGGCTCCATCCCTGGTAGTCAGGTCCCACGGTGCTAGGAAGGCTCCATCCCTGGGAGTCAGGTCCCACGGTGCTAGGAAGGCTCATTCCTGGTAGTCAGGTCCCACGGAGCTAGGAAGGCTCATTCCTAGTCATCAGGTCCCACGGAGCTAGGAAGTCTCTTCCGTAGTATCAGGTCCCATTGTTACAGCAGTGGAATCCTGAGGGAAGGACATGTCTGACTCAATAGCCACTTGTCTCTGGGTGAAGGAAAAAGGCCTCAAAAGGAAGCAATTTTCAGAAGTATGAATGGCAAAAATGAAAAATACATATAAATAACAGCCGTTCGGTACAATAGAGATAAATGAGAAAACATTTTATTTCTATTATACACAGCAATTTAAGATAAACTTATAACTGAGTGTCATTTCAAGAGCATTAATCTCATAAATTGATGATTTTAACATATTAGTACCAATAATATGTAAAGATAAATAAGTAAATAAAAATTCAGTTGACAATGATCCTTACATAAACTGATATACCAGATAAGCTTTTATAAAAATGCATCTTTTGAGGTTTTCCAGGAGCCCTACTGGAAAAAAAAAAATGAATGTTTAGGTCTAAAAAATGTTTGAAAAAAAAACTACCTTAAGAAAATATCAGAAAACTCGATACAATATTGGGATACAACAGGATTATAAATCACTGAGTATATTTAACTAAGTTGACAATTATAAAAAAGTTACATAATTTAAAAGTCTATCCTTTAAAGCTCTATTTGTAATCAAATTTCACTGAATACACACATTAAACATAAAAATGTTTATTTCTTAAGCAAGTTACTAAGCTGTAGAGAAATCTTCTGCAGTATGTTTGTAATTAACTGAGAGATTAGTACTTCAAAAAAAAACAAACTTGGTTTTAAGTACAGGATGAAACATAACTTTTTAAATTTTTTTTTCTAGGAAAACATATATAGTGCTTTCTTTAATTTTAGCCAACTTATTATATAAAACTCAATCATAAATTTTTTTAATGAAATTTATTTTTAGTCTCTATTTTTGTCCTTGCAACTCAAATTTTAACCCAATATATCTTGACTTAGTATTTGTCCCTTTTTTCTAATTAAAAATGTATTTGTTTTAGTCATCTGGCTTTAGCACAAATACTTTACCATACAGTAATTTTTTACAAACAAAAACAAATTTTTTTTGAGAGGTTTTTGTTATAGGGCACATGTGCTCACCAGAAAGACAGAGAGAGACAAACAGAAAGTGAGAAATCATCCCCTCGGGGGATGGCCATACTGCAATCCCTTCTCCTCCATTCTCCTCTCAGGATATTGGGCATGCATGTACAAGCACCCTGTGTGTGTTTAAGCCACTGGGTCTGGTTCAGAACTCGAACTGTGGCCGACTACATGGGAGTCCAACGACATAGCCATTATGCCAACTGCTAGTCCCAACAACTACAAAAAATTTTTAACTCTTTTTTACTTTGGGTTAGATTGACTTCTGAATAGACTTTTAGGAACCTCCCTTCAGAAAATAAATAAGAGATGCTTTAACAAACTCTCACCAGAGACTTCCATTTACTGTCAAGCAAGACCACAGAACTGTTCCATCCTATTACCACAGATGGGCCCAGGTCACAATGGCATGTTATTTAATGAAGGTGTCAGCCATTTGTGTGACCCTATCTCTCTACCCATCCCAAACTAAGAAAGTCTTTTAGGTAAGATGGGCTGAAACAGTGTTTGGCTTTTAAATCTCCCTCAAAGGGTGTTACATAATATACTTTAATATAACCTTAATAACCTTTTATTTAGACTGTCCCCAAAAAAATGTTAAAAAGAATATTTTTATGCCTTACTTGTAGGTTTTTACTCAAATGAGACTTTGTTTTGTAACTTGTGTGTAGAATAACATATATTAGCCTTAATTTTTACCCTTTTGTAACCTTAATTTTTTTAAGAATTATGTAAGTTTAAAAAAGAATTATGTAAATAATTTGACCAGAGAGAGACAGAAAGGAGGCTGCCAGGTCTGGGATTTGAACTACACTCAGCCATGTGGGAACCCAGTATCTTAACCATTATTCTGCCTGCCAGCCCTCTGTCATTTTTTTTTAACAAAATATCCATAAGACTCAGAAACCAAGTAAAAAGCTTTACAGTTTATTTTAACCAATAGTAATTTAACATAGCATTAATTTCTTTTAAGATCTAAAATTACCTGAAAATTTTATAACATTGTACTTATAATAACCAGATTTATCTTAAAAACTTATGCCTGGACTATCCAAATATCAAAAGATACTAGAAAGTCAGTTATTTATTTCTCTATTAACTTTTTATAACATGTTAAATATGTATACCATATGGATATTGAATATTTACTTTAAATTGCTGATAAGTCTGAAATGTATTTCTACTAAATCAATAATACCAAAACAATTTTGTAGTTTGATTGGTAAAACCTAGGCTGACAATTATGAAGATATATTTAACCTTTATTTTTAAATTTGTAGTAGGTTTATTTACTTAAGTCACGTGAACTTGAAAGCATTTGGATTAAATGCTATGAGCGCTCTTTATTTACATGTCAAATTTAATAGAATTTCTTAAGGACTTTGCCACATAAACATAATGTACAACATATTTAAGTACAACACAAATGAACATATAAGAGAATTAAAAAGTGTCCCTGGGTTAAACTCACCCTTCATATCTGACTCTTGGCAACAGGAAGGCTGTTATCGTCCTCCTGATACTCCAGATATGCACCCAGAAAATTCACCACTGGAATGGGACATGGAATCAGCATCCAGGAAGAGCATCTACATGTGGATGCTAATTTCTTCAAAGACTACCCTGGACATGTGTGATGAGATTTAACTCCTCACATGAGATATGTAAGTGCAGGAAAAGAAAAATCCAAGAAACCCAAACAAAGAGACTAGATACTAATGACAGACCTGCCCCTGCTAATTTTTTTTTTTTTTTAATTAATCTCCAGGTTAAATGTCAAATACCTAACCTCATGTCCAAGGTAGTCGGCCTTCTCTGGTAGCTGCCTACCCATATGCCTTTCAGGTTTGGGGGCAAATCTCCTCCCTATTAGAAATGTTTACTTTTATATTTTTTTAAATATATATAGATCTTGTAGATCAATTTTTCTTCCCATAGCAGCACACCTATTAGAGGACTCAACCCCTAAAAGCTCCTTTGAGCAGCAGTTAAGTTTGTCAATGACCCGGCATTTCTCAATATGAAAGCCAGCCATTCTGCAAGCTGCTGCTCTTACATAATCTTCTCAGAAGCTGAACCAGCCTAATTAAAAAACAAAACAAAACCCCAGAAACAGATAAGAGAAAAAAAAAAAAAAAAAAAAAAAAAAAAAAAAAAAAAAAAAAAAAAAAACCTCTCAGTTTTCCATTGGCAATCTATTTTCCAGGACTCACTCCCTGTCTGTGAGCTCTGATATTTCTTCCCTCTGTTCACTCTCTATTTCAGTATTTCTTCTGAGACCATGTCTCTATTACCTCATGAGCATGGGACAAAAGAATTAATTCACTGTTTCTGTACTGGGTGCAGGGCCCATGCACCCCAACCTCCTGCATCATTATCTTAAAACTAAGAATCCAACTTGAAAAGGGCTAAGACTGGGGAAAAAAAAAGAAAAAGGAAAACAAAAACAAACTTTTCTAAGGGGCTTGGAATCCAAGGTTCATTTATATTGTAATGATCCACAGCGAAAGTAAAACTTAGGCTTTGGTTACAGTAAAAAAAATAAATGAGACAAAGGCTGAGAGAAGACTACCACCAAAATATAAACACAGGTCTTAAAGGAATAATAAAATTTTAAGATGTTTGGGAACCAGCAGTTAGCATAATGGCTATGTTGCTGGACTCCCACGTAGTCGACCACGGTTCGCGTCCTGGACCCGGAGGTTTAAAACTCACGCCGTGTGTGCGTGCGTGCCCAAGATCCTGAGAGGAGAATGGAGGAGAAGGGATTGCAGCGTGACCATCCCCCCTGGGGGGTGATTTCTCGCTTTCTGTCTCTATGTCTCTCTCTGTCTGTCTGCCGAGCACACGCGCCCTATAACAAAAACCTGTCAAAAAAAAAATTTTAAGATGTTTTACAAGATAGAAAATTGCTGTTTGCTAGCAAAAGGAAAACAAAAGGGAAAAAAAAAAAAGACCTCAGACCTACTGCTGCCAGAAAACTGATGATTGTTTTCTACTAAAATAGGAAATGTTATCTAAGACTTTGTAAATCAAAGAGGTCCACCAGGTGAACACACACTCTAAAACTAGTTAAGTACATGACCAACTCAGTAGAGACTTATGCGCTTAAACAAAAATACAAAAATTAAATAAAAACAAAACTCTAGGAGAATGGGCCTTTCAGCATGAGCTGTCCAGCTCTTTGCTCCTGCCTGTAGCAATAAGATTAGCCTTCCCTTCTTCCTATTGTCGATGGGAAAAATAAGCAACTGTAAAATTAATAATTAATAATTAATGTGGTTTATTTCCAAGCCAAATATGAGTGACATAGGCCCAGAGAAGAGACATACATGCCTTTCTCAGGGTGATCTTGTACAGAGGTTCCTTTTATTTGTTTTTGAGATTGACAGACATCATTTAGTGAAAAGATTTTCCATTGGTCTGGCCCAAAAAGGCGGAACATGTAGAAGCAGGTGCTTGTAGGTTATAAGTGGGTTCCACAATTCTTAGGTTGGTGATTGAAAGGGAAGATCTGTGTTTTAATTAAAGAAAGGCTTAATCTACACCTCAAGGAAAAAGGAAGTTCTGTTGTTAGGGCGCCGGCCGCCTGGCTTGGCGCACTTTCTGTCCAGAGGATATGTGACCCCCCAATCAACTACAAGAGTCGGTTCTTGATGCAAAACGCAAGAGGTTTTATTTTTCCAGCCGGCTGGGGTCCAAGCAAACACCTGACGCAGCAGGCCTGAGCGAGGACCCCGTTTTTAGGGTTATAGGTCTTTTTATAAGCAGGAGAAGGTATGCGGAAGTTTAACTAACGGGTAGTTCATTTCTAGGGGGAAGAGTGGCAGTCGTGTGACACACGTGCATGGGTTGTCTTTCTAGTTCCATGTCCACATTCCATTTGCTCCGTTCCTGGAGGTTTGCATAATTAAGTCTGTCAGGGCAGTTTATCACAGGGGCAGTTTATCACAAGGGCGTCCGGCAAAAGCAAAGGTTAAATTTTATCTCTACAGAGCAGAAAGACATAATTTAAAGTTATTCTTACACTGTGTCTTGGGAAGAGATAAGCAAAAGAATATACTGTAATCGGCAGGAGGTAGGAAGAATTCTGTTAATAGAAAATAAATGGCCTGTTAATGTTTGTGGGCATGACTTTCCCAGCCCCTTTTGAAAAGATTTTGGAAAATAGGAAAAGTAGTCAGGTTTCTGTCCACAGTCCCCCCTGTTGGCCAAAAATAATTCTGCTGAATGCATGTGTAGGCCACAAAATTGACAGGTTCCACGGTGCTATGAAGGTTCCATTCTTAGTAGTCAGGTCCCACAGTGCTGGGGAGACTTATCCCTAGGAGTCATGTCCCTCAGTCTTAGGGAGGCTCATCCTTAGTAGTCAGGTCTCACGGTGCTAGGGAGACTCATCCCTAGGAGTCATGTCCCATGGTGTTAGTGAGGCTCATCCCTAGGAGTCATGAGGGAAGGACATGTCTGACACAATAGCCACTTGTCTCTGGGTGAAGGAAAATGTCAGGCCTGAAAGTTCATTTGGGGAGGGAAACAATTTTCAGAAGTATGAATGGAAAAAAAAAAAAAAAGAAGTATAAATAACTTGACAGCAGTTCAGTACAATAGAGGTAAATGAGAAAACAATTTTTGTAATTTAAGGTAAACTTATAACTGAGTGTCATTTTAAGAGCATTAATCTCATAAATTAATGATTTGAACATATTAGTACCAATAATATGTAAAAAATAATAATTACAGTTGACAAATAATCTTTACATAAACTGATATACCAGATTAGCTTTTACAAAAATGAGATGCATCTTTTAAGATTTTCCAGAAGCCCTACTGGAAAAACCCAAAAAAGGAACGTTTAGGTCTAAGAAAATAATGTTTGGAAAAAAGAGAAAGAAAAAGAAAAGTTATATTAAGAACATGTCAGAAAAACTCAGTACAGTATTGGGTTACAACAGGATTATAAGTAACAGAGTATAATCATAAAAAAGTCCAGTGACATAGCCATTACGCTAACTGTTGGTCTCAACAACAACAACAACAATAAAATTCTTTTTTTTTTTTTCTGTTACTTTGAATTAGATTGACCTTTGAAGATTTTTGGGAAGCTCCCCTCAGAAAAGAAAAAAAAAATGAGATATGCTTTTAAAAAACTCTGACCAGAGCTTTGTATTTACTGTCAAGCAAGTCCACAGAACTGTTTCATCCTATTACCACAGATGGGCTTAGGTCACAATGGCATGTTATTTAATCAAGGTGTCAGCCATTTGAGTGACCCCACCTATCCTATACTAAGACAGCCTTTGAGGTAAGATGGGCTTTAACAGTTTTTGGCTTTTAGATCCCTCTCTAAGGGTCTTACATAATACATTTAAATATAACCTTAATAACATTCTATTTAGATTGTCCCCACAAAAAAATGTTAAAAAGAAAAATATTTGTATGTCTAACTTGTACATTTTTACTCAAATGAGATTTCAATGTTTTGTAACTTTGTATGTAGAATAACATATATTAACCTTAATTGTTACCCTTTTGTAACCTTAATAATTTTGTTTTAAGAACTATGTAAAACTCTACCAGAGAGAGAGCAGGAAAGGAGGCTGTTAGGTCTGGGATTTGAACTACTTTTATCCATGTGGGAGCCCAGTATCTTAATAGTTAGTCATTTGGGAGCCCAGTATCTTAACCATCATATCACTTGCCAGCCCTCTTAACCTTGAAATTTTTTTATAAGTAAGCAATTTGACTTGTCATTTATTTTTAATAATTTTTCTATTAAGACAAATAACTCTTAAGAGTCAGAAACCAAGCAAAAAACTTTACAGTTTAAATTAACCAATAGTAACTTAACATAGCATTAATTCCTTTTAAGATCTAAAATTACCTGAAAATTTTATAACATTATACTTACAATAACCAGATCCTAAAATCCTATGTCTGGGCTATCTGAAATACCAAAAGATACTGGAAAGTCAGTTACTTATTTTTCTATTTAACTTTTTATAACATGTTAAATATTTAGACCATATAGATATTAGATATTTATCTTAAGTTGTTGATAAGTCTGAAATTTATTTTTACTAAGTCAATAATACCAAAACAATTTCATAGTTTGATTGGTAAAACCTAGGTTGACAATTATGAAGTCATCTTTAACCTTTATTTTTAAATTTGTAGTAGATTTATTTACTTAAGTCACGTGAACTTGAAAGCATTTGGATTAAATGATGAGCATTCTTTATTTATGTATCAAATTTAATAGAATTCCTTAAGGACTTTGCCACATAAACATACCATACAACATATAAGTACAACACAAATGAACATATAAGAGAGTTAAAAAGTATTTCTGTGTTAAATTCACCCTTTATATCTGACTCTTGGCAACAGGAAGGTTATTATCATTCTCCTGATATCCCAGTCCTCCTGATACCCCAGATACATACACAGAAAATTCACCACTGGAATAGGACAGGGATAACACCCAGGAAGTGCATCTACATATGGATGCTAATTCCTTCAAAGACTACCCTGGCCATGCGTGATGAGATTTAATTTCTCATCTGAGATATGTAAGTGCAGGAAAAGAAAGAAAAAAATTAAAAAACCAAAACAAATAAACTAGATACTAGATACTAAGGATAGACTCATTCCCTGCCTGGGAGCTCTGATATTCTTCCCTCTCTTAACTCTCTATTTCAGTTTTTTTTTCTGTGACCATGTCTCTATTTCTTTATGAGCATGAAACAAAGGGATTTATTTACTGTATCTGTACTGGGTGCAGGGCCCGTGTACCCCAACCTCCTGCATCCTTCTTAAAACTATGAATCCAACTTGAAAAGGGCTAAGACTGGGATGAAAACAAACAAACAAAGCAAAGCAAAACTTTTCTAAGGGGGCTTGGAAATCCAAGATTTATTTACATTGTAATGACCCACAATAAAAGAAAAACTGAGACTTTGGTTATGATTTAAAAAAATAATGAGACAAAGGCTTAGAGAAGAGTACTACTGAAAATATAAAGGTTTTAAAGGAATAACAAAATTTTAAGATGTTTTACAAGATAGAAAATTGCTGTCTGCTAGCAAATGGGAAAAGAAAGAAAAGACCCCAGGCATATTGCTGCCAGAAAACTAATTTGTTTTGTGCTAAAGTAGAAAATGTTATCTAGGACTTTGCAAATAAAAAAAAAAAAAAAAAAAAAAAAAAAAGCCCACCAGATAAACACACCCCTAAAACTGATAAAGTACATGATCAAACTTAGTAGAGACTTATGCACTTGAACAAAAATATGAAGATTACATAAGACAAAACTCTAGCAGAAATGGCCCCTTGTAGCATGAGCTGCCCTGTTCTTTGCCCCTGCACTTAGCAACAAGACTAGGCTTCCCTTCTTCCTATAGATTCATTATGATGACTACTCTGCTAAATGTGTATCTTTCCAAAGTTTATTTCTAGTAAGAGAAAGAATATGAAAAGACAGAAATTGTCCGGACAAGGAGAGTTTTGAGTGCCTTTTTAATAATTTCAGAAGCAGCTTCTTATATTTTTTTTTCTGAGATAGTCTCAAATATATTCTTGTTAACTTTTAAAAGGAGTTAATTTTGTCATCTCTTTTTTTATAAGTATTTTTATACTAATAGCATAGTAACCTCATTGTTTTTAATGAAATACAGATTTTGTTAATTTAGTGTGCAAAGATTTATCATAGCTTCTGCCTGATAAAATTTTTTTTTTTTGGAGAGGTTTTTGCTATAGGGCACGTGCGCTCGCCAGACAGACAGAGAGAGACAGAGAGAAAGAAAGCGAGAAATCACCCCCCAGGGGGGTGGTAATGCCACAATCCCTTCTCCTCCATTCTCCTCTCGGGATCTTGGCCACGCACGCACACGCGCCCGGCATGAGTTTTAAGCACCAGGTCAGGGACGCAAACCGTGGTTGACTACGTGGGAGTCCAGCGACATAGCCATTACGCTAGCTGCTGGTCCCCCTGCCTGATAAAATTTTAACCAAGATCACCTTTTTAGTTTTTCCCATTTACCTAAATATCTGCAGGTCAAGGTGCCATAGATGTCATAAAGTTAGCAGTGGTGTCCAAAGGGCGTCGTCCTTTTTGCCCTTTAGAACCGTACATGTCTTTCCTTTTTTATTTTTTTTTAATCCATTTTTTAAAAGGAGAAACTGGCCTGTGTAAATCTAAGGAGTTTAATGTGGTGGATCAGCGTGCTGCTTTTTTTGAGCATCTCTCCACTAAATGTCACTCTAGTGTCGAGATCACTCATCTTACGTGTCTCAGTTCCCTTCAAGAGCCTAGCACTCTTGAAGGGGGCCCAAAACGCTTGAGTGGTCAGCTCTTATTCTGCATTTACTGGATGGGCTTGTTATTGTTGTGCTTGGGATTCCCTATAGGGCCTCTACTAGTCCTAAGAGGATGAAATCTTCCTCCCTCCAGACACTCCCAGCATGGCTCCCAGTCCCCTGGGGAGCCTACCTAGCAGGGAGGAGCAAGTGCCCTTTTCTCTTTGGAGCTGAGATACTCAGTCTCCCATTTGCCTATGAATAAGACAGTTCAGTTTCTCCAGTGCAAACGCATAGCAACCAAATGAAGCAGTTCAAGAAGGCAAAGGTGAAAGACCCCTTAGAACCCTTACCTTTTTTTTTCTTTCCTTTTTTCTTTTTTCCCCATAACTAATGTACTTCCATACTTTTAGTTTCTTAAATACTCACTCAAAGAGGAAACTAAACACTGCACCTTGCTCAGAGAGCAAACTGTAGCCCCCTGCCTGAGGAGCGCAGGAACCATGAACCCCCTGCCCGAGGAGAGTGCAAAACCATGACTCCCCCTGCCCACGACCCCTAGCTTGAAGAGTGTGCAAACTGTGACCTCTCTCCTGAGGAGCACAAAAACCAGGACCCCTAGCCCCCGACCCCTCACCGGAGGAGCACACAAAACTGTGACTACCTCACCTGAGGAGCACGCAAAATCGGGGTTACCCAAAACAGACAAACAAACATAAGACAGATGAACAAGCAAACCACCTTAGAAATAAACCAGACTGAGCCCTTCTTCAAGAGAAAGCCTGCTCAATGGCTCCTGAGATCTAGACATGCTGGGAGAAAGGAAGATGTCCCACTCCTAACTGGGCCTCCAGCATACAAAACCCACGTGAACAGCCCTTTTTCAAGAGAAAGCCTGCTCAATGGCTCCTGAGATCTAGACATGCTGGGAGAAAGGAAGATGTCCCACTCCTAACTGGGCCTCCAGCATACAAAACCCACGTGAACAGCCCTTCTTCAAGAGAAAGCCTGCTCAATGGCTCCTGAGATCTAGACATGCTGGGAGAAAGGAAGATGTCCCACTCCTAACTGGGCCTCCAGCATACAAAACCCACGTGAACAGCCCTTCTTCAAGAGAAAGCCTGCTCAATGGCTCCTGAGATCTAGACATGCTGGGAGAAAGGAAGATGTCCCACTCCTAACTGGGCCTCCAGCATACAAAACCCACGTGGTAGGAAAACCCCTTTCATATCTCCTGTCTCTGAATCAATCTTTGTCTCTCTCTACCTCTCACTCTCTCTCTCTCTCTCTCTCTCTCTCTCTCTGTCTGACTGTCTGTCTGTCTGTCTTTTTTTTTTAATTTTTGCTTTTTAGAATTTTTTAAGGTGAGGCTTCTTACAGGGCCCTTTGGCCCCTCCCTCCTAGGCCTTTGTTTTGTTAATAATCCCCTCTGCTCCTCCCAGAACAGCCCTTCTTCAAGAGAAAGTCTGCTCAATGGCTCCTGAGATCTAGACATTTCTAATTTTTTATTTTTATTGAAATTTTTTTAATATTAATTTTTCTTTTTTAGATTTATTCCAAAGCTTTTCTCTTTTTTTTCTCTGTTTCTTGTCTGTTTTTTTTTTTGTTGTTGTTGGTATTGTTTCCCTCTCTCTGCTTCCTTTTCTGCACACTTCCCAACCCTCATATTAAACTTCAAAAGTTTGGGAAGAAACCAACCATCCACCAGATGACTAGAAATCGCTGCAGGACCACAAGAAATATGGAGAAGCAGGAAAATGCCCCTCCTCCAATTGAAACGGATAGCTCCTCTTCATCCACACACAGTTCAAGGGAATTCATGGAAATGTCTGATAAACAATTCAGATCATTCATAATGGCAAAGCTAACAGAGATCAAAGAGAAGAGAGACAAGGAACTGCTGAAGGGGAAGGAGAAAGGAGTTGAAGAGTTCTAGGAGGTGAGGAAATTCATGCAAGATCTAAAAGAGGAGTTTCACACTTTACAAAAGAATCAGATGGAGCTGTTAGAGATGAAGGATATAATACAAGAAGTCAAAATCTCCCTTGAAAGTATTAAAAGCAGACTAGATCATTCAGAAAATGAATCTCTAATGTAGAAGAGAAAATGGCTGGCCTAGAAAGGTCCACCATAAAGACTGAGAAAATGGCCCAAAACTTTGAGAATAATATGCAAGAAGTACTAGATACAATTAAATGTCCAGGGGCGGCAGGCGGGGGCTCCGCTCCGCGTGCCGGCGCGTAGGGGTGGGGAGGCGGGTGTGGGGGCTCCAATCCACGTGCTGGGGTGCGGGGTCAGGGCGCGGGGGCTCCGCTCCACGTGCCCTGTCTGGAGGTCTGGCCCGACGGGCTCTGCCCCACGTGCCGTGGCCGGGGCTCTGTCCTGTGTGCCATGGCCGGGGTCTGCTCCGCGTGCCTTGGCCGGGGTCTGTCCCACGTGCCGTGGCCGGGGCTCTGCCCCATGTGCCGTGGCTGGGGCTCTGACCCCGCGTGCCTTGGCCAGGGTCTGTCCCGCATGCCGTGGCCGGGGCTCTGACCCCGCGTGCCGTGGCCGGGGTCTGCCCTGCGTGCCGTGGCAGGGGCCCTGTCCCGCGTGCCGTGGCTGGGGTCTGCCCCGTGTGCCGTGGCCGGGGCTCTGCTCCGCATGCCCTATCTGGAGGTCCGGCCCGACCGGGACTCTGCCCCGCGTGCCGTGGCCGGGCTCTGCCCCCGCGGGCCGTGGCCGGGTTCTGCCCCGCGTGCCTTGGCCGGGACTCTGCCCCGCGTGCCTTGGCCGGGACTCTGCCCCGCGTGCCGTGGCCGGGGTATGCCCCCGCGTGCCGTGGCCGGGGTCTGCCCCGCGTGCCGTGGCCGGGACTCTGCCCCGCGTGCCTTGGCCGGGGTCTGCCCCCGCGTGCCGTGGCCGGGGTTCTGCCCCGCGTGCCGTGGCCGGGGTCTGCCCCGCGTGCCGTGGCCGGGGTTCTGCCCCGCGTGCCGTGGCCGGGGTCTGCTCCCGCGTGCCGTGGTCGGGGTCTGCCCCGCGTGCCGTGGCCGGGACTCTGCCCCGCGTGCCGAGGCCGGGACTCTGCCCCGCGTGCTTTGGCCGGGGCCTGCCCCGCGTGCCGTGGCTGGGGCCCTGTCCCGCGTGCCGTGGCCGGGGTCTGCGCCCACGTGCCGTGGCCGTGGTCCTGTCCCCGCGTGCCGTGGTCGGGGTCTGCCCCCGCGTACCATGGCCTGGGTCTGCCCCCGCGTGCCGTGGCCGGGACTCTGCCCCGCGTGCCGTGGCCGGGTCTCTGCCCCGCGTGCCGTGGCCGGGGTTCTGCCCCGCGTGCCGTGGCCGGGGTCTGCCCCGCGTGCCGTGGCCGGGGCTCTGCCCCCGCGTGCCGTGGCCGGGGTCTGCCCCCGCGTGCCGTGGCCGGGGTCTGCCCCCGCGTGCCGTGGCCGGGACTCTGCCCCCGCGTGCCGTGGCCGGGGTCTGCCCCGCGTGCCGTGGCCGGGGCCTGCCCCGCGTGCCGTGGCCGTGGCTCTGCCCCGCGTGCCGTGGCCGGGGCTCTGCCCCCACGTGCCGTGGCCGGGGCTCTGCCCCACGTACCGTGGCTGGGGTCTGTCCCGCGTGCCGTGGCCGGGGCTCTGCCCCCGCGGGCCGTGGCCGGGATCTGCCCCGCGTGCCGCAACCGCTGATGGCCGTCTCTGCTTTCCTGAGCCGCGTTCCTGAAACTGTGTTCCATGGAGATTCACCTACATTTGCGGGGCTGCACGAGACCCACCCTTGGCCCAGCCCTGAGTGCAGTCTACGTTTCCTATTGTTGGGAACTTTATGATCTGATAATTGGAAAAAAAAATCATGTTTATCATAAAAAATAATTAGAATAATAATAATAATGATTGGGGGAAACATAGGAAAGATATTGAATGTTGAAGCGGGGAGATTAATGTCTTTGTACTGACTGACATGCATGGCATTCCCTTTTGAAAAAGCAATGTAATACGCTGTAAAGTTATATGTAATTCAATGTAATAAAAAAATAGATAATAAAAAAAAAATAAAAAAAAAAATAAACCAGACTATCTACCAAAATTTTGGGAGGTCCGAGGCCAGAGGACTTACTGAATCTCCCCTGAGGAGAGGCTCAGAGCTGGAGAGGGCACAAAGGGCCCACTGCTGGTACCAAGCACTGGGTTCGAAGTGTCCCCTCAGTAGATCTCCGGTTCATCTCTGGTCCCATCTGGGTTGCCATCTTGTCGATGGAAAAATAACCAACTGTAAAAATAATAATTAATAATTAATGCGTTTTATTTCTGTGGACAGAAGTCTGACTACTTTTTCTATTTTCCAAAAGGGACTGGGGAAGTCATACCTATAAACATTAACAGACCATTTATTTTCTATTGACAGGATTCTTCCTACCTCCTGTTCCTGGCATAGTATCTTTGAGATGTAGATTTCAACTGATTACATTGTATTCTTTTGCTTATTTCTTCCCAAGACACGGTACTTCCCTTTTCCTTGAGATGTAGATTAAGCCTTTCTTTAACTAAGACAGAGATCTTCCCTTCCAATCACCAACCTAAAAATTGTGGAACTCACCTATAACCTACAAGCCCCCCCCCCCCCACTTCTACATGTCCCACCTTTTTGGGCCAGACCAATGGAAAATCTTTTCCCTAAATGTGTCTGTCAATCTCAAAAGCAAATAAAAGGAACCTCTGTACATGATCACCCCGAGAAAGGCATGTATGCCTCTTCTCCGGCCTAGGTCACTCACACTTGGCTTGGAAATAAACTGCATTAATTATTAATTATTAATTTTACAGTTGGTTATTTATTTTCCGTCGACAAGATGGTGACCATGAAGGAACTAGAGATGAACTGGAGATCTTCTGAGGGGACACTTCGAACCCGGTGCCTGGTACCAGCAGTGGGCCCTTTGTGCCCTCTCCAGCTCCGAGCATCTCCTCAGGGGAGATGCAGTAAGTCCTCTGGCCTCGGACCTCCCAAAATTTGGTAGACGGTCTGGTTTATTTCTAAGCTAGTTTGCTTGTTTGTCTGTCTTATGTTTGTTTGTCTGTTTTGGGTAACCCATGTTTTCGCGCCCTCCTCAGGCGAGGGGTCGGTCGCAGGTGAGGGGTGTGTGGTTCTCACACTCCTCAGGTGGGGTTCCCGGTTCTCGCGTGCTCCTCAGGCGAGGGGTCGGTCGCGGGGGAGGGGTCTCGGTTCCCGCGCTCCTCGGGTTGGGGCTCCCAGGTCGCACGTGAGGAGTCCCGGTTTCTGCGCTGAGTCGCAGGGGGGGGGGGGTCGCGTTTTTGCAGGCTCCTTCGGCGGGGAGTGGTGGTTCTTGAGCTCCTCAAGCAGGGGGCTAGTTTGGTCTCTGAGTAAGGTGTAGTGTTTTGTTTCCTCTTTGAGTAGTTAAGAAACTAAAAGTATGGAAGTACATTAGTTAAAAAAAAAGAAAGAAAAAAGAAAGAAAAGAGGGTTCTAAGGGGTCTTACACCTTTGCCTTCTTGAACTGCTTCATTTGGCTGCTATGTGTTTGCACTGGAGAAACTGAACTGTCATATTCATAGGTGGATGAGAGACTGAGTATCTCAGCTCTGAAGATAAAGAGCACTTGCTCCTCCCTGCTAGGTAGGCACCCCAGGCAACTGGGAGCCACGCAGAGAGTGTCTGGAGGGAGAAACACCTACAGGGAATCCACGCACAATAATAACAGGCCCATCCAGTAAACGCAAAATAAGAGCTGACCACTCAAGCGTTTTGGGCCCCCTTCAAGAGTGCTAGGTTCTTGAAGGGAACTGAGACATATAAAACGAGTAATCTCGACACTGGAGTGACATTTAGTGGAGAGATGCCCCAAAAAAGCAGCACGCTGGTCCACCACATTAAACTCCTTAGATTTACACAGGCCAGTTTCTCCTTTTAAAAAGTGGATTAAAAAAAAAAAAAAAGGAGGAAAGATATGTACAGTTCTTAAGGGCAAAAAGGACTACCCCTTTTGAACACCAGCTAACTTTATAATGTCTATGGCACCTTGACCTGCAGGCATTTAGAAAAATGGGAAAAATTACAAAAGGTGATCTTGGTTAAAATTTTATCAGGCAGAAGCTTCAATAAATCTTTGCGTGCTAAATTAACAAAATTTGTATTTTGTTAAAAAAAAAGAATGAGGTTACTACGTTATTAGTATAAAAATACTCATTGAAAAAAGATGACAAAATTAACTCCTTTTAAAAGTTAACAAGAAGGGAACCAGCAGTTAGCGTAATGGCTATGTCGCTGGACTCCCACGTGGTCGACCGCGGTTCGCGTCTCGGACCCGGTGGCTTACAACTCATGCCGGGCGCGTGCGTGCATGCCCAAGATCCCGAGAGGAGAATGGAGGAGAAGGGATTGCGGTGTGACCATCCCCCCTGGGGGGTGATTTCTCACTTTCTGTCTCTATGTCTCTCTCTGTCTGTCTGGCGAGCGCACGCGCCCTATAGCGAAAAACCTCTCCAAAAAAAAAAAAAAAAAAAAAAAAAGTTAACAAGAATTTATTTGAGACAATATATATAAATAAAAGAAGCTGCTTCTGAAATTATTTTAAAAAGGCGCCTCAAACTCCCCTTGTCCGGACAATTTCTTTTTTTCCTTATTCCTTCTCTTACCAGAAATAAACTTTGGGGAGATACACATTTAACAGATTAATCACCATGATGAATCTATAGGAAGAAGGGAAGTCTAGTCTTGTTAAGTACAGGAGCAAAGAGCAGGGCAGCTCATGCTACAAGGGGCCATTTCTGCTAGAGTTTTGTTTCATGTAATCTTTGTATTTTTGTTCAAGTGCTTAAGTCTTTGCTGAATTTGATCATGTACTTTATCAGTTTTAGAGGGTGTGTTCATCTGGTGAGCTTCTTTTTGATTTGCAAAAGTCCTAGACAACATCTTGTTTTAGTACAAAACAAATCATCAGTTTTCTGGCAGCAATAGGCCTGGGGTCTTTCTTTCCCTGTTTGCTAGCAGACAGCAATTTTCTATCTTGTAAAACAACTAAAATTTGTTATTCCTTAAAAAACCTGTATATTTTTTAGTGATAGTCTTCTCTCAGCCTTTGTCTCATTATTTTTTTATCATAACCAAAGTCTCAGTTTTTCTTTAACTGTGGGTCATTACAATGTAAATCTTGGATTTCCAAACCCCCTTAGAAAAGTCTTGCTTTGTTTTGTTTTGTTTGTTTTTATCCCAGTCTTTGCCCTTTTCAAGTTAGATTCATAGTTTTAAGAAGGATGCAGGAGGTTGGGGTACACATGTCCTGCAACCCAGTACAGATACAGTAAATAAGTTCCTTTGTTTCATGCTCATGAAGAAATAGAGACATGGTCACAGAAAAGAATACTGAAATAGAGAGTTAAGAGAGGGAAGAATATCAGAGCTTCCAGGCAGGGAATGAGTCTACCCTTAGTATCTAGTATCTAGCTTCTTTGTTTTGGTTTCTTGATTTTTTTTTCCTGCACTTAGATATCTCACATGAGAAATTAAATCTCATTGCGCATGGTCAGGGTAGTCTTTGAAGAAATTAGCATCCACATGTGAATTCACTTCCTGGGTGTTATCCATGTCCCATTCCAGTGGTGAATTTTCTGTATATGTATCTGAGATATCAGGAGGATAATAACAACCTTCCTGTTGCCAAAAGTCAGATAGAAAGGGTGAATTAAACACAGAGATACTTTTTAACTCTTTTATATGTTCGTTTGTGTGTACTTATATGTTGTATGTTATGTTTATGTGGCCAAGTCCTTAAGGAATTCCATTATATTGTAACACGTAAATAAAGAGCGCTCTTAGCATTTTATCCAAATGCTTTCAAGTTCACGTTACTTAAGTAAATAAATCTACAAATTAAAAAAAAAATAATAATGAAGGTTAAAGATGACTTCATAATTGTCAACCTAGGTTTTAACAATCAAACCACAAAATTGTTTTGGTATTATTGATTTAGTAAAAATAAATTTCAGACTTAACAACTTAAGATAAATATCTAATATTCATTATGGTCTACATATTTAACATGTTATAAAAAGTTAAATAGAAAGGTAAGTAACTGACTTTCTGGTATCTTTTGGTATTTAAATAGCCCAGGCATTGGTTTTTAAGATCTGGTTATTGTAAGTATAATGTTATAAAGTTTTCAGGTAATTTTAGATCTTAAAAGAAATTAATGCTATGTTAAGTTACTATTGGTTAATATAAACTGTAAAGTTTTTCACTTGGTTTCTGATTCTTAGAGTTATTTTGTCTTAATAGGAAAATTGTTAAAAAAATAACAAGTCAAATTACTTAAAAAATCAAGATTAAGAGGACTGGCAGGTGATATGATGGTTAAGATACTGGGCTCCCACATGGATAAAAGTAGTTCAATTCCCAGACCGGACAGCTTCCTTTCCTGCTCTCTCTCTCTCTCTGGTAGAATTTTACATTGGTTCTTAAGAAAAAATTTATTAAGGTTGTAAAAGAGTAAAAATTAAGGTTAATATGTTATTCTACATGCAAAATTACAAAACATTGAAATCTCATTTGAGTTAAAATGTACAAGTTAGACATACAATTTTTTTTTCTTCTCTTTCTAATTTTTTTTGGGGGGGACAATCTAAAAGGTTATTAAGGTTATATTTAAATGTATTATGTAAAACCCTTAGAGAGGGATCTAAAAGCCAAAAAACTGTGAATTACTCCTCTGTGTTTTGTACCTACTGTTTCCTAGTAAGTCTGATTTTTCAAGGGCAAGGTGCTCCAGGCTCTCCCTGTTTCCTCATTTCTAGGGGTAGGGTTCACTCCATTGTGGCATATTGAGGTAAGTTCTTCCTGGGGTCTTAGCATGATCTCTGACAGAATAAATGTGTTTTCCTGGGAGAGGAGATAGGTAATGCTACTCAAGAAAACCAAAGAAACATGAAGACATTTTTTAAAATAACAAATTGGAGACAGGAAGATTTCAGGTCCTTTTTTAATTAAAGTAACTTGACATGACATTCTATTTAGTTTTACTTTAAGCACTGAAACAGTATAATTTAGCCTTTAAATGAAAAGGGATAGAGCAAGCCACTTATTTTCATATTCACTAGAAACAAGAAATGTGTCAGGTGTTTAGACAAAATAACCAAATTTCCTCTATATTATCAACTGTATAAACTTTGAATGAGGATGTGGGGTAGTAAAAATGAAAATAATGTTTGATACATTTTTCTCTATTTAATACAGGAAGAAAAGATCAGTTAGATGATTGTTTGGAATTTTAAACTGTCAGAAAACATATTTCCCTAGTTACATATATAGACAGCGAGAAACACTTGTCTCTGTCAAATTTTTTTTTAAAGAGAAATTTTTGCTATAGGGCATGTGCATTTTCCAGAGAGACATAAAGAGACAGCACGTGAGAAATCACTCACCACAGAGGATAGCTCTAATTCCTTTACCTCTGTTCTCTTGGGATCTTAAGCATGCACAAGTGCCCAGCATGAGTTTCAAGCTGCCAGGTCCAGGACGTGCGCCACCATTCAACACAGAAGTCCAGTGACATAACTATTATGCCATCTGCTAGTCCCTATCTCTATCAAATTCTAGCAAACAATATTCAGACATGTCACAAAGAAGTTAAAAAGACTTGCTTCAAAGTCTGAGGGAATACAGAGAATGAAGTCAACTCTAAAAATAGCAGGTCTCCTTTTCTGTCTTCTGAAGAGAAGGAAATAGATGGGTTCATGTCACAAGTGCAGATAGTCTCCAAACATCATGTGGAGAGGTATCTTCGCCATCTATTAGAGAGCCATTGTATGTCCCCACATATATACTGAATATTGGCAGTCTGTGGCAGAAACTAAAAGATTGGAAGATATAAAAGCAATGATTATACTAGAGACAGTGTGGGATAGGGGTGGGAAATGGTGGAGGGTAAGAGGGAGGGAATCAAAGGGAAAAAGAAAGAAGCAAAACATTAAAACATTTAAGGGACACAAAAATGCATAATTATCTATTGATGATAATGTGTATGGTGATACCTTTGACTGAACCAACATACAGTGTATTCATGATGGGAAAATGTGTTTGGTATGCTATAATAATACATAGCTATTGAATGTAAAAGAAATTAAAAAATAAACAAATGAAGCTATATAATTAGAAGTGAAACATGTCATGTTTAAGAACAAACAGAAAAAAGAGGGCAAGAAAAATTATGAATTCTTTTGCTAAACATTGCAAGGAGTGTTTTTCTAAGTTTATAGACTCTAGCTGGAACTGCTTCTAAAAGGATTAAGAGTTAACTGTGGTTAGGAATCTTTGGGAGATTGCGATCCCAAATGGATTAGCAGAATGAGGTCCACAAAGGGCTGAAGTCTAGTCAAATCCTTCTATTATCTGGCTGGAGAACACTGGAAAACTCATCATTTTCCAGATTCAGTTTACACAGACATTTCTGGGTGTCTACTTTCTCTGTCTCTGTCTGAAATGGCCTTTCTCAGCTTTCTCTGAGTCACAAAACCTGATTAGTCCTTTATGACTCAGGGCAAAAGTCACTTCAGTGACCCTCCCATCTTGTTCTATGACCCTGGGAACAGCACCCTGGATATACTTTTATTAGCATTTATCTTGATATCATGACTGCTTACTATCCGCCTGTCCCTCCCTATAAACTGAGCCAATTTCTTCTCTCTGTCACCAGCACCAAGCTCAGTGAACACTCAATAAGGACTCAGTGATGAATGAGTAAATTAATGTATAAATGGGTACTAAATTTCAAAAAATACATAAGCCTTTCCTTTCCATGTCACCCCTCACTTAGCCTCTCTAAATTTAATTTCCAATATCCCTTAGTTGTAAGGAAATGCTATTAGATTATTTCTAAAATACCTACAACTCTAGGATTCTTTGTTAAAGTTTATGTCTTCTGTAAGAGAGAGAGAGAGAGAGAGAGAGAGAGAGAGAGAGAGAGAGAGAGAGAGAGAGAAGTGCACCTTTGACATCCATGCCCTGTCTACGCTGGACTTCATTACAGGCACTCCTGGGTACATCCTGCACAGGAAGGGAGAGTGTGAACCCAGAGCCCTTCCCAGCGGATCCATTTGTGTTATCACTGGACTACCACCTGGCCCCTGAATTCTAGGATTGTAAATGATTTTTTACTGTATCAATTAATTATTGCTGCATAACGAACTGCCTGAAGAATACATGGGTGACTATTGTTTCTCTGTGGTTTTATGGGTGGTTCCTCTGTGGGTCTTGTCTGGGCTCATACATCTGACTACATTTGGCTGGCTATGATTAAAGGCCCAAGAGAGACTCATCACAGGTTAGACTCTCAGTGCTAGCTATCAGTGGGTGCCTTGGTTCTCTTTACTTGTCCTCTCAACCTGCAAACAGCAGACTAACTTACTTGAACAAACTCTGATCCATAAGAGATAAGTAAGCCCCTGCTGATGTCACATGTGGTGCTTTGTCTTGGCCAAAGCAAGTCACATGGCCTTGCCTTTCACCAAAAGGGACTGAAACTCTACTTCTTACTGAAAAAGCAGCAAATAATTTGTAGTATTTCTAACCTTTCATGACTTCACAGGTACCCTCTGGAATTTTTTTTTAAATACATATACATACCTATATGTAGATTTACATTTAATCTCTGTATATCATTACAATGTGCAGCTTGGTTTCTCTGAGCATGAACACAGTGACTAGTAGTCAAGTAAAAGATATTACCATGCACATTATCATCAACAGGTAACTTTTCCTTTTTGTGTCTATTAAATATTTTGTTTGTTTGTTCGTTCGTTCCTGATCCCCTCCCTCTCACCCCCTATTACCCACCTCCTCCTATACTATCTCTAGTATTTTTAGTTACCCTCCCTGCTATTATACCTTCCAATTGTTCAGTTTCTAACAAATATCTGCAAACATGCAATATATATTAAGCAGGGACATACAATTCCTATCTTTCATAATCTGACTTGTTTCACTTAGCATTCAACCTCCCATATTTGTTCATTTTGTATCAAATGTCACAGTCTCACTGTTATTTATGGCCAAGTAGCATTCCATTGAACTGGATTACATTTTTTCAATACACTCATCTATTCCTGGGCCTTTGGGTTGATTCCATGTCCTAGCTGTTGTAAATAATGCTGCAATAAACATGGGGGTGCAAATGTTTTTCTGATTAAGGGTTTTCCTGTCCTTTGGGCAGATACTCAAGAGAGGAATTATTGGGTAGTATGGTAGTTCTATTTGAAGGTTTTTGAGGAACTTCCATATGGTTTTCCACAGTGGCTATACTAATTTACATTCCTACCAACAGTGTAAGAGGGATCCCTCTTCACTAGTGCCAGGCTAGCACATATCATTCTTAATTTTCAAAATAATAGCCATGATTTGGGTTAAGGGATATCTCATTGTAGTTTTGATTTACACTTCCCTTATAATAAGAGATATCGAGGGACCAGCAATTGGTGTAATGGTATGTCACTGGACTCCCATGCAGTTGACCGTGGTTTGAGTCCAGGACCCAGTAGCTCAAACTCACGCCAGGTGCGTGTGCATGCATGCCCAAGATCCAGAGAGGAGAATGGAGAAGGGATTGTGGTGTGGCCATTCCCCTGGGGGGTGATTTCTCACTTTCTGTCTATCTTTCTGATGAGCACACGTGCTCTATAGCAAAAACCTCTCAATAAAATAAAATAAAATAAAATAAAATAAAATAAAATAAAAAGAGATGTTGAACATCTTTTCATTTGCTTTTTGGCCATTTACATATCTTCCTCAGAGAGTTTGTTCAATTCATTTGCCCACCTTTTTGTTGGATTTGTTACTTTTTTTGCAGGTAAGCTGCTTGAGTTTCCTGTGTATTCTGGTTATCAGTCCTTTTTCAGAGACACAGTTTGCAAATATAGTCTCCCACTCTGAGAGTTGTCTCTTCATTCTAATTATTGTTTCTTTTGCTGTGCAGAAGCTTTTTATGTACTCCCACTTGTCTATTTTTGGGATTGTCGCCTGTGCTTTGGGGGTCTTATTTAAGGTTCTACCTGCAATGTCTCTGAGAGTCTCTCCCATCAATAGTTTTATGGTTCGAGGTTTTATATTTAGAACCTTGATCTATTTTGAATTGATTTGAGTTAATGGTGAGAGATAGGGGTTCAGTTTTATTTTTTATGCAGGTGACTTTTCAGTATTTTCAACATCGCATTCTGAAGAAACTTTCTTTTTCCAACTGGATTGTCTTTGCCTTTTGTTGAAAAATCATTATATGTTTTGGGGGTTATTTCTAGGCTCTCAATTCTGTTCCATTTGCTTACATCTCTGTTTTTACGCCCATACTATGCTGTTTTGATTATCACTGCTTTGTAGTGTACCTTGAGGCCAGGAAGTGAGATGTCTCCTACTTTATTCTTTTTGCTTTGGTGATATAGGGCCTTTTATGATTCCAGACAAATTTTATGATTGCTTTTTCTAATTCTGTGAGAAACCTCTCTGGTAATTTGATTAGAACTGCATTGAATTTATAGATTAATTTGGGTAGGACTGACATTTGATTATATAAATTCTTCCAATCCAGGAACATGGGATGTATTTCCACTTTTTTGTATTATTTTCAATTTCTTTTTAAAGTATTTCAAAGTCCTTCACATCTTTAGTTAGGCTTATTCCTAGGTATCTTATTTTTTTGTAGCTATTATAAATAAGCTTGCTTTTTTTCAATTCTACCTCAGTTGTTCATTGTTCATGTATAAATATGGTACAGATTTTTATATATTGATTTTGTATTCTATAGTTTTATTGTAATAATTTATCACTTTTAGTCTTTTTTGTGGATTTTTAAATTTTTCTATGTATTTCATCACATCATCTGCAAAGAGAAATAACTCCACTTATTTTCCTATTGGGATGCCTTTTATTTAACTCTATTGTGTGATTGCATTGGCTCAGACTTACAGTTTATGTTGAAAAGGAGGGGAGAAAGTGGGTGGCCTTGTTTTGTTTCCAGTTCCATTCAGTATGATGTTAGCTTTGGGTTTCTCATAAATGGCTTTTTATCATTTTTGAGAAATGTCCCTTCTATGCCAATTTTGCTGAATCTTAACCAAGAAGAAATGTTATATTTTATCAAGTGCTTTTCCTACATCAATTGATATGATCATTTTAAAAATTTTTCCTTATGTTAATGTGATATTACATTTATTGTTTTGCATATGTTGAACTACCCTTGCATCTGTCGATGGAAAAATAACCAACTGTAAAATCAATAATTAATAATTAATGCCGTTTATTTCCAAGCCAAATATGAGTGACCTAGGCCCAGAGAAGAGGCATACATGCCTTTCTCGGGGTGATGATGTACAGAGGTTCCTTTTATTTGTTTTTGAGATTGGCAGACAACATTTAGTGAAAAGATCTTCCATTGGTCTGGCCCAAAAAGGCGGGACATGTAGAAGTGGGGGCTTGTAGGTTATGGGTGGGTTCCATGATTCTTAGGTTGGTGATTGGAAGGGAAGATCTGTGTCTTGGGAAGAGATCAATTAAAGAAAGGCTTAATCTACATCTCAAGGAAAGAGGAGTTCTGTGTCTTGGGAAGAGATAAGCAAAAGAATATACTGTAATCTGTTGAAATATACATCTCAAAGATACTATGCCAGAAACAGGAGGGAGGAAGAATTCTTTTAATAGAAAATAAATGGTCTGTTAATGTTTGTGGCATGACTTCCCCAGTCCCTTTTGAAAAGATTTTGGAAAAATTAGGAAAAGTAGTCAGACTTCTGTCCACAGTCACCCTGTTGGCCAAAAATCATTCCTCTGAATGCATGTGTAGGCCACAGAATTGACAGGTCCCATGGTGCTATGAAGGCTCCATTCCTAATAGTCAGTTCCCATGATGCTAGGGAGACTTATCTGTAGGAGTCATGTCCCACGGTGTTAGGGAGGCTCATCCCTAGGAGTCAGGTACCACAGTTACAGGCAGTGGAGTCCTGGGGGATGGACATGTCTGACACAATAGCCGCTTGTCTCTGGGTGAAGGAAAAAGTCAGGGATAAAAGTTCATTGGGGAGGGAAGCAATTTTCAGAAGTATGAATGGCAAAAAAAAAAAAAAAAAAAAGTATAAATAACTTGACAAGCAGTTCAGTACAATAGAGGTAAATGAGAAAACAATTTTTTTTTTGTTATACATAGTAATTTGAGATGAACTTATAACTGAGTATCATTTTAAGAGCATTAATCTGGTAAATTAATGATTTGAACATATTAGTACCAATAATATGTAAAAAATAATAATAATAGTTACAGTTGACAAATGATCCTTCCATATACTGATATACCAGATTAGCTTTTTAAAAAATGAGATGCATCTAGGAACCAGCAGTTAGCATAATGGCTATGTCCCTGGACTCCCACGTAGTCAACTGCAGTTCGAGTCCCAGACCTGGTGGCTTAAACTCACGTTGGGTGCATGTGCGTGCATACCCAAGGTCCCGAGAGGAGAATGGAGGAGACAGGATTGCGGCATGGCCATCCCCCTGGGGGTGATTTCTCACTTTCTGTCTCTCTGTCTCTTTGTGTCTGGCGAGCACACGTGCCCTATAGCAAAAACCTCTCCAAAATAAAAAAGTAAAAAAACCAAAAAAATGAGATGCATCTTTTGAGATTTTCCAGGGGTCCTACTGGAAAAAAAAAATGAATGTTTAGGTCTAAGAAAATAATGTTTGAAAAAAAGAGAAAGAAAAAGAAAAGTTATATTAAGAACATGTCAGAAAACTCAATACAGTATTGGTATACAACAGGATTATAAGTAACAGAGTATAAGCATAAAAAAGTTACACAATTGGGAACGAGCAGTTAGCGTAATGGCTATGTCGCTGGACTCCCATGTAGTTGACTGCGGTTCGCGTCCCAGACCCGGTGGCTTAAAACTCACGCTGGGTGCGTGTGCGTGCGTGCCCAAGATCCTGAGAGGAGAATGGAGGAGAAGGGATTGCGGCGTGACCATCCCCCTTGGGGGGTGATTTCTCACTATCTGTCTCTATGTCTCTCTCTTGTCTGGCGAGCGCACGCGCCCTATAGCAAAAACCTCTCCAAAATAAAAAAAAAAAAAACAGTTACACAATTTAAAAACCTATAATCTTTTAAAGCTCTATTTGTAATCAAATTTTACTAAATACAAACATTAAGCATAAAAATGTTTATTTTTAAAGCACTGTACTAAGCTGTAGAAATCTTTTGTAGTTTATTGAGAGATTAGCACCAAAAACTTGATTTTAAGTACAGGACCAAAAGTAACTTTTATTTATTTATTATTTATTTTTGTAGGAAGACATATATAGTGTTTTCTTCAATTTTAGTCAACTCGTTATATAAAACTTAATCATAATTAATTTTTTTTAAATTTACTTTTGATTTCTATTTTTGTTTTTTCAACTCAAATTTTAACCTAATATCTCTTGATTTAGTATTTTTTCCTTTTTTCTAATTAAAAATGTATTTGTTTTAGTCATCTGGCTTTAGCACAAATACTTTATTTACCATACAGTAATTTTTTTACAAACAAAAACAAGAAAAAATTTTTTCCTTTGGAAAAGTTTGTTATAGGGTGCATGTACTCGCCAGAAAGAGAGACAGAGAAACAAAGAGAGAAATCATCCCCCTGGGGGGGAATGGCCATACTGTAATCCTTTTCATCCTTTTTTTTTTTTCTTCAGGATCTTGGCCAATGCATATACATGTACCCTGTGTGAGTTTAAGCCATCTGGTTTGGTCTGGTACTTTGGTCTGGGAGTCCAGTGACATAGCCATTACACTAACTGCTGTTCCTAACAACAACACCAAAATATATATATATTTTAGTGTTGTTGTTACTTTGGATTAGATTGACCTCTAAAGACTTTTGGGAACCTCCCTTCAGGAAAGAAAAAAAAATGAGATATGCTTCTAACAAACTCTGACCAGAGCCTTGTATTTACTGTTAAGCAAGTCCACAGAACTGTTTCATCCTATTACCACAGATGTGCTTAGGTTACAATGGCATGTTGTTTAATCAAGGTGTCAGCCATTTGTGTGACCCTATCCATCCCATACTAAGACACCCTTTTAGGTAAGATGGGCTTTAACAGTTTTTGGCTTTTAGATCCCTCTCTAATGGTTTTACATAATACATTTAAATATAACCTTAATAACATTTTATTTGGATTGACCCCACAAAAAAAATGTTAAAAAGAAAAATATTTGTACGTCTAACTTGTACATTTTTACTCAAATGAGATTTCAATGTTTTGTAATGTCGTATGTAGAATAACATATACTAACCTTAATTTTTACCCTTTTATAACCTTAATAATTTTTTTTAAGAACTATGTAAAATTCTACCAGAGAGAGAGCAGGGAAGGAGGTTGTCAGGTCTGGGATTTGAACTACTTTCATCTATGTGGGAATCCAGTATCTTAATAGTCATTTGGGAGCCCAGTATCTTAATCATCATATCATCTGCCAGCCCTCTTAATCTTGATTTTGATAAGTAAGCAATTTGACTTGTCATTTATTTTTAACAATTTTCTTATTAAGACAAAATAACTCTAAGAGTCAGAAACCAAGTGAAAAACTTTACAGTTTATATTAACCAATAGTAACTTAACATAGTAATAATTTCTTTTAAGATCTAAAATTACCTGAAAACTTTATAACATTATACTTACAATAACCAGATCTTAAAAACCTATGCCTGGGCTATCTAAATACCAAAAGATACCAGAAAGTCAGTTACTTATTTTTCTATTTAACTTTTTATAACATGTTAAATATGTAGACCATATGGATATTAGATATTTATCTTAAGTTGTTGATAAATCTGAAATTTATTTTTCCTAAATCAATAATACCAAAACAATTTCATAGTTTGATTGGTAAAACCTAGGCTGACAATTATGAACTCATCTTTAACCTTTATTTTTAAATTTGTAATAGACTTATTTACTTAAGTCACGTGAACTTGAAAGCATTTGGATTAAATGCTAAGAGTGCTCTTTATTTACGTGTCAAATTTAATAAAATTTCTTAAGTACTTTGTCACGTAAACATACCATACAACATATAAGTACAACACAAACGAACATATAAGAGAGTTAAAAAGTATCTCTGTGTTAAATTCATCCTTTATATCTGACTCTTGGCAACAGGAAGGTTGTTATCATCCTCCCAGCATGGCTCCCAGTCGCCTGGGGAGCCTACCTAGCAGGGAGGAGCAAGTGCCCTTTTATCTTCAGAGCTGAGATACTCAGTCTCTCATTCGCCTATGTGTTGCGGTCGGAGGCATGACTCTGGACACCGAGATCTCTTCCGTGAAGTTTATTGGTACAGGTTCAGTTGCTTCTCTCCCCCAGGCTTCCGGGGGGAAGCCTTAAATTCCCTCTGGGCCCACCCTTCCTCAAGTCTCCAGGCGTGTTGGGCTCTGATAGGCCGCTTCTCAGAGTTATGCTAATAAGGAGTTTTCTTTGAGTCTTAGGTGTTTAGTTCCTATGCCATAATGGGGCTTCTTCCGGCAAGGGCTTCCACATCTCCCCCTTTTTGTTTTCTTTGGAGAGGAGAAGGTAGAGGTCTCGGGCCCCCAGAGAAGGGGACTTATTTACCACCCTGTGTGGGCAGCCAGGGATACCCACTCAGAACAGCTTGTCCACTGTCTTTTGTGGGGGATGGGATGGTTTAGACAGTAACCCATATGCACCCGGACATGCCTTCCTACTGATCCCAATTAGGGTCTCAGTAGTGCAGTGTTGTGCCTCGCATCCTCTCAATTACTGTAGGGGTCGGTTGTCGCTGGAGGTTGTCAAAGCTGCTGCTCCAGTTATCTGCTATATAAGAAGAAAGCTCTCGGGAAAGTTTAGCAGATGTGGAAAAGTTGTCATATGGGATGGAGGTGACACAGAGACCTGGGGCATGCCACTCACAGCCCAAACGTGCAAGTCTCCAAAGCGTGTCTACTCTTTCATCAACGAGATCTAGCCGTTGATTTAGAATCATGATTCCACCGGCTAGGTGACTATTAAGGGCTCTTTGGTGGTCTAAGGCCATGGCCACGGTGGAAGAGAGGTTATTTAAAGTGTGTGCAGTTTGTACTGAGGTGTACATGGACACTGCTGTGGTGGCTGCCGCACCAACAGCCAAAGCCACAGCAGTGACAATAGCTGCGGTGATACTGAAGTCCTGTTTAGGTCGAATGAGAGAAAGCGTCGAGAGTGGAACAACGGGGGCAGGTAGGTGTTCTGGAAGGCGGAGAATTATAGCCAGTGGGAAAGCGGTAGCGTTCCAGCATAAAGATAAGAAGCAGATGTTACTATTACAGTTGATAGTATGATTGAACTCAGAGCCGTTATAAACAAGGAATAAGAAAGGAGGAGCTACACAAACAGGAGTTGGTGGAACTATGGCAGATCGGAAGGTGTGGTTGGATGTGACTGACTTTTCGAAAAGGTCAGTTGATGACCACGTGAGGTTCGCATAGTCAACTCGGCCACCCAATAACATGGACATAGGGGAAAGGTCTGTACAACTTCCGTTGATTCCGCAAAGAAGCCAGATATCAAAAGGGTTTGAGGCCACTGATTGTGTAGGGTTTTGAAATGTCCAATTATATCCGGGCCAGGTGGAATTTGGAGCTGTGGTGATTTTAGGTGTGAAGGAGAAAAAGGGATGTACAGTCCAAGTAGGGCGCCGAGCTTGGCAACCCGTCCAGGGCCAGTCTACATCGCCTCGGGTGCCTCTGCAAAAACAGGAAATGCTCGGAGGGGTCCAAGCTGTCTGGCCTCCCGCCAAGCGTCGGGGCAGAAAGAAGCTCCGCCTCCCGCTCCTCCCTGCTGTTGCGCAGCTGGATTATAAGGGGGAGGCGGGGCGGAAGGAGGAGGCTGACCCTCCTCCTCCTCACTTTCAATGTCCCACCCTTTCACTTCCTCTACCAGTTGCTGTACTTCAGAGTCGTTATTATCATCTTTGTCCGCCATTTTAGCGCCTCCGTCTCCATCTTGCGACCGCATTTCTCGGACCGTTTCTAATGCTTCCTGACTTTCCCGCACGATTTTCACACAGCGCTGATCCTCCAAACAGGCTCGGATCAGTCTCCATAGGGGTTTTACCCCGCCTGAGAGTCTATCTTCCTCTGCCGCCAAGTCTAAATCCCTACCTAGTTTGTCCCAACAAACTGTCGTGAGCCGCCCTGAGTGGAGAAACCAGGGGGCCGCAGCATCTACCTGCTTAATGAAGTGCTGAATGGTCTTATCTCTTAACTTAAGGTCTTTTAACTTAAGCAGCGCTTTTAGCGCTCCTACTATGGGCTGAGAGGGTCCCACGCCCATGGCTGTACACCACTTCCCCTCTCCAAGGAGGTCCCCCGTTTATCCTTTACCGGAATTTCCCGGGGTTAATTTTCTGTCCTGGGCTATCTCCCACTTACGGAGCGCCCGCTATCAATTCCCCTCTCCCTTCCGAGACTACTGCTTACCGTCTCTATTTCCGAGACTTTGCACTTACCGTCTCTATGTCCGAGACTTTCCAGCCGGCTGCCACGGTTCTGAGTCTTTGGTTCCACAGGGCATGGGGTAGGAGCGAGAGGAGCGTTCCCCATACGGGCCACCACTTGTTGCGGTCGGAGGCACGACTCTGGACACCAAGATCTCTTCCGTAAAGTTTATTGGTACAGGTTCAGTTGCTTCTCTCCCCCAGGCTTGCGGGTACGAGCCTTAAATTCCCTCTGGGCCTGCCCTTCCCCAAGTCTCCGGGCGTGTTGGGCTCTGATAGGCCGCTTCTCAGAGTTATGCTAATAAGGAGTTGTCTTTGAGTCTTAGGTGTTTAGTTCCTACGCCATAATGGGGCGTCTTCCGGCAAGGGCTTCCACAGCTATGTATAAGACAGTTCAGTTTTTCCAGTGCAAACCCATAGCAGCCAAATGAAACAGTTCAAGAAGGCAAAGGTGGAAGACACCTTAGAACTCTTACTTTTTTTTCCCCCTTTTTATTTTTCTAACTAATGTACTTCCATACTTTTAGTTTCTTAACTACTCGCTCAAAGAGGAAACAAAACACTGCACCTTGCTCAGAGAGCGAACTATAGGCCCCTGCCTGAGGAGCTTGCGAATCGCGACACCCCCCACCCAAGGAGCGCAGGAACCGGGACCCCCTCCCCGACCGAGGAGCGGGCCAACCGCGACCCCCATGACCTAGGAGTGCACCAATCATGACCCCTTGCCCAAGGAGCACACAAACCCGGACCCCTCAGCTGGGACCCCTTTCCCGCAACCCCTCACCCAAGAAGTGTGCAAACTGCAACTCCTCATACGAGGAGTGTGCAAACTGGGGTTATCCAAAACAGACAAATATAAGACAAACAAATAAGCAAACCACCTTAGAAATAAACCAGACCATCTACCAAATTTTGGGAGGTCCGAGGCCAGAGGACTTAGTGGATCTCCCCCGAGGAGAGGCTCGGACCAGAGAGGGCACAAAGGGCCCACTGCTGGTACCAGGCACCGGGTTCGAAGCGTCCCCTCAGAAGATCTCCAGTTCATCTCTGGTCCCTTCATGGTCTCCATCTTGTCTATGGAAAAATAACCAACTGTAAAATCAATAATTAATGTGGTTTATTTCCAAGCCTATGAGTGACCTAGGCCCAGAGAAGAGGTATACATGCCTTTCTCGTGGTGATCATGTACAAAGGTTCCTTTTATTTGTTTTTGAGATTGACAGACATCATTTAGTGAAAAGATTTTCCATTAGTGTGGCCCAAAAAGGCGGGACATGTAGAAGCGGGGGCTTGTAGGTTATAGGTGGGTTCCACAATTTCTAGATTGGTGATTGGAAGGGAATATCTGTATCTTGAGAAGAGATTAGTTAAAGAAAGGCTTAATCTACATCTCAAGGAAAGGGAAGTTCTGTGTCTTGGGAAGAGATAAGCAAAAGAATATACTATAATTGGTTGAAATATACATCTCAAAGATATTATGCCAGGAACAGGAGGTAGAAGAATTCTCTTAATAGAAAATAAATGGTCTGTTAATGTTTATGGCATGACTTCCCCAGTCTCTTTTGAAAAGATTTCAGAAAAATTAGGAAAAGTAGTCAGACTTCTGTCCTCACATCCATGGAACAAAGCCTTCCTGGATGAGCTCCATCTGAAGCCACCTGCCCATTGGCTTATATCTCTGTTTTTACACCCATACCATGCTGTTTTGATTATCACTGTTTTGTAATAATAATTCCCCTTCAGGGAATCTGAGGCAGGGCTGAATTTAACTCCATTCCTAGCTCCAAATTTCAGACCCTTACTCCCAGTCTCAGATAAAAAAGACAGGGGAGGGACCAGCATTTGGTGTAATGACTTATGTTGCTGGACTCCCATGTAGTTGACTGTGATTCGCGTTCTGGACCTGGTGGCGTAAACTCATGCCGGGCTTGTGTGCATGTGTGCCCAAGATCCCGAGAGGAGAATGGAGGAGAAGGGATTAAAACGTGGCTATCCCCCCTTGGGGGATGGTTTCTGGCTTTCTGTCTTTCTGGTGAGTGCACTTGCCCTGTAGCAAAAACCTCTCCAAAATAAAGAAAAGAAAGGGGAATTGTAAGCCTTTTACTCAGACATTTCTATCTGAAGTCCCTGCTTAGTCAGGAAATCTGAGGGAGGGCTGAATTTTCAGCCCCAGGCACAGCTCCAAACATCAGAGACCACCTCCCAGTCTCAGACCTAGAAAGGTAGGCATTTTACCCCCTTTCTTTTGCTAATGCTTTAATTCTGTCCCCCTGCATAAGACAGGGGAATTTCAGGCCACTTAAGCAGACATCTCCATCTGAAGCTCCCTGTCCAGTGAGGGAATTTGAAGCAGGGCTGAACTTCAGCCCTAGCTCCAGCTCCAAACTTCAGAGCCCACCTCCCAGTCTCAGAGCTAGAAAGGTAGGCATTTTTCCTCCATTCTTTGCTAATTAATTACTTCTCTTCCCCCAATAGGACAGGGGAATTGCGGGCCTTTTTAGCAGATATCTCCTTTGGTAGCCCCCTGTTGAATTTGCGCACCACTCTACTGCAGCATGCAACTTTTTATTTCCTGAGTGGAGAATGGAGGAGAAGGGATTGCAGTGTGGCCATCCCCCAGGGGGTGATTTCTTGCTTTCTGTCTTTGTCTCTCTAGTGAGTGCATATGTCCTATAGCCAAAATCTCTCTTGCTTTCATCTGCCTTATCATGGAGTTCAAAATTCACATATTTATAGGTTTCTCTCAAGAAACTTTCACCTCTTCTACCCATTTAGAGATAGTCTTTCCTCCATTATATGGTTTTATTGCCACTACAATGAGTAACTCTTCACAGGTAATATAACTAATGAGTGTTATAGCAGGAACTTTTGACTCTTAAGCCATAACTTCTCTCAAGAGCTTTCTGTCTGACTAATTTTCTATATCCATCTCATCACCTCTGGGCTCAGCAGAAATCCCTCAGGGCACAGAAATAGTACACACCTTCCAGTGATTTCCAGTCTCCCATCAAAGCAGGTGAGCAGCGTACTATGTGTTGCAGTGAGCAACATCATGACTAGAATTGCTTATGAATTACATGATAATAAACTTGATTGCCCAAGAGTTTTATTAATAAGAACAAGTCAAATCAGAAAAACTTATAGCATGTTGTTGTGGTTTGATCGTAGCACAAGGCAACTGATCATTCTTATGGATTTCTTAAAGAGAGATTCCAATCCTAATGTATTCACTGTCTTTCAATTTTCTGCCTTTCTGTTTGGTGTTCTTTGTACTCTCTTAACAGTTTTATTATATTACTCCAATTTGAAATTTTACACTTGAATCGTTCAGTTACATGTACATAGTCTACTTTCAAAATTGTTCATGTGTCTTCACAATGGCTGAGAAAAAATATTTTTAATTAGTTTTTAGATTTCCATATTAAAATTGAACAGAACCAATTTCTAAGAACTTCTGCAAAACTAATTCATTTTTAAAGTGTCTAGGTTTTTGAAGCTTGAAGTAAATTCAAGAATGCATAACTAAAGTCTAAACACAAATAGAGCAAGAGCTAAGGATTTAGGTATTGTTAATGCTCTAAGCTCTATATTGATATGTAGATTGGACAACTCATTTAATGCTGAATCGTGTGGTATTCCTTTATCTTATATCCCATAAAAACAGAGAACTACATACACCTGTATATCTAGATATACGTTTCATGTCAAATCATTTGCCACATCATCAGCATGGGCACACCACTCTCAACTATATTCTTGAGAACTGTAGGTTAAAAATAAATTTAAGAAACATTAGGTGAAGAGTATAATGAGGCTTAAATCCAACAGCACTTACATGTTGATTAATTTAGTTTTGTTAATATTAATAAAATGCTATTTAAAAATGCTATGCTATTTTTAAGACTTTTTAAAATTATTATTATTATTATTTGCTATAGGGTATGTGCACTCCCTGTAGAGACAGAGAAATAAAAAGCAAGAAAACATCCCCCAGAATTGATGGCCACATCACAATCCCTTCTCCTCCAGTCTCTTCTTGGGATTTTGGGCATTCAAATGCACATGCCCAGAATGTTTTTTGAACCACCAGGTCTGAGACTCTAACTGCACTTGATCATGTGGGAGTCCAGGAACATAACCATTATGCCATCTTATGGTCCCTTAAAATGCTATACTATCTATTTAATAAAGATTATCTCATTTGTCTTCATAACTATTCAGTTCATGATCCTGCCACACATCAGAAAGATCTAGACAAAACCCCAATGTCCAACAATTGGGAAATGGCAAACCCTGTCATGGTTCATCCAAACAGATGATGAGCCTGGAAGGCTGGTAGAGATGTCCTGTTTCTCTGATGTGAATCCGAAGTGTGATGAGGAGAAGTGACACCAAGCTAATAAACTGAAGGCAATTGCACTCACTATGCTATTTAATAAAGACTATATCATTTGTCTTTATAGCAATCCTACTGAGTAGATACTGCTTCATCTTTCTTTCTTTTTTTCTTGAGAAGTTTTTGCTATAGGGCACATGCACTCACCAGAAAGACAGAGAGAGACAGAAAGCAAGAAATCACCCCCCGAGAGGATGGCCACACCACAATCCCTTCTCCTCCATTCTCCTCTCAGGATCTTGGGCACGCATGCACACGGACCCAACATAAGTTTTAAACCACTGGGTCCGGGACTCGAACTGTGGTCGACTACATGGGAGTCCAGCGACATAGCCATTATGCCAATTGCTGGTCCTGATACTGCTTCATCTTATGTTTGAAGAAAATCAATTCTGAGCACTCAGCTTGTCCAAGGGTAAACAGTCAAGCTTTGTTCACATTCAGATGTGTTTCACACCAAGACTGGTGTTGGATCTTTGGTCTTTGCCTGCATTTTACAGAAGTGCAACAGGGACATGAACTGAAGTATACCTGTTGGATTGTTGACATTATGCATTGTTATTGATTCAAGTGAACCAAAAATTGATAAACTGCCCAACTGATGGCATCAAGCTTCACAAACAAAGGACAAGTTTTGCAAGTTTAACAGGTTCTGTTTTGAATTGCATCTACGGGGTGGAGGTTGCAAAGAATGCTGAGCTGGTGAGAAAAGGGTTGTTCTTAAAAGCTTGTGCTTAGATATTTTTGCATTTTATAGCATTTACTTTATATCTTCTAGACTTTAAACAACTGTTACACCAACAATAAAGTGACCAAAATGAATTTTCACGTGTATCTGTTTGATGTGCTTTGAAATCATGCGTAAGTACTCGTAATATAGAGCTCCCTTAGTTTTCATAATGTTGATGTTTTGGTGAAATCTATCCCATATCTGTCCATATGAAAAATAACCAAAATAGCAGCAGGACAAGACAAAGAACTTCCCAGCGCAATTCTACACTGTGTTCTACCCTTGGCAAAGACAGAGCATGTTCTACAGTCAGGACAGGAGTGTTACTGTCCGTGGAATGGAATATCATCACCTGAAACTAAGAAAGGAGGCACTTGTTTTTATAGGCCTTGTTCATCCCCAAGTCTGGAAGACCTATCAATTAAAATTATTTGCTATAATTAGTAATTTTACATATTATTTAACAGCCAGAATCTAGAATATCATGCCTTTTCATTACTGCTATTTTCAAAAGCTTCTTAGTTTGTTTCATTTATTTAATTTTCCTGATGAACTTTGAAGTTATCTGTCCAATCCTAGTTCTGACTTTTTATAGGAATTAGACTGAATCTATACATTAATTTAGGAAACATTACTGTTACTGTACTATACCATTTAGGCCTTTGTCCAAAGTTGGCTATGTAGTTTTAAAAATGATAGATTTTGCTGAGCAGGGACCAGCAGTTAGCGTAATGGCTATGTCTCTGGACTCCCATGTAGTCGACCGTGGTTCGCGTCCCGGACCTGGTGGCTTAAAACTCATGCCGGGCGCGTGTGTGTGTGCCCAAGACCCCGAGAGGAGAATGAAGGAGAAGGGATTGCAGCGTGGCCATCTCCCCGGGGGAGTGATTTCAAGCTTTCTGTCTCTCTGTCTGTCTGGCGAGTGCATGCACCCTATAGCAAAAAAAACAAAAACAAAAACAAGAACAAAAACAAAAACAAACAAAGAAAAAAAACCTCTCCAAAAAAAAGAAATGGTAAAAAAATAAATAAATTAATTAAATTTTGCTGAGTGAAGCAAGTCAGGATCTGAAAGTATGTATCCACTTAATATATACCAACTATCCACACTTTATGGTAGAGATGGAAATATTGGAGGGCATAAATGTAGTGACAATAGTTATGGATGCTGAAGACAGTCTGGAATGAGGTGGGAGAATGGGAGAGTGTAGAAAAGGATGGAAGAGAATAGAGAAGCATGACATCAGTGGGACACAGAAATGGTCTACTTCCTGTTGATGACAGCATGTATAGTATTCTCACTGGATTGGTCTGAGAAGTATTTCATGTTAGGTAAATTCTTTTTACAAGCCAAACGATATATAGTGATCGAATGTTTTAAAAAAAGCAAGGAGAAAATAATAACAATCTGGAAGAAAAGGATGGAATCTATTTGATGATGATGTGGATAGGAATGTCTTTGTCTTGACTGATATGCATGATATTCCTGCTGGAAAAAGAAATGTAATACACTGTAAAGATATATGTGATTCAATATAATATAAACAAGATTATTATAATAATAAATAAAATTTAATTTTAAAATGATAAATTTTTACAAAACTAAAACTTATAAATAAAAAGTAGCATAATCATTTTTTATCTCTGAATATAGATATGTGGAATGCAGTGGGATAAATAGAATATAAATTAGTCATTATATAAATAATTAGAAAACATTTGATAGATAAACCTTCTGTATAGAAATCAAATCAGAGTGATATGGTACTGAGCTAACGGGAGGCTACCTTAAATTGATGCCAAAGGCTACAGTACTTGTTTATTTTCTATAATGTTAGGCACACACAGCTAGGAACAGCTGTCAGACCAAATGCCTAGAAGGAAAGCCAATGTATTTAAGGGGCTTTATTAATTCAGGCTCTCTTAAAGCTACATGCATTTGGGACCGGCAGGTAGTATGGAGGTGGTTAAGATGCTGGGTTCCCACATAGCTGACCATAGTTTGAGTCCTGGACCTGACAACTTGCTTTCTCACTTTCTCTCTCTCTCTCTCTGTCTCATGAGCGCACGTTTCCTATAGCAAGTTAAATATTAATAATAATAAGTAAAATTAAATCAATACTTCTTTTTTAAAAGCTACATGTAGGGACCAGCAGATGGTGTAATGGCTATGTTGCTGGACTCCCATGTAGATGACTGTGGTTCGAGTCCCAGACTCGTGGTTTAAACTCACGGTGGGCACGTGTGAATGCGTGCCCAAGATCCCAAGAGGAGAATAGAGGAGAGGGGATTGCGGTGTGCCCATTCTCCCGTGGGGTTATTTCTAACTTTCTGTCTCTCTGTCTCTCTTTGTCTTTCTGGTGAGCACACACACCCTATAGCAAAAACCTCTCCAAAAAAAAAAAAGAAAGAAAGAAAATAAAAGCTACATGTAGCTTAAACATAGAGAATGATCACAAATTTTTTTGTAGTTTAATTTTTATTCTATAACCAACTGATCAAGGTTTATTATAGAGAAATAAGCAATAGTGTTAGGGCCTTGTTCTTTTGAGTGAGTAAAATACAAAGACCTCTTGACCTGAGAAAGTTTATGAAGTGACTTTGCAAGATGAAGTCATTACAGAAAGCTGCGACTTTGTAACAGGTTGTAGGAGGCTCAGCCTATGCAGCTGAAAGGAACACAGCAGTTTCCCCTTTAGAATTAGTTGTGGAGGGCTGCTATTCATTTTAAAACCTGGAGCTAGTCAACAAATTCTTACATTGCCATAGGGTCCCTCTTCAGAAAAAAGTGTATTATATACCTGTGGACCAGCTGACACAGACACAGAGTAATCTCAGAAAACAATTCATTCATGCCGCACTGATTTGTGCTGTGTTTCTCACTCAGCCTTTCGATGAACTTGGAAGCCCATGGGAACAAAGAAGCAAGCTTTATAATCAAATGCTATACTTAGCACAATCAGGTCTTTCTCTTAATGCCATACAGAATTATTCTCCAAGGCATACAGTTCTTTGCTGTAAAAATCTGGTGCTAGCCTATATCTCATTGTTTTCTGTGCTGAGGAAAAGCATCAGATGAACTGAGACAAGTATAACAATCTATTCTGGCCAGGCAGTCGCTGTCAGTAAGAAGGTTCTGTAGATACTATGCAGAAGAGCGTAGGGCACAAAGAGAGAAGATGGATTTGAGTAGTGGCTATGATGGGCCAGAAACCAAGAAAGGTTTCGGCAACAGAACAGAACAAAATGGACATTGTCCCTGTCCTCAGAGAACTGACAGATCAGCTGGCAAACAAGCGTATTCAAGGACTAAGGAATCTGTAGGGAGGGTCCTCATAGAAGTGTTAAGGAGGTATGACACAGGAAAAGTTTACCTAGGGGGTGAGAAAGGATATAAAAGTCCACTGGGGCTGAGATGTGATAGACATGGCACTAAGAAAAGAAAGGGGCATGCACAAAGATCTAAAAGCAAAAAGAAACATAATGCTTCAAAAAGGTGATTTGAAAAATCCAGTTTTCCTTAGGTGTAGTGTGAGTAGGTGGTGTGGTGCAAAGTAGAACCGGCCTGCAGGGTTGCTGGTGGACTGTGGAAAAGCTTGTAAAAGGTTAGTGCAGGCAGCTTATTTTATTTCAATTTTCCAATCCAGAATAAAAAGGGAAGAAGACCAGTTAGGAGTTGGCTTAAGGAGAAATAGGAGAGGATGGCTGGGCCAAGGGAGAGGTGCAAAAGTTTTTAAAAATAAAAGTGCAATAATGTGTGTTAATTCTTACTGAACCTCCAGGAAAGCCATGGAGGAGGGGTTTTTTCACACTAGCACACTTGATAACAAGAACTGTTATAAGTCCTCTGCCAGATCCACAACCTTGCCCAAAGACCACTGCAACCTGTGAAAGGACTACATCTGCAAAAACATCTGCCCATAAATATCTGGGGCATACACTTCTTGCCATAAATATCTGGACAACCGGTCCAACTTGGATGGATGCCAATCTTGTTATTGATCCTGCTAGCCAAAGGTAATTGTTCCAAAACAATTAGTATAGTCTTCTCTCCCTCCACCATTCCCTCTGTGTTTTTTGCCTTTAAAACCTGTCAGAGAGTCTGCTCAATGTCTCCTGAGATCTAGACATGCTGGGAGAAATGAAGATGTCCCACTCCTAACTGGGCCTCCAGCATACAAAACCCACGTGCCCTTCTTCAAGAGGCAGTCTGCTCCATGGCTCCTGAGATCTAGACATGCTGGGAGAAAGGAAGATGTCCCACTCCTAACTGGGCCTCCAGCATACAAAAGCCACGTGAACAACCCTTCTTCAAGAGACAGTCTGCTCAATGGCTCCTGAGATCTAGACATGCTGGGAGAAATGAAGATGTCCCACTCCTAACTGGGCCTCCAGCATACAAAACCCACGTGGTAGGAAAACCCCTTTCATATCTCCTGTCTCTGAATCAATCTTTGTCTCTCTCTACCTCTCACTCTCTCTCTCTCTCTCTGTCTGTCTGTCTGTCTTTTTTTTTAATTTTTGCTTTTTAGAATTTTTTAAGGTGAGGCTTCTTACAGGGCCCTTTGGCCCCTCCCTCCTAGGCCTTTGTTTTGTTAATAATCCCCTCTGCTCCTCCCAGAACAGCCCTTCTTCAAGAGACAGTCTGCTCCATGGCTCCTGAGATCTAGAGCGCGCCGCGCGGTTTTCTAATTTTTGATTTTTATTGAAATTTTTTTAATATTAATTTTTCTTTTTTAGATGAATTCCAAAGCTTTTCTCTTCTTTTTCTCTGTTTCTTGTCTGTTTTTTTTGTTGTTGTTGGTATTGTTTCCCTCTCTCTGCTTCCTTTTCTGCACATTTCCCAACCCTCATATTAAACTTCAAAAGTTTGGGAAGAAACCGACCATCCACCAGATGACTAGAAATCGCTGCAGGACCACAAGAAATATGGAGAAGCAGGAAAATGCCCCTCCTCCAATTGAAATGGATAGCTCCTCTTCATCCACACACAGTTCAAGGGAATTCATGGAAATGTCTGATAAACAATTCAGATCATTCATAATGGCAAAGCTAACAGAGATCGAAGAGAAGAGAGACAAGGAACTGCTGAAGGGGAAGGAGAAAGGAGTTGAAGAGTTCTAGGAGGTGAGGAAATTCATGCAAGATCTAAGAGAGGAGTTTCACACTTTACAAAAGAATCAGATGGAGCTGTTAGAGATGAAGGATATAATACAAGAAGTCAAAATCTCCCTTGAAAGTATTAAAAGCAGACTAGATCATTCAGAAAATGGAATCTCTAATGTAGATGAGAAAATGGCTGGCCTAGAAAGGTCCACCATAAAGACTGAGAAAATGGCCCAAAACTTTGAGAATAATATGCAAGAAGTACTAGATACAATTAAACGTCCAGGGGCGGCAGGCGGGGGCTCCGCTCTGCGGGCCGGCGTGCGGGGATGGGGAGGCGGGCGCGGGGGCTCCAATCACGTGCTGGGGTGCGGGGTCAGGGTGAGGGGGCTCCGCTCCACGTGCCCTGTCTGGAGGTCTGGCCCGACGGGCTCTGCCCCACGTGCCGTGGCCAGGGCTCTGTCCTGTGTGCCGTGGCCGGGGTCTGCCCCGCATGCCGTGGCCGGGGTCTGCCCCGCGTGCCTTGGCTGGGGTCTGTCCCGCGTGCCGTGGCCGGAGCTCTGCCCCGTGTGCCGTGGCCGGGGCTCTGACCCCGCGTGCCTTGGCCGGGGTCTGTCCCACGTGCCGTGGCCGGGGCTCTGTCCCATGTGCCGTGGCCGGGGCTCTGACCCCGCGTGCCGTGGCCGGGTTCTGCCCCGCGTGCCTTGGCCGGGGTCTGCCCCGCGTGCCGTGGCCGGGGCTCTGCTCCGCATGCCCTATCCGGAGGTTGGGCCTGACCGGGGCTCTGCCCCACGTGCCGTGGCCGGGCTCTGCCCCTGCGTGCCGTGGCCGGGGTCAGCCCTGCGTGCCGTGGCCGGGGTCTGCCCCCACGTGCTGTGGCCGGCGTCTGCCCCCGTGTGCCGTGGCCGGGTTCTGCCCCGCATGCCGTGGCTGGGACTCTGCTCTGCGTGCCGTGGCCATGGCCCTGTCCTGCGTGCCGTGGCCGGGGTCTGCCCCCTCGTGCCGTGGCCGGGTTCTGCCCCCGCGTGCCGTGGCTGGGGCCCTGTCCCGCGTGCCGTGGCCGGGGTTTTGTCCCACGTGCCGTGGCCGGGGCCCTGTCCCACGTGCCGTGGCCAGGGTCTGCCCCGCGTGCCGTGGCCGGGGCTCTGCTCCGCATGCCCTATCCGGAGGTCCGGTCCGACCGGAGCTCTGCCCCGTGTGCCGTGACCGGGATCTGCCCCGCGTGCCGTGGCCGGGGCCCTGCCCCGCGTGCCGTGGCCGGGGGCCTGCCCCGCGTGCCGTGGCCGGGACTCTGCCCCGCGTGCCGTGGCCGGGACTCTGCCCCGCGTGCCGTGGCCGGGGCCTGCCCCGCGTGCCGTGGCCGGGGCCCTGCCTCGCGTGCCGTGGCCGGGACTCTGCCCCGCGTGCAGTGGCCGGGGTTCGGCCCCGCGTGCCGTGGCCGGGGCTCTGCACCACATGCCCTATCCGGAGGTCCGGCCCGACCGGGGCTCTGCCCCGCGTGCCGTGGCCGGGCTCTGCCCCGCGTGCCGTGGCCGGGGCCCTGTCCCGCGTGCCGTGGCCGGGGTCTGCCCCCTCGTGCCGTGGCCGGGTTCTGCCCCGCTTGCCGTGGCCGGGTTCTGCCCCGCATGCCGTGGCCGGGACTCTGTCCCGCGTGCAGTGGCCGGGGTTCTGCCCCGCGTGCCGTGGCCGGGGCTCTGCACCACATGCCCTATCTGGAGGTCCGGCCCGACCGGGGCTCTGCCCCGCGTGCCGTGGCTGGGACTCTGCCCCACGTACCGTGGCCGGGGTTCTGCCCTGCGTGACGTGGCCGGGGTTCTGCCCCGCGTGCCGTGGCCGGGGCTCTGCACCACATGCCCTATCCGGAGGTCCGGCCCGACTGGGGCTCTGCCCCGCGTGCCGTGGCCGGGACTCTGCCCCGCGTGCAGTGGCCGGGGCTCTGACCCCGCGTGCCGTGGCCGGGGCTCTGCACCACATGCCCTATCCGGAGGTCCGGCCCGACCGGGGCTCTGCCCCGCGTGCTGTGACCGGGACTCTGCCCCGCGTGCCGTGGCCGGGGTTCTGCCCCGCGTGCCGTGGCCGGGGTTCTGCCCCGCGTGCCGTGGCCAGGGTCTGCCCCGCGTGCCGTGGCCGGGGCTCTGCACCACATGCCCTATCCGGAGGTCCGGCCCGACCGGGGCTCTGCCCCGCGTGCAGTGGCCGGGCTCTGCCCCGCGTGCCATGACCGGGGCCCTGTCCCGCGTGCCGTTGCCGGGTTCTGCCCCGCGTGCCGTGGCCGGGGTCTGCCCCCGCGTGCCGTGGCCGGGTTCTGCCCCGCATGCCGTGGCCGGGACTCTGCTCCGCATGCCGTGGCCGGGGCCTGCCCCGCGTGTCGTGGTCGGGGCCCTGTCCCACGTGCCGTGGCCGGGGTCTGCCCTGCGTGCCGTTTCCGGGGTCTGCCCTCGCGTGCTGTGGCCGGGTTCTGCCCCTCGTGCCCCAACCACTGATGGCCGTCTCTGCTTTCCTGAGCCGCGTTCCTGAAACTGTGTTCCATGGAGATTCACCTACATTTGCGGGGCTGCACGAGACCCACCCTTGGTCCAGCCCTGAGTGCAGTCTACGTTTCCTATTGTTGGGAACTTTATGATCTGATAATTGGAAAAAAAATCATGTTTATCATAAAAAATAATTAGAATAATAATAATAATGATTGGCGGAAACATAGGAAAGATATTGAATGTTGAAGCGGGGAGATTAATGTCTCTGTACTGACTGACATGCATGGCATTCCCTTTTGAAAAAGCAATGTAATACACTGTAAAGTTATATGTAATTCAATGTAATAAAAAAATAGATAATAAAAAAAAAACAAAAAACAAAAAACCTGTCAGAGAATTATAAGACCTCAGTGAACATGTTCAAGGTTATCTGAAATATGTTAATCTGGGCTGCAATGCTAATAGCAGTCCTAAAAATTTGGGCCCAGGTAAAGCCGTTTGTGCTTTATAGATTTTGCTTTAGTTTTTTTTTTTTTTTTTTTTTCCTTGAAAGAGGTTGCTGGGTAGAAAGAAAAGTGGAGGGACTAAAGAAAGATTTTAAGAGGTAAAACACACAGGATTCCTTTATTCCTTGCATGTAAATAATATTTGGGTTTCATTCGCTGTAAAGGATCTAAGTGAAAAGGAAACTATTTTGGAAGAGGATTCAAATCACATAAGATGTTTATGAGGTCTCTGCTATCAAAACAGCTATTTAGATTCTGCTATGGTTTGATATGTTCTCTAAAATTTATGTTAGTTCACAGCAATTAGTGCACATAAGAAAAAGATGGAAAGGTGACAAATAGACAAACTAACTAACATCATGCCTCAGGGAAATGGAAAACAACAACAAAATCAAAAAAATGCCAGGAGATAAGAAATAATAAAGATTCAAGCAGAAATAAATGAAACAGAAAATAAATGAACTATTCAGAAAGTAAATGAAAGCAAAGGCTGGTTCTTTGAAAAGATAAAAACAAAATTGACCACTGCTAAGCTAGATTGATTAAGAAGAAGAGAGAAAGAACCAAATAAGTAAAATTTACAATGAAATGAGCAATATTACAATAGAAATGCAAAACATCACTAGAGAATACTATGAGCGACTCTATGCCAACAAAGAAGAAAACTGGATGAGATGGACAAATTCCTGGACACATGTAACCTACCAAGATTGACACAGGAGGACATAGAAAGCCTGAATAGACCCATAATAAGTAATGAGATTGAATCAGTAATGAATATCCTCCCAACAAAGAAGAGCTCATGGCTTCACTTCTGAATTCTACAGAACTTTAAAAAAAGAGGTAGCTCCCATTTTTCTCAAATTATTTCTAAGGATACAAAAGGGAGGAACCCTCTCAAATTCATTTTATTAAGTCTCCATCACCCTCTTTCCCAAAACTGATAAGGAAATGACATAAAGGGAAAAATACAGACCAATATTTCTGATGAATATAGATGAAAAATTCTCAACAAGATACTAGCAAATCATATCCAACATATAAAAAAGATTATTCATCATGATCAGGTAGGCTTTATTTCAGGGATGCAAGGGTGGTTCAACATATGCGAAACCATAAACGTAATATACCATATTAAAAAAAGAAAGATTAAAAACATATGATCATTTCAATTGATGCAGAAAAATCATTTGACAAAATATAACATTCCTTTACATTTAAGACTCTCAGCAAAATACACATAGTAGGATCACTTTTCAGCATAATAAAAGCAACTATGAAAAAATCTATAGCTAAGATTATACAGAATGGGAAAAAGCTGAAAGCTTTTCCACTAAAACCTGGTACAAGACAAGACTGTGCACTCTCCCCTTCTTTTCAATATAGTGCTGAAAGTCCTAGTCAATGCAATCAGATAAGAATGAAATAAAAAGCATTCAATTGGGAAATAAAAATTGAAGTTATCTCTGTTTGCAGATGATGTGATTGTATACATAAAGACCCAAAGGTATCAAAAGAAAAACAACTTCTTTTTCTTTTGGGAAAGGTTTTTGCTATAGGGCATGTACGCTCGCCAGAAAGACATAGAGAGACAGAGAGATAGTGAAAAATCACCCCCCAGGGGGGATGGCCACGCCACAATCCCTTCTCCTCCATTCTCCTCTTGGGATCTTGGGCATGCACGCACACACGCCCGACATGAGTTTAAGCCACTGGGTCTGGGACTCAAACCACAGTTGGCTACATGGGAGTTCAGCAACATAGCCATTACGCTAACTGCTATCCCCCCCCCAAAAAAAAAACTTCTTGAACCAATAAATGAATACATTAAAGTGGGCGATATACAAAATCAACTTACAAAAATCTATAGCATATAATCCAGCAATTCCACTCCTGGGTATCTACCCAAAGGGCAGGAAAATTCTCAGTCAGAAAAGTGCATGCACATCTGTTTATTGTGGCATTATTCACAATTGCTAAAACATGGAACCAATCTAAATGTCCATGAACTGATGAATGGATTGAAAAAGTGTGTTATATATACTCCATGGACTATTCTTCAGCCATAAAAACAAGACTGACATTTGACAGAAAGTGGATAAATATGGAAGATTTATTGCTGAGTGAAGCAAGTCAGGCTATGAAAGAGAGGAATCGTATGTCTCCACTTAACATACACTGTCTGTACACATGAGAGCAACTGAAAGACTGGAGGACATAAGAGCATTGAAAATAGTTATGGACACTGGAGACAGTGAGGAAGGAGGGTGTGAGAGGGAAAAGTTTGGGGAAGGTAATTAGGGAGGAAAAATGGAAAGGTAAGACATTTGATGGACACAGAATTTTTTTTTTCCCTGTTGATGTCATGTATAGTATTTTCAACTGGACTGGTTTGAGGTATAATTCATATTGAGTAAATTCTCTATATAAGCTAAATGATGTATAGCAATTAAATGTATAAAAATAATAATTAAAAAGTGTTAAAAATTTAAAAATAAATTTAATCCTTAATGCAGCAGTGTTGACAGGTGAGACCTTTAGGAGATAAAGTCATAGGGCTCCATCTTCATGAATGGCTTAATGCTGCTGCCACAGGAGAGTGGGTTAGTTATGTCTTAAGCAGGCCGTGGATAAAAAGTTAAATTCATTCCTCATTTTCTTTGTTTTATGGGCTCACTTGCCCTTCCAGTTTTCTACTATGGGCTGACCCTCACTAGAAGCTAACTTCACACTCTTGAACTTCCTAGCCTCCAACATTATGAGCCAAATAAACTTCTATCATTTATGTTTTACCTAGACTCTGTCATTCTGTTATAGCAGCTGGAAATGCATTAAAACAGATTCTAAGGAAAATACTAACTGTAAAGTACATTCAAAAGCAAAAATTCTTTTCTAATCCTAAGAATCCCTTGGGATCTTGTAAACACAGATTCCTCTCTTATTTCCCTGGGAACCCAATTCAGTTAATCTATTGTATGGACCAGTAATCTCTATTTTCCCAAGTACCCTAGGTTCCTGTAAGATAACTGGGGAATTACTGGGCCATGGTAGACAAGTTGATGTTTTTATTTATTTATTTATTTATTTTTGGAGAGGTTTTTGCTATAGGGCACGTGTGCTTGCCAGACAGACAGAGACAGAGAGACAGAAAGCGAGAAATCACCCCCCAGGGGGGATGGCCATGCCGCAATCCCTTCTCCTCCATTCTCCTCTCGGGATCTTGGGCATGCACGCACACACACCAGTGTGAGTTTTAAGCCACCGGGTCCGGGATGCAAACTGCGGTCGACTATGTGGGAGTCCAGTAACATAGCCATTACTAACTGCTGGTCCCGACAAGTTGATGTTTTCTTATATGCTATCTATACTGCATGACTCCATATTACAAAATTTTGAAAAAACTAATCAATACTGACATAAAGTGGATTAGTGGTTGTCTGAGGTAAGAAGTGTCAGGAAAGGATGATTTCAGCACACAGAAGCTTTTTTTTTTTGAGAGGTTTTTGCCATAGGGCACGTGTATTTGCCCGACAGACAGAGAGAGACAGAGAGACAGAAAGCGAGAAATCACACCCCAGGGGATGGCCACGCCTCAATACCTTCTCCTCCATTCTCCTCTCGGGATCTTGGGCACGCATGCACACGTGCCTGACGTGAGTTTTTTAAGCCGCCTGGTCCGGGACACAAACTGCGGTCGACTACATGGGAGTTCAGCAACATAGCCATTATGCTAACTGCTGGTCCCCACAGAAGCTTTTGAAGATAATGAATATGTTTATTATCTTGATTATGGTGATGTTTCCACAGATGTATATTTTTTCTAAAACTTATCAAATGTAATACATACAGTGTATTGTATGTCAATTATATCTCATTTCTGCGCAATTTATTGTATATCATTTACAACCTTTTTGAAGTAAAATACATATATATTTAAAGTAAAATACATACACACACACATATATACACATACAAACACACACACACACACACACACACACACATACACACACACACACACACACACACACATATATATACATAGCTTCCAAGATTATTTCAGAAAGGGTCTTAGACTAAATTCCACAAAATATTCATTCATGTGTTAGAAAGCAGTCACAGAAACACTCATTCAACCTTCCTGTAAATATGATGAAGTCCCAGAACGCTTCATGAATGTGCTCCCACAGTATACTGGCAGAAGAGTGCATAGAGTTATGGTCCAGTAGCAGGATTGGTTGAGCTTTCTGACTGTGGTCATGAGAGGAGGAATCCTCTGGATCAAGCTCCAAATGGAAAGAATTTAGAAGTCAAGCCTGGGGAACATTCTTATGGTTTTTTTTTTTTTTTTTTTTTTTTTTTTCTGACTGTTTAGATTTTCATATACTATTATTGGAGGGACAAAAATGCCTTGCTGTTACATTTATACAGGCAATCCCCAAATACTGAACAGCAATGATTTCACTTCTCATTTTACTGTTCAGTAAAAGAGCATTAATTTCAGGCATTGTGTTAATCAGTGAAGTCTCTTGTACGGTTTAAGACAAAGATGGCTGAAGCTTGTAGAGCTTCCTCTGGTTATGGCGTTTTCACTAGAATCTTTGAAATGTCAGTTAATCACTCTTGCAGCAGCTAGGCCTAATCTGGGCAATCAATATCTACTAGGGGATGGATAAAAACAAATACACTCATTTATGTCATACTGCCCAGGCTGGTATATCTGGAAGTAAACTACTGGCAATATAGCATCACTATTTAAAGTGTTTCTCTCTTTTTTCCATTATTTCTGAGAATGTCTCAGCAAAGTCAAAGGAAAATATCACTATAGTGCACAGTTTTTGCACTAAAATATATATTTTTTTAAAATCTGGGACCAGCAGGCAGCATGGAGGTTAAGGCAGCTGTGTCCCCTTTTGTCTTGTCTACTGTGTAGTTTGAATCCCAGATGTGGTGACTTGAAAATCATGCCAGGCTCTTGTGTGTGCATGACAAGAGGAAAAATACCAAGAGAAAAATTGAGGAGAAAGGAACGTGGTATGGCCATCCCCACAGGAGGTGATTTCTTTCTTTCTTTCTCTCTCTCTCTCTCACCCTCTCTCTCTCTTTCTCTTTCCCTCCTCTCTCTCTCTTTCTCCATGAGTGCACATGCCCTATAGCAAGTAAACAAAAAATCAGGAAGACATTTTGAAGAAGAAATAGAATTTTACATATTCTTGCCTTAAATTGTCTAATGTATTTGTGGGTTAAATACCAAGTGGCTTTCATTTAACAGGAAATGGCTTTGGCTGTATAAAGCAATCTTTGCAGGGAGTTTATATTGCTTTTTATGCTTGCAAAGTGCTATGAGAGAGAGGTCAGTATAAAATACAAATTTACTATGACTATTAGCAATAGTAAAAGTGTTATGGAGCAAAGAGAAGAAGAAGAAGAAGGAGAAGGAGAAGGAGAAGGAGAGAGGGAGAGGGAGAGGGAGAGGGAGGGAGAGAGAGAGGGAGAGGAAGAGGAAGAGGAAGGAGAAGAAGGAGAAGAAGAAGAAGAAAAGAAGAGGAAGAAGAGGAAGAAGAGAAGAAGGAGAAGGAGGAGGAGGAGGAGGAAGAGAAGAAGAAGAAATAGAATTCTACAAAGATCCATTTAAAATAAAGATAGTTAGAGAAATTGAAATACGTGTGCTATTGATAAGAATGTAAAACAATGCAGTTATAGAAAATAGTAGGGCATTTCCTAAAAAAAAAAAATTAATTAAATGAAAGTCACAAGCACCCAACTCATATTTATTTAAGAGCAGAGAATTAATTGGCGCCATAGGTAACTAGGATAACCAGGGTTGCAACTAGTTTTGGGAACAGAAAAATCTGAAGATCTAGACAATGTTGCAGGGATTTATCTTCCTCAATCTCTTATCTCTGCTTTATTTTCTATGGTCTTGTTGTCACTAGGTTTTCTGTAAGTGTTAACAAAGATGACTTTCTGCTGCTCATAGATTCATGGTCCTCAACAGTTACAAAACAAAACAAAAACAAATGAAAAAAAAATGGAGTGCCTTATTCCAAATATTTCAAATAAAATAATAATTTCTGCGAATCTCTGAGCACCTAACAACACACCAGGCACTGTTGTAAGGCATATGACCTCCTCTAGAAAGTAGATACTAGTAAATTTCCTTTTTATTTATTTTGCATTCATTCACTGTATATCATTGCAGCATACAAAATACATTTCCATCCAGAACGCACTGTATATTGGCTCAGTCAAAGATTTTACCATACATGTTATATTCTCTTTTTTTGGAGAGGTTTTTTTGCTATAGGGCGCATGCACTCACCAGAAAGACAGAGAGAGACAGAGAGATAGAAAGCGAGAAATCACCCCCCGGGTGGATGGCCACGCCGCAATCCCTTCTCCTCCATTCTCCTCTCGGGATCTTGGGCACACATGCACACGCGCCCAGCTTGAGTTTTAAGCCACCGGGTCTGGGACTCGAACCATGCTTGACTACGTGGGAGTCCAGCGACATAGCCATTACACTAACTGCTGGTCCCACATGTTATATTCAACAAACAATTCTCCATTTATTGTCCTTTTTTTGTATATTTTACTTCTTTTTTGTCCCCCGATTCCTTCCCTTTCACCCTCTGTCATTTCCCACCCTCCTCCTACACTGTCTCTGATATCAACAGTTGCTTTCCATGTTTTTTCCCCTACATTTTATTGATTCACAGATGATCTTAATTAAACTAAATACTTTCAATAGTAAATACAGTTGATGTAAACTTATCTATGAATACATTCTGACTTTAGGCATAAAACTTAGTGAGAAGAATGAACATACCATAAAGTAGCCCACATGTGTGGGAGAATTTGGTTTGAGCTAATTTGGGCCAGTCTTGTCATCTGTAGCCATTGGGCCCAGTTGCTCACAATGAGGAAGAGCATTTTATAGAGTAGGGTGACACACATCACTGTCCCGGGGCATTATAAGCAGCTTACAGAAGCAGACAGCATTTGGTTAGGCACTTACTGAAATCCAAATAAAAACAAGATTCCCTGACTTGCAAGCAGGTTACAGATGCCAAATAGAATCCATATCATTTCCCCCTTTTGAGTCCCCTCAAAAATCTATTAAGGAGACTCAACCTGGTGGTTTAGTGCCTGATACGTCTGCATGCCAGGTCTGGAGGTAACCAATGTCTAATAGTTGAGGGCTTCCATACTGTAGGAGATGAAGGTGAAGAGATTGAATAAGCAAGTACTAAAAGTCAAAACTAAAAGCACAGCTAATAGGGAGCCTAATAGGGTCAAGAGCCGAGGAGCTCACTGCCAGAGGCCACTTCAACCCTCCCATGAATCAGCAGCATCCTGTCACTTCCTTGTCATCTGGTTATGGAGTTGCTGGGCCATATCCTTAACAGCACCTGAATTATTGGTGTAGAAACAGTGCTCCTTCCCAAAGAGACAGGCAGAGCCCCCATTTTCCTGGCATAAACAGGTCTAGCCAGCCCTCTCCTGTTTTGTAGGACAATCTCAGCTAAGGAGTCAAGTTGATCTTGGGGGCTATCATGGTTTGGGTCACCTACTAAATTCCATCTTCTAGTTCTTGGTTCATTTTATGATTATAAGTTGTTGAAGTGGCTACCTCTCCAACTCCAATCTCACCTCCTGCAGCAATGCCTAGCCTGAAGAGCAGAGGAATATCCCTTTTTACCCAGGCGTATGCCAGGGGTATTTCCAGGGTTGAATTACTGGGCATAATGTTAATCTGGGGGCATCAAGATAGCCAATGTGCAAATCCTTTTCCAGATGCTTGGAAGGCACTGACAGGAGAACATTCCATAGACAAAGTAGAACCCCCTCCAAGGGCTGCAGGTGAATTGGTGCTGTCCAGGTGGAGGAGTCCGATCCAGTGGGGCCCCAGGATCTGTTTGAGCCTTCGGCCTTTGAGCACAGCTTTGGTCGGCTGAGCACATTGGTAAGGCCGCTCTGTACGCTCCCCAACCTATGAGCAAAGCTTGGGTCGACTCAGCATGTTGGCAAGGCTGCTTACTGTATGCTCCAGAGACTGCGGTAGCCTTGCTGGGAAGCGAGCCCCCTCTGACTCCCTGATATACTACTATAAAAGAATTACATAGCTCTCTCATACATCTTGAGTATGTGATAAGTTTCCTGAAAGTCCCCCAACCTGACCACCTACTGTTAATTACAATGCTTCATCCCTGAGGTCACAATAGAGGGTATGCTGAAGTTCTATCTAGGCAGAAATAATCTTCTTGACCTTTGGAAGGCCCTTCAAGATACATTTAACATAAGTTTAAAAATAATCTTTTCTTTACATAAAATAGGATTAGGCCAAAACTGGCCCAGGACACCCCCACCCTCACCAAGTGAAATAAATAAATACATTAGGATTCCTTGAATTAAGTTTTAGATCCCTATAAAATTATATAAGTATCATTCTTTATTGAGATCCATAAGAACAAATACCTATACTTGAGATTTTCTTTTTAGCATCGTGCTCAGTAATCACAAGATGGCTGCCGCCGAGCATCGACTGATAATTAACTCTGCTTGCTGGAGGCTATTTCCCAAAACGGCATTCCATGAAGTTCCCGAAGACTTGCCTACATCAAACAAACAATTGCTGAACTGTAATAGACCCGCCCTTAACCCAACCCTGAATGGAATCTATGTTCCCTATTGTTAAAACTTTATGAACTGATAATTAGAACACATAGCCCCTCACCCGTTTACTTGCATGTATCACATTTTCAATAAAAAAGCACGATAATTCCTAGCAGTTGTCACTCTTCAGAGACCAATCTCTGGGGGTGTCCGACTAAAGATGTGCATGAAAATGGCACCGAGGCCTTAGTCTTTCCTTCCTGTGCCGCCTCCAACGAGATAACCCACCGCTGCCGAGGCTGGACCCTGGCATCCAGGGAGGTTGTTTGATTGTAATCTTTGTAAGGCTGCCCTCTTCAACCCAACCAGTAAGATTATCGAGGCAACTGCCTGTGGATGCATGAGTTTTAGATGTGTAACTATTATGCCTATTAGGACAGAGGTAACTAGCAACTCTTGTCCAGCACAGGGAAGGTGGAGTTCAGTGGACGGTAGGTGGCACTGATCAACTGAAATACTCTGGCATCTAACTGGGGGATTGGGCCGTCAGGGTTGAGGAATTTGGAGTGGGCATGGGGTTGGCTATTTTGGTGTGACATGTTGGAAGACCTTCTCAATCTCTCCCTTGAAACCTTGGTCTTGGAGCCCATCCTCATCGCTACACCTTCAATGAGTGGTTACAGTCATGCAGAAATATGTGTCCCTTTGTAGTCATTGATATCTAGCATGTTCTCCCTTTGATTGGACCCTCCAGTATGCCTTGTTACCATTAAAACATTTCTAAGCTTGTTTTTGGTCATAGCATGCCACCTAAACAAACATTTTAGCTATCAACACTAATTGGTCAGTCCCTCCAAGGATGAGAGGTGGGAGACCTGGGAGGTCTTTTACTGTTTTGCCACCCATCCTGACCATCTTCATACATTTTTAACAGGCTGGCAAGCTGGTTCTGGAAACTTGGGGTGGCTCTCAGCAAGAAACAGGATAACTATATCAACCAAACATTGGTGAAACCTCCTATACATGATGGGTAGGGAAATGTTAGCAGGAGATTTCCATACCATTTCCAATCAGTCAGGGCTGTAAAAGCCAGGCCTATAACAAAAACCAAAGAGGGTTATGCAACAAAGGTGATTATAATTTAGGGGTTATTACAAATGGCCTGGGAACACTAAGGGCAGCTCATACATGTTTTCTGGGGAAATGCATCCTCAATCTTCTGCTGTGCATAGATTTGTCAGCTTGCAGAGCGACCAAAGCAGGGACATAGATTTCTCAAGCTTCTGCCATATGTTGAGCAGCTAGCTCAGGATTAGCTGCAGCTGGGATGCATATTTTTGTGTTTTGGAAGTTCACACTCAAAGGTTTGTCTGGATGTTTCTGCACCATCCAAGTTCCTGGCTCTTCTTGAGGCATTGCTGGCTTGACCTGGGTGTAGTGTATCCACAGGGTAGGATAACTTTAATGGCAGTAGGGGTGATGAGAACAACATATGGTCTTATCCATGCAGGCTGAAGGGGTTCCTTTTTCCAACATTTTACCCAGACTGTATGACCTGGCCTGTGCAGGTGGACCTAATTGCCTAGAGGGAGTGGAGTCCTTTCTAGCCTATGTTGGGCCATCCCTTGGAAAAATTTGCTTAGTGCCTGTAGGTGGCAGGACAGATTCAATTCCCCAAATGGGCAAACATCTCCTTTGATCTTAGTCAAGACAGACAGGAGCTGTCCAAACAGGATCTCGAAAGCCAAGTTTCCCAGGGATACACTGCACCTGGAGGAGTGCTAGTGAAAGTAAGTCTAACCAGGGCTTATATGTACTGACACAATTTGGCCAGGGAGGAATTGAGAATTCAGTTCATTTGATCAACTTGTCCTAAACTCTGGGGGTGATATGCGGTGTAGAGATTCCACTTTAGACTCAGTGCCTTAGTCATTATTTGAGCTATTTCAGAGACAAACACAGGACCAAAATCGACTCCAGTAATTAATGGCGGTCCATGGCACAGAGGAGAGCCTTGGCCACCTCACATGCCTTTTCTGTCCTGGTTGTGAAGGCTTCCACCCAACCTGGTCAAGGAACTAGAAATATTGCAGAAACAGACCACCAAGAGACCAAGTGCCAATCAGAGAGTAGAACTCAGGTATATTATGTCAGCAGAGTCAGGGGGGTTCAGACTCCAAATCCTGGGCCCTGAACAAGCCTGACAGCTGACTTATAAGGGCTCATGAAGCAGGTGGGGAGGGTAAGGAAGGGTTTTGTGCACATGGGAGAATTTGGGGCTGGTCTTATCTGCAGCCATTGGGTCTCAACTCTCACAGTCAAGAAGAGCATTTCCTGGAGCAGGTGACCCACACTTTCCCAGGGCATTAAAAACAGCTTACGGAAGTATAATAGCCTTTATGGAAATTCATTCAGTATGGCATTCCCTTGTAATGAATCTAATAGTCATTATCATGGTAGCATTATTCACAATAGTCATAAGTTGGAAATACCCCAACTGCCCATTAGTGGATAAGTGAACAAACACAATGTGGTATATAAACACAATGGAATATTATTCAGCCTTTAAAAATAAGGAAATTCTGATTTACAACATAAATAAACTCCAGGATTAAGTGAAATAAGCCAGTCACAAATGTTAGGGTGGTCTATGTTGTGGGCTGTGAAAGAAATCAAAGACTCAAGATAGTAAACAAATAGAAAAGATTTATCTCATGGAGTAGAAGGGACCAGACATAGAGAGTTGTATTGGGCCCTGAAAAGTAGAGGCTAGAGACTTTTGTTAAGAGAGATTTTTGCTCTAGGCCATGTGCGCTTGCCAGAGAGAGAGAGAGAGAGAGAGAGAGAATGAGAAGTTACTTCCAGGGAAGATGGCCATGTCACAATCTCTTCTCTTACATTCTCCTCTTGGGATTTTGGGCACACATGCACACCTGCCCAGTGAGAGTTTCAAGCCTTGAGGTCTGGGCATTGAACCACAGTCGACTATGTGGGAGTCCAGCACCTTAACCACTACACCACCTGCTGAACCCATCTAGGGACTTTTATAGGAAAGGGAATTAGGGTGGGGCCATTAAGGTGGTACTGATACAAAATGCCAGGTGATCTTTTACAACATTTGGGTTGTGAGTCTGCTCCATGGCTCCTGAGATCTAGACATGCTGGGAGAAAGGAAGATGTCCCACTCCTAACTGGGCCTCCAGCATACAAAACCCACGTGAACAGCCCTTCTTCAAGAGACAGTCTGCTCCATGGCTCCTGAGATCTAGACATGCTGGGAGAAAGGAAGATGTCCCACTCCTAACTGGGCCTCCAGCATACAAAACCCATGTGAACAGCCCTTCTTCAAGAGACAGTCTGCTCCATGGCTCCTGAGATCTAGACATGCTGGGAGAAAGGAAGATGTCCCACTCCTAACTGGGCCTCCAGCATACAAAACCCACGTGGTAGGAAAACCCCTTTCACATCTCCTGTCTCTGAATCAATTTTTGTCTCTCTCTACCTCTCACTCTCTCTCTCTCTCTCTCTCTCTCTGTCTGTCTGTCTTTTTTTTAATTTTTGCTTTTAAGAATTTTTTAAGGTGAGGCGTCTTACAGGGCCCTTTGGCCCCTCCCTCCTAGGCCTTTGTTTTGTTAATAATCCCCTCTGCTCCTCCCAGAACAGCCCTTCTTCAAGAGACAGTCTGCTCCATGGCTCCTGAGATCTAGACATGCTGGGAGAAAGGAAGATGTCCCACTCCTAACTGGGCCTCCAGCATACAAAACCCACGTGGTAGGAAAACCCCTTTCACATCTCCTGTCTCTGAATCAATTTTTGTCTCTCTCTACCTCTCACTCTCACTCTCTCTCTCTCTCTCTCTCTCTCTCTGTCTGTCTGTCTGTCTTTTTTTTAATTTTTGCTTTTTAGAATTTTTTAAGGTGAGACGTCTTACAGGGCCCTTTGGCCCCTCCCTCCTAGGCCTTTGTTTTGTTAATAACCCCCTCTGCTCCTCCCAGAACAGCCCTTCTTCAAGAGACAGTCTGCTCCATGGCTCCTGAGATCTAGAGCGCGCCGCACAGTTTTCTAATTTTTTATTTTTATTGAAATTTTTTGAATATTAATTTTTCTTTTTTTGATTTATTCCAAAGCTTTTCTCTTCTTTTTCTCTGTTTCTTGTCTGTTTTTTTTTTTTTTTTTTGTTGTTGTTGTTGGTATTGTTTCCCTCTGTCTGCTTCCTTTTCTGCACACTTCTCAACCATCATATTAAACTTCAAAAGTTTGGGAAGAAACCGACCATCCACCAGATGACTAGAAATCGCTGCAGGACCACAAGAAATATGGAGAAGCAGGAAAATGCCTCTCCTCCAATTGAAACGGATAGCTCCTCTTCATCCACACACAGTTCAAGGGAATTCATGGAAATGTCTGATAAACAATTCAGATCATTCATAATGGCAAAGCTAACAGAGATCAAAGAGAAGAGAGACAAGGAACTGCTGAAGGGGAAGGAGAAAGGAGTTGAAGAGTTCTAGGAGGTGAGGAAATACATGCAAGATCTAAAAGAGGAGTTTCACACTTTACAAAAGAATCAGATGGAGCTGTTAGAGATGAAGGCTATAATACAAGAAGTCAAAATCTCGCTTGAAAGTATTAAAAGCAGACTAGATCATTCAGAAAATGGAATCTCTAATGTAGAAGAGAAAATGGCTGGCCTAGAAAGGTCCACCATAAAGACTGAGAAAATGGCCCAAAACTTTGAGAATAATATGCAAGAAGTACTAGATACAATTAAACGTCCAGGGGCAGCTGGCGGGGGCTCCGCTCTGCGTGCCGGCGCGCGGGGGTGGGGAGGTGGGCGCGGGGGCTCCAATCCACGTGCTGGGGTGCGGGGTCAGGGCGCGGGGGCTCCGCTCCACGTGCCCTGTCTGGAGGTCTGGCCTGACTGGGGCTTTGCCCTGTGTGCCGTGGCCGGGGCTCTGTCCCGTGTGCCGTGGCCGGGGCTCTGTCCCGTGTGCCGCGGCCGGGGCTCTGTTCCGCGTGCCGTGGCCGGGGTCTGCCCCGCGTGCCGTGGCCGGGGTCTGCCCTGCGTGCCGTGGCCAGGGCTCTGTCCCATGTGCCGTGGCAGGGGTCTGCCCCGCGTGCCGTGGCCAGGGCTCTGTCCCGCGTGCCGTCGCAGGGGTCTGCCCCCGCGTGCCGTGGCCAGGGTCTGCCCCACGTGCCTTGGCCAGAGTCTGCCCCGCATGCCGTGGCCGGGGCTCTGCTCCGCATGCCCTATCCGGAGATCCGGCCCAACCGGGGCTCTGCCCCGCATGCCGTGGCCGGGCCTCTGACCCCGCATGCCGTGGCCGGGGCTTTGACCCCGTGTGCCATGGCCGGGGTCTGCCCCGCGAGCCGTGGCTGGGCCTTGACCCCCGCGTGCCGTGGCCGGGGTCTGCCCCACGTGCCGTGGCCGGGGTCTGCCCCGCGTGCCATGGCCGGGGCTCTGCCCCACGTGCCGTGGCCGGGGCTCTGCTCCTTGTGCCCTATCTGGAGGTCCGGCCCGACCGGGGCTCTGCCCCGCGTGCCGTGGCCGGGGTCTGCCCCGCGTGCCGTGGCCAGGGCTCTGCCCCACGGGCCGTGGCCGGGGTCTGCTCCGCGTGCCGCATCAGCTGATGGCCGTCTCTGCTTTCCTGAGCCGCGTTTCTGAAACTGTGATCCATGGAGATTCACCTACATTTGCGGGGCTGCACGAGACCCACCCTTGGTCCAGCCCTGACTGGAGTCTACGTTCCCTATTGTTGGGAACTTTATGATCTGATAATTGGAAAAAAAAAATCATGTTTATCATAAAAAATAATTAGAATAATAATAATAATGATTGGGGGAAACATAGGAAAGATATTGAATGTTGAAGCGGGGAGATTAATGTCTCTGTACTGACTGACATGCATGGCATTCCCTTTTGAAAAAGCAATGTAATACACTGTAAAGTTATATGTAATTCAATGTAATAAAAAAAATAAAAATAAAAAAAATAAAAAAAATAAAAAGTTAAAAAAAAAAACATTTGGGTTGTTTCCTTATTATTATTGGCTGAGTGAGTCAGCCATCTGCAATAAGATCCCCTTTCTTCCCCCCTTCATAGCCCCCATTTTCTTCCCTCCTTTTTTATTTTTTTATTTATTTTTTTGGGGGGAGAGGTTTTTTGCTAAAGGGCGCGTGCACTCGCCAGACAGACAGAGAGAGACATAGAGACAGAAAGCGAGAAATCACTCCCCAGAGGGGATGGCCACGTCGCAATCCCTTCTCCTCCATTCTCCTCTCGGGATCTTGGGCACGCACGCACACGCGCCCGGCGTGAGTTGTAAGCCACCGGGTCCGAGATGCGAACCGCAGTCGACTACGTGGGAGTCCAGCAACATAGCCATTACGCTAACTGCTGGTTCCCCCCCTCCTTTTTTATGTAAACCTTTCCCTGATCCCAAAGAATTCCCCACCAGGGCATATCCCTTCCCATCAGGACAGACCAGACTGAAGTTGACACTTCAGTCCTCACTCCCTTCCTGTCAAAGGTACTGAAGGCTTGGAGAGACCTGCTTTCTCTCTAGTACAGCCCAAGATAACATAAAAAGGTCTAAAGGTTGATCCTTTAAAAAGAAAATTCTTGAGGTATCTGGGAAGCCTAGAATGTGCCCTTCCCATTAAAATGCCTAAGACATCTAGGAAGTACTGAATATGCCCTTTCAATTAAAAACACTGATTGATTCCACTCTTATCAAGTACCTAGAGTAGTCAAATTCATAGACAAAGTAGAATGCTGGTTTTGAGACAGTGTTTCTAGCCCCAAGAATGGAAACATCATGGCCTTTCTATTGTCTATAGTAACTATAGGCTGTATCTCAGATGAGTATGAGGCAGGAAATGGCCAGCAAGGCCACCTGTATTTATAGAAGACAAGCAACACAGCTCAGCTGCTGAAGGCCAGCTAAGGAGGAAGGTGCTCAGCAGTTGAAGCCTACCTAAGGAGGAGAGGTCATCATGCTCAAAGGAGAAGGAAAGCTGAATTTTTAAAAATATTTTTATTTCCTTTTCTTTTATACATTCAGTCACATTATTTAGCTTAAAAAGTGAATGTTTCAACATGTGAAGATTTCACCCTAGTCCAGTTGATAAAACTATAAATTTATCTTCAACTGATAATACCACATTTCTTTGTCACATTAATGCTTTGCCTATTTTTCTTCTAAATGTCCTTCCTTAGACTCTACTCTTTCACACACATTATATCTGGTATTCACATCCATTTACTGTGCTTCTATATCCTTTAGTCAATCAGTTTCAGTCATAGAATGTGGACACTAGGTATATATTAAGTTGGGACATACAATGTCTCTCCTTCATAGCCTGGCTTGCTTCACTCAGCAGTAAATCTTCCATATTCTTCCACTTTCTGTCAAAAGCCAGGTATTTTTTTTTATGGCTTAATAGTATCCCATAGAGTATTTGTGCCACAGTTTTTCAATCCATTCATCTGTTGGTGGACATTTGGGTTGTTCCATGTCTTAGCAATTGTGAATGGTGCCACAATAAACATCAATGTGCAAGCACTTTTCCGATTAAGAATTCTTCTGCCCTTTGGGTAAATACTCCCACAAAGAAGTGGGATTGCTGGATCATATGGTAGTTCTGTTTGTAGATTTTTGAGGAATCTCCAAATTGTTCTCCACAGTGGCTGGACCAATTTACATTCCCACCAGCAGTGTAAGAGAGTTCCCCTTTCACCACACCCCTGCCAGCACTTACCATTTTTTTTTTTTTAATCTTAGTCATTCTGTCTGTGGTTAAGTGGTATCTCATTGTTATTTTGATCTGCATTTCCCTTACAATAAGGGACACTGAGCATTTTTTCATATGCCTTTTGGCTATTCATATATCATCTTTAGAGAGTGTTTTTTTTCAACTCATTCTCCCATCTTTTAATAGGGTTGATCCTCTTTTTTCCAAATAGCTGCTTGAGTTCCTTGTATATTCTGGTTATCAGTCCCTTATCTGACTCATAGTTTACAAAAATATTTTCCCATTCTGAGGGCTGCCCATTTACAATAATTACTGTGTCTTTTCCATGAAGAAACTTCTTAGTCTGACGTAATCCCACTTGTCTACTTTGGGGATTATTGACTGTGCTTTGGGGTTCTTATTTAAGAAGTGCCTACCCCAATGTCTCCGAGAGTTTCCCCAGTGTTTTCCAGGAGCAGTTTTATAGCTTGAGGTCTTAGGTTTAGGTCTTTGATCCACCTTGACTTGATTTTTTCAAAGGTGAGACATAAGGTTTCAGATTCATCTTTCTGCAGGTGGAAATCCAGTTTTTCCAGCACCACTTGCTGAAGAGGTTTTCCTTTTCCCACTGGGTACCCCTTGTGAAAAATCAGTTGGCTGTATGTTTGGAAATTTATTTCTGGAGACTCTATTCTGTTCCATTGGTCCACATGTCTGTTTCTAGGCCAGTACCATGTTGTTTTGATTACCACAGCTTTGTAGTATACTTTTGGGTCAGGGAGTGAGATGCCGCCCACTCCACTCTTCTTGTGTAGGATTGTTTTGGCAATACAGGGTCTTTTATGATTCCAGACAAATTTTATGATTGCCTTTTCTAGATCTGTGAAGAATATGTCTGGTCTGAGTTTTTTAATTCCTTATGGTTTGTAATGTTTGTAGCCTTCCCCCCTCCACCAGCCATCACTTATGCCTACGTGCTTATCATGCTGACCTTCCCTGTTAGAAACCAATATAACCTCTTATCCCACCCCAAATCAGGGCCTAGAGTTTTGAGTCTGAACTCCTCTGGGTCTTCTGGTATAATAAACCTGAGTTCTCCTACTCTCCAAGTGGCATTTGGTATCTCGGAAGTCTGTTTCTGCAACAAATATACTTTGGGGAAATGAAGAAACTGCAGGGGAGGCTGACCAAAGACAATGTGGCATTCCCTTGTAATGAAACATCTTAATTACAGAGCCTGTCAGTATCTGATAAAAGCAAATGTGTTGTAAATCTAACATTCCTATAGTGCTTGCAAACAAAACCCTTAAGGTGCAGACATAATTAACATCATCAAAGGGGAAAATGACAAGGTCAGTGGAGGATGAGCCCTTGACTTGTGAGAGCTGAGATTGAAACCAGAAATTTTATGGGCCTTAATCTATTAATAAAGATGGACAGAAAACATTAGGACCCATATGCATTAGGGTTATTTTCCATACACCAAAATAGAAGCACAAATCACCTAAGTATCTTTGGAAAAATAAAAAAGAAGAAGAAAGTCTTATTTCTCCTTCTAACTAGGATAAAAGTCCCAAAACTCAGTCCCTCAGTGGCAACTCAATTTTTGAGATCCTTCCCTGCTTGATGAGAGCTTGCTTTTCTTCCTCCTAATAAACCCCAGCTCTATTATTCCTCCCTGTGTTTGTATCTCTAATTCTTTGTGTGAGACAAGAAGTTAAACTAACCTAAAGTAGTTTATTTGGTTGCCAGGTACCATGGCAACCAGACAACCTTGTGCATGAGCCTGGGAGGCATCTCACTCCCTTACTCCTGAAATATAATACAAAGCTGTGATAATCAAAACAGCATGGTATTCCTCCCCCTCCCCACTAAAAAAAGTCATATAGGCCAGTAGAGAACCCAGAAGGACCGTGTGTCTCAGATTTCAGTACCGGTGAGATGGGAGTGCTGGGTGATCAGACCCAACACCCAAGTCAATTCTTGTCCTACGCTCAGGAAGAACTAGAGACACAGACATAGAGAGAAAAGGAAAATGGAATTTATTAGGGAAGAAGAAAAAGCTTCCAATGCAATGGAAGGGAGTCTGAATGTGTTGCTGAAGAGGTTGCTAGAGACGAGGGGTTTATATCTATCTAGCAATCCAAGCATTGGGCTGGCTTTCTGATAAGGAAGCAGGCTGTAGACAATGGTTACATGGTAGTCTGAGTGATTTATTACCCTATTCTTTGTGGAGTCAGCAGACTGTAGTGTCGTGTACTTCTGGTTGCCCTTAGCTGCAGTTGCTTTGTCTCAATACAGCCAGGTTTTGGCTTTGAAAACTTAGCCACTGTAACTCCATCTTGGCCTTATTCTGTCTGTGTGCTCAATATCCATCTCTTCTGCCTTATTAATGTGGAGTTATAAATTCTTTAGATATATATAGAAGGGGTATACCTGGTACATTAATCAGATTATAGAGAAAAAAAAGAAAAACAGAAAATGTCATAAGATAGGAGAGTGTTGAGCTGCATTGTGTGAAGTTCTTGGTTCTTTGAGTCCAGATCACTAAAATTAGAGGCCTGTCCCTAGGTGCAAAATAAAGCCACAATCATAATAAAAGTAGGTAGAAAAGAGAATTTAATAGGAAAGAAAGATTTTAGAAAAGAAGTATACACAAAAGACTTTTGGGCAGGCAGGTTGCTAGGTAGCAACTGTGTTTGGAACTGGTTATATTAGGTGATAATAAACATTTAACAGTATAAGATCTGTCATACTATCTATGTTCTTTGTTTAAATTTACAGGCTTTCTTCTGTGCTTGTGCAGCACTCTCATAAGTTAAAAAAAAAAATGAGAAACTTAATTACTTAACTGTGCATGCCCAGTGTGAGCCATGATGCCTAACTAGGATAAACTGCCCAATTAGTTTTTTTGCCCACATGGAAATTAAGATATTGACCAAAATATCTAGTTGGGTCTTTTTATATTTATGAGGAACAATAAGAGGAAAATTTACAATCTCCCTATGTGTCTTCCTCAGATATACTAAAGGGAAAAAAATGGTATTTGCCTCGCCTTTCTGGTGCCAGAAACTGAGAGGAAAGAAAACATTCATAGAGGGTCTGATTATAACTCTTAACAATTGTAATCGATGTGACATGTATCCTTCTATCGTTCTCTTAGGGCAGCCCGCTCATTACTAGCTAACTGCCTACCACAGACCCCATTAAAAAGAAAAACATAATGACTTCCTCTCAGGGCCCCTTCCCTATCTACCTGTAAATGGGATCCAAATCCTATCTCATTCCCGCTCTGAAGAAGTACCTCCAGCTGCCACTAGGGGAAAAGGGAATAAAGACTGCTCTGGCTACTTCATGCTGAGGTTGGGAATTTGACAGGGATGGCAGTCAGGGAGCTTCCATCAGAGCTCTGTCTAGGGGTTCTGATAGCTGCTCACAGAAGATACAGCTGAGAAAACCTGAAGAGATATCTGAAGCTTCAGAACATCTAGGCAGAAAAGAACAAATATAGTTACCAGATTCTGCAAGGTCAAAAAAGGCATACAAGAAAAATTATTGCAGATCTCAAAAGGACAGAAAGGAGTTTGGCTATTCCTGATCCCATGAGAACCTGAAGTGAACTTCATTGAGTTTGTCCTGGGTTTGTATGTATTTATTAATTTTTTCATAATTGTCTGTGACATTAAAACAACACATATGGGTGAATCTTTGCCATCTTAAATAACGTAATAAAAACAAATAATAACTTGAACTAACATCACTTAATTTCTGATTTAGGACATATAAGGCTAAAGCAGTGTTATTTAAAGTTTTTGTGAAAGTCCAAGGGATGTGTTTATTTTCACAAACAAAATATAAAATGTGAGTGTACTTTCAATCAGATTTTTAAATCTAAAGACTGATAGAAATTGGGAATCGGGTGGTAAGGATATACAGAAAGGCATCTTGAAGCTCGAAGACTATAAAGTATAAGGTAGAAGGACATATTTGAATTAATCTTATAGATCGTTCTCAAGGACAAGAAGGGATGGAAGACTTGTACTCATAAGAAACAACATAAACACCTGGAGACTGCTTCAAGCCATAGTACCAGACACCAGGCTGCCTGTGGCTGCAGGCCCTAACAGCCGGCCCTGTGGTTCATCCCCCCCCCCCCCCCCACACACACACACCTTTGGACCTCAGGTATGTGGCTTGGTCCCTTATGATGAACTTGCGCCCCTCCCCACCCAATCCAGAAACCAGCATTGCTGGACACCAGGCTGCCTGTGGATGCAGACGCTAATGGCCAGACCGTGGCTCATACCTCCCACCATCACCACTCGCCTTTGTACCTCAGTGCTATATCGTAGACAGAACTACAAGGTTGGCTTAGCATAAGCAGAGCCATCTTATAAAGCACCACCATGTTGTGACATGACATGTATCAGCACCACCCTACCTGATCTCGCGATGCACAGGCAGCACACCACGGCTGCAAAACCACAATAAGGAAGCCAGACACGCCACGATGGCCTATAAAACCAAGGCCTCCACAGACACTCCTCGGAACTGTCACTCAGTATTCTGAGCAGCCAGAACAGACTTCCCCCCAAGAACGGAGCTGAGTCCTCCCTCGATCTCAGACTTCAAACTGTGAGGCCGAGCTACCTGAGTCCTCCCCTACTCTCACTGCTTACTCCAGATGGAGCTACCTGAGTCCTCCCCTAGTCTCACTGCTTATTTGAGACGGAGCTGAGTCCTGCCCTGGTCTCAGACCTAACAACCAGTAGAAAACATTGCCACTGCACGGACTAGCTGCTAGTACTAATATATGCTAGTTCAAACCATCTCCTCCTGTTCGCCGCTCCTCCTTGATTGTGCCTAGAGTCTGGTTCGGCGTTGACTCAGCTCTCAAATGCTAGAACCCGTGTTATGACCTTCTGCCACCAGTCTAGGACGACTTGCACCCTTGTTGACTTGTCCCTTATTTGCTGAGTTTGTAAATGTATTTCCCCTATGACTTGTTTGTTATTAAATGCATTGAAAATCTAGCTTTGTGTCCGTCTCTCTGTGAGTAGGATTCTTGCTAGGGAAACTTTATTGTCCCTGCCACCGTCCCAGACCGTAAGCCACTATATTTCTATGTCACACCTTGACTCTTAATTCTCTTTCCTTGTGATGTTAGGAATTCTCTCTTTGTGACACTCAGGTTTGTGTCTTGGGACTTTAAGATGAACTTGCAACCTTCCCCACCCCAGCAGGAGACCAATTCAGTTCAAGTGGCATCACCAGACACCACCAGGCTGCTTGTGGCTGCAAGCCCGAGCTGGAACCTGTGATTCACCCTCCCCCTACTCGCCTTTGGACCTCAGGTTTATGTCTTGGGACCTTAAGACAAACTCGTGCCCCTCCCCCACCCCATCCAGTGTCTGGTTCAAGTGGCATTGCCAGACACCGGTCTGCCTGTGGCTGCAGGTCCTAGAGGATGGGACCTGCGGCTCAACCCCCTTCTTCCACCTGCCTTTGGACTCTCTGAACTTCTGGGTTTTTAATTGCGCATTGCATACCTTGAGATAATTTATTTGCTCATGAGTTCAAGCTCATTAGCTCAACTGGAGTTTCACCACTCTTTAGAAAGAGGGAGGTCTTTTGGTCACCCACGCCCTGTGACAACAATGTGTAGTACCTCTGAGCAAAAGGGAGCCAGACCAGAAGAGAGATCGCCAATTTTCTACCCCTGTACATCACTGAACATTCAAAGGAGCCTTGAATAAGTTAGGAAGGAACAACTAGGAACCATCCTAGAGGCACAAGAAACATAAACAACCAACAAAATGTCTTCCCCTAGGCAAAATGTCAATCTCACTTCACCCACAGACAATACAATGGATGTCTTGGACATGTCAGATAAGCACTTCAGAATATTTGTAGTGACCGAACTAACTAAGATGCAAGAGTAAAGAGACAATAATCTCCAGGAGATGAGGAAGTCCTTTCATTATTTGAAAGAAGAAATAAACACCTTAAAAAAGAATGAGATAGAACTGTTCGGGATATAGAATGTGATACAGAAAATTTATACCTCCCTCGAAAGTATTAAAAGTATATTAGATCACAAAGAAGAGCAAATCTTGAATGCAGATGACAAAAACTCTGACCTTGAAAAAAGTATCAATAAGATTGAGAAAACAAACAAGAAAAATGAGGATAATATACGAGAAATACTGCATACCATCAAGCGCCCCAACATTTGGATAATTGGTATCCCAGAAAAGGCAGAAAATAATAAGGGCATTGATAATTTATGTCATGAAATTCTGTAAGAAAACTTTCCAAACCTAGAAAGGGATTCAAATATCCATACCGAAGAAATACATAGGACTCCAAATATAATCAAACCAAGGAGATCCTCTCCAAGGCACATCATAACCATATTGGCAAAAACAACCAAGACAAGATGCTAAAATTGGCAAGAGGGAAACGTCAAGTTAATTACAAAGGTCACCCCATCAGGCTAACATTGGATCTCTTTTTTTTTTTTTGAATTATTTTATTTTAACTTTATTTATTATTATTATCATTATTACTTTCCAGTTTGATCAGAGAGAGACAGAGAGAGAAAGAGAGAGAAAGTGAGAAAGCAAGCCACCAGGTCCGAGACTTGAACCGTGGTCGGCCATGTGGGAGTCCAGTGCCTTTAACCACCATGCCACTTGCCAGCCCCAACATTGGATCTCTTGTTGCAAACAATGCAAGCAAGGAAAAAAATGGGGAAATATAGTCAAAGTGTTGAATGAAAAAAAATTTCAACCAAGAATATTATACCTGGCAAGATTATCTCTCATATGGGGAAAAAAGATAAAAAACATTCTTGGATAGGGACCAGCAGGTGGCATGGTGGTTAAGGTGCTGGACACTCCCACATGGCCGACCACGGCTCGAGTCCCGGACCTGGCGGCTTCCTTTCTCCCTTTCCCCCCTCTCTCTCGCTCTGTGTCTCTCTCTGGTCAAATTAAAATAAATGAATGAATAAATAAAATTAAATAAATAATAATTTTAAAATAAAAACATTCTTGGATAAACAAAACCTGAAAGAATTTACCAACTCCAGACCAGCTCTTCAAGAGGTTCTGAAGGGAATGCTTTACTAGGAAAACTAAAATGTCAGATGGACTGTTTTAAGAGAACAAAAGCAACCAAGAAAATGGCTCACTTACTGATAGGAACAGGTCCAGAAATATCGATAATAACATTGAATATTAGTGGATTAAATTTTCCAGTTCAGAGGCACAGATTGGCTGAATAGATGGAAAAATAGAAACCCTCTATCTGTTGCATACAAGAAATGTACCTTATGGATAAAGACATATATAGACTAAAAGTGAAGGGATGGAAAAAGATATTTCATGCAAATGGAATTCAAAAAAGGGCTGGGGTTGCGATATTGATTTCAGACAAAATAGGCTTCAAGACAAAGACTGTAGAAAGAGACAAAGAAGGGCATTATATAATAGTAAATGGGTTAATTCAGCAAGAAGACATAACACTTATAATATCTATGCACACAACACAGGAGCACCTAAATATGTAAAGAAAGGACTGTTGGAGCTAAAAAGAGCAATAGGGAGCAAAACTATAATTGTTGGGGATCTCAACACCCCATTATCTCCATTAGATCTTCTAGACAAAAAAATAGAGAGATACAGGACCTAAATGATTCTATAAATCGAATGGACTTGATAGGTATCTATAGAACTTTCCACTCTAAGACCACAAGATATACATTTTTTCTCACCCCATCATGGAAACTTTTCAAAGATTGACCATATGATAGCACACAAATCAAGCTTTTACAGATTCAAAGGCATAGAAACTATATCCAGTGTCTTCTATGACCATGATGGAATTAAACTCAATATTAATTTCTAGAAACACCCTCAAAAATACACAAACACATGGAAACTGAACAATTTACTTCTGAATGACTTCTTAACGAATGAAGAAATTATGTCTGAAATAAAAAAATATGTAAACAAATGATAATGAGTATGCAAGTTTCCATAATCTGTGGGACATGGCAAAAATAGTCATAAGAGGGAAATTCATAACAATTAGTGCACATAAGAAAAATATGGAAAAGTGGCAAATAGATAACCTAACATCATGCCTCAGGAAACTGGAAAAACAACAACAAATTCCAGGTGAAAAGAAATAATTAAGACTTCAGCAGAAATAAATGAAATAGAAAATAAACAAATTATACAGAAAATAAATGAAAGCAAAAGCTGGTTCTTTGAAAATATGAACAAGATCGACACACCATTCACTAGACTGATAAAGAAGAAGAAAGAAAGAAACCAGATAAATCAAATACATGGTGAAACAGGTAACATTACAACAAACATAATAGAAATACAAAATATCATTACAGGATACTATGAGTGACTATATGCCTATAAACAAGAGAACATGGAGGAGATGGAAAAATTTCTAGATAGATATAATCTACCAAGATTGAATCAGGAGGACATAGAAAACCTGGAGACCCATAACAAGCTATGAGATCGAATCAGTAATAAATAACCTTCCGACAAAGAAAAGTCCAGGCCTAGATGGCTTCACTTCTGAATTCTACAAAACATTTCAGAGTTAACCCCTATCCTACTCAAATTATTTTTAAATATTCAAAAGGAAGGAAACTTTACAAATTCATTCTATGAAGCCTCCATTCTCATTCCTAAAACAGATAAGGATATGACAGAATAGGAAAACTATGGGCCAATATCACTGATGAATATAGATGCGAAAATTCTCAACAAGATACTTGCAAGTCATATCTAAAACATATAACAAAGATTATTCATCACTACTAGGTAGGATTTATTCCAGGAATGTAAGGGTGGTTCAATACATGCAAGACCATAAATATAATATACTATATTAACAGAAATAAAGATAAAAAAAAATCATTTCAGTTGATGCAGAGAAAGCATTTCATTACATAAAACATCCTTTCATGATTAAGACATTCAGTAAGATTGATATAGAAAGGTCATTTCTCAACACAATAAAAACCATATATGAAAAATCTATAGCTAACATTATACTGAATGGGGAAAAGCTTTTCCACTAAAAACTGGTACTAGACAATGCTGCTCCCTTTCTCAACTGCTTTTTAATGTAGTGCTGGAAGTCTTAACTAATACAATCAGTAAAGAGAACAATATAAAAGGCATTTAAATAGGCAAAGAAGAGTCCAAAATATATTTATTTGCAGATGACATGATGGAATACTTAGAAAACCCAAAGGTTTCCATGAAAAAATTTCTCAAAGTAATAAATGAATACAGTAAAGTGGCAGGACACAAAGTCTATATCCAAAAATCCATAGCATTTCTACACATGAACAAGTTGAAGGAGGTAGAGCTAAAGACAGGAATCCCTTTCCCTGTAGCCACAGAATGTACACGATACCTAGGGACAAACCTGTGGAAGTCAAAGGCCTTTACACAGAAAACTATGAGAATCTTAAAAGAGATATTGAAAGGGACACAAAAAAGTAGAAGGACATTCCATGTTTCTGGATTGGAAGAATTAACATAATTAAAATTGCAATTCTATCCAAATTAGTCTACATATTTAACACAATCCCAATCAAAATACCAGGGATATTCTTCACAGATCTAGAAAAGACAATCACAGACTTTGTCTAGAATCATAAAAGACCTCATATTTTCAAAGCAATCCTGTGCAAGAAGAGTGGAATGGATGGCATATCACTCCCTGACACCAAGATATACTATAAAGCTGTGATCATCAAAACAGCATGGTATTGGCATAAAAACAAACAGGTGTAACAATGGAATAAAATAGAGACCCCAGAAATAAACCCCAAAGCTTTTAGCCAACTAATTTTTGACAATGGATACCAGTCAATCCACTGGTAAAAGGAAAACCTCTTTAGTAAATGGTGCTGGAAAAACTGGGTATCCACCTGCAGAGAGATGAAACTGAATCCTCATCTTTCACTATTAGCAAAAATCAACTCAAAATAGATCAAAGATCTAAGACCTCAAATTATAAAACTACTGGTGGAAAATACTGGGGAAACTCTGGAAGACATTGGGGTAGGCAAGGACTTCTTAAATAAGACTCTCAAAGCACAGGCAATAATCCCTAAAATAGACAAATGGGACTATATCAGACTAAGAAGTTTCTGCACAGCAAAGGACAGAGTAACAAGTATGAACTGACAACCCTCAGAATGAGAGAACTTTTTGGTAAATTATGCCTCACACAAGAACTGATAACCAGAATACACAGGGAACTCATGTGGCTTACTAAAAAAAAAAAAAAAAAAAAAAAAAAAAAAAAGGATTAACCAAACTAAAAGATGGGAAAATGAGCTAAACAATAATCTCTCTAAGGAAGCCATATGAACATCCAAAAAGCATGTGAGGAAATGCTCAACATCCCTCATCTTTAACATGCCTTCAGAGTTGAAGCAAACAGGCATCAAGAACAAACCTCCTGATGACCCTATAACAGAAACAGAACTAAAGAGGGTCACTCCAGCCAGCTCCAATACAGAATCTTGTCATCATAGGCATGGGGCCAAGGGTCATTTGAAACATAGATCAATTAAAATTCTTTTGCATACAGGGGCTGCCTGCTCTGTCCTCATCTCCTAGGACAGGGACATGCAGATTTAAACCACAATGAGATACCACCTAACCCCTGTCAGAATGGTGAAGATTAAAAATATAAAAACTGATAAGTGTTGGTGGTGATGTGGTGAAAGGGGAACTCTCTTACACTGTTGGTGGGGTGTAAACTGGTTCAGCCACTGTGGAGAACAATATAGAGGTTCCTCAAAGATCTACTAATAGAAGTACCATTTGATGCAGCAATCCCATTTGTGGGTATCTAACCAAAGGACAGGAGAATTCTCAGTCGGAAAAGCGCTTGAATGTTTAAAAAATGAGAATAAAAGTAATGATAATAATCTGGAAAAAGTGATGAAAAGCTATTTGGTGATGATGTAGATAGTAATGTCTTTGTATTGACTGATATGCATGGTATTCCTTCTGGAAAAAGAAATATAATGCACTGTAAAGATACATGTGATTCAGTGTAATATAAACAAGATTGTTATAATAATAAAATAAAAAATCTAGAAAAAAAAATAACATAAAGACGTCTGAAGGTGGCATTTTACCCAACATTAACTGTGGTGTCAACTTTATATAAGAATATCTCAGCTTAATAGAGAGCAAAGACAATCTGTCATAACAAGGAAACTAGGAGGCAAATGAGGGGGTTTGTGAAGTGATAGTTGGAGGATCCCCTGTTGCTTTAACCACTAAACTAGTCTGAGTAGAAACTGGGTTCAGAGTAGGAGATGAAGACAGAGCAGGTGGACCTTGTATCCAAAAGAAATTTAATTGATCCATATCTCAAATGACCCTTGGCTCCAACCCTGTGATGACAAGATTCTGTATTGGGGCTGGCTGGAGTGAGCCTCTTTAGTCCTGTTCCTGTTATAGGATCATCAGGGGGTTTGTTCTTGATGCCTGTGTCCTTCAATCCTGGAGGCAAAGGGCAGCCCAATGACCTGTTTGCTGGCAAGTAGGTCAGGGTGTCCGTGGTGGGATATCAATCTGGACACTGCTTGGCTCAATGCCCTTTTGTTCACAGATAAAGCATTTGTCATTTTTGTTATGCTGGGAGACCTGAGCCACTGGCTGGGAGGAACTTTGGAGCATAGCTAATAATTGGGTCTGCTTTTTACTTTTCCTTTACTCCCTCTCTTGGACCTTTGCCTCTTCCTCCTGGTCTTGATTTTAAGAGGCTGTAGTGGTGGCCTGAAGGCCATCCAAGGCCACTCTTGACCCCTCCTTGAGCCCCTAGGACTTCTTTTTTTGAATATTAGGAATTCACTGGAACAAAAACTTGTCTTTTGAAAATAATTTTTATCTTTAAGTTATATGAGAATTTTCCTATATTTTCTCTGATCTCTGAGGAAATTGAATTGTGAAAAGAATCTAAATTCAAATGGATCTTGTTGGTCTGTTCTATCTCCTGTAAGGAGCAGCTGAGTACAGCCAGTATATAAGTTATACAAAGTGTCTGCCCCATCAGCAATGGAAAAGTTCTATAGCTGGAAAACACATCTGTCAAATTTGTCCCTGCTTTTAAGAATGCAGTCAAGGGGAGAGTTCTGAGGGGTAGAAGTTTTATTCCCTACTTGGAAGAGAAAGCAGGAGGAGTACCAGAAGGTGGGAAGGGGAGGAAATCCAGGAGCTCTGGCACTATCCTGGCTCACTGCATGCCTAGGTGTTTGCCTTACCAGGTCCTCAAACAAGGATTCCTCAGTATCTGTTTCCCATACTGAGGTCTATCCAAAGCCAGCTCTGGAACCATCACTATAGGGCTGTGTGAATATCCATCTCATGTGGAGATGGCTAGCCGGTTTAAACTGACCTTTCGTTGTTTAGTAAGCAAACAGCTCCAGGGGATATTGGAGTATTATAACTGAGAGAGCATGTGGGTTTTATGAGAGGGCCTTTGCAAAGGCTTTCCAAGTTTCTCTCTCTTTTTTTTTCCTCATGAAGCTTGTAACCTTGCATGAAGAACCAGAATTTTTAATTCTTCACAACCTTAGCTGTCAGCATATACCAGCAGCCCACAAACATGCATATTAAACAAACAAAAACTGTTAACAAAGTTTTTTTAATATATAACAGAACATATCATTAATAGAGCCAATCTAATATCTTTCATTTTTGTAAAATTTAAAGGCTTACAGTAGAACAGGCCTGGCTGTACAGTACGTGACAAGAAAACTGAGCTGCAGAAAGACTGTGGCTTACCTCCTCTCAAATATCATTGAAATTTCAGGTGTATTAATTGGAACTTGGACGGTCACTCCCTATCTATCCCCCATGCCATTGGGACATCCACCCAGCAAGAACAGGCCTGGTTGCACAGTTAGTGGCAAGGAGACTGAGCTCCAGAGAAAGCATGGCTTACCTCTTCCCAAATGCCATTAAACTCTCAAACTTCATCTTTTCCTGAAGTATGTGGTGTGCAACCCTATCATGTTCCTCAGTTGAAACTCAGCAGCTCAGTTCCAGGTGCATCTATTGTTTAGAAACTGGGAAGCCTGTGAATTATCCAGTTCCACTGACAAAAATGCAGGTTTCTAGGTCAATGTCAGATAGACAGTGTTGCAGAGAGATTGCAGATCTCCTTCTCACACAAGCCTTTGAATGCTCAGAATTGACTCCAAAAATAAAGAAAAGGTGTATAATCCATCAGATTGCCAGAAACCACTACAGTAGCATAAAAAAAATATGAGAAAGCAAGAAAACACCTCTCCCCTAAGGGAAAAGATCAATTACTCATCATTCACAGAAAGTACAATGAAACTCAAGGAAATGTCAGTTAAACAATTCAGAATATTCGTAAGGAGAAAACTAAACAAGACGCAAGAGAAAAGAGACAACCAACTCCAGAAGATGCAAAAGAAAATCCATCCTGTGCAAGAAGAGTGGAGTGGGTGGCTTATCTCCTCCAGACTCCAAAATATATTACAAAGCTGTGATACTCAAAACAGCATGGTATTGACGCAAAAACAGACATGAAGACCAATTAAATAGAGTAGAGACTCCAGAAGTAAACCCCAAAACATACAGCCAACTAATATTTGACAAAGGGTACCAGTCAATCCAGTGGGAAAAGGAAAACCTCTTTAGTAAATGGTGCTGGAAAAAATGGGTATCCACCTGCAAAAAGATATCTGAACCCGTATCTGACACCATTAACAAAAATCAACTCTGTCTCAGTCTTTCTGTCTGGTGTGCGCACACGCCCTATAGCAAAAACCTCTCAAAAAAAAAAAAAAAAAAAAAACAAAAAAACAAAACTCAAAAAACCTGTGCCTCAGATAGGGGCTGATAATACACAGGGAACTCAAGTGACTTACCCAAAAGAAAATGATTAAACCAATTAAAAGATGGGAAAATGAGCTGAATAAACAACTCTCTAAGGAAGACACAAACAGCCAAAAAACATTGAAAAATATGCTCACTATCCCTCATCATAAGGGAGTTGCAGATCAAAACCACAATGAAATACCATCTAACCCCAGTCAGAATGGTGAAGATTACCAAAAAAAAAAAAATGATAAGTGCTGGAGGGGGTGTGATGAAAGGAGAACTCTCCTACATTGTTGCCGAGAATGTAAATTGGGCCAGCCACTGTCGAGAACAACATGGAGGTTCCTCAAAACCTTTAACTAGAGCTACAAGAAAAACAACAAGACCCTAGCATTTGATAGAAAGTGGACAAACATGGAAGATCTATTGCTGAGTGAAGCAAGTCAGGCTATGAAAGAGAGACATTGTATGTCTCCACTTAACATATACCGACTGTATACACTCTATGGTAGAGACTGAAAGACTAGAGGACATAAAAGCATTAAAAATTATTATGGACACTCGGGACAAAGCGGAAAGAGAGTGGGAGAGGGGAAGAGTGCAGGAAGATAAATTTGGTAAAATACGGAGAAGTAAGACATTTGTGTTACACAGATATGTATTGTTGCCTGTTGGTGATGATGTGTATAGCAGTATCAATTCGTCTGCTCTGTGGCATATATCATGTTGGGTAAAATCTCTTTATAAGCCAAATGATGTATAATGACTAAATGTATAAAAATAATAAATAATACTAATAAAAATAAGAAAGAAAGAGAGAGAGATAGAAAGGAAGGAAGGAAGGAAGGAAGGAAGGAAGGAAGGAAGGAAGGAAGGAAGGAGAGACAACAAACTCCAAGAGATTAGGAAGTCCTTTTATGATTTGAAAGAAGAAATAGACACCATGAAAAAGAATCAAAGGAAATTGTTAAAGATGAAGGCACTAACACAGGTAATCGAAACCTTCCTCAAAAGTATTAAAAGCAGATTAGATCATGCAGAAGATCAAATCTCAGATATAGAACACAAAACCTCTGACCTAGGAAAAAATTACCAAAAATACTGAGAAAATAACAAAAAAAGAAGATAATATACAAGAAGTACTAGATACTAATAAATGCCCAAACATCCAGATAATTGGTATCTGAGAAGGTGAAGAAACTAATAAGGGCTTTGATTAAACTATTCCATGAAATCCTGGAAGAAAACTTTCCTAACCTAGAGAAGCACTCAAGTGTCCAGACCCAAGAAATACAAAGGAATCAACCCAGGAAGATCTTCTCCAAAGCACATCATAGCCAGATTGGTCAAAACCATAGACAAAGACAAGATACTAAAATTGGCAAGAGAGAAACATAAAGTACTTACAAAGGTTATCTCATCAGGCTAACATCAGATTTCTCACCAGAAATAATGCAAGCAAGAAAAGAAAGGGAAAATACATTCAAAGTGTTAAATAAAAAAACATTTCAACCAATGTTACTATATCTGGCAAGATTATCCTTCAAATGGGAAGAAAAGATAAAAACATTCTCAGATAAACAGAATCTGAGAGAATTTACCAACACCAGACAAGCTGTTCAAAAAGTTCTGAAGGGAGTGATATATGAAGTAAACAAGACAGACAAACACAAATAAGGAGTTAACTGATATCCATAGAGTACACTGCCTTATTTATTAAGAGCCTCCTTCCTTAATAATTGAACACATTCTCCGATAATTTATTTATATTAAAAAATTCCATATGCTTTCATGTCTACTCATATCACTCTTCCCCTAAATCATCCTGTCAATAATGTCCTCATTTTTGGCCCAGCTGTGGTGGAGCACACTGCTTAGACAAGCTGGAACCTTAGGAGAGGCTTAGATTTGGTTCCCGATTTGACCTAAAGGCTGGGCATAGTGGGGTGCATCTATAATCTCAGTCACTCAGGAGGCTAAAACAGGAGGATTAGGAGCTTTAAGTTGGCCTGGACAATCAAGCAAGACTTGACTAAAAAGGAAGGGTAGTGGTGCATGCCTATAATTCCAGATGTTAGGCTGTCTCTCTGGCAAGCATACATGCCCTATTGCAAAAATCTCTCTTAAGAAGAAAAGGAAAAAAGAAAGAAAGAGAAAGGAAGGAAGGAAGGAAGGGAAGAAGGAAGGAAGGAAGGGAGAAAAAGGAAGAAAGAAAGAAGGAAGGAAGAAAGAACAGAACCATGGAACATTTACGGAAATGTCCTGGCCTACAGCTGTCAGTCACAAAGACCAATGACCAAGTGTTAGCCTGAGGAGGACACTACTTTATCAGCAGGTGAGAGAAAGCAAGAAGGAAGAAAAGAGAAGAATCTGCCCTGACACCCACATGGGCTGTGGGAGATGGCTTCAGATTTTTAGGACCTTCAGAATGCACCAGAGAGTAGCCCTGGTCATGTACCATCAATTGTCCCAAGAACTTTCACATTCCCACATGATGGTTAGAATTTCAGAAAATAAACCAAGACACAAACAGCCAACATTCCCAACACCTTTGACAGTGCTGGGGAATTGACTGAGTGCTTCTTGGCAAGCCTGTCATTGGACTCTTTAAGACAGGTGGTCACCCTAATTGTGTTTAAATGGCTATCCAATGCCCAGTTTTCTTAAATTTGATAGAGTCACTTCTAGGAAAAAGAGTCCTGGAACAAAAGAAAGAGTTCATTTTTCTTACCTCTTCATTGAGTTGGAAGAAATTCAAGTCATGGCACCAAATACATGGTGGGAGGGCTGGGTGATCAGACCCAACACCTATGTCAGATCTTGTCCTACACTTAGGAAGAATTAGAGATGCAGACACAGAGAGGAGAGGAAAGTGGAATTTATTAGGGAAGAAGAAAAAATAAGAGGGCCTGAATAGGTTGTCAAAGTGAAGTGAAGGGTCTTACTCTAGTAATTCAAATAATGGTCTGGCTTTCTGATAAGGATGTGTGCTTTAGAAAATGGTTATATGATGGGACCAGCAGATAGAGTAATGGTTACATCACCGGACTTCCATGTAGTTGGCCATGGTTCAAGTCCCAGACTCGGTGGCTTAAAACTCATGCTGGATGTGTGTGCATGCATGCCCAAGATCATGAGAAAAGAATGGAGGAGGAGGGATTGTGGCATGGCCATCCCCCCGGGGTGATTTCTTGCTTTTTGTCTTTCTCTTTTAGCCACTGTGACCACTTGGCCTTATCCTGTCTGTATGCTCAATATCCTTACCTTCTGCTTTATTAGCAAGGAGTTTTAAATTCTTTAGAGACATATAAAAGGGTATATATTGTATATTAATCAGATTATAGACCAGAAACACAGAAACTTCATTAAAAAGAAAAACATAGTGATTTCCTCTCAGGGCCCCTACCTGATCGACCTGTAAGTGGAGTTCAACTCCTATCTCACCAGTGTTTGACCTGATCACCGCAACTCCTTGTGTCAGTCTGAGGTGCTGGGAAGAGGGAGATATAGGAGAATGGAAGTAATTTTCTAATGTTTCATTTTGGGAAGATGGGAAAGTTTGGTGGACTGATTATGGTGATGGTTGCACAACAATGTGAATGTACCTGTAAAAATAAAAATAGTCTCATACTTAAATAAAAAAAAAAACAAAAAAATCTCAGACAGAAGTCATTTTAAATCTGAGGGGAGCCATATTCAGGGACCAAGGTGACTGAAGCTCTGCTCTAAACCCCATCTTCCAGACCCCCTCAGAAAAACTCAGACAAATAGGGCAACCACTGTTCTCTCTCTGTCTCTCTCTCTCTCTTTACTTTTTATTTTTAATTTTTAAAACACTACTCACCTCTCCTTTCTCTTGCTAATTTCAGAAGCCACTTTAAACTAAACGTGTTTTCTGCAGTGTTCATGAGGCAATTGTGTGCTGTGTGGTTTTCATTTTTACTTAAATTTTTTTTTCTTTTTTGGTTGTTTTTCTCTTATTTCCTTTTTTCCCCTTTGTTTTCTTTTCTTTTTTTTTAACCCTACTTCCTCATTCTGCTGTTCAGCCTCCACACACTGAGTGTCTAGACAAGCCTAGGTGCACAGTAGCCAAGAATCTGAATACTTTTAGGGTCACAGAAATCCTCAGCCCTTACTGAAACTCCTGCCTGAAGGAAGAAACCCCTTTATATAAATCTAAACTCAAAATCTTTCTGTGGATACCACATTGAAGAAGACAGTAGTGGGGAGAAATTATCTCCAGATCTACTGAAGTAGCCTACAGTAAAGAGAAGCACAGGATCTTACAGTTGTAGAAACCTTCTCTAAAGAAATTAGTCAACAGTGAATACATCATCAAATAACTAAAATTCAGAGAAGAGAGGCTGCAAAGTGAGCAGCGGGGAGAAGTATGGAGCTACTGAGAGAACACGACTCATCTCTTCCCACACGCCTCTGAACTCTCAGTTGAAACCCTGTAGCTCAGCCCAGGTGCACTTATTGCCCAGAAACCGTGAGGCCTGTGTAATATCCAGTTCCAAAGTCAAAAGCACAGGTTGCTTGGTGAGCATAAGGGAAACAGAACTGCAGGAAGATTGTGGATCACCTCCTCCCACATACCTCTTAACATTTAGAATTAGCTTCAAGGGAACCAGCAGTTAGCGTAATGGCTATGTCACTGGACTCCCACGTAGTCGACCGTGGTTCGCGTCCCGGACCCGGTGGCTTAAAACTCACGCCGGGCGCGTGTGCGTGCGTGCCCAAGATCCCGAGAGGAGAATGGAGGAGAAGGGATTGTGGTGTGACCATCCCCCCTAGGGGGTGATTCCTCACTTTCCGTCTCTATGTCTCTCTCTGTCTGTCTGGCGAGCGAGCGCACACACCCTATAGCGAAAACCTCTCCAAAAAAAAAAAAAAAAAAGAATTAACTTCAAGAAATTAGGAACAGACATATAATCCATCAGATGACCAGAAACCACCACAAAGCACAAGAAATTTGAGAAACCAAGAAAATAGCTCTCCTCCAAGGGGAAAAGAACAACCCTTTATCATCCATAGACAGTATAGTGGAACTTGTATAAATGTCTGATAAAGAATTCAGAATATTCATAGTGACAAAACTAAATGAGATGCAAGAGATGGGAGACAATAAACTCCAGAAGGTGTAAGAGAAAAGAAACAATGAGTTCCAGGAGGTGAGGAAGTTCTTTCACGATTTGAAAGAAGAGATACAAACCATTAAAAAAAAAAAAAAACAAAAAAACAGAGGAGTTAGAGAACGTTGTAATATGGGAAATCAAAACCTCCCTCAAAAGTATTAAAAGCAGATTAGATCATGCAAAAGATTGAATCTCAGATGTTGAAGACAAAACTTCTGACTTAGGAAAAAAAATCACCAAAAAGACCGAGAAAATAACCCCCCAAAATAAGCATAATATATGAGAAATACTCGATATCATTAAGCGGCCAACACTTCGGATAATCAGTATCCCAGAAGGTGAAGAAACTAATAAGGAAATTGATCATTTATTTCATGAAACTCTGGAAGAAAATTTTCCAAACCTAGAGAGGCATTTAAATATCCAGACTCAAGAATACAAAGGTCCCCAAATAGAATCAACCCAAGATGATCTTCTCCAAGGTACGTTATAGCCAGACTAGCCAAATCCACGGACAAAGACATGATACTAAAATTGGCAAGAAGAAATGTCAGGTTATTTACAAAGCTTAGCCTGTGGTCGGTAGTTAGCTATTAACAAGCGCAGCCCTAAGAAAACAGTAGAAGGACACATGTCACATCAATCACAATTTATCAGGACTTACAAGACCCTCCATGAAAAGGCCTTATTCCCGCCCAGCTACTGGTGCAAGGAAGGCAAGACAAATACCATTTTTCTTCCTTGGTACCTGAGGAAGACACAAAGGGATGATTGTAAATTTCCTGATCATTTCTCATAAACACAAAAAGACCCAACCAGACATTTTGGTCAACATCCCGATTCCAACGGGGGAATAAACTAATTGGGCAGTTCATCCTAACAGGGACACTTCTATTGTCAAGGCTCACATTGGACACGCCCAGTTGGGTAATAAAATTCCTCAAATTCTTCACCTGTGAAAGAGCTGAGCAAGCAAGTGAATTCAAACAAAGAGCACAGATAGTATGACAGACCTCCCACTGTTAAATGTTCATTATCACCTCTGGTAACAAAAATAACACCTAACCAGTTTGTTGCTACCTGGCAACTTGCCTGCCCAAAAGTCTTTTGGGTGTACTTCTTTTCTAAAATCTTTCTTTCCTATTAAATTCTCTTTCCTACCTACTTTTATTGTGGTTGTGGCTTTATTTTGCGCCTAGGACAGGTCTCTAATTTTAGTGATCTGGACCCACAGAACCAAGGATTTTACACAACACATCTCAGCACTCTCTCATCCTCTGACAATCCCATCAGGGTAACATCAGACGTCTCACCGGAAATAGTGTGAACAAGGAAAGAAAGGGAAAATATTTTCAAAGTGTTAAATGGAAAACAATTTCAAGAAAGAATACTATACCAGGCAAGATTATTCTTCATACAGGAAGAAAAGATAAGAACATTCTCTGATAAACAAAACTTGAAAGAATTTACCAACACCAGACCAGCTCTTCAAGAAGTTTGGCATTATAGGAAGCAAGATGGTGCTGAGTTTTTTTTTTTAATGGTTATGTAAGCAAAACTGAACTGTATCTTGATTTAAGAATATGGGAACCAGCAGTTAGCATAACATCAAGATCCTGAGAGGAGAATGGAGGAGAAGGGATTGTGGCGTGACCATCCCCCCTGGGGGGTGATTTCTCGCTTTCTGTCTCTATGTCTCTCTCTGTTTATCTGGCGAGCGCACATGCCCTATGGCGAAAACCTCTCCAAAAAAAAAAAGAATATGTATTAAGATTATGAATTATGAAATGGGGTTAAGACTTGGTAGGGGAGAAAGCGGATTTGGTTAAATGGATCTCTTATGGTCCTATTATGATCTATCCCTTGAAAGTTTTTGAAAAGTGGAATGATCATTTTGTTGCATTTCCCCATTCTTGTTTTTATAATTAAGAACATGTCCCAAACCCCATAAATGGCTTGTATTGAACTTTTACATTTGAATTAAAGATTGTTAAACATGAAAAAAAAAAAAAAAGAAATTCTGAAGGGACTGTTTACAAGGAAAACTAAAGATACACAGAAAAAATAAGAGAACAAAAAGCAATCAAGACAATGACCAACTTAATGCTAGAGACAAGTCTGGAAATATCAATAATAACGATGAATGTTAACTTCCAGGATTTAAATGGAAAGATCAGACCACAGTAACACTGCATATTCAACAGAAGAGAGATTAATTACATGAGACTGAACTGGTGAAATAGAATTTTAGGACTTTTGACTAAAACATTACTGATTTTTCTTCTATGCTTTGTTTTCCAGATCTAAGAATTTTTGTCTTCTTTAGGTTGATAGATTCAGCAATTTGTTAAATTCTGGTTTGCTTATTTGTTTTTAAAATTGAAACATGAACTTTTCTCACTTCCTTACCCCTCTGGAATTGGAATATATTTGTGAGTATTCTCATTTTTTGGCAGAAGGGTTATTTACATAAGTTCAATAATACCTGCTGCCTTGCAACAGAAATTGGATGGGACCCAGCAGTTAGCATGATGGCTAGGTCGCTGGACTCCCATGTAGTCGACCGCGGTTCAAGTCTTGGACCTGGTGGCTTAAACTCACACCAGGCATGTGTGCTTGAGTGCCCAAGATTCTGACAGGAGAACGGAGGAGAAGGGATTGCGGTGGGTGTGGCCATCCCCCTTGTGGGGGTGATTTCTCGCTTTCTGTCTCTCTGTCTCTCTCTGCCTTTCTGGTAGCACATGTGGCCTATAGCAAAAACCTCTCAAAAAAAAAAAAAAAGAAAAGAAAAGAAAGAAGGAAATTGGAAATACTCGTTATTGACAAGAGTTTGACTGGAATGTCATATCTGAAAATATTACCAGAATACTATGGAACCAAGGTAGATCTCAAGAAAACCAACAGAATCTTTTGGGAAGATTGCCTGGTACCATAAACAGTTCTGCCTGGCAGAGAGAATTAGAGTAGCCATATGAAAGAATTCATACCAGCATTGTCATCAGAGATTGCAAAGGAGCAGCCACAACCAGAGGATTACCTTCAGGAAGACTTTGAAGGAATAAAGAGACTGATCTTTGCTAGCAGATGGTATACCACTGAATACTTGATAGGCAGAACTTAGTTGGAAAAGTTCATGAGTAAAGTGTGCTGAGTGTTTGCTTTCAACAGTTTGAGTAGTGGACATGTAAATATTTCTCAAAAATATTTAAAACCATACTATCTTCGTTGTTACAGAGTCACAAACAAAATTATAACAAATATCTTGAAAGTTATCATTAAAATTAACTTTTTTGAAATTTTGAAAGTTGTTTATTAATTATCAAGAACTATCAAGTATGAACAAACATTTTTTGATATATAAAAGAAATGTTTATAGGAAAATGCAAGAAAATAAATGAATAAATGAAAAAAAATCGCCTTAAGTGATTCATTTTCAAGAATAGCTTAACAAAAGTGTTCAACCAACTTGCAGAAGTAATAACCCCAGAAAATACATTTTCCAAAAAAGTTCCTGAACAAATAAAATTCAAAAATGACAAGTCACTCTTGAAAAAAAAAAAACTTAAAATGGTGGCTGGTCATCAGCTCTTTATGTTCTCTTATTTTTTATTTTATTTTATTTTATTTTTACTTCCCATTTCTTCTCCCTACTCAGGGCATTTAGTAGGGCTTTTCACAGGCCCAGTCCTGATCCTGTGCCTTGGTACCTAATAAAAGAATAATAAAACATAGGCAATGTCCAGGAAGATTGTAAACCCCACAGAACTCAGCCAGTGAGGAACTGGGAATTGCTTGTAACTTATTTGGGAGTGCCTGCCCGTCAGACACTCCATCTTTCAAGGCTGCCATTAAAGTCTTGCCTTCCCATGCCTCGTGTCTCTTTGTCCATTCTTTGGCATTGGATGGCATTTCTCACATACTTAATGCTGAAATATACATTAAAACTGGTTAAGATGGGGAACCAGCAGTTAGCGTAATGGCTATGTTGCTGGACTTCCACGTAGTCGACCGCGGTTCGCGTCCTGTACCCGGTGGCTTAAAACTCATGCCGGGCGCGTGTGCGTGCGTGCCCAAGATCCCAAGAGGAGAATGGAGGAGAAGGGATTGCGGCGTGGCCATCCCCCCTGGGGGGTGATTTCTCGCTTTCTGTCTCTATTTCTCTCTCTGTCTGTCTGGCGAGCGCACACGCCCTATAGCAAAAATCTCTCCAAAAAAAAAAAAAGTGGTTAAGATGATAAATTTATGTTATGTGTATTTTACCACAGTTTTTACTTTATTATTTTTAAAGTAAAGACAGTGATATCCATTCCTGGTAATACCCACGTTAGAATGTTCAAAATTATTTTGAAATGAGGCAGGGTCATCTTCTAATAAAGGATAAGCTCTCAGTTTCCTTCTGTTGAAACATAATAAGCATTTCCCAACCTGAAAATTGATAAGGGCTGAACTAAAAGTAAAATGTCTTTTTTAAGGGGTTTGGGATATAAGGTTCATGTACATTTTAATGGCCCCTGTAAGGTTTAAGACTTCAGACTTTGGTTAGGGTAATCAAACATACTGGCCATAACTAGGGGACATGACTTCTGAAACTCCCACTGAAAGGAAAGGCAAGATTTTAACTTAAATATTCAAGATGTTTTATAGAAGGGAAATGGCAGGCTGTGAGCACAGAGGCCTCAGGGTGAAGGGTGCCAGAAACCTGATGACTACCCCCTTCCAGAATAAAAGTTGATTATCTAAGGCCTGGCCAGTCAAGAAGGCCCATGTGATTATCATGCCTTTTTTTATTTTTTAAAGAATTATTTATATTACTTTATTTATTCATTCAATCATTTACATTTGACCAGAGAAAGACAGACACACAGAGCAAAGAAAAGTCAGAAAGCAAGTCACCAGGTCCAGGACTCGAACCATGGTCGGCCAAGCGAGAGTGTCCAGCGCCTTAACTACCAAGCCACCTGCTGGCCCCAAGATTATCATGCCTCTTGAACAGATCATTGAACCAATCATGTGTCTGGGACCTCTAATGATTTTTAGAAAAAATGTAAAAATCACGGGACCAACAGAGGGCGTAACGGTTACGTTCCTGGACTCCCACATTGGCCGTGGTTCGAGTACCAGATCTGGTGACTTGGAACTCACGCTGGCGTGCCCAGAATCCATGTGAGAATGGAGAAGGGATTGCAGTGCGGCCATCCCCTCCGGGGGCGTGATTTATCATTTTCTGTCTCTCCAACTAGTGCACACGCCCTACAGAAAAAAAAAAACCTTAAAAAAATGTAACAATCATGACTTACTGAAATACAAAATGAACACATCAAAGATTTTTTAACTTATTTAACAAGCAAAGCACTGAGTGTTAAAGCTGGTTCAAATGAGAGTGCATAGAATACACATCCATAGGAAGACAGAAGAACCAAAATAAATGTACTAATCAATGCCAAACTCCTGTGTATCCACTTGGTAATAGCGAATTACAATACATAACAAGAGGGCAACTCATTTGCATTTCACCTACAAAAGTCTTTTGCAAACTACAGGTTTTCTACAACTTACAAAGTTATAAAATAGCTTAAAGAGGATGGAACACAAGCCAGTCAAGGTGGTACTTAGATTCCACTGCAGTTGGAGTCCTGGACCCAGTCTTGAGAAACAGGCTTGGTGCCTGTGTGGACACGGCCAAAATCTCCAGAGGAGAGTGGAGGAGAAGAGAACAGAGGAGGAGGATTACAGTGTGGTCTTGGAGGGCGAGAGTTCACTCCCCCACTCCTCAGCGCACTTGCACTATAGCAACTTTAAAAACGAATGAATAAATAAAACCTTAAAAAAGAGAGCGAGAAGAGGACAAGACACCACAGGACCCGAGAGAATTGGATAGACCTGCAAAGTGTGCTGAACAGAGCAGCCAATAACACTATTTCCTATGTTTTTGTCTACTTGAGAGTCTTTAACCAGCTGAAAAAATAAAATAATTTTATAACCCTTCAGCCTGGAAATACAGTCACTTTTATTTTTTTGCGTCAACTCTAACCCACTATGTGGGGTTTCTATTAAACAAATGGAAGCAAGGCTTTTGAAACTAAACACAGGCAACACTGTGGGACACCTTCTTACTGAGTAGGGAGCTGCAGACCCACTGAGCATACACCAGACTGGCCCTCACGTCTCCTGCGAGCAGGTCCAGGTTAACAGTGCAGCACGTCAGGGGCCAGCGGAGACCTCTGAGCCTGAGAGAGTGTCCTCAGGACCAACCTGCAGGGGCGGGGACAGCACAAAGAATGAGGGAGGTACAGAGCGACCCCGGTGCGCTGGTGTCTCCTTCCCGCACGGCGGGCCCAGCTTGGCCGAAGCGCCCAGGATCCCCGGGCGGGGCGACCTTTGGTCTGTCGGGATCCGCCCCACCGGGCGGGCCAGGACGACGGCAGGGCTAGGGTGTCCTGGCTAATTGCGCCCCTCCCAGCCGGCCCGGGAGACCTGGCCGTGGTTTCTGCCAGACCCGCCCGCCAGGTGGTTTCGGTGGGGGAGGCGGAGCGCAGGTGGCGAGGCGGGCAGTGGTGAGCCCGAGAGGAACAGCCCAGCGCGGACTCCGAGAGCGGCCCGCGCAGAGCGGAGTGACCCGGAGCCCGGCGCGGAGCCGGGGAGGCGCGGCCAGGATGCGGACGCCCGTGGCGATGACGCTGGGCATGGTGCTCGCACCCTGCGGGCTGCTGCTCACGCTGACCGGCACGCTGGCGCCCGGCTGGCGGCTGCTGAAGGGCTTCCTGGACCAGCCGGTGGACGTGGTGCTGTACCAGGGCCTGTGGGACATCTGTCGCGAGCAGAGCAGCCGCGAGCGCGAGTGCGGCCGGCCGGACGAGTGGGGCTACTTCGCGGCGCAGCCCGTGCGCGTTGCGCGGGGACTCATGGTGACGTCGCTGGCCACCACCGCCCTGGGACTCCTGCTGGCCGCGCTGGGCGTGCGCTGCTGGCGGGACCAGCCGCACTTCGCGCTGGCCGGCCTAGCGGGGGTCGTGCTTTTCGCCGCCGGCCTCTTCGGCCTCATTCCCGTGTCCTGGTACAACCACTTCCTGGGGGACCGCGGCGTCCTGCCCGCCCCGGCCAGCCCCGTCACGGCCCAGGTCGGCTACAGCCTGGTGCTGGGCTACCTGGGCAGCTGCCTGCTGCTGCTGGGCGGCTTCTCGCTGGCGCTCAGCCTCGCGCCCTGGTGCGAGGGGCGTTGCCAGCGCCGCCGCAAGGCGCCTCCGGAGGACCAGCGCCTGGGCGTCAGCGCCCTCTCCGTGGCCTGGCCTGAGCCGGGGCTCGTGCCCGCCAGCAAGCCCTACAGCGAGAGCCCGCGCCGCCCGCCGCCCGGCAGGACCAAGGCCGGCTTCCCCATGCCTCGGCCTCCGCCCAGGGCCTACACCAACTCGGCGGACGTGCTGGACGGCGAGCGCGCGCAGGCCGGCGAATCTCACGGCGCCTTCTCCTGCACCACCCAGCCCGGGCCCAGCTCGCTGCCCTGCGACTCCGACCTGTAGCCGACCCCAGCCCTGCGTCGCGGAGGCATACGGAGAGTGACCCCTACACCTCGGCCAGCACAGTCCAACCGTGAACTCCTGCGCTGTGTGGAGGCTGGCACCTGCCCAGAGCTGGAATCAGACACCATTCTGTACCTGGCTCGGAAAGTGCACCTTCCCTTCCTGTGGCCAAACTAGACTCCCTGGAAGAGCATTTCAGACTGGGTTTTGTTTTCTTTTTATAGAATTTAGTTTTCTTCTCCAGGGGAGTCAAGGTCCTCTTAGACAGTTACAGGCTTTTCATAGATGTTTGTAGAAGAACAGAAAAGGTGGTTTCCATCATTTGGATTAGGGACAATAAGAAAAATTCGAAATGGGCAAATAGAGGCTCAAAAATTATTTAACACAGTGAAACAATATTCTAAAATGCCAGTGCATCTTGCATCAGTATATTTTCTGTAATTACTTTTCCTCCTGTGTAAGTCATTGTCATGCAGACTCTCAAGAGACCTTTATACTTCTCGCTATGTTTGAATGAGGCTTCTGAAACTTAGAGTCCTGCAGACAATAGCTTCCATGGTTTTTTGGAATGGAATAACCTGATTGATTTATAGCCATATTCATTCATGCCTAAATAGGACTTACCTTTATTTTCACTTATTTTTTATATGAAAGTTAATATCAGTGAAGAGTTTTTCTTCCAGAAGCAAGGGAAGACTAACAGTGTATGTACTTTCCATTTCTTCAGTACCTCCTCAGGACGTAAAAGACTGTAGATCTAATATTTTGCACAAAATGGAACCTAGTAACCATAATAGGTTCAGGTACATATGTTTATTTTTTTATTTATAAATAAAATTTGTAAACAATTGTTTTATAGTACTCATAAATGCTTTTTTTCTTTTTTTCCTCCAGTACAACCTCAGAGAGTTCGAGAGTTTAAGTATTCATTACTAGTAACTGCCTAGGCACCAACCCTGAAATCTGACACTCAGGTCTTTACACAGATTAGCATACATTTACTGAAAGAAGCCTAGGGGCCCCACTTAACTCCCAGATTGTTTGTTTTAGGGTTCATGCTACTTTCTGTGCAAAGCCAAGTTTATTCCTGAAAAAACTAGAAGCACCAGTTTCCACTTGAGATAAGAATAGAAATACTTTCCTCTTAAAATCACAGATAGGCAACTATGCTGAGGGATCTAAACCAGCAAGGCTGGTTTTTTAAAACAGTTGCTCCGGGACCAGCAGTTAGCGTAATGGCTATGTCGCTGGACTCCCATGTACTCGACAGCGGTTCGAGTCCCGGACCCGGTGGCTTAAAACTCACGCCGGGCAGTGTGTGCCCAAGATCCCCAAGGGGAGAATAGAGGAGAAGGGATTGCGGCGTGGCCATCCCCCCTAGGGGGTGATTTCTTGCTTTCTGTCTCTCTGTCTCTGTCTGTCTGGCAAGCACACGTGCCCTATAGCAAAAACCTCTACAAAAAACAAAAAACAAAACAAAACATAAAAACAAAAACGGTTGCTCCAAGGACATCTTAAACTGAATGCATCTTTTCTTTAAACCTGTGTTCAGAGATGAATACGCTCAGTTAGGTAAGCACTGATATTAGAGAGTTCGAAAGGCTCTAAGCACATATCTGCTTGGTAGTAGCAGAAGGAATGATAGAAATGTGCTTCCCTTTCCATTTTGTACTAGAATCACCAGCTTTCCTGTTTGTGTTGCCAAAGTTTAACGTGTAGAATTATCACTGGCCGGTGATGGTGTCTGTGTGTGTGTGTGTGTGTGTGTGTGTGGGGATGTCTCTAATGCAGAAGCTGATGTGTAAATCTGGACTGAGGGCCAGTAGCTGTTCCTGCCTGGTTCCCAGGAGGTCCCAAAACTGATGATTCATGGACCACACTTGGAGTTGCAAGGCTTTAGGTAGGACTATCCCTTCCTCAAAAAATAATTTTTGGATGGCAATGATGTTATTTCTTTTTTTCAAGGTTACAATCTATTATCTCAATGCTAAAATGACCCTTGTAAGCACTTACTATGAAATCAATGAGCATTCTGGTGGTTCAAGAGACCAGAGTGACACCTAAAACCAGGCTATGCTCCGAATCATCCTCACCCTTGTTCTGACTTTCTGTATACCAAATAAACCAATGTATCTAGGAGAAAAAAAAAAAAAAGAAATCAATGAGCATTGACAAAAAATACACAATACCTTCTGTTCATTATTTATTAGCTTTTCCCTGGGGTTTACATTTTTTAATTGTTTTTCTTAATTAATCATTAGTCTCTTGGACTTATACGCTTTTTCAGAGACAATCTTAGAAGGTTTGTGAATTAAAAATGTCTTCATCCCTGGGCTGGCATATTTCTAATGAAAAGTCCTTTCTTGCGCGTCGTTTACCTTCTTTTCTATTTACGTTTCTGTCTTCTTTTCAGGTCATTCTGTCTTCTGCCCAGTGTTTTTGGCCTTTGAGATTCTCTTTTTACACAAAACAAGCTCTTTAGTATAATTCTCATGTCCTAAATATACATTCATCTTCCTGGAAACTGGGAATTCACAACTTATTATAAAACAACTATCCTCGGGGACCAGCAGTTAGCGTAATGGCTATGTCGCTGGACTCCCATGTAGTCGACCGTGGTTCACGTCCCGGACCCGGTGGCTTAAAAACTCACGCCGGACGCGTGTGTGTGCGTGCCCAAGATCCCAGGAGGAGAATGGAGGAGAAGGGATTGCAGCATGACCATCCCCCCGGAGGGTGATTTCTCGTTTTCTATCTCTATGTCTCTCTCTGTCTTTCTGGCAAGCGCACGCGCCCTATAGCAAAAACCTCTCCAAAAAAAAAAAAAAAAAGAAAGAAAAACAACTATCCTCTACCGACTTAATATCACATTCACCATCATACCATATTGCCTCATCTTCCACTGCTGGCTCTTCAGTAGGAGACATGGATCTATCATTATCCTAATATTTGTGTCGATGGCTATCAAGATCTTTTCCTTTCTTTTTTTTTTTTTTAAGAGAAGTTTTTGCTATAGAGTGTGTTTGCTCGCTGGAGAGACAGAGAGAGAAAGTGAGAAATCACGCCCTAGAGCTTCCCTTCTCCTCCATTCTCCTCTTGGGATCTTGGGCTTGCATGCACACGTGCCTAGCATGAGCTTTAAGCTGCTGGGAAGGGGACTTGAACTGTGGTTGACTTCATGAGAGTCCAGCAACATAACCATAATGCTATCTGCTGGTCCCAAGATCGTCTTTTCCTAAATCTTCACAACATTTATTTTATTCAAGCATTGCTTAAGATGGTGTTCGTACTTCAGCTTTTTGGTGTACTTAAAAAAAATTCCTCTGGGAACAGCTTTTCTTCCGCAGTAATGATTTTGTTCCACTCTCTGATTCTATAAATGGTAACTTATGTCCCCTGTCTCTAACTCGTTTCTTATATGTCTGTGACCTTCTGGTGTTTCTTTCTCCTTTTGGCCCTTGGTCTTGCTGTTGGCTTGTATTTCCTTTTATTTGTTTCTTTTTCTTGAATCTTACAAAATAACATTTTTTTTTTTAAGAGAGAGATTTTTGCTATAGGGTATGCACACTTACTGGAGAAACAGAAACAGAGAAACAGAAAGTGAGAAATCACCCCCAGCCATGAGGGGGGTGACTACATCCCAGTTCCTCCTCCTCCATCCTCCTCTCTGGATTCTGGGCATGCACCCACATGGCCTCAGTGTGAGTTTTAAGCTGCCTGGTCCAGGACCCAAACTCCAGTCGACTATGTGGAAGTCCAGCGATGTAACCATTATGCAGTCTGCTGGTCCTTCAGAAATAGCTTTTAAAGTCAATGGTTTTGTTTCAAAAGACAAGTCACTTGATAAATCTTTTTCAACACTTTCAGGTGAATAAACGAATCTTTCAATTGGGTTCCTTTGCCTCCATTTAGATCAGGAACACATTGTGTTTTAAATAAGCAGCTACGGAACCAAGAACTGTCAGTTTGATTTTCAGATGCTACGATTGAATTAAATCTCATGTCATGTAGTCAGGTGAATCCCCTCCTGATGTAGTTTTCAAACCCCTCCTAAGACTGTTTTATGCATCACTTTTTGCTTGCTTTAGCTTTCTCTGCCAATTGAGTTGGAGGAAAGGCATCTCCTTCAGATTTCAGTCATAAATGACAGCTCATAACCAGACCCCTGTTTTTCCATTAATGATAGAGGGCACACAGGCATCACACCAGACAGAGATGGGGGACTGAAAAAGCTTTATCATGCTTATAATCCCCTCCCATAGCCCTCCAGTTGGTCAGGATCTTGGGTACATGCTGCTTCCCAGTGGGTTTCAGGGTTATCAGGTTGGGGACCCAAACCTGCTGTCTATGTGGTGTCCAGCACTGTAGGTCAGTACACTTCCGACTATGCCACCTCATAGTTGGACCTGTCAGTGTCTGTAACCTAGATGACTCTGGGGACAGAGGTAGATAGAGAAAAGGTAACACTATCTTTTCAGCTAATGCTTTGAAAGGCCGTAATTATAGACCTGATAAGTGAGGACCTAGCCAACAACGTAAGGACATTGAGTTTCTGCAAATTAGCCTGCCTCCAATTCCTAATATTGATTGGGAAGTCTTGATATAAACAAAGACAACTGGTATTTTGTACACATCATAGGTATGAAGGTTCCAGACAAGGCAGCAGTGGTAGCTACATCGGTGAGTTCATTGCAGTGAGGTTGCTTGTGATACTTGTTACTTTTCCTCTCTCCTCAAGTTTTTTGCACTGCAAAATATCTCCTCTCTGATGATTAAGATGTGGTTTCTGATAGTTAAGACTCCATTTTAAACTAATGGAAACAAAACTCTTTTTAAAAATTACCAATCTCTCGGCCAGTCCTATACCCTCATGAATCCCATGTGGCCTATTGTGGTTTGAATCCTAGCCTTAGTGGCTTGAAAAGAACCATGGACACGTGTGTGTACACACCCCAAGTCCTGACAGGGTGGAGAAATGGAGAAGGAATTGTGGCGTGACCATTCCTCATTGTGGGGGTGATTTCACCCTGTCTCTCGCTCTCTCTGCCTCTCACTGGTGAGTGCACACACTCTCTGGCAATTAAAAAGATACACTTCTTAATATAAAGACATTCATTGTAGTGTGGTAACAGCCCCCCTTCATCAGGCTAGGATCTACCTTTCACCTGAGCATCATTCTCTACCACAACACACACTGATGCTGGCCTTGGCATGTCTCAGAGTTAATGGTATGAATGAAAACGGATTCTACCCTTACCCAGGGTCAGCCACACAAAACATACTGATATGGACACCACTGCTGTCTTGCCTGGAACTCTCACGCCTATGATGTGCCGTCACAACCCAGTCCAAAACCAGCACTATCTGAAGTTTCGCACTTAATGGATGAAGTCTTTTCAAGGTAATTCAGTTGTATCCAGAGGACAGATGAGAGATTTTCGAGAGCAGAGCAAAACTGCTTTAATGCCGCTGACTTCCACCTGCCCACCTATCTGGCCTTCATCTATTAGGTTGTCAGAGAGGAGATATTTTGCAGTGCAAAAAACTTGAAAGAGGATTTTCTATGCAAAATGTTTCATGACTTTCCCAATGACCCAATGGATGCACATGCTAACTAAGAAAGATCGTGGCCCAACACCAGACTCTCTTTGCCTAAAAATGTTGGGCCTTAAAAGATCATAACCTTGGGAACCAGCAGTTAGCGTAATGGCTATGTCGCTGGACTACCATGTAGTCGACCGCGGTTCACGTCCTGGACCCGGTGGCTTAAAACTCACGCCGGGCGCGTGTGCGTGCATGCCCAAGATCCCGAGAGGAGAATGGAGGAGAAGGGATTGCAGTGTGACCATCCCCCCTGGGGGTGATTTCTCGCTTTCTGTCTCTATGTCTCTCTCTGTCTTTCTGGCGAGCGCACATGCCCTATAGCAAAAACCTCTCCAAAAAAAAAAAAAAAAAAAGAAAAGACCATAACCTTCTTCTTGGGATGCGTTAGGACCAGGAAAAAAGCCTCTGTGTTAGATCACCCATTAATTCACTGTTGCCAGCTGTTTCTTGTGCTGTTGTTGAGTTGTGTCTCTACCTAAAACTTAACCATTTGGGGGCCAGCAGGTTGCATAGTGGTTAAGGCATTGGACTCTCATGTGGCTGAGCATAGTTCAAGTCCTGGGCCTGGTGGCTTGAGACTCATACCAGGCACATCTTCATGCAGCCCAAAATTTCAAACGGAGAATGAAGGAGAAGAGATGGGTATCTCCCATGGGGGATGATTTCTCACTTTTGCTCTGTCTCTTCAGCGAGCACATGTACCCTATAGCAAAAATCTCTTTAAAAAAAAAGGAAGAGCCATTTCATGATCATATTTTGGGCCTATACCATAACTATATTGTTAAGGTTTCCTATCTCCTACCTCACGTGGATTTTCATGTCTTTTACAAAGAAGTAGTGGCTAAGGGTCCCAAGAATTCTTACATCACTTAGGCTCATGGTATGGGTGCCCTTTGGCCCTAACTGTGGGCCTTTGCTGCCAGCTATACTTTCCATAGCATTTTCCATTTACTTAGGGCCTATTAGCTTATCTCTTAGTTTTCACTGGGCCCAGGTACTTTAGATTTCAAAGTTAGGAGTTGTCCGGCCCTTGGTCCCTGACTCTAATTGTTCTTGTGTATGACCTTTGGGGGAGGGTATAATTGCTAGTTTCATTTGGAGTCCACTGAAAGGGGCAGGTGATAAAAGAGAAAGAAACTATATTTTTAAAGAAACTAAATCTAGCTGGCTGTCTTTCCATGTCTTTCTATCATGATTCTCCTGGTGCTCCTCTTAATTAACGTCTACTTCACTAACACTTCATCAGTACCTAGTAACGATTTAATAAAGGTACCTATTTTTATTTATTTCTTTTTTAGAGTGATTTTTGCTATAGAGCATGGGTACTTGCTGAAGAGAGACAGAGAGACAGAAAGTGAGAAATCACCTCCCTGGTGGATGACCACATCATAATCCCTTCTCTTCCATTCTCCTCTTGGGATCTTGGGCACACACGCACACATACCCACCATGAGTTTAAGCCACCAGTTCTGGGACTTGAATAGGAGTCTACTACGTGGGAATCCAGCGACATAACCATTATGCCATCTGCTGGTCCCTTAATAAAGATACTTCTAAAACACTTAAAATAATTTTTTTTTGTTTTTTTTTGGTCAGAAGCTGGGAGCACTAAATGAAGAGAGACAGAGAGAAATAAAGTGAGGAAACCCCACGGGTAATGGTCACAGCACAATCCCCTCTCTTCCATTTTTTCTTCCTTTTCATGATTCTGGGCACTCACACACATATGTCTGGCATGTCTCTCAAGCCACAGATCTGGGACTCAAACTACACAATCGGCCATGTGAGATTCAGCCTTAACCACCATGCTACTGGCTGGCTCCTGAAAAATGTTTATCTAAGAACCTCCTCACCTGATACACACCTTGTCATGCCTGTAGAAAGTCAGATAGAACACAAGGCCACTGGCCCTGAAACCCCAGGGTAGAGTCACTAAGGATAAAGTCTCTCTCTCTGTATAGGAAGAGAAGAAAATAAGGGACTCAATCATCACTTAAAATAAAACTTTGAAATCCTTACCCAATCCTTGTAAGGACAAAACCCTGACTACTTTTTCCTATTCCTAAATTCTTTACAAAGGACCTGGAGGAGTCATTGATGCCTACAGACATTAACATATGCTTTGGTTCAGAATTGTGGGGTGCCTCACCCATCCTCTCTCCAGCAAAGTGTTTTATGATGCATAGTAAAGCTTTCTTATCTCTGTTAAAGTGAAGCACAGACATTCTTTTGTTGATTTTTTTTCCCTTTTTTTTTTTTTACAGGTATAGTATAGGTAAGAAACAAGTTTGAGCAGGGAATGACAACACAGCACTTAACAACTTTATTGTAGTCTAAATCCTGCTTTTTTTGAATAAAGACTTGTTTTTATTATTTTTTTTGGCTTTTTTTTTAACCAATTACTAGTTGTGTTTCTCTGGGTTGATCACTCAATCTTGTGCTTAGAATAAACTGCACCAAGGCCAGCAGGTGGCATGGAGAGGAAGGCTGCTGGATTCCACAGGGCCAGCTGTGCTGTTTGAGTCCTGGGCCCAGACGCTTGAAAAGTTTACACTGGGCCTGTGTGTACGTTTTCAAATGCCCAAGGTGAAAATGGAGGAGAAGGGATTGCAGTGTGACCACTCCTCCCACCCACCAGGTGATTTCTCACTCACTCTCTCTCTTTTTTTTTTTTTCCTCTCTGGTAAGTGCACATACCCAGTAGTAAAAACTTTAAGGAAATACAATAAATAAGGCCAGAAGGTGGCAAGGAGGATAAGGTACTAGACTTCTACATGGCTGACCACAGTAAGAGCCCCAGATTTGGTGACTTGAAATCACTTTGGGTGCAGTACGTGTGTGCCAAAAATCTCGGGAAGAGGAAGGAGGAGGAGGGGTCGTGGCATGGCCATCTCCCCTGGAGGGCTGATTTCTCACTTTCTCTCTCTCTGTCTTTCTCTGGTGAGCACACTAGACAAAACCCTAAAACAAAATAAAACAACTAAAATAAATAAATAAAAATAAATAAACTAGATTGATTATTTCTACAGAGCTTGATTGATTATTTTTGTCAACAGTTATTTTGACAAAGGACCAGAGAGGATCCAAAGATCTCCAGGGTATCCTTTGGATCTGGTGTTAGGGACCAGCACACTGGGTTCTTTGTGTCCCTTATCACCCAAGCGCTGAGCTTCTCCTTCGGGGAGATTTGATACGTTTTCTGGCCTTGGACCTCCCAAAATTTGAGTCGACAGTCTGATTTGTTCCCTCTTTGCTCCCTTCCAAGTAATGTGTAGTTGAGTTTGTTCCCTCAGAGCAAAGCGTAGTGGAGTTAAGGAAACCGAAATTTGGAATGGATGCATTCCAATGGGTCTTTCTCCTCTGCTTTCCTAAAATTACTTCAATTGGCTGCTGTGCATTTGCGCGAAAAATATGAAATGTCTTACTCATAGACAAATGAGCAGCTGAGCCTCTCTGCTCTGGGGAAAAAGGGCACTTGCTTCTCCTCACAGGCACCCACTCCCTGTGGGCGTGTCTGTGGAAAAGTTTTCCTTCTCCGCTGGACAAGAAATGGTCTCGTAGGGAATCCTGAGCACAGTAATCACAACCGCCCATCTAATAAACATGAAATAGGAGCTGAGCCCTCAGCTGTAGGAGCCATCTTCAAACATGCCAGATTTGTAGAGAACGGGCACATACGACAAACAATTTCGATACAAAGGTGACATCTAGTGGATAGACAGTCACAAAGCAGCACATCGGTCCACCTCACTCAAACCCGTAAGTGTAAGAGGGATGGCATCAGGGAAAAGAGAAAGAAGTAAAACATTTAAGAAACACAAAATGGAAAATTAGCTACTGAAAGTGATATCTTTGATTGTGCCAATCAATATGCAGTGTATTCTGGATGGGAAAATTCATTTCGTATGCTGTAATGATATACAGTGAATGAATGTAATAAGTGAATAAATAAACCAAACAAGTAAAAAAAAATAATTTATACACTGGTTTCTCCTTTAAAAGAATAAAACATGGGAAATTAGATATTTAAAGCTGAAAAAGGCAAGGAAAATGACTTCCTTAGGACCCTAGCTAGATTTATATATAACAATTATGGTCCTTTAACGTGCATGTATTTTTGTGAATGGAAAACTTTACAAAAGGTGACAAAGGTTTGAAATTTCTTTAGTGGGAAATTTTGATATTCCTAAATTGGTTTTCCTGCATGCTGGGGATCCCAAGATCTCTTTCCATTAAGGAAAGAGATTGGGAGTCCTACTTTAACTGACATTTAGAATCAACTATGGAAAAAACTTATGGGCCATCATACTTTCCTTATAGTAGATAGTGCTCCTATACACTCACTAGCATGAAATTTCTTCGAAATCCTAATGCCTCCTTCTTAATGAAGGGGAACATGATCCTCAATTCAGGAGATGCAGAGGATCTAAAAAAGCTTACATGTAGTATTATGCTTATCAAAGCAGAACAGGGACTCAAATAGGGATAATTAGATACTTTCTTATCTCAAATACCAAATTCTTTATGGGTGTACACTTCCACAGACATCGAAAGAATTAAATCAGCAACTCTTACAGAGATAACCATAGACAAAACTAAACCTTCGCCAAGCATTAAACAGTATCTTCTTAGATCAGAGGCTTTTCTAGGAACTAAACCTATTATTAAGGACCATTTAGCCTCAAATACTAAGGGCAGATTTAGAAGATGCTGAATTTCCAGATTTATCTATCCTAATTCAATAAGTGGATGACCTGCTCTTATATTTGTCCTCTGTAACTCAACACAGCGAAAACATTATCCATTTTTACAACAGCTTGCTATTAGGAGACACAAAGTGCCTAAGAGTAAACTGTGCTTTTGCCTTCCCACACTTAAGTATTTAGAACATATGATTTCTTCAAAAGGAGAGAATCGCCACTATTTGACCCTTCCCATATCTAAGAAAAAAAGACAATTATGAGTATTTTGGGGACTAACCAACTACTGTAGAAATTAAATTCCAAATTATGCACCAATGGCCTAACCATTATATGAAAAACTAAAGCAAACTCGGCCAGACTTAGTCTGCTGGAAAGAAGAAAAACAATTCATAGACACTTCAACAGAAACTCGAGTCAGCCCTTTGTGTGGCGGTTAAGGCACCTGGATCTCACATGGTTGACTGAGTGGTTTGAGTGCTGGACCTGGCGACTCGCAAAACACACTGGGTGTATGTATGTGCGTGTCCAAAATCTCAAAAAGAAAATGAAGGAGAAGGGATTATGAAATGGACATCTCTCTAAGAGAGTGATGTCTCACTTTCCTTCTCTCTATGGGAAGCACATGTGCCTTATACCGAAAACTAAAAACAAACAAAAAAACAAAAACAAACTCTTGCTCAAGTGCCTACATTGGACCAACCAAATTATTACCTTACCTTTTTCCTTTTCTATGCATGTAGTAAATGTAAATGCTTTGAGAATATTAACTCAAAAGCATAATGACCATCATTGACCCTTGGTTATTTCAGTTAACAGTTAGATTCTGTAGGAAAAGGCTATGCTTCTTGTGTGAGAGTTATATTGGCTGCAGCCACCTTATGGACAAATACTGAAGAATTTATTTTAGGATCTCCATTTACGACACATGCTTCTTACCTATGGGATCTCTCCTAAACTGATACCATACTCAATATTATCCTGTCACTTCATTTCATTATGAAGTGTTTCTGCTTTTTGCCTCTAGCACTCTAAAACACTATAACTCTCTACCCTATTACCTTGCTTCTCCTTTCAGATGAGCAACTAGAGGAAGAGCATGATTACAATCTAGTAATTGATATTTTACTATCTCTTAGGGATATTTACAGGAAACTCCCATTGAGAATGGCTAAACTGGTTTGGTTTACAGATGGGACTTATTCAAGGGATGATCAGGGGTATCACCAAGCAGCATATGCCATCACTCCTGTGGTAGATGTAACTGAGAATGCCCAACCCCAAGGAGTAAAATCAGTCCAGATAGTTGAACTAATAGCATTGACTAGCATTATCAACTGGCAGAAGGAAAAGTTGCAAATATATGTATAGACATTATGTACTTGTAGTGGCCTATGAAAGAAAGAGGTCCTCATGTCTTCTGGGCAAGGCATATGAAATAGGCAGCAGCCCTCAGCTATTAGAAGTGATTCAGCTGTCAAAACAACTTGCCATTATAAAGATTCAAGGACATTTAAAAATTTAATACAGAAAAATCAAAAGAGAACAATTTGGCTGATACTGTAGCAAAAAAATGCTGTACTCTGAAAGATGACCTGTCCTTCCAAGAATGTGCCCTCAATCCTGCAAATACTGACACTAACATTCTTTTACAATATCAACAGGCATCCAGTCCTCAAGAGAAACAGATTTGACAATGAAAGGGAGAGATGATGCCCACTCCACTCTTCTTGTGCAGGATTGCTTTGGCAATATGATGTCTTTTATGATTCCAGACAAATTATATGATATTTTTTTCTAGATCTGTGAAGAATGTACCTGGTACTTTGATTGGGATTGCACTAAATATGTAAATTAAGTTGGGTAGGATTGCCATTTTGATTATATTAATTCTTCCAATTCAGGAACATGGGATGTCTTTCCACTTTTTTATGTCATTCTCAATTTCTTTTTTTAGATTCTTGTAGTTTTCCTTGTAGAGGTCTTTAACTTCGTTGGTTAGATTTATTCCTAGATATCTTATACTTTTTTTTGGGGGGGGGGAGGTTTTTTGCTATAGGGTGCATACACTCACCAGAAAGACAGAGAGAGACAGAGACAGAAAGTGAGAAACCATCCCCCCCAGGGGGAATGGCCGCGTCGTAATCCTCTCTTCTCCATTCTCCTCCCGGGATCTTGGCCACACATGCACAGGCGCCTGGCATGAGTTGATGCCACTGGGTCTGGAACTCGAACCATGGTTGACTACATGGGAGTCCAATGACATTGCCGCTACGCCAACTGCTAGTCCTGGTATCTTATACTTTTTGTGGCTATGGTAAATGGAATTACTTTTTTCAGTTTTAACTCAGTTTGCCTGCTGTTTGTATATAGAAATGCTATAGATTTCTTTATGTTGATTTTGTATCCTGGAACTTTACTGTATTCATGTATTACTTCCAGGAATTTTTTTATGAATAGTATTTGGTCTTCTACGTATGCAATCATGTCACCTAGAAATAGAGATAATTTCACATTTTCTTTTCCTTTTGTAATGGCTTTTATTTTATTCTTTTTCAGATTGCGTTGGTGAGGACTTCCAGTACTATATTGAAAAGGAATGGAGAAAGTGGGCATCTTTGTCTTATACCAGTTTTTAGTGGAAAAGCTTTCAGCTTTTCTCCATTCAGGATGATGTTCGCTATGGGCTTTTCATAGATAGCTTTTATTGCATTGAGAAATGACACTTCTATGCTGATTTTGCTGAGAATCTTGATCATGAAGGGGTGTTGTATCTTAGCAAATGCTTTTTTTGCATCAGTTGATACGATCATAAGATATTTATTGTTCTGTTAATATGGTGTACTACATTTATGGTTTCGTGTATGTTGAACCAACCTTGCATCCTTGGAATAAAGCCTACCTGGTCATGATGTATAATCTATTTTATACATTGTTGTATATGGTTTGCTAGTATCTTGTTGAGAATCTTTGCATCTATATTCATCAGAGATATTGGTCTATAGTTTTCCTTCCTTGTCCTGTCCTTATCTGTTTTAAGGATAAGGGTGGTGGAGGTTTCATAGAATGAATTAGGGAGAGAAGAAGATTCCTCATGGCTCCTGCGAACTAGATATTTCAGGGCACATGAGAAATGAAGATTTTTTACTGATAATTCAGCCTCTAGCAATCAAGCTAGCATGGCAGGAGAGGCCAGGCCTTCAGAAGAAGATTCCTCATGGCTCCTGCGAACTAGACTGAACATCAAGAATTTGAAAGAAACACATCATCCATCAAATGACAAGAAATCACCGCTGGATCACAAGAAATATGGGAAAACAAGAAAATACCTCTCCTCCAAGGGAAAAGAGTAACTCTTTTTCATCCACAAGCAGTTCGGTGAAAATCATGGAAATGTCTGATAAGGAATTTAGAGTATTCATAATGTCGAAGCTAACAGAGATGGAAGAGAAGAGAGACAATGAACTGCTAAAGAGAAAGGAGAAAGAAGTTGATGAGTTCCAGGAGATGAAGAAATTCTTGCAAGATCTAAAAGAGGAATTACACACTTTACAAAAGACTCAAACGGAACTGCTAGAGATGAAGCCTATAATACAGGAAGACAAAAATCTCCCTTGAAAGTATGAAAAGCAGACTAGATCATACAGAAAATAGAATCTCAGACGTAGAAGAGAAAATGGCTGACCTAGAAAAATCCACCACGAAGACTGAGAAACTGGCCCCAAAATTTGAGAATAATATACGAGAAGTACAAGATACCATCAAATGTCCAAACATCCGGATAATTAGCATTCCAGAAGGTGAAGAGACCCATAAGGGCATTGATAATCTATTCCATGAAATCCTGCAAGAAAACATTCCAAACCTAGAGAGGCATTCGAAGATCCAGTCCCAAGAAATACAAAGGACCCCCGATAGAATCAACCCAAGAAGATCTCCTCCAAGACACATTATAGCCAAATTGGCCAAAGCCACAGACAAAGACAAGATACTAAGACTGGCAAGAGAAAAACATCAAGTTACCTACAAAGGACATCCCATCAGGCTAACAGCAGATCTCTCATCGGAAACAATGAGAGCAAGGAAAGAATGGGAAAATATATTCGTAGTGTTAAGAGAGAAGCAATTTCAGCCAAGAATACTGTACCCAGCAAGATTATCTTTCATGTGGGAAGAAAAGACAAGAACATTCTCAGATAAACAAAACATGAAAGAATTTACCAGCACCAGACCAGATCTCCAAGAAGTTCTCAAGGGTGTGCTATATCAAGAAAATTAAATACAGACGCACAGAAATAAGAGTTGAAAAACTAAGAAAGTGGCCACCTTAATCATAGGGACAAGTCTGGAGTTGAATATTATATCCCAGAATGTAATCAGGAAAATTGAACCAGAACAGAAGATAAAAGTACATGAAACTGATAGGTTCATGCACTTACCATTTGAACAGAATCCTAATCTGTTTCCTGGCTTTAAGCAAAGTTCCTTGACATTTCTTTGATTTAAGTTAAAACTGGTTTTCTTTTTTTTTTGGAGAGGTTTTCGCTATAGGGCACGTATGCTCGCCAGACAGAAAGAGAGAGGCAGAAAGTGAGAAATCACCCCCCAGGGGGGATGGCCATGCCGCAATCCCTTCTCCTCCACTCTCCTCTCGGGATCTTGGGCATGCACGCACACGTGCCTGGCGTGAGTTTAAGCCTCCGGGTCCAGGGCTTGAACCGCGGTCGACTACATGGGAGTCCAGCGACATAGCCATTATGCTAACTGCTGGTCCCGTTTGATGTCTCTTTTCTGTTCCAGCTCATAGAATTTTGTCACCATGAATGTTCTAAATACTTTCTCTGACATTTTGGTAACTTCCTCTATTTTTTTGAGAGATGGAAGCAAGTTATTGTGCTCTTTTGATGGAGACATATTTCCTGGTTTATTCAGACCTAAGGCTTATCTTCTACTTCCAGCCATTGGGAGATGTATTCACGTTTGGATACCTTTTTGGAGAATGTCTCTTCAACTTGGAACAAGTATGTTTCCTTTTGCTGTGGTCAGTTGTGTGCTGAAGTCTCTCTTCCGCTGTGTTTGGGAATGTGCTCTTCACAAGAGGAGTCTTCTATCCAGGTGTCTGAAGAATCATATCTCCTTTTTCACAGGTGGTTCAGTAAAAGGAGGATCCAAGGAGACCTCACACTACTAGGGTATTTTAAATGTGTGATTTAGAACAGTCTAGTCCCTCTGGAAGGATGGAGGATGAGGAGGAGATGACAATGTAAGAGGGAAAATAAAAGAGTATAAAGGAGAATAAAGAAAAAGTTGAACACTCTGCACTAGCATGATGCTCGGTTTCACTAAGGGGTTGGAGATTGAACTGGGTTCTGTTGGAGAGGTAGAAGCTGCCCGTGGGTTTATGGATAGGGGAGCTCTGGGGTTCAGGGAGTTGGGCTGTGGCCAGTGACCAGCCCTGCCTTAGGGTCCCTGGTTTTGTCAGGGGGTTGGAGATGGAAGTCCTAATTTCATTCTTTTGAAGAAGATAACCAGTTCTCCCAGCACCATTTGATAAAGGGCTTTTTCCCACTAGATTATCTTGTGTCTTTTGTCAAAGATCAGTTGACTGTATGTTTGGGAGTTTATATGGGGGTTCCCAGTTCTGTTCCATTGGTCTACCTGTTTGTTTCTATGCCAATAACATGCTGTTTTAATTATCACAGCTTTATAATCTGTCTTGAGATCAGGAAGTGAAAAGCCCCCTACTTTATTTCCCTTGCACAGAATTGTTTTGGCAATACAGGGCGTTTTATAATTCCAGACAAATTTTATTAGTGTTTTTCTATTTCTGTGAAAAATGGTTCTGGTAGTTTGATTGGAATTGCATTGAATTTGTATACTAATTTGGGTAGGATTGACATCTTGATTATATTAATTCTTCCAATCCAGGAACATGGGATATTTTCACACTTTTTGTAAAACTTTTCATTTCTTTTTCGAGTGTCTTATAGTTTTCCTTGTAGAGATCTTTGTTGTCTTAGGTGAGGTTTATTTCTAAATATCTTATTGGTTTTGTGCTATTGTTAATGAGATTTCTTTCTTCAATTCGATCTCAGTTTGTCCGTTGTTAGTGTGTAAAACTGCTATAGATTGTTGTATGTTGGTTTTATATCCTGCCACCCTTCTATGTTCATTTATCACATCCAGGAGTTTTTTGTGGATTCTTTTTGATTTTCTATGTATGGAATTATAACATCTGAAAATAGAGACAATTTCTCTTCACCTTCTTCCATTTTAATGCCTTTTATTTAACTCTTTTCTCTGAATGCATTGGCTAGAACATACTATGTTAAAGGAGTGAAGAAAGAAGGCAAGCTTGTCTTGTTTCAATTTTTAGTGGGAAAGCTTTGAGCTTTTCCCCATTCAGTGTGATGTTAACTATGGGTTTGTCCCACATGGCTTTTATTGTGTTGAGTAATGTTCCTACTATGCCACATTTGTTGAGTCTTAATCATGAAGGGATGCTGTATTTTATCAAATGCTTTTTCTGCCTCTATTGATATGATCATATGTTTTTTATCTTTTCTTTTGTTAATCTGATGTATTACATTTATTGTTTTGGGTATGTTGAACCATTATTGTATCCCTAGAATAAAGCCTACTTGGTCATGGAGTGTACTATTTTTAATGTGTTGTTGAATATAATTTGCTAGTGTATTGGGGAGAGTTTTTGCATCTATATTCATCAGGAATATTGGACTAAGGTTTTCTTTTTCGTATATCCTTTTCTGGTTTTGGAAATAGAATAATTGCTTCATAGTATGTATTTGAGAGGATTCCTTCCTTTTGGATCTTTAGAAATAGTTTTAAGAGAATTGGTGTTAATTCTTCTTTGAAGTTTTGTAGAATTCAGAAGTAAAGCCATAGGAAACTGGGCTCTTTTTTCTTGAGAGACTCTATTACAGATTCAATCTCATTGCTTTTTAGGGTCTATTCAGACTTCTATTTCTTACTGGTTCAATCTTGGTAAATTATACATGTCTAGAAATGTGCCATTTCATCGAGGTTGTCTTGTTTGTTGGTATACAATTGATCATGGTATTCTCTGGTGATGTTTTGTATTTCTGTGATGACCACTGTAATAATGCCTGTCCATTTCATCGAGGTTGTCTTGTTTGTTGGTATACAATTGATCATGGTACTCTCTGGTGATGTTTTGTATCTCTGTGATGAACACTGTAATAATGCCTGTACATTTCATTGAGGTTGTCCTGTTTGTTGGTATATATAACTGATCATGGTACTCTCTGGTGATGTTTTGTATCTCTGTGATGACCACTGTAATAATGCCTGTCCATTTCATAAAGGTTGTCTTGTTTGTTGGTATACAATTGATCATGGTATTCTCTGGTGATGTTTTGTATCTCTGTGATGACCACTGTAATAATGCCTGTTTCTTTGCTGATTTGATTCCTTCGGTTACTTTCTTTCTTCTTGATTAATCTCACTAACAGTGTACCAATTTTGCTTATCTTCTCAAAGAACCTTTTGTTTCTGTTTATTTTCTATATAGTTCTTTTGTTGTTTTTAAACAACAAAAAACTTTAAAACTTTTTTTATACATTCAATCACAATACATCATGTAACTTGTAAAGTGATACTTCATACCAGTCCAATTGAGTACAGTATACACATCATCACCAGACAACAATCCATTTCTGTGTCACATAATCTGTCTTGCCTCTCTATTTTTTTTTTGGAGAGGTTTTTGCTATAGGGCGCGTGCGCTCGCCAGACAGACAGAGAGAGACAGAGAGATAGAAAGCAGGAAATCACCCCCCAGGGGGGATGGCCACGCCGCAATCCCTTCTCCTCCATTCTCCTCTCGGGATCTTGAGCACGCACGCACACGCGCCCAGCGTGAGTTCAAGCCACCAGGTCCGGGACTCGAACCGCGGTCGACTACATGGGAGTCCAGCGACATAGCCATTACGCTAACTGCTGGTCCCGCCTCTCTATTTTTCCCCTTAATTTTTTTCTTCACACTCTCCCCCTTCTCCCACCCTCTTCCCACATTGTCCCCAGTATCCATAACCATTTTCCATTCTTCTCTATCCTATAATCTTTCAGTTTCTGCCATAAAGTGTGGACAGTTGCTATATATTAAGTGAAGATATAGAATGTCTCTCTCTTTCACAGCCTGGTATGTTTCACTCAGCAGTAAATCTTCAATATTCATCCACTTTCTATCAAAAGGATCTCCTTGTATATTTATGACTGAGTAGTATTCTATAGTGTATATGTTTCACATTTTTTTCTCCATTCATCTGTTCATGGACATTTGAGTTGGTTCCATGTCTTAACAATTGTGAATAATGCGGCAATAAACATGGATGTGCAAACACTTTTCAGACCGAGTGCATTTCTATTCTTTGGGTAGATTCCCAAGAGTGGAATTGATGGATCATATGTTAGTTCTATTTGTTTATTTTTGAGGAATCTTCATATTGTTCTCCACAGTGACTGGACTAATTTACATTCCCACCAACAATAGGTAGAAGAGCTCTTTTTTCTTCACAGCCTCACCAGCAGTTATCATTCTTTATTTCTTTAATCTTAGTCATTCTGATTGGGGTTATGTGGTATTTCATCAGAGTTTTTATTTGCATCTCCCTTATGATAAGGGATGTTAAGCATTTTTTCACATGCTTTTTGGCTGTTTATATATTTTACTTTGAGAGTTATCTATTCAGCTCATTTGTCCATCTTTTAATTGGGTTAGTAATTTCTTTTTAGGATGAGTTGCTTAAGTTCCTTGTAATTTCTGGTTGTCAGTCCCTTATCTGATGCATAGTTTGCAAATATATTCTCCCATTCCAAAGCCCACATAAGAAGTCTTTGCCTATTTCAATTCCTCCGTTTTCCCAGTGTTTTTCATTAATAGTTTTGTAGTTTGATGTCTTAGGTTTACCTATCTCTCACCATTAATAAAAAGGCATAACTTATTTCCACTTAAATCTTTATTATTTCTTTTCTCCTGGAAATTTCTTTTTAAAGAATTATTTTATTTAACTTTATGATTTATTTTAATTTGACTCAAGAGAGACTGAGCGAGAGCATACTAGAGAGAGAGAGAGAGAGAGAGAGAGAGAGAGAGATAAATTGAGAAAACAAGATGCCAGGTCCAGGACTTGATCCATAGTTGGCCATGTGGGAGTCCAGTGCCCCTAACCTCCACGCCACCTGCTGGTCCCCTTCTGGTATATTTTTGTTGCTGTTGTTTTTCCAGTTCCCTGAGTTGTATCATTAAATTGCTCATTTGTCAACTTTCTGCCATTTTCTTTTTCTTGGAGAGGTTTTTTGCTATAGGGCACATGTGCTCGCCATAAAGACAGAGAGAGACAGAGAAACAGAAAGCGAGAAATCACTCCCCGGGGGGGATGACCATGCTGCAATCCCTTCTCCTCTGTTCTCCTCTCGGGATCTTGGGCACGCATGCACATGCGCCCAGCGTGAGTTTTTAAGCCACTGGGTCCAGGACGCGAACCGCGGTCAACTACATGGGAGTCCAGCAACACAGCCATTACGCTAACTGCTGGTCCCAACTTTCTACCTTTTTCTTGTGGGCACTAATTTTTATGAAATTCTCTCTTATGACTGCTTTTGCTGTGTCCCAAAGGTTATAAACACTTGTTTGTTCATTATCATTGATTTCTATGAACCTTTTGATTCAGTCTTAATTTCTTCTGTAAATGTAAAGTCATTCAGGAGTGGGTTGTTAGTTTCTATGTGTTTCTGTATTTTTAAGGACTTTTTAAGTAGTTGATTTCAAGTTTGATTCTACTGTGGTCATAAAAGATGCTGGCATAGTTTCTATACATTTGAATCTGTAAAGGCCTGTTTTTGCCTTATAATTTGGTTGATATTCAAAAATGTTTCATGTTGGGGTAAGAAAAATGTATGTTTTGTGGTAGTTGAGTGAAATACTCTGTAGATGTCTGTCAAGTGTATTTTATTCATAGTATCATTTAGATCCTGTATCTCTTTATTTTTCTGTCTAGATGATCTATCCAGTGGAGCCAGTGGAATATTGAGATCCTTTGTGAATATTGTGTTGCAGTCTATCTCTCCCTTGAGTTCTAATAGTCTGATATACTTCGGTGCTCCAGTGTTTTCTCTTCTTGGTGAACAAGTCCCTTTTGTACTGTATAATGCCCTCCTTCATCTCCTCTTACATTTTTCATCTTAAAATCTATGTTGTCTGATATCAGTATTGCTATTCTAGCCATTTTTTGGTTTCCATTTGCATGGAATATCTTTTTCAAGCCTTTAACTTTCTCTCTCTATATATCCTTATCAGTGAGGTTTGTTTCTTGTAAGCAGTGTTAGATGGTTTCTGTTTTTGTTTTTTTATTTTTTATTTTTTTCCCATTGAACCTGGAGGGAGAATTACCACTTGTTTTCTTATGTTTCTTAGATATTTTTGCTGTTTTTTGGTCATCTGATACAGTTTTCACTTTTCCTTTTTTATTACAGTAGATTCTGTAGTATTCAAAGAGGGAATTTCAGCCTTAGTTCCCAGGTGTATTCCTACTGGGGGGCTGTGGCTCCCAGATCAAATCAGTAAAACGTACCTTCAGGTGTTGTACCAAACTTTCAGCTATTGATGAGGTGGGGGCAAGCTGAAGAGATATAACTTAGTGAAGAGATCAAGCTGTGCACTGTGCACTCTGCTGTGTGCAGCATGTGGGCTGGTGTGCCCCAAGTTCCAAAGTTACTCCCAGGGACTCCTTGAGTCTATGTATATGCACTCAAAAGAGGAGGGATGCCAAGACCAGGCCCAAGTCTCCCAGTAGGTGGACTGAGCCCAGGTCACTAAAGTGCTGGGTGACAGAGTACTACAAGTTCCAAAGTTACTCCCAGGGGCAGAGGATACACTCTTGAAAGGAGGCCTGACTAGTTATTGTACTTAATTCTGGAATAGAGAGAAATTTATTTTTCTAAATGAGCCCTTCATACCTATGACTTGGGAAGATGCACTAGCAGAATTGGTGAAATTCCAGGTTTATCCCAGAACCAAAACTTGTACAAAGTTATCTGCCTGAATGAATGAAGTAAATGGTAAAGGCTTATGAAATTTCTATTTTAAGTGTAGTTTTGTTGGTAAGAGTGAGTAGTTTACTTCCCAGAATGAAGCCTTTTAGCTTGTGCCTTGAACAGGTGCACCGACTCTTAAAAAACAAAATCCCAAGTTTGCCAGAGAACAAAATTCTGCACACATGTGATTTGGCCTTGTTAAAGGAGCAACTGCATAAAAGGACTTTTAGTAATTATACCTGTACCTGTAGATTAATAGGAAAGTGAGCAAGTCAATTTTTGGAAACAAGAATTTTTTGTCTGTGGTCTTTATGCAACAGCAGTAAAAGTAAAACTGCCAAGTTTCCCTGGAACAAAACATTTAACCCATGTTGTTTGACTCTTGGAACAGAGAAACTAGGTAAAGAAACTATGAAATTCTACCAGTAAGTGTACTTTATTCTGGAATAGAGAGTTGTTCTCTTTTCCACATGAGGCCTTGTTGTATGCTTATCTGCGTACACTAGCACAAAAAAAGTGAAAACCTCAAACTTAGGACAAAACCCTTTAAATATGTCATGTGGCTCTAGGAATGAAGTAAATAAAAGGACATTGTGAAATTTCACTTCTAAATGTAGTTTTCCTGGGAATAGTAAGTTTTTTATTTCTCTGAAAGATTTTTACTTTTTTTCTTCTTTTCCCCTGTGCTTTAGGGAGGTGAACCAAGACAAAAATATCAATTTTGTCTTAAAACAGACCATAATACACATGTGATTCAGCCTCATTAAAGGAGTAACTGGGTAAAAGGACTCACTGAAATTCCAATTAAAAGTGTAGTTTAATAGAAAATAGAAAGTTCTTCTGTTTCCAGAAGAAAGACTTTTCATTTATGTCCTTTCGATAGGCAGCAATGTTAAAAGTAAAAATTCCAGGACCAGCAGTTGGCGTAATGGCCATATCACTGGACTCCCATGTAGTCGACCCTGGTTTAAGTCCTGGATGTGGTGGCTTAAAACTCACACCGGGCATGTGTGAATGCGTGCCCAAGTTCCCGAGAGGAGAATGGAGGCGAAGGGATTGCGGTGTGGCCATCCCCTCTGGGGGGTGATTTCTTGCTTTCTATATCTCTGTCTCTCCGTCTTTCTGGCGAGCACATGTGCCCTATAGCAAAAACCTCTCCAATAAATAAATAAATAAAAGTGAAAATTCTGTGTTTTTCCTGGAAAAATATATTTTACTCATGCTACTTGGCTCTGGTAAAGAAGTCACTGGATAAAAGAAATGTACTTTATTCCTGGATAGAGAGATGTTCACTCTTCAAAATGAAGTCTCTCATCTATTGTTGGCATCCACCCCTGGGCTTGCCTCTAGCTGAATCATGATCAGAGGGTTGATGGTGAGGAAGAGAAAGAGGATGAGAAGGAGGAAGCTCTTCATCTTGAGAGAACTGGGGAATCGGAAAGAATGAGACAGAAAGACGGAGTAGAAGTGGACACAGGCAGCCTGAGCTTAGGTAGCCCAAGCAACTTGTGCTGCCTAGACCAACTGGGCGTCTTTATTTATAGTACAAGGAGACACTACCCATGTATATTTCACAACATTTCATAGATTCGTTGCTAGGTTACAGACAATAAGAAGCAGGAAACACATCTATAAGAGCTTAGACATACTGGGCCAGGTGTATCCCTTGGCGATAATCTCATCAAGAGAAAATCCCATTATCTTCTTTTCTAATGGAGAAGCCTAGCTGCAGGTGTGGGGAAGAAACTTAAGGCTAAAGAACCTCTCCATAAGGAGTGCACCACCACATCCAGAGAAGGCTAAAGAACCTTTCAGATGCAGAGCAGGGATTGGACTTTGCTAATTGGAGTCAAGATGTTTCCGAAATTTCATCAGATGTGTCTGTTGGAACGCCCCTAGTAATTTCCACCCTTTGTTCTGCCCACAGAGAGGGTCAAGGAAAGGACAAGTTGCAAGGTTCTGCCAAAGCCCAAAGAGACAGGTGGTGTTTGCTCAGAGCATGTCCCCACACCTCACTCAGGGCCCCTCCATAATATGTCCCTACAATCTATGGTTTATCCAAAGGAGCCAGCTTTTCCAAAAAAACTCAGGAAAAAACACTTTACATGTGTTATTTGGCTCTAGAAATGAAGTGAGTGGGTAAAAGAAATATAAAATTTAACATTAGTGCAGTTTTTAAGCAAAATAATGAATTATATGCTTTTTAGAATGAAGCCTTTCCAGCTAGGCTTTGGCAAGTACACCAACAAAAGTGAAAATCCCAGCATTGCCTTCTAATAAAATATTGTACACCTGTGACTTGGCCTAGTGAAAGGAGTAATTGTGTAAAAGAACCTTTTGAAATTTCACCTGTATCTTTAAATAGGAAATAGTAAGTCCTTCATTTTTCAGAAAAAAAAAAAAAAAAAAAAAAAGTTTTGCCCATGTTCTTTCCTTATGAACCAGTAGTAAAAGTGCAAATCCCAAGATTGTGCTGGAATAAAAAGTTTTACCCATATTATTTGCCTATCAGAATAAAGTAATTACATTAAATGATGTCATGAAATTGCTCTAATAAGTGCACTTTATTCTGGAATAGAAAGACGTTCACTTTTCTGAATTAGGTATTCTCACCTAAGGTTTATCCAAATGCACCAGCATCAGAAGTGAAAATCCTGTAATTAACCACAGAAAACAGCCTTTTGCACATATTTGGTTCTAGGAATGAAGTAAATGTGTAAAAACACCTTGTGAAATTTTGAATTTCTATTTTGAAGGTAGTTTTGCTAAGAAGAGTAAATTCCTTGTTTTTCACAATCATCTCTTTTAGCCTGTGCCTAAGGCAGGTACAACAAAATCAAAAGTGAAAATCTCAACTTGGCTTTTTTTTTTTTTTTTGTATTTCAAGAACTTTATTGAAAGGTGTATCTCTTAGTACTAAAACATGGTAATGATTGGTTAGCCTTTCTCTACCAATTCAAAATTAACATTGAAATATTCAAAATATTTAAATATGTCACCCTTTTGGGAAAACTGAAAAGTTATCTATAAAACAAGGTTTACAAGAGTTAAGATATATTGTGGTGCTTTGGTTTATTTTTTAGTGCTTGCTTATCAGCAACATGTCAGTATTGATCAGAGCCATTCTAGATAGCCTCAGGCTACACATTGCACTAACAGTGTACAATACCACAGATCTCCTTACACTCACTGACTGACACAGAGTAAGAATCCTGAACACAACTTCAGTGACCTCAAACTGTGAAGGTGGCTACTTACTTTTTTGAAATCTTTGTTTTGACATAATAGAGACATCAGTAAAAGTACATTCTTTTAAACAGAATTCTAAAGTCCATGCCTCTGTATTATTTATTACTTGCATTATAGGTGCCAAGAAACTATCAAAATTGTCCATAACCCTTAATATGGCTTCAAAGTGCATTCGTGAAATGTTGGTTCTGAGGTAACCTCATTATTTAGAAGTTAATAAATTAAGTAGGTTACTATTTTGGATATCACCTAAATACAACATATTTATCCAATATAGAAAGTCCAAACAATATCAGAAATGAAGGTTCAGTTTACTTTCCCAAACTTGTCATTAGTGTTCCACATTTATGGTTTTAGCTTTGATTTGGGTGCTTCACAGATGAATCCAATTAATTAATTAATACCATGGTGTATTATTAATTATTATTAATTAATTATTTGGATTCATCTGTTATTATTAATCAGGCAGAAGTTTTCCCAGTCTGGGAACATCATGCAAATCTAATTGTGCTGTGTAGAGGTGTCATAGTTTAAATCTGGAATACATAGGTCAAGGTTGAGGAGGAAAGCTTCAGAGAAGTTTTTGTTACTGCATTACTCTACTTAAATAGAGAAAAAAATAAATACAGCTTACCAGAAATTGCCTAAATAATACTGGTAAAAGTGAACTGTTCATATCTAATGCTCATAGTCATATGTAGATAAGGTAAAAGTTAAGATTTCGTTTGAAGGAGAAAAAGATGAATCACTGTAAGTTAAGAAATTTAGATGGCAAAAACGTATAGTATATATGCATTGATCAGTTTTGAATTTGCAAATGTATATACCTACTTTTTAGTAGTCCAACTATTACAACAATGACATGTAAACACAGCGCCGATGTCTCAGTTTCCTAACAGTTTCCAGACACTCAATGTAGAGACCATCTGACATATCTTACTTTTCCTTTAAGTACAATATACATGTTAATGTCCATTTTGTTTATAAGTCAAGTCTTAAATTAATTCATGTATGGTTCAAAATTTTGGTCCTGTTATCCTACTCAGAGTCATTTGACTTTTAATGAGACAGATCTTATGTTTTTCCCCATTCCTTGCACCATCAGGACATCCACCCCATCAAGAAATGTCCCAGACAGCCTTGCTGAACAGACAGCCATTTACAGCTAGAAGGGAGTGCTACAGAGCGTGACTTATCCCCTTCCCCAGATGTCTTCAAACTCTCAGGTATGTGACAGGGAAATGGAGAGATCCTTTTTACCTGGCTCCCCTTGCCATCAGAACATCTACCCCAGATGGACTTGAGCATGGGGAGCTGTTTGCATCTGGGAGGGGGTGCTACAGAGCATGCCTTATCCCCTCCCCCACAAGCCTTTGAACTCTCAGGTGTGTTGGTTGGGACTTAGAGAAGTCCAAGTTTCCCCATTCCCCATGCCTTCTGGACGTCTGCCCCAGCAATAGGCCTGGCTGCACTGAGTGGCAGGAACACTGAGCTGCAGAGACTATGGCTCACTTCCTGCCATATGCCTCTGATTTCTCGGACTTCAATGTTTCCTGAAGCGTGCGATGCACATTGTGTGACTGCTTCTCTCTTCCTCAATTGCAGTTCAGCAGCTCAGCCTCATGTGCACCTGTTTTCTAGAAACTGGGAGGATTTTGAATTATACAAGTCCAGAGACTACAGTGCAGGTTGCTGGGTGAGCATGAGGGGGCAGCAGAGAGATTGCAATCACCACCTCCTCCTACTCACCTTTGAACACTGAGAATTAAATTGAAAAATTTAGGAAAAAACATATAATTCACCTGATCACTAGAAACTATCACAGAGGTACAGAAATATGAGCAACCAAGAAACGATCTCTTTTCCAAGGGAAAACATCAATTCCTCATCATCCACAGACAACGCTGTGGAAATCAGGAAATGTAAGGTGGATAATTCAGAATATTTATAGTGACAAAACTAAATGAGATGCAAGAGAAAAGAGTGGATGAGCTCCAGAAAAGACAAGAGAAAAGAGACAAAGAGCTCCAGAAGATGAGGACATATGTCCTTTCACAATTTGAAGGAAGTAATAGACACCATAAAAAATAATCAAATGGAATTGTTAGAGATGAGTACTGTAGTACAGAATACCAAAACCTCCCTCAAAAGCATTAAAAGCAGATTAGATCACACAGAAGATTGAATCTCGAATGTAGAACACAAAACCTCTGACACAGAAAAAGTTATCAAAAAGACTGAGAAGGCACCCTATCTTAAGGCTGACCTGTGGTGGCTGTTTCGAGGGCAGCAAATCCCCAGCCTGTCAGCCCCACGCCACCTCTTGTGGGAGCCTGAGCTGTCTGTGCAGCTTTCTCTTTTTGTCTCATAACCATGTCCACCAATGAGAATGCAAACTCACCAGCTGCCCATCTTAAAAGATTCAAGAACAAGGGAAAAGACAGTACAGAAATGAGGTGGCGAAGAATAGTAGTTAATGTGGAGCTGAGAAAAGCTAAGAAGGATGACCAGATGCTGAAAGGGAGAAACGTAAGCTCATTTCTCAATGATGCTACTTCTCCACTGCAGGAAAACCGCAACAGCCAGGGCACTGTACATTGGCCTGTTGATGACATTGGCAAAGGCATTAATGGCAACAATTTGGAAAGTCAGCTACTCGAGCTGCTAGGAAGCTGATTTCTAGGGAAAAACAACCCCTATAGACAACATCATCAGGGAACAATTCCAAAATTTGTGTCCTTCTTGGGCAGAAATGATTGTAGTCATATCCAGTTTGAATCTGCATGGGCACTCACTAACATTGCTTCTGGGACATCAGAACAGACCAAGGCTGTGGTGGACGAAGATACTATCCCAGCGTTCATTTCTCTTTTGGCCTCTCCCCAGGCGAACATCAGTGAACAAGCTGTGTGGACTCTAGAAAACATTGCAGGGGATGGTTCAGTTTTCCAGAACCTGGTTATCAAGTATGAAGCAGTTGATCCGCTTGTGGCTCTCTTCGCAGTTCCTAATATGTCATCGTTAGCATATGGTCACTTACGTAACCTTACTCGGATACTTTCAAACCTCTGCCGCAACAAGAATCCCGCACCTCCGCTAGATGCTGTGAGCAGACTCTTCCTACTTTAGTTCGTCTTCTGCATCATGATGACCCTGAAGTATTAGCAAATACCTGCTGGGCTATTTCCTACCTTACCAATGATCCAAATGAACAGATTGAAATGGTTGTGAAAACAGAAGTTGTTCCCCAATTTGTGAAGCTTCTAGGAGCTATCGAATTGCCCTTGTGACCCCTAAGAGCTATAGGTAATATTGTTACTGGGACAGATGAACAGACCAAGGTTGTGATAGATGCTGGAGCACTCACCATCTCCCCCAACCTGCTAACTCCAAAATGAATATTCAGAAGGAAGCTACGTGGACAATGTCCAACATCACCACCAGTCGGAAGGACCAGATCCAGCAGGTTGTGAATCACAGGTTAGTCCTGTTTCTTGTCGGCGTGCTCTCCAAGGCTGACTTTATGATACAGAAGGGGGCTGTGTGGGCTGTGACCAACTACACAAGCGGCGGAACAGTGGAGCAGATTGTATACCTCATCCACTGTGACATCACAGAACCACTGATGAACTTCTTAACTGCGAAAGATACCAACATTATTCTGGTTATCTTGGATGCCATTTCAAATATTTTTCAGGCCGCTGAGAAGCTGGGAGAAACTGAGAAACTTAGTATAATGATAAAAAATGTGGAGGCCTGGATAAAATTGAAGCCCTACAAAACCATGAAAATGAGCCTGTGTACAAGACTTCATTAAACTTGATTGAAAGGTATTGTTCTGTAGAGGAAGAGGAAGATAAGAATGTTGTGCCCAAAACACTTCTGACAGCTACACCTTCCAAGTGCAGGATGGGGCTACTGGGGTTGTTAACTTCTAGACTGCACAGCTGAGGCACAGAGGTATTTGTCATGTGCTATGTTTGGTATCAGTTTGTCTTACTGTTTCTCTACCAAGAACTCTTTAAGTGTGGTTGTTATTGTAGCAATTTTTACAATGAAACTATACTTGAACAGTTCCAAACTGTACATACTGTATGAAGCTTGTCCTCCAAATGGGCTTCTTTTTTCTATGTGGAATTTCATACCATGCAAGGTCCTGTAAATAAAATTAAATTCCACCCTTTTCTTTAATTAAAAAAAAGACTGAGAAAATAATCAAGAAGAATGAGGACAGTATACAAAAAAATACTAGATACCATTAAGTACCCAAACATCTTGAAAATTGGTATCCCAGAAGGTGAAGAAAATACTAAGGGCATTGGTAATCTATTCCATGAAATCTTGAAAGGAAACCTTCCAAACCAAGAGAGGAATTCAAATATCCAAACCCAAGAAATACAAAGGACCCCAAACAAAATCAACCTAAGAAGATCTTCTCCTAAGGCACATCATAGCCAAATTGGTCAAAACCACCGACAAAGACACGATAATAAAATAGGCAAGGGAGAAATGTCAAGTTACTTACAAAGGTTATCCCATCGGGTTAACATTGGTCCTCTCATCGGAAACAATGCAGGCAAGGGAAGAATGGGGAAATATATTCAAAGTGTTAAATAAAAAATAATTTCAACCAAGAATACCATATCTGGCAAGATTATCCTTAATATGGGAAGAAAAGATAAAAACATTATCAGATAAACAAAACCTGAAAAAATGTATCAACTCCAGACCAGCTCTCCAAGAATTTCTGAAGAGAGTACTATACCAGGAAAACTGAAGTCAGACAGATAAATAAGAGAACAAAAAATAACCAAGAAAATGGCTAACTTATTGATAGGAATAAGTCCTAAAATATAACGTTGAATTTTTTATTATCATCATTATTATTATTTATACATTCAATCACTATACATCATTTAGATTGTAAAGAGACTTTACCCAGCAAATTCTCTGATCAAGAGACACAGATTGGCTGAATGGGTAAAAAAATCCCAGAAACTCTTTAACTCTTTAACCATGAGGTATCTAACGTACCTCATGGTTAAAGACATACGTAGACTAAAAGTGAAGGGCTGGCAAAAGGTATTCCATGCAAACAGAAATCAAAAAAGGGCTGGAGTCCTGATACTATTTCAGACATATAAACTTAAAGACAAAAACTGTAAGAAGAGACAGTTGAGCCATAGCTTGAGTCAATGTATAGTAAAATGATATACAATAAAAAATATTATTTTAATATTGGCATTCATTTCATATGAGATTCTTAGCTATTATTTATTTTTTTTTTTGAGAGGTTTTTGCTATAGGGCACGTGTACTTGCCAGAAAGACAGAGAGAGACAGAGAGACAGAAAGCTAGAAATCATCCCCCAGGAGGAATGGCCATGCCCCAATCCCTTCTCTTCCATTTTCTTCTTGGGATCTTGGGCACGCATGCACATGCTCCTGGCGTGAGTTTAAGCCACTGGGTCTGGGACTCAAACTGTGGTTGACTACACGGGAGTCCAGCGACATAGCCATTACGCTAACTGCTGGTCCCTTTAGCTATATTTTTTAAAACCTTCATCTCTGGGGATTTGGCTTTGCTGTGTTTACAGAGCAAGGGATAATAGTACATAAGGAATTAGACATATAGAGCTATAAAAAACATTTCTCTATAGCTTATTTTAATGCTATGAATGTAACAAAACCATCTTTCTGGAAAAATGTTATTTTAGAGCTACTTTTTAAATAATTATGATATTAAGGAAGAGGCTGTTCCAGACCCAGCACCAGTCAGGGCAGAAAGCTGCTAGGCATCTCCACCTTTGCCTGTTTTTGGCGTCAAGGTTCAACTTCACGGCTATGAAGTCTCCCCCAGGTAGTGCCCCCCATCCTAGACCCAGCACCAGCCAGGTAGGATAGCTGCTTTGCTCCCTCTTGCTCTCCTCTGCCCCTTCTAAATATTTTTTTCTCTTTTTGAGAAACAGTTCTCTGCCCTCCTTGGCCCTTTCTCTTGTTAATATGTCTTTTTTCTCACCTAGGGCATAAAGCTGCTAGGCATTCCCACCTTTGCCTGTTTTTGGCCTTCTATTTTCATCTCAATTTTTTTTTCTATTTTCATCCCAATTTTATTTTTTGCGAAGTGATTTTTTTCTTTTTCCCCTTTTCTTCTAGTAATTTCATTCTTTTTTCTTCTCCCTCTCTTCTTATTACTATTTCCTACTTTCTTTTTCTTTACCTTACTTTTCTGTTTTACTTCTCAGCCCTTACCCTCTGCCTAGAGATGATTAGGTGCATAGTAGCTAACCATCAGAGCATTGGGAGGTTTAGAGAATTCTTTGCACATCACTGTAGTGTTGCAAAAATAGTTAAACTCCCCTTTACAAATCTGATTGTAAAACTCTTCCTGTGATTCCCACATTTGAGGACTTAGTAAAAGGAAGAAAATAGCACCAAATTACTTCACAGTGGGGGAAACACACGAGGTCACAGTCACAGAATCCCTCTCCAACAAATTGACCGGAAGTGGATACATTACCAAATGACTAAAAATCAAAGAAGAGCCTCAAGGATGAGAGAATCAAGTAGCACTTCTCCACCAAGGGAACAACGTAATCTGTCTCCAAGTAGGAAAAATTTAGAGCATGCTACAAAATGTCAGAAAAAAGAATTTAGAATATTTATGGTAACAAAATTCTATGAGATGCAAGAGAAAAAAGATGTTGAGCTCCAAGAGATGAGGAAATCTTTTCATGATTTTAAAAAAAAATTGGACACCATAAAAAAGAACCAAATGAAACTGTTAGACATGAAGGCTATAATACTGGAAATTAAATTCTCCCTTGAAAGTATCAAAAACAGGCTAGACCATGCAGACGATCAAATTTCAGAAATAGAAGACAATCACCTAGAGAAAAGATAAAAATTACTGAGGAAACAGCCCAGAAAAATGAGGATAATACATGAGAAATACTAGATACCATGAAAAGCCCAAATATATGAATAATTGGTATCCCAGAAGGAGAAGAAACTAATAATGGTATTGATAATATATTCCACAAAATCATGGAAGAAAACTTTTCAAGTCTAGAGAAGCACTCAAACATCCAGACCCAAGAAATACAAAGAACCCCAAGTAGAATTAATACAAGAAGATTCTCTCCATGTCATATTATAGCTAGATTGACCAAAACGACAGACAATGACAAGATACTAAGATTAGCAAGAGAGAGAAATGTCAAATCACTTACAAAGGCCATCCCATCAGGCTAACACTGGACCTTTCATCAGAAACAATGCAAGCAAGGAAAGAATGGGGAAATATATTCCAAGTGTTAAATGAAAAACAATTTCAATCAAGAATACTATACCAGGCAAAATTATCTTTCAATGGGAAAAGAAAATTAAAACGTTCTCAGATAAATAAAACCTGATAGAATTTACCAACTCCAGACCAACTTTTCAAGAATTTTTGAAAGGAGTACTATACCAAGAAGACTAATAACAGACAGACAGCAATAAAAGAACAAAAAAGAACCAGGAATAGGAGACCGAGGGGAGGGGGTCGCGCCGGGGGCCGGCGGAGCTGCTGTGGCGGCGGTAGAGAGGGAGAGCGAGCCCAGCGCCGCGGGCAGACCCGGAGGGAACGGAGGAAGCGGTCATGTCTCGCTACACGAGGCCCCCCAACACCTCTCTGTTCGTCAGGAACGTCGCGGACGCCACCAGGCCTGAGGACTTGCGCCGTGAGTTTGGTCGATATGGTCCTATAGTAGACGTTTACATTCCACTTGACTTCTACACTCGCCGCCCAAGAGGATTTGCTTATGTTCAATTTGAAGATGTTCGAGATGCTGAAGATGCTCTTTATAACCTCAATAGAAAATGGGTATGTGGCCGTCAAATTGAAATACAGCTTGCACAAGGTGATCGCAAAACACCAGGGCAAATGAAATCAAAAGAGCGTCATCCTTGTTCTCCAAGTGATCATAGGAGATCAAGAAGCCCCAGCCAAAGGAGAACTCGAAGTCGAAGTTCTTCATGGGGAAGAAACAGGAGGCGTTCTGACAGCCTTAAAGAGTCTCGACACAGGCGTTTTTTTTACAGCCAGTCTAAATCCCGTTCCAAATCACTACCAAGGCGGTCTACCTCAGCAAGGCAGTCAAGAACTCCAAGAAGGAATTCTGGTTCTAGGGGACGGTCAAGGTCCACATCCTTACAAAAAAGATCCAAGTCAATAGGAAAATCACAATCAAGTTCACCTCAAAAGCAGACTAGCTCAGGAACAAAATCAAGATCACATGGAAGACATTCTGACTCCATAGCAAGATCCCCATGTAAATCTCCCAGAGGGTATACCAATTCTGAAACTAAAGCACAAACAGCAAAACATTCCCATTTTCGGGCACATTCCAGATCTCGGACTTACCGTCATAAAAACAGTTGGTGAACACAACAGAAGAGCACTACGTAGTCTTTAATATAAGTTATTAAACCTGTCATTATGTTAAATAAAAATTCTTCAAGGCTTACAGAAAATGTGAGTTGATATTACTTTGGGTATGTAGAAGAAATAAAATCTCTAGCTTTGGATTGATTTGGATTTTGTCTCAATTTAAGGGCCCTCACCACGAATTCTGTGTCCAGTGTCACCATTTTATGGACCATTTTTGTTTACATTGTGACTGAAGAGTACTTTGCAAGGGAAATGGGTTACATGGAGTTAACCTAGGAAATTATACTTGGATATTAAGTACTAGTAATATTAATGTCTTTTAAAAAGTACTTAGACTTTGAAGCACTTTACTTTCATGTAAAAAGTAATTATGACTATATAAGTGCATAGGGCAGGCTTAAACTGTTTTACACCTTGGGATCTTCTGTGTCTTCTGTTTAAACCTGGGCCAATTTCTGGTGGATATTAGTTCATATTACAAAATCCCAACATCCAAAAAAGTAAATTTATATATAGAATTGAAAAGATATATTCTCTCCACAGCTCAAAGAATTTATTTTTATTTTAGAATAGATTAGATAAGTCGACATGAAATTGCAGTGTGTACTAGATTCACTTCATAAGTGTCAAAATGGTTTGGAAATACTGGATTTTGAATGTTTCAGGAGTACTTCTCTAAAAATTATGGTCTGCAACACTCACAATCCAAAAATATTCATATTGAGCCTTACACATTTGAAGAGTGGTACATTTTATATAAAATCATTTTATACCATTATTTCTACATACCTACTTTTCATCTGCGGCTTAGTTTTTTTAAGAGCTCTAGCTCAAGACTAAATTATATAGACTAAGTCATATTATTTTTGAAAGTGTTTAGTATCTTGTATTAAGAAACTCAAGACTACATCTTCAACAACCAACTTTGGAGTATTTGAATTTTACATTATACTGCCCTTTTTTAAAAAAAACAAATAACTTTGTTGATGTTTATTACTTTTGTAGTTGTTTAACCAAGAATTTCTTTTTAAATGTGTTTGTGATTTCTGTTTTTCAGAGGGTTTTGGTAGTATTTGTGATAAAATGTTTTTGCATATGATTATTATAGGGGACTTATTTGTAGAGCTTTACTTGTATACCTGGTTGAATTATATTAGTGAAACTTTAAAGTTATCAACCCATACAGTTAGTATTTAAAGTGCTTAAGGAAAAAAACATGTTGTATCTTAAGTTTTTAGTATATAGAAGCAGTGTTTCTTCTTTTTTGTTTTGAATACAAATTCCATTTTTTTTTTGCATTTTAAAACCTATATGTAAGAAACAACTTTACAAAATGATTTGTATGCTGGTAATATTAGACCAGTACCATAAATTCATGTATATTGTATGTTCTGAATAGATTTTTCTCTAATAGCAAAATTTATTTCTTAACTACATCTCTTTGAAGTGTTCAGCTATAATAAAATTTAGTTATAAAATTATGCGACACTCGAAAATTTAAAGGGTAGTATGGAGTAAGACAAATATTTGTAGTAATTTTTAATATATTCTAAATAATTGGTTTCATACAGATGCATCATTTTAATAACTAAGAATTGATTATAGTGTCTTTGCTCTGCATCACAAGTCATTATCTCTTAGTAAAAAGTTAATAAGGCAATATTTCTGAACATAATTAATCTGTTGATTTATCTCTAACTTGGTGTTCCATTGTAATCCCTAGGCTGGTTAGGAGGATGTTATTTGGTTTTATGGAAAAGCTCTAATGGCTCTGACTCTTGAGCATTTACTATGTGCTTGGCACTGCTTGGTAAGTTTTAAGTTATTCACTCACCTATTTAATCATCATAACAACCTTAATACAAGAGCACACAGTTGTTAAACTTTGGAGTGAAGGGGTGGCTGGGCTCCAGAGTCCTCTCCCTGATGACTATGGCGTGTCTTTTAGGAAGAGAAAAGTCTTTGACAGATACATGCTTAACTAAGATAATGTTTATAGGGAAACAAGAATAGAGTTAGGAAAAAGAATGACTATATACTTTAATGAAAATGGTTTCTATAACTGTGGGTAAAAATTGATTGGTTGGGTATCTTATAAAATTATCTTATGGGAATGTCTTTATCCTAGGGTTCACTCTTGTCTAAAATTCTTCCTCGGACCATTTAATAGAGATACTTAGGTAAGATTGTCTGTTAATAAAGCAAATCTATTAATTTAAAAAAAAAAAAAAAAAAAAAGAACCAGGAATATGGCCAACTCAATGGTAGGGATGAGTCTGGAAATATCAATAATAACATAGAATGTCAATGGATTAAATTCTCTGATCAAGAGACACAGACTGGCTGAATGGATTAAAAATCAGAAACCCTTCATCTGCTGCCTACAAGAAACTCATCTCATGGATAAAGACATACATAGACTAAAAGTGAAGGGTTGGAAAAAGGTATTCCATGCAAATGGAAACCAAAAAGGAGCAGGAGTCACTATACTGATTTTGGATAAAATAGGCTTTAAGACAAAAACCATATGAAAAGACAAAGAAGGGTATTATATAGTAGTAAAAGGGCTAATTCGCCAAGAAACCATAATGGTTATAAATTTCTATGCACCAAAATCAGGAGCACCTAAATATGTAAAGAAAAGACTGCTAGATCTAAAAGGAGAGATAGACTCTAACACTATAATTGCTGGAGATCTCAACACCCCATTATCTCCTTTGGACAGGTCAATGAGACAAAAAATAAGCAAACAGACTCAGGACCTAAATGATACCATAAAACCGATGCACAAAATCGGCCTTTACAGATTCAAAGGCATAGAAACTATATACAGCATCTTCTCTGACTATGATGGAATTTAACTAATTATTAATCTCAGGAAAAGTCCTTGAAAATATACAAATACATGGAAACTAAATAACGTACTTTTGAAGGACTCCATGATTACTGCAGAGATTAAGACGGAAATAAAAAGATTTATGAAAACTAATGATAATGAATACACAAGTTTCCATAATCTATGGGATACTGCAAAAGCGGTCATAAGAGGAAAGTTCATAGCAATTACTGAGCCCAAGAAAAAGATGGAAAGGTGACAAAAGGACAACCTGGCATCATGCCTCAGGGAATTAGGAAAAGAACAACAACAAAAAAATTCAAAAAATGCCAGGAGAAAAGAAATAATAAATATTCGAGCAGAACTAAATGATATAGAAAATAAGCAAACTACAGAAAACAAATGAAAGTCAAAGCTGGTTTTTTTAAAATATAACAAGATTGACACACCATTAGTCAGACTAATTAAGAAGAAGAGAGAAAGGAACCAGATAAGTCAAATCTGCAATGAATCAGGCAACATTACAACAGACATAAAAGAAATACAAGACATCATTAGAGGATACTATGAGCAACTATATGTCGACAAAGAATAAAACCTGGATAATATGGACAAATTCCTGGACACATATAATCTACCAAGATTGAATCAGGAGGACATAGAAATCCTGAATAGACCTATAACAATAAATGAGATTGAGTCAGTAATAAATAACCTTCCAACAAAGAAAAGTCCAGGCCCTGATGGCTTCACTGCAGAAATTTACAAAACTTTTAAAGAAGAGGTAACCCCCATCCTACTCACACTGTTTCTAGAGATCCAAAAGGAAGAAACCCTTCCAAATTCATTCTATGAAGCCTCCATTACCATCATTCCCAAAATGGATAAGGATACAACTAAAAAGGAAAACTACAGACCTATATCTTTGATGAATATAGATGCAAAAATTCTCAACCAGATACTTGCTAACAGTGTTCAACAGCATATGAAAAAGGTTATTCATCACGACCAGGTAGGCCTTATTCCAGGGATGCAAGTATGGTTCAACATACACAAACCCATAAATGTAGTGCACCATACTAATAGAAAGAAAGATAAAAACCATATGATCATTTCAATTGATGCGGAAAAAGCATTTGACAAAATACTACATGCCTTTATGATCAAAACTCTCAGTAAAATTGGCATAGAAGGACCATTTCTCAGCATAATAAAAGCCATTTATGAAAAACCTACAGCTAACACTATAGTGAATGGGGAAACGCTGAAAGCTTTTCCACGAAAATCTGGTACAAGACAAGACTGCCCACCTTCTCCACTCCTATTCAATATAGTACTGGAATTTCTAGCCAATGCAATTAGACAAGAGAAGGAAATAAAAGGCATTCCAATAGAGAAAGAAGAGCCGAAATTATCTCTGTTTGCAGATGATATGATTGTATACATAGAAGTCCCAATAGAATCCATGAAGAAATTTCTCGAAGTAATACATGCATACAGTAAAGTAGCAGGATACAAAATTAACTTAAAAAATCTATAGCATTTCTATAATACAAATAACATGCAGACAGAGACAGTACTGAAGAATGTAATTCCATTTACCATAGCCACAAGAAGTATATGATTCTTAGTAATAAAACTAACCAAGGAAGTCAAAGACCTCTACAAGAAAAACTACGAAAACCTTAAAAAGGAAATTGAGGACACTAAAATGTAGAAGGACATGCCATGTTCCTGGATTGGTAGAATCAATATAATCAAATAGCAAATCTACCCAAATTAATCTACATGTTTTATGTAATCCCTATAAAATTACGAGACATTCTTCACAGATCTAGAAAGACAATCATAGAATTTGACTGGAACCATAAAAGACCCCACTTTGCTAAAGCTGTCCTGCACAAGAAGACTGGAGTAGGTGGCATCTCACTTCCTGACCCCCAAATGTATTAAATATCTGTGATAATCCAAACAGCTTGGCATTGACACAAAAACAAACATGAGGACCAATGAAACAGTGTAGAGACTCCAGAAATAAACCCCAAAACATACAGCCAGCTCTTCTTTGACAAAGGGTACCAGTCAATCCAGTCGCAAAAGGAAAAATTATTTACCAAATGGTGTTGGAAAAACTGGGTATCTACCTTCAGAAAGATAAATCTGAATCCCTATCTATAACCATTAACAAAAATCAACTCAAAGTGGATTAAAGATCTAAACCTAAGACCACAAACTATAAAACTAGTGATGGAAAATACTGGGGAAACTCAGGGAGAAATTGGGGTAGGCGAAGGCTTCTTAAGCAAGACCCCCAAAGGACAGGCAATAATCCCCCAAATAAACAAGTGGGATTACATCAGATTAAGGAGTTTCTGCACAGCAAAGGATACCATAGTATGAATCATCAACTCGCAGAATGGGAGAGAATTTTTGTTAACTGTGCCTCAGATAAGGGAATGATAACTAGAATACACAGGGAACTCAAGCAGCTTACCAGGAAGAAAATGATTAACCCAATTAAAGGATGGGAAAATGAGCGGAATAAACAATTCTCTAAGGAAAACATATGAACACCCAAAAAGCATATGAAAAAATGCCCAACATCCCTCATTTTAAGGGAGATGCAGAGCAAAACCCCAATGAGATACCATCTAACTCCAGTCAGACTTGTGAAGATTGAAAAAAACAGTGATAAGTGCTGGAAGGGTTGTGGTGAAAGTGAAACACTCCTACACTGCTGGTGGGAGTATAAATTGATCCAGCTACTGTAGAAAATGATATGGAGGTTCCTCAAAGACCTTCAAATAGAACTACCATGTGATCCAGCAATTCCACTCCTGAGTATTTACCCAAAAGAAAGGAGAGCACTCAGTTGGAAAAATGCTTACACAACTATTTTCATTGCAGCATTATTCATGATTGCTGAGACTTGGAACCAACTCAAATGTCCACAAACTGATGAATGGATTGAAAATTTGTGGCACATATACTCCATGGACTAGTATTCAGCCATAAAAAACAACAAGGCCCTGGAATTTGATAGAAAGTGGATGAATATGGAAGATATATTGCTGAGTAAAGCAGTTCAGGGTATGAAAGAGGAACATTGTATGTCTCCACTTAACATATACTGACTGTCCACACTCTATGGTAGAGACTGAAAGACTGGAGAACGTAAAAGTGGTAATGGACACTAGAGACAAAGTGGAAAGAGAGTGTGGGAGGGGAAGAGCATAGGAAAGGAAATTTGAGGGGGAAATGGAAAGGCAAAACACTCGTGGGACACAGATAAGGTTTATTATCTGTTGACCAGGATGTATTTAATAGTCTCAACTGGGCTGGACTGAGGTGTAAATCATGCTGGGTAAAGTCTCTTCACAATCTAAATGATGTATATTGATTTAATGTAGAAATAATAGTAATAATAATAATATACCTATTTAATAACTTCAGTAAGTTATATAGCTTCAGCTAGGTGTTAATTTTATAATATATAATATTATATATATAATATATATAATAAATATAATATATATATAGAGAGAACATAGATGTATAATATATTATCTATATATAAGTATTCTATATATATATATATTCTTTTTTTTTTTTTTTTTTTGGAGAGGTTTTTTGCTAGAGGGCGCGTGCGCTCGCCAGACAGACAGAGAGAGACATAGAGACAAAAAGCGAGAAATCACCCCCCAGGGGGGATGGTCACGCCGCAATCCCTTCTCCTCCATTCTCCTCTCGGGATCTTGGGCACGCACGCACACACGCCCGGCGTGAGTTCTAAGCCACCGGGTCCGGTCCACGGTCGACTACGTGGGAGTCCAGCGACATAGCCATTACGCTAACTGCTGGTTCCCTCTATATATATATTCTACTCATTGAGTTTTATGCCTAAAGTCAGACATGTGTTTAAAGATATGTATATTTCAGTTGAACTTGGTATTGAAAGTATTTAGTTAAAATTTTTTGGAGAAGTTTTTTTTTTTTTTTTTTTTTTTTTTTTTTTTTTTTTTTTTTTTGCTATAGGGTGTGTGTACTTGTCAGAAAGCCAGAGAGAGAGACAGAGTCAGAAAGTGAGAAATCAACCCCCCAGGGGGGAGGGTCACACCACAATCCCTTCTCCATTCTCCTCTCAGAATCTTGGGCATGCATGCATTTGTGCCCAGCGTGAGTTTAAAGCCACTGGGTCTGGGACTTGAACCACAGTCAACTACCTGGGAGTCCAGTGACATAACCATTATGCCAACTGCTGGTCCCAATTAAAACTTTTTATACATCAATAAAATGTGGAAAAAAAAGAAGAGGCTGTTTTCTAAGATGATAATTTATTGAAATGACTAACATATTTATGAGAGATTGGATAAGTCCTTACTCAGGGTGTTATTGTACTATATATAAATTGGGTTGTCAGAAAAATCATGATGTATTTCTTCTATTTTCTATGCAAAAATATGTTATGAATTTTCTGATAACTCCTACTAAATGCCTCAAAATACTAGCTTACTAGATCAGTGAAGTCATTTTCCCCTTTGCTATTACAACTCCATTTTGTTTATTTTGAAGATAATGTTTTAATCCTTCAATTATAAAATTACAACATTGAAAAAATTTCTCTTTATTGAGAATAGTAATGAACCAAATTTACTGATTTAAGGAACTATTTCAGGAATTGTTGGAAGCTGAGTTATTTTGTAGTAGCTATGCTTCAGTTGCCATGCAGCCCATCCAGGAACTATCCATTTCAACTTCGGAGCATTTGGTTTGGAACTCTTGCTTTATGAATATTCAATTAAACATTGGGTAAAAGTTCTTGCCAGAGGTCAAGTCTCTGCCATTTATTTTGGAATGTTTGTGAAGATATTATATTCCTTCTTTTAACTATACACACTTCTGTGCTTGGATCTCCAATGCAGTGCTAGACAATGCCAGCACAAAAGGCTTTGCTTTAGAAAGCATGATTCTGCAGTGACATGACTTAAATTGAGTTTCTAGTCTTTCAAAATGAAGGTTATTTCCCCTTTCATTTTTAAAGGTTATTTTATTTTATTTTATTTTATTTTATTTTATTTTATTTTATTTTATTTTATACATTCAATCATATACATGACTTGGCTTGTAAAGTGAATTTTCCAACATGAATACACTTCACACCCGTTCAGCTGGGGACACTGTACATGTTATCATCAGCAGATAATAATGCATTTCTGTGTCCCATAAATGCTTTGCCTCTCTATTTTTCTCCTTAATTTCTTTCCTCCAACTCTCTGCCATCTTCCACCCTCTTCCCACACTGTATACAGTATCCATAACCATTTTCCATGTTTCTATATCCTCTAATCTTTTAGTTTTAGCCATAGAGTCCAGACTGTCAGTCTATATTAAGAGGAGACACACAATGTCTCTTCTTCATAACCTGGCTTGCTTCACTCAGGAGTAACTCTTCCATATTTGTCCACATTCTATCAAAAGCCAGGGTCTTGTTTTTTATGGCTGAGTAGGATTCCATAGAGTGTATGTGCCACACTTTTTCAATTCATTCTTCTGTTTGTGGACATCTGAGTTGGTTCCATGTCTAAGCAATTGCGAAAAATACCACAATAAACATATATGTGCAAGTAATTTTCTGACTATGCATTCTACTGTCCTTTGGGTAGATACCCAGGAATGGGATTACTGGATCACATGGTAATTCCATTTGTTTATATCTGAGGAATCTCCATATCATCCACCACAGTGGCTGGACCAATTTATATTCCCACCAGCACTGTAGGAGAGTTCCCCTTTCACCACAGCCCTGCCAACATTTATCATATTTTGTATTTTTAATCTTTGCCATTCTGACAGGGGTTAGGTAGTATCTCATTTTGCTTTGATCTGCATCTCGCTTATAATGCGGGATGTTGACCATTTTTTGTATGCTTCTTGGTTGTTTATATGTCATCCTTAGAGAGTTGTTTTGTCTGTTCATTTTCCTATCTTTTAATTGGGTTAATAATTTTTTTTCTGGGTAAGCCATTTGAGTTCTCTGTTTTATTTCTTTTTTTTTTTTTTTTCTGGTTATGAGTCCCTTATCTGAAGCATAGTTTACAAAAATATTCTCCCATTTTGAGGGTTGTCAATTCACACTAATTACTGTGTCATTTGCCATGAAGAAACTTTCTAATCTGATGTAATCCCACTTGCCCATTTTTGGAATTATTGACTGTGCTTTGGGGGTCTTATTTAAGAAGTCTTTGCCTACCCCAATGTCTCCCTGTGTTTCCCCAGAAATTCCAGCCATTACTTTTATAGTTGGAGCTCTTAGGTTTAGATCTTTGATCCACTTTAGGTTGATTTTTTTTCAGTGAGAGGTAGGGGTTCAGATTTGCCTTTCTGCAGGTGGATACTCAGTTTTTCCAGCATCATTTCCTAAAGAAGTTTTCCTTTCACCACTGGACTGACTGGTACCATTTGTCTAAAATTAGTTGGCTGTATGTTTTGGGTTCTATTTCTGGGATCTCTATTCTGTTCCATTGGTACACATGTCTGTTTTTGTGACAATACCATGCTGTTTTTATTATCACAGCTTTGTAATATATTTTGGGGTCAGAGAGTGAGATACCTCCTATTCTACTCTTCTTGCATAGGGTGGCTTTGGCAATATGGGCTCTTTTATAATTTCGGACAAACTCTATGATTGTCTTTTCTAGATCTGTGTAGTATGTCTCCAATAATTTTATAGGGATTGTTTAATATGTAGATTAATTTAGGTAGAACTGCCATTTTGATTATATTAATTCTTCCCATCCAGGAACATGAAATGTCCTTCTACTTTTTCGTATCATTTTCAATTTCTTTTTTCTTTTTTTAAAATTTCTCTTAGTTTTCTTGTGGATATCTTTGACTTCTTTGGTTAAATTAATTTCTAGTTATTTTATACTTTTGGTGGCTTATGGTCAATGGAGTTACTTTCTTCCATTCTATTTCAGTCTGCTTATTTTTCTTATAAAAATGTTATTAATTTCTATATATTGATTTTGTATCTTGCAACTTTACTGTATTTATTTACTACTTCCAGGATTTTTTTCATGGCTACCATTGGGTCTTCTATGTATACAATAATGTCATCTGCAAAGTCCCTTAAACTTGCAGTCATTCTGAGGCCAATATCATGTGTTGACTTAATCAGTTTCAAGCCACAGACATTTGGCTGACATCTAGACTTCTGCTCCCAGGGCATTCGGCTAGTGTACCAGTTTTTGAGAGTCAGTTGTCAGTACCTCTTTCATCTTGATAGTGACTATAGCTCCTCGGTGGTAATCATCTTCCTTAGGCCTACTCTCACCTCACCCCATGATATAAGAACCAAGAGGCCTGTGAGGCGAGGGGACTTAGGGAGAAGAGTGGAGTGGTTGGGGGACGGTGATCCATCCTGGCTGGAGGTCTCCACAGCACCACAGAGAAGACACTGGCCTAACCAACGTCAGCTTGGAGCCAAAGGGCCCAACCTTCCTTTCAAAGACAACCCATTATACATGTAATCTGGCCTTGTAAAAGGAGTAACTGAGTAAAATGATGATTTTGGAATTCCACTTGTAAGTGTAGTATTGAACTCTTATCAAATGAAAAGAAAAGGACATGAAAATCTTGTGTCCAGTAATGAAGCATGTTGTAATTCCTTTATTTTCTGTATAGTTCTTTTATTTTCTATTTAATTTATTTCTGCTTGAATCTTTATTATTTCTTTTCTCCTGGCATGTTTTGGGCTGTAGTTTCTCAATACTGGCACTTAGTAACACACTAAGAGAAACTCCTGTGAATTGATAACAGTACTCTTTGAGATTCATCACTTATTTCAAGGCTTTAGTTCTAAGTCAAAGTTAATGTTTTTGCTCATTCAAGCTTGGTACACTCATTAGACCAAAAAAAAAAAAAAGTCATTTGACAAGAAACTAAACACATTATCGTTTTTCTAATAACTTCAATTAGCAACAAATTAGAAGAAAGTCCTTTGGCACAATAACTCCACTCCAGGTGCCCAATGACACAGGTAAAGAGTTTTATTCTAAGCCAAATTTTTTTTTCTGCCATATCCATTTGGTACCATTGCATAAAAAAAGATCCTTTGTCTGGAGACTAAGCATGTATTAACTCCTAAGGAATGCCCTTAGCAACACAGGGGAAAGACCTGTGACACACTGATTATACTCCAGAAGTCTACATATAAAAAGGGTTTTTTTTCTATACCAAAGTTGGGTTTTTATTCATTCACCTTTGATACTCTCATCAGATGAAATAAAAGAAAAAAGAAAAAAGGTTGCTAGTAGTAAATTAAGCATGTTATAATTATCTAATAATGGACCTTAGCAACACACTAGTGAAAGCCTTTGGATACCTTGACTGTAGACTTGCTTAATGACATATGTAATCATTTTTACTGTAAAGATGTTTTTTTGTGAATTCTCTGCTAGTACCTGTGTTAAACTAAAAACATATTTTGGGCAGACACTTTGATGATATAATTCCCTAATAACTTTACTTAGCAAAACTCTTTAAAAAGTCCTTTGAGAAAAAGTTCACTCTTAGAGTCTCATGACACAGGTAAAGGGTTTTCTTCTAGTACAAATTTGGGCTTTCACTAATTCTATTATGGAAACTTTATCAGACAAAAAAGGGCTTTGGCTGGAAATAAAGAATGTTCTAATTCCTAATATAGGAACTTATAGAAACCCCTGTGAATCACTGACTCTACTCTTGTATAATCATCATGTATTTAAAGTATTTGGTTCTACACCAAATTTGAGTTTTTGCTTATTCTAGCTTTGTACTATAAGGTGAAAAAAGTCTTTTGGCAGGAAACTAAACATGTTGTAATTCTCTAGTAACTTCCCTTAACAACACACTAAGAGAAAGATATCTGACATATTGACTCTACTCTAGAAACCTAATGACATATGTAAATGGTTTTTCCCTAAAGTTAGAAGTTCAGTCATTCTCATTTAGTACCTATGTCAGAAAAAAAATGGATTTGGGTAAAAACTATGCATGGTATAGTTAGGTATAATTATAGTTAGGTATAATTCCCTAAAACTGTACTTAGAAAAACACTAGGAGAAAGTCCTGTGAGCCATAAAGTAAGCCCTTGCAGTCTCCTGACATAGGTAAAGAGTTTTCTTCTAGATCAAATTTGAGTTTTCATGAGTGCTATTATAGAAACCTTCAGATGAAAAAAGGCTTTTCACAAGAAACTAAACATGCTACATTTCTCTAATAACTTCCATTATCAACAAACTAGGATACAGACTTTTGACATATTGACTCTACTGCAGGAGCCTAATGACATATGTAAATGATTTTACTGTAAAATTCAGTCTTTGTTCATTTTTGTTTGGTACCTGTGTCAGGCAAAAAATAGATTTTGGTCAGAAACTATGCATGGTATAATTCCATAATAACTGCACTTAGAAACACACTAGGAGAAAAATCTTATGAGACAAAAAGTCCACTATTGTTGTCTGATGACATGTAAAGGTTTTTTTTTTTTTTTTTTTTTTTTTTTTTTTCCCTAGAACAAATTTGGGATTTCACTACTTCTTTTATGAAACCTTAATAAGACAAAAAAGGCTTTTGGCTGGACACAAGGCATGTTGGGCTTTTGACTGGACACAAGGCATGTTGTAATTCACTAATATCTTTACTTAGGAACATACTAAGGGAAACTTCTGTGAATCACTGACTCTACTCTTGGAACCTCATCACATATTAAAGGCTTTGGTTCTAAAGCAAAGTTTGATTTTTGTTCCTGCTATCCAGATACCTTCATCAGATGAAAGTTTGCACTAGACCAAAACCCTTTACCTAGAGTGGTGACTCTGTGTTCAACAATTGTTTAATATTTCATTGCAAAATACAGTTTCATGGAGAAAAAGTTAAGGGTTTATTTCTGGCTCATGGATTCATCACCTTAGGCCTAATCCGATAAACTTTGAGACTACAGCCCAAACTAAACTTTGACCTAGAGAAAACATTTTACATATCTATTTCATTTTCTTGAGTTGAGTAAGGGAAGCTAAATATTCTATTCTAGCATGATTCTAAATGTAGTTTGTAATGGAAGAGTAACATGCTTAGTTAGGTTGGCAGTCCTGTTCACTTACACTAGGTTAAAGGGTGAAAACTAAAGTTTGAGCTAGAATAAAACCCTTTACCTATGCTATTTGACTCTGTGAGTGGAAAGCCTGAGTCCAAAGACTTTATTATATTCCATTTCTAAGTGCAGTTACAGGAGGAAAAATTACAGGGTTATTTCTGGAACCTGTAGCTTCTTTACCTAAGGTCTATTTTGGTGAACTTTGAGAACAGCCCAAACTAAACTTTCAACTGGAACAAAACCCTTGCCTATATATTTTCACTTCTTGAACTGAGTAAGTGGAGCAAAAGACTCTATCCTAGCACATTTCTAATACAATTTGTAAGGGAACAGTAATATGCTTAATATTAGTTGAAGGTTCCATTCACTTGTACCAGGCCTTATGGGTTAAAACCAAAGTTTCAGCAAATATGCAACACTTTACCTATACTCTTTGTTTCTTTGAGTGGAGACACAGGATCAAAAGACTTTGATATCCCATTGCTAAATTCTGATTCTGAGGGAGGGAGCTATTACAGACTTATTTCAGAATTGTAACTTCTTTACCAAAAGCCAATTCTGGTTAACTTTGAAAATATAGTCCAAACTAAACTTTGACCTGGAGCTAAACATTTTACAAATCTATTTCAGCTTCTTAGATGAGTGAGTGGAGGTAAAACTCTATCTAACACATTTAAAAGTGAAGTTTGTAAGGAAAGAGTAACGTGGTTGGTTTAGGTTGAGAGTCCCATTCCCTCTGTAGTAGATCAAACAGTGAAAACCAACGTTTGAGTTAGAACAAAATCCTTTACCTATGTTATTTGGCTCGTTGAGTCAAGACTCTGCATCCAAGGACTTTTTTTCTATTCCATTTTTAAGTGCAGTTTCAGAGGGAAAAAATTAAAGGTTTATCTAAGGCATGTGTCTTTTTGACCTAGTTTTGTGAACCATGAGGTTCCAATTAAACTTTGACATAGAGGAAAATATTTTACATTACTGTTTCTGGTTCTTGAGTTGAATAAACGGGGAGTCTAACCTAGCACATTTCTAAGTATAGTTCGCATGGTAACAGTAACATGAAAAGATACTAAGATTGGCAAGAGAGAAATGGCAAGTTATCTACAAAGGATATCCCATCAGGCTAACAGCAGACTTCTCATTGGAAACAATGTGAGCAAGAAAAGAATGTAAAAATATATTAAAAGTGTTAAGGGAAAACCAATTTGAACCAAGAATACTTTACCTGGCAAGATTATCCTTCATATGGGAAGGAAAGATAACATTCTCATAAAAACAGAAAATAAAAGAGGTTGGAATTACAATGCTGACTTTGGATGAAACAGGCATTAGATCAAAGCTGTAGGAAGAGACAAAGAAGGACATTATATAGTAGTAAAAGGGCTAATACATCAAAAAGATATAAGACTTATAAATATGTGCCCAACTTGGGAGTTCCCACATACATGAAGGAAAGACTCCTAGAGCTAGAAGAGGATATAGACTACATCACACTAATTGTGGGAGATCTCAATAACCCATTATTTCTTTTGGACAGATCATCAAACAAAAAGTAAGCAAAGAGATACAAGAATCTAAACAATTCCATCAATCAAATGTACTTGACAGACATCTATAGAATTTTTTACCCCCAACCCACAAAATATACATTTTTCTTACCCCTGCATGGAATTTTTTCTAAGATTGACCATATGATAGGGCACAAAACAAGTCTTTACAAATTCAAAGGCATAGAAACTATATCCCAGCATCTTACCTGGCCATGATGGAATTAAGCTTTGGATTAACTTCAGGGAAAACCCTTGAAAATACACAAACAATAAAGGAGATGCAAATCAAAGCCACAATGAGATACCACCTAAGCTACAAATACAACAACCATATGATCCAGTTTTTGTTCCTGGATATCTACCCAATTACAGGAGCATACTCAGTCAAAAAAGTGCTTGCTGATCCTTGCTTATTGCAGCTTTATTCACAATTTCTAAGACATGAAACCAACCCTAATGTTCACAGATGAATGGATTGAAAAGTGTGGCACATGTACTCGTTGAAATACTACTCAGTCATAAAAACAACAAGACTCTGTCATTTGATAGTAAGTGGACAAATACAGAAGATTTATTTCTGGGGCAATAAGTCAGTCTATGAAAGAGAGCCATGGCCTAAACTCACACCGGGTGCGTGTGCGTGTGTGCCCAAGATCCTGAGAGGAGAATGTAAAAGAAGGGATTGTGGCATGGCCATCCCCCTGGGCAGTGATTTCTTGCTTTCTGTCTCTCTCTGTCTTTCTGGCGAGTGCACACATCCTATCCCAATTGTATGCACTCTATGGGGAAACTGTTTTGATCTGCATTTCCCTTACAATGAGGGATGTTGAGCATTTTTTCATATGCCTTTTCGCTATTCAAATGTCATCCTTAAAGAATGGTTTTTTTCAACTCATTCTCCCATCCTTTAATAGAGTTGATCATTTTTTTTCAGAACAGCTCCTTGATTTCCTTGGGTATTCTGGTTATCAGTCCCTTATCTAATGCATAGTTTACAAAAATATGTTCCCACTCTGAGGGCTATCAATTCACACATTACTGTGTCTTTTGCCATGCAGAAACTTCTTAGTCTGATGTAATCCCACTTGTCTATTTGGGGGATTATCAATTGTGCTATGGGGGCCTTATTTAGGAAGTCTTTGCCTAACCCAATGTCTCCCAGAGTTTCCCCAGTGGTTTCTAGGAGCAGTTTTATAGTTTGAGGTCTTAGGTTTAGAGCTTTGATACACCTTGAGTTGATTTTTGTCAAAGATGAGAGGTAGGGGCTCAGATTCATCTTTCTGCAGATGGAAATTCAGTTTTTCCAGAACCATTTGTTGAAGAGGTTTTTCTTTTCTCACTGGATTGACTGGTAATCCACGTCAAAAATCTGTTGACTGTATGTTTGGGAATTAATTTCTGGGGACTCTATTCTGTTCCATTGGTCCACATGTCTATTTCTGTGTCAGTACCATGCTGTTTTAATTACCACAGCTTTGTAGTATATTTTTGGGTAAGAAAGTGAGATGTGGTCCACTCTGCTCTTCTTGTGCAGAATTACTTTGGCAATACAGGGTCTTTTATGATTCTAGACAAATTTTATGATTGTCTTTTCTAGATATGTGAAGAATGTGTCTGGTATTTTGATTGGCATTGCATTAAATATGTAGATTAATTTGGATAGGATTGCTATTTTGATTATATTAATTATTCCAATACAGGAACATGGGATGTCTTTCCACTGTTTTGTGTTATTTTCAATTTCTTTTTTTAGCTTCTCATAGTTTTCTTTGTGGAGGTTTTTAATTTCTTAGATTTATTCCTAAGTATTTTATACTTTTTGTGGTTATGGTAAATGGAATAACTTTTTTCAGTTCTATCTCAGTCTGCCTGTTGTTCATATATAGAAATGCTATAGATTTCTGTATATTGGTTTTGTATCCTGAAACTTTACTGTATTCATGTATTATTTCCAGAATTTTTTTCATGGAAACCATTGGGTCTTCTATGTATACAATCATGTCATCTGCAAATAGAGTTTCACCTCTTTTTCCTATTTGAATGCCTTTTATTTTTTCCTCTTTTGTGACTGCATTGGCGAGGACTTCCAGCACTATATTCAAAAGGAGTGGAGAAAGTGGGCATCCTTCTCTTGTACCCATTTTTAGAGGAAAAGCTAAAGCTTTTCTCCATCAGGATGATATTCACTATGGGATTTTCATAAATAACTTTTATTGTGTTGAGAAATCATCCTTCTGTGCCCATTTTGCTGTGAGTCTTGATCACGAAGGGATGTTGAATCCTATCAAATGCTTTTTCTACATCAATTGATATGAGCATATGGTTTTTCATCTTTCTTCCTGTTAATATGGTGTATTACATTTATGGTTTTGCATATGTTGAACCAACTTTGCATTTCTGGAATAAAGCCTACCTGTTCATGATGTATAATCTCTCTTATAAGTTGTTGGATACAGGTTGATAGTATCTTGCTGAGAATCTGTGTGTCTATATTCATCATAGATATTGGTGTATAGGTTTTGTTCCTTCTCCTGTCCTTATCTGTTTTAAGGATAAGGGTGATAGAGGCTTCATCGAATGAATTAGGGAGAAATTCACCCTTTTGGATCTTTAGAAATAACTTGAGCAGAATGTGGGTTAACTCTGAAAGTTTTGTAGAATTCAGAGATGAAGCCATCAGGGCTTTTCTTTGTTGGGAGGTTATTTCTTACTGATCCATTTTCTTGGCTTGTTATGGGCCTATTCAGACTTTCTATATCCTCCTGGCTCAATCTTGGTAGATTATATGTGTCCAGGAATTTGTCCATCTCATCCAGATTGTATTGTTTCTTGGCATATAGATGCTCATAGCATCCTCTAATGATGTTTTGTATTTCTATGTCTGTAGTTATATTACCAGCTTCATTGCAGATTTGATTCACCTGGTTCCTTTCTCTCTTCTTCTTAATAAGTCTCGCTAGTGGTGCATCAATTTTGTTTATATTTTCAAAGAACCTGCTTTTACTTTCATTTATTTTCTGTATAGTTCTTTTATTTTCTATTTCATTTATTTCTGCTCCTATCTTTATTATTTCCTTTCTCCTGGAGTTTTTTAGATTTTTGGCTGTTGCTTTTCCAGTTCTCTGAGGCATGAGGTTAAGTGATCCATTTGCCTTCTTTCTGTCTTCCTTTTATGTGCACTAATTGTTATGACCTTTCCTCTCATGACTACTTTAGCAGGTTCCCAAAGATTATGGAAACTCGTGTCCTCATTGTCATTGGTTTCCATGAATCTTTTGATTTCAGTCTTTATTTCTTCAGAGTTGAGGAGTCATTCTGCAGTAGGTTATTTAGTTTCCATGCATTTGTGTATTTTTGAGGCTTTCTCTTGAAATTAAACTTAAGTTTAATTCCATCATGGCCAGAGAAAATGCTGGAGATAGTTTCTATGCCTTTGAATCTGTAGAGGCTTGCTTTGTGACCTATGATGTGGTCAATCTTCTAAAAGGTTCTATGTGGCGGTGAGAACAAAGTGTATCTTTTGATTTTTGGATGGAAATTCTATACAAGTCTGTTAAGTCAATTTGATTTATGGTATCATTTAGATCCTTTATTTCTTTACTTATATTTTGTATAGATGATCTGTCCAGAGGGGATAGCGAGGTGTTGAGGTCTCTACGATTAGTATATCTAAGAATCTTTCCTTCACATATTTAGGTGCTCCTGTGCTAGGTGCAGAGATATTTATACATATTATATCTTCTTGATATATTGACCCTTTTATTACAATATATTGCCCTTCTTTGTCTCTTTGAACAGGTCTTGTTTTAAAGCCTTTTTGGTCAGAAATTAGTATCATGACTCCAGCACTTTTTTGGTTCCCATTTGCATGGAAAACCTTTTTCCAACCCTTCACTTTATATGACATACTTCACTGTATGTCTTTATCCATGAAGTGGATAAAGTTTATATCCAGGAGAAAGGAAATAATAAAGATACGAGCAGAAATAAATGAAATAGAAAATAAAAGAACTATACAGATAATAAATGAAAGTAAAAGCTGGTTCTTTGAAAATATAAACCCTCTCTCTGTAGGCAACAGAGAGAGGGTTTCTGGTTTTTTTTTTTTTTTTTTTTTTTTTTTTTTCTTTTTTCTTTCCATTTAGCCAGTCTGTGTCTCCTGATTGGAGAATTTAATCCTTAACATTCAATGCTGTTATCAATGTTACCAGACATATTTTAACATTATTATTGATGTTATCAGACCTATTCTAACGTTTAAGTTGGCCATTGTCTTAGTTGTCTTTTATTCTTTTTTTTCTGGCTGTTAATTCTTTAGTTTTTCTGGAGCAGTACTCTCTTCAAGGTTCCTTGAAGAGCTGGTCTGGTGTTGGCAAATTCTTTCTGGTTTTGTTTGTCTGAGAAGATTTTAATCTTTTTTTTCCCGTATGAAGGATAATCTTGGAGGATACAATAATCTTGGTTGAAATTGTTTCTCTCTTAACACTTTCAACATGTCTTCCCATTCTTTCCTTGCTTACATTGTTTCCGTTGAGAAGTCCTGTATTAGCCTGATGGGGTGACCTTTGTAAGTCACTTGTTGTTTTTCTCTTGCCAGTTATAGTATCTTGCCTTTATCTGTGGTCTAGGCCGGTCTGGCTAAGATGTACCTTGGGGAAGATCTTCTTGGGCTGCTTCTATTTGGGGTCCTTTGTATTTCTTGGGTCTGGATGTTGAATGCCTCTTTAGACTTGGCAAATTTTCTTCCAGGATTTCATGGAATAGATTTTCCATGCCCTTATTAGTTTCTTCACCTTCTGGGATAACAATTATTCGGATGTTAGGGCATCTAATGGAATCTAGTATTTCTCATATATTATCCTTGTGGATTTTTTTTTGTTATTTTCTTTATCTTTTGGATGGTTTTCTCTAGGTCAGAGGTTTTATCTTCTACATCAGAGATTCTACCTTCAGCATGATCTAATTGACTTTTAATACTTTCAAGAGAGTTTTTGATTTTTTTTGAGAGATTTTTGCCATAGGGCACATGCACACGTCAGAAAGAGAGAGAGAGACAGAGAGACAGAAAGACAGAAATCAATCCCCAGGGTGGATGGCCACGCCACAATCCCTTCTCCTCCATTATCCTCTCAGGATCTTGTGCACACATGCACCCATGCCCGGTGTGAGTTTAAGTCACCAGGTCCGGGACTCAAACAGCGGACGACTACATGAGAATCCAGTGACATAGCCATTACACCAACTGCTGGTCCCTTGATTTCTTGTATTACAGACTTCATCTCTAATAGTTCCATCTGATCCTTTCTTAGCATGTCCATGTCTTCTTTCATATTGTGAAAGGACTTCCTAATCTCCTGTATTTTGTTGTCTCTTTTCTGTTCCAACTCATAGGATTTGTTCACCATGAATGTTCTACATTCTTTTTCTGACATTTTGGTAACATCCTCTGTTTTTTCGAGAAGTGGAAGGGAGTCACTGTGTTCTTTTAATGGAGACATATTTCCTGGTTTATTCAGACCTGAGGTTCTTCTTCTACTTCTAGCCATTTGGAGATGTATTCACTTTGGAATACCTTTCAGGAAATTATTTCTTCAGCTAGGAGCAAGTGTGTTTCCCTTTTGCTGTGGACTGAATACTTTTCAAGTCTCTCTTCTGTTGTGTTTAGCAATGTGATCCGAGGAGGAGTATTCTATTCAGGTGTCTGAATAAAAGTATCTCCTTTTTCACAGGTGGTTCAGTAAAAGGGAGGGTCCCAGAGAGTCTAATAATACTAGACTATTTCAGAACTGTGATTCTAGACCTATCTAGACCATCCAGGAAGGTGGAGAAAGAGGAAGGGAGGACCAAATCAGAGAGAAAAAAGTAAAAAGGAGAGTAAAAAAAAGTCATGTGCCGCGAACTAGTGCAGTGCGCAATTTCACTAGGGGTCTGGAGATGGAAGTGGGGTTGCTGTAGAGCTGAGGGCAGTCCTGTGTGTTAAGAAAAAGTGTGAAATTTACAAACGAAAGAAGAGGTGAAAGAAAAAAAATTCCTACTTGGCTGATGAGATAGAGGTCTCTGGGCTGGCGGTGCTGGGGCTGGAGCTGGGCAGGGGTCAGTGTCCCTTAGGCCAAGGGTCTGGAGATGGAAGTGGGCACATTTTGGTATTTTGGCAAATGATGGTAAAAAAACAAAAACAAAAACAAAAACAAAAACCTATTTTCCTTTGACATCTGGAGGGCACTGGTTCTCCAGGACAGGGGGAAGATGGTCAGACCTCAGCTGCAGCCAAAGCATCTGTCCTGATCCAGCTCAGCCTTCATCCATGCTCCCTGAGGGCCTGGCAACCTTTGTACAGACTTCACCTGGGACCTTTAGAACTGGAGACCCACTCCTGATGGGTCAGGTATAAGACACTGGCTCCCAAACAGATGTGGTGGAGCCCACGTATGGCCAAGATTTGGGTCCCAGGATGCCTATAGCCCTGCTCCTCCATCACACAAAGTCAGACAAATCAGGATCTCAGGACAGGGCAATGTTTTTAACAGAAAGTCAAGCCATCAGCACCATTTCCATGAGCATCTCAGATGCGAAATTGAGGAGGAAGGACATTACAAACCTGTTTGCATATTTTCACATTTCAAGGAGGAAAGATAACCTGGGAGAAAGCAGTGAAATCTGCACCTTTGTAACTGGGAGACCTGTCAATGGTCATGGGTGCTGACTCCCCAGAGGCTTAGGGCATGAATGTAAATTAATTAATTTAAAAAAAAAAAAGTTTCAGGAGAAAAAAAAACCATGAAAGCTGTTTTCTTGAAATAAAAAAAAAATGCATTAAAAATACCTATTTGATGACTGCAGTAAGCTATATAGCCCCAGCTAAGTGCTACTTTATAGTATGTTCACTCTACTCACTGAGGTTTATACCTAAAGTCAGACTTGTGTTCATGGATATGTATATATCAGCTTTGCTTGCCATTGAAAATATTTAGATTAATTAAGTTCTTTAGTGAGTCAATAAAATGGGAGGGGAGAAGGTATAGAAAGCAACCATGGATACCGGAGACCGTGTGGGAGGAGAGTGGGGCATGGCAGAGGGTGAGAGATAGGGAATTAAGGATGGGAAAAGAGAACCAAAATATACAGGAAACAAGAAATGGAAAATTATTTGTTGATGATAACATGTATGTTGATGTGCTTCATTGAGCTAATATACAGTGTATTCTGAATGGAAAAATCTAATTTTGTATGGTGTAATGATACATCACACCATACAAAATGTGGTTTCCCATCCAGAATATACTGCATAGTAGCTTAATAGTGCATGTTATCGTCAATAATTTTTCATTTCTAGTTTTATGTGTATATATATATTTACCCTTATGTCTGACCCTCTGCCCTTTCCAACCCTCTTCTTACACTGTCTCTGGTGTCTACAGTTGTCTTCCATTCTTTTTCCCCACACATTTTATTGATCACATAATTTCCCATCTTTTAATTGGTTTAAACATTTTCTTCTGGGTAAGATGCTTGAGTTCCCTGTACATTCTGGTTATCAGTCCCTTATCTGAGGCACAGGTAACAAAAATTCTCTACCCTTCCAAGGGTTGTCGATTCACATCCACCTGTCTTTTTTGAGGATTATTGCCTGTGCTTTTGGGGTCTTGCTTAAGAAGTCTTTGCCTACCCCAATGTCCCCCAGAGTTTCCCCAGTATTTTGTACCAGTAGTTTTATAGTTTATGTCTTAGATTTAGATCTTTGACCCACTTTGAATTGATTTATGCTGATGGTGATAGGGGTTCAGATTAATCTTTCTGCAGGTAGATACCCAGTTTTTTCAGCACCATTTGCTAAAGAGGTTTTCCTTTTCCCACTGGATTGACTTGTACCCTTTGTCAAAGATGAGTTGGCTGTATGTTTTGGGGTTTACTTTTGGAGTCTCTGCTCTGTTCTCTTGGTCCTCAAGTCTGTTTTTGTACCAATACTGTTTTATTGATCACAGCTTTGTAATATGTTTTGGGGTCTGAAAGTGAAATGCCACCTACTCCAGTCTTCTTGCCCAGGATGGCTTCAGCAAAACGGAGTCTTTTATGGTTCCAGACAAATTCTATGGTTGTCTTATCTAGACCTGTGAAGAATGTCTCTTGTAATTTTATAGGGATTGCATTAAGCATATAGATTAATTTGGATAGGATTTCCAATTTGATAATATTGATTCTGCCAATTCAGGAACATGGAATATCCTTCCACTTTTTAGTGTCCTTTTAAATTTCCTTTTTAAGATTTACATAGTTTTTCTTGTAGAGGTCTTTGACTTCCTTGGTTAGTTTTATTCCTAAATATTTTATACTTCTAGTTCCTATGGTAAATGGAATTAAATTATTCAGTTCTGTCTCTTTCTGCATGTTTTTTGTATATAGAAATGCTATAGATTTTTGTAAGTTAATTTTGTATCCTGCCATTTTTAAATCCTGTATGCATTTATTACTTTGAGAAGTTTCTTTATGGATACTATTGGGTCTTATATGTATACAATCATGTCATCTGCAAACAGATAATTTCAGCTCTTCTTTCCCTATTTGGAATGCCTTTTATTTCTTTCTCTTGTCTAATTGCATTGGCTAGAACTTCCAGTTCTATACTGAATAGGAGCAGAGAAAGTGGGCAACCTTTTCTTGTACCCATTTTTAGTGGAAAAGCTTTTAGTTTTTCACCATTCAGTAAAATGTTAGCTGTAGGTTTTCATAAATGGCTTTTATTATGCTGAGAAACGATCCTTCTATGCCAATTTTACTGAAAGTCTTGATCATAAAGCCATGCTGTATTTTGTCAAATGCTTCTTCTGAATTGATTGAAATAATCATATGTTTTTTTTATCTTTCTTTCTGTTAATATGGTGTATTACATTTACGGTTTTGCAAATGTTGAACCACCCTTGCATTCCTGAAATTAAGCCTACCTGGTCGTGATGAATAACTTATTTTTTTTGGGAAGGTTTTTGCTATAGGGTGCGTGCGCTAGCCAGAAAGACAGAGACAGAGAGATAGAAAGTGAGAAATCACCCCCCAGGGGGTATGGCCACGCTGCAATCACTTCTCCATTCTCCTCTCGGGATCTTGGGCATGCATGCACATGTGCCCAACGTGAATTTTAAGCCACCGGGTCCGGGACTCGAACCATGGTCGACTATGTGGGAGTCCAGCAACATAGCCATTACGCTAACTGCTGGTCCCGTGATGAATAACCTTTTTTATATGCTGTTAAATATGGTTAGCAAGTATCTTGTTGAGAATTTTTGCATCTAAAGGAGATAATGGGGTGCTGAGATCGACAATTTTAGTGTTACATTCTATTTTTCCTTTTAGATCTAGCAGTATTTACATTACATATTTGCGTGCTCCTGAGTTTGGTGCATAGATATTTATAAACCTTATATAGTCTTAGTGAATTAGTCCTTTTATTACTATATAATGTTCTTGTCTTTTCTTATGGTTTTTGTCTTAAAGCCTATTTTGTCCAAGATCAGTATAGTTACTCCTGCTCTTTTTCTGTTTCCATTTGCATGGGATAGCTTTATCCAGCCCTTCACTTTTAGTCTATGTATGTCTTTATCCATGAGATAGGTTTCTTATAGGCAGCAGAGGGAGGGTTTCTGATTTTTAATTCATTAAGCCACTCTGTGTCTCTTGATCAGAGAATTCAATCTATTGACATTAAATGTTATTATTGATATTTCCAAATTTGTCCCTACCATTAAGTTGGCCATATTCCTGGTTGTTTTTTGTTCTCTTATCGCTGTCTGTCTCTCTTTAGTTTTCTATGTATAGCACTTCTTTCAGAATTTCTTGAAATGCTGGTCTGGAGTTTATCCGAGAACGTTTTTTATTTTCTTTTCTCATATAAAGGATAATCTTGCCAGGTATAGTATTCTTGGTTGAAATTGTTTTTTCATTTAACACTTATTGACTATATTTCCCCATTCTTTCCTTGTTTGCATTGTTTCTGATGAGAGGTCCGGTGGTAGCCTGATGGGATAGCTTTTGTAAGTTATTTGATGTTTCTCTCTTACCAATCTTAGTATCTTGTCTTTGTCATTTTGGTCAATCTAGATATAATGTGGCACAGACAGGATCTTCTTGGATTGATTCTACTTGGGGTTCTTTGTATTTCTTGGGTCTGGATATTTGAGTGCCTGGATATTTAGACTTGGACGGTTTCCTTCTAGGATTTCATGGAATAGATTATCAATGACCTTATTAGTTTCTTCGCCTCCTGGGATACCAATTATTTGTATATTTGGGCATCTTATGGTATCTAGTATTTCTTGTGTATTATCTTCAGTTTTTTTGGCTGTTTTCTCGGCTGTTTTCTCAGTATTTTTGATAAGCTTTTTTAAGTGATTGGCCCTGTCTTCTACTTCTGATATTCGATATTCTGCATGGTCTAGCCTTCTTTTGACACTTTTGAGGGATATTTTAATTTCCTGTACTATAGCCTTCATGTCTAACAGTTACATTTTACTTTTTTTTCATGGTATCCAATTCTTCTTTCATATCATGGAGGGACTTCTTCATCTCTTGGAGCTCAACCTCTCTTTCCTCTTGCATCTCATAGGATTTTGTTACCATAAATATTCTAAATTCTTTTTCTGAAATTTCAGTAATATGCTCTAAATTTTCCCTACTTAGAGATAGGTTATATTGTTCCCTTGGTTGTGGTGTGTGCTACTTAATTCTCTCATCCTTGAGGCTCTTTAATTTTTAGCCATTTGGTAATGTATTCCCTTATGGTCAATTTGTTGGAAAGGGATTCAGTGACTGTGAACTCATGTGTCCCCCCACTGTGAAATAATTCGATGCTTTTCTCTCCCTTCCATTAAGTCCTCAAATGTGGGAATCACAGGTGAAGTTTACCAACTGAATTTATGAAGGGGAATTTCACTAATTTTACAATCACTACAGTGATGTGCAAAGAATTCTCCAAAACTCACAATACTCAGATGCTTAGTTACTATGGACATAATTGTATCTAGGCAGAGAGTAAGGGATGAGATGGGGGTGTGGTGAAAGGGGAACTCTCTTACACTGCTGGTGGGAATGTAAATTAGTCCAACCACTGTGGAGAACAATTTGGAGATTCCTCAAAAATCTACAAATAGAACTGCCATATGATCAAGCAATCCCATTTCTTGGCATCTACCCAAAGGACAGAAGAATTTCTCATTGGAAAAGTGCTTGCACATCGATGTTTATTGCGGCACTTTTTACAATTGCTAAGACATGGAACCAACCCAAATGCCCCAGTACGGCTGAATAAACTGAAAAACTGTGGCACATAAACTCTATGGAATACTATTCAGCCATTAAGAACAACAAAACCCTGGATTTTGACAGAAAGTGGAAGAATATGGAAGATTTACTGCTGAGTGAAGCAAGCTAGGCTATGAAGGAGAGTCACTGTATGTCCCCACTTAATATATACTGAGTGTCTGCACTCTATAACTGAAACAGACGGGCTAAAGGATGTACAAACACAAGAGATGGATGTGAATGCCAGATGTGGTGTGTGTGGAGGAGTGGGGCCTTGGGAAAAACATTTGAAGGAGGGATATGAAGACAGCATTGTTGAGACATGGAGGTAGTGTTGTTATATTTTGATCAACTCGACCGGGGACAAATGTTCACATGTTGAAATGATCACCTTGTAAGCTAATTAATGTGATTGAATGTATTAAAAAATGTAAAATAAAAATAAAAATAAATAAATAATAAAAAAGAGAGTAAGGGATGAGAAGTAAAAGAGAAAAGTAAGGTAAAGGAAAAAAGGTAGGGGCACCTGCGCCACCGTGGAGGGGCCGTCCCCGCCCGGGAGCTCTCCTCTGCTCCACGTGCTGTGGCCTGGACCGCCCAGCCCCCACTGCCTCTCCGGCGCTGGGTGTGTCCTGCGCTTGGCGCCGACGCGGGCTGGTGGCGCGCAACGGCCGAGGTCGCCGTCCTTCCTTTCTCTGGCCGGGCGGGCGAGTGGGAGGTGGCGATGGGTCCCAGGCACATTTGCGTGCTCGGGGCTGGCGTGTGGCTGTTGGGCCTGCACGTGGCCGCCGGGCCGGCGCGTGGCTGCCGGGCCTGCGAGTGGCCGCTGGGCCTGCACGTGGCACCCGGACTTGCGAGTGGCCGCCGGGTCTGAGTGTGGCTGCCGGGCCTGCGCCTGTGCGTGGCCGCCGGGCCTGAATTCAGTCGCCGGGCCTGCGAGTGACTGCCGGGCCTGAGTATGGCCGCTGGGCCTGTGCGTGGCCGCCGAGCCTACGCCTGTGCGTGGCCGCCGGGTCTGAGCATGGCCGCTGGGCCTGCGCTTGCGTGTGGCCACCGGGCCTGCGCGTAGCCACCGGGCAAGCGCCCGTGCGTGGCCGCCGGGCCTGCGCGTGGCTGCCGGGCCTGCGCCCGGGCGTGGCCGCTGGGCCTGCGCCTGTGCGTGACTACCGGGCCTGCGCGTGGCTGCTGGGCCTGGCGTGGCTGCCGGTCGTGAGCGGCAAACTGAAGCCAAAAACAAGGATTAAGATCTTGCAAATATAAGCCACAGAAAGAAATTTTAGATGTCTTAAACCAATTGAGAAATATATTGTATAGGAGGATTTTCGCTCCCTATAGGCAATGAGAAGATGATGGTTACCAGTCCTGCATTACCTCAGGGAAAAACAAGAACTATTCTACCATTCTTAAGGAAGCCAGATAATCGAGGAGGACTCACACTGCAGATCCCCACAACACCATTCCCGGTAATCTCAGGATGGATGCTGTGCCGCATCAACTGATAACCATCTCTGCCTACCAGAACCGCGTTCCTGAAACTGTATTCTATAGAGACTCATCTACAATTGCAGAACTGCATGAGACCCACCCTTGACCCAACCCTGAATAGAATCTATGTTCCCTATTGTGGAAAACTTTATGAGCTCATAATTGAAAAAGGAAAAAAAAAAGGGTGAAAGAACTGGAGGGTATGATCGCAGGGATGGCAACTGCGGATGCTGGAGACAGTATGGGAGAGGTAATGGGAATGAGTGATGGAGGGCAGAGGGGAAGGATTCAGGGAACGAACATCATGCTTGATGGACACAGGGGTGAAGGGAGGTCTGTTGATGATGATGGATGTGGTGGTATCATTGTCTTGACTAATGTGAACTGTACTCATGCTGGGAAAAACCATGCTGTACACTGTAAAGATGTGCAATGAAGAAAAATAATAATAATAATAATAGCACTCTGGCAGAAGGAGAAAGATCTGATGATATGATAGCGGAAAGGATAAATGTAGATACCAGAGGCTGTAAGGGAGGGGAGTGGGTGGTCGGGAGTGGGTGGTAGAGAGTGGACGTGAGGGGCAAAGGGAAGAATCATTTAACACCAAAAAATATAGAGTTCTCTGTTGAAAACTATATACACATATGTATATTGTATACATCATTATGGGGACTTTATGTAAAATGTGAATTTAAGTAATCTGAGAAAGAAAAATAAAAGACAAAAAAAACTTAAAAAAAAAAGAGAAAAAAGAAAAAAAGGTAGGAAACAGAACTAGGGAGAGAAGGCAAAGAAAAAATAAGGAAAGTAGCAGAAGAAAAAAAAAGAAAAAAAATCACTTCCCAAAAATGAAACTGGGGTAAAAGTAGAAAACTGGGTCTGGGTGGGAGACACTGGCTAGGGAGATTTCACAGCCATGAAGTTGAACCCAGAGGCCAAAAACAGGCAAGATTGGAGGTGGCTAACAACTTTCTGTCCTAGGTGAGAAAACAGATATTAACAAAGGCCCAAAGAGAGCAGAGAGCTGTTTTTACAAAAAGAGAAAAAAAAAGTTAGAAGGGACAGGGGACAGCAAGAGGGAGCAAAGCAGCTATCCTACCTGGTTAATGCCAGGTCTGGGTTGGGGACACTGGCTGGAGGAGACTTCATAGCTGTTACGTTGAACCCAGAGGCCAAAAACAGGCAAGCTTGGAGGTGACTAGCAGCTTTCTGTCCTAGGTGAGAAAAAAGATAGAGATTAACAAAAGAAAGGCCAAAGAGAACAGAGAGCTGTTTTTTCAAAAAGAGGGAAAAAAGTTAGAAGGGACAGAGGACAGCAAGAGGGAAAAAAGCAGCTATCCTACCTGGCTAAGGCTGGGTCCTGGTGGAGGACACTGACTTGGGGAGACTTCACAGCCATGAAGTTGAACCCAGGGGCCCAAAATAGGCATCTTTGGAGGTGGCTGGATGCTTTCTGTCCTGGCTAGTGCTGGGTCTGGGTGAGGGACACTGCCTTCCATCCCTCCTCTTCTGAGAGGCTGCTCCCAGCTCTGGAAGTCAGCAGCTGTTAGGGTCAGGCTGGGGTTTGCACTCCTGAAGACCACCCTGACCCAAAGTGGAGACAAGGACACTGCACCAGCAGGGTTTCTTGGAGGATCTGCATCTCTGTGGATCCAAGTACATAGCTAATTCCAGCCTGCAGGTGGCACTGTAGTCACATGTGGATGGCAGAAGGAGGCTGGCACTCAGTCACAGTTGAGACAGAGGAGGCCTTCTTCAGTGTTCTGCTCACCACCATGTCCAAGTCCTGGCACCTATCAGGCCTCAGCAGGGACCTGCAGGGTAGAAGTGGGTGGCTAGGAGGAAACTCAGAGGTTAAGGTGTGGGGACCCATGGCAGAGGGTGGAGGACATTGTAAGGACCTGGCAGGATGGGGGTGAGGGATGAGGAGGAGGCTAGTTAGTCAGGGCTGGAAACCAGTGGCAGGGTGGGGCACAAAGCAGGGACCTGCAATGTGGGGGCACCCTGCTCAGGAAAAGTCAGCCTAGCCATTTCCTGTTGTTGTCAAAGGTAGGAGAGTATGGAGGAGGGTTTGGTTTCAGTGGCTCTTTCCCCTCCCAGCTGTCTGTCCAGGTCACACTGGCCTTCCTCCAGATAGAAATCTCAGGCCCTGTCCCACCAAGCCACAGGAACCTTGGAAGCCATGGGCCCCATAGTTTGCCAGCCCAGGACAGCAGTGGTGATGCTGTGTCCACCAGCTGACTAACTGGACTTGGGATAGGAGTTGGAGGCCTCTGGGTTCAGGCAGAAATTGTCCCACTGCCTGGAGGCTGGGTTAGGGGGTACTCAAGTTGCCCCTTTGTTAGGTAGGACCTGGAGGTGTCAGGCCTTAAGGATAGGGTAGCTGTTTTTTCAAGGAGCTGTTTTCTATGAAAAGTCCTTTCACTGCTCAAGTACATTTGGGATATAAAGTTGCTGTTGGTGAAGATGGGTGAAATACAGCCAAATGTGTCCTATCCCCAGGAAGGCATGGCACCTTCTGCTTTAGATCTGGGCCACTCCTGGTGGCCTTGGGGCCTGAGCTCTGTATAGTGCACTCCCATCCCCAGGTGGGAATGCTGAGCCCTGAGGAGCAGCAGGAATTGGCTGTGCAGCTGGGGCAGCCGTTCCCCGTGCCTGAACTCAGGGATGAAGGACCAGCAGATTCAGGAGCTGTGAGGGCAGGGGTGGGGACTGTGGGGCTTCTGAGGTCACCTGGGGATGTGCTGGCCTTCTAGGCCTTAGGGAGGATGATCATGTCAGATACACGCATGGTCCTTTTGCTGCAAGGTCAGTGGGTTGGAGGAATAGACTGAGGCAACTAGGGATGGGAGGGGACATGGTCATCCAGGAGGAGGTGGGGTGACTCAGTTCTGGTGGCAGGAGAGGCAGAATAGTGGATGGTTGTGAGTGGGGAGGAGGAGGAACTCAGGTTGGGCTTGGAGGTGGTGGTGGCCTGGCAACACTAAACTTTTGGATGTAGCATGGTGCAGGCAACAGTCTCCAGTTACTGAGATGATGAAAACAGGGGTTCTGTGGGAAATCTCAAGCTAGGGCTTGTGAAGTATGAGCCCTTTGGCCATCCCAGGGGCAAGGTACGGGAGGCAATGTGCCTAGGCCATGGGGACACACAGGCAGAAATGGAGCATCTCGAGAATGTCTAGGAGGGCTGGGTGGAGGTGGTACACCCCAGGGTTTGGGAGGAGAAGCAGCCAGGCCAAAGAATGGGGCAGGGTCATGTGGGTTCTGCTGAGAAGTGGGTGGGGCCAGAGAAACCTCGACTTGGCAAGATGGAAGTCATCAGTGCCTGGACAATAGTCAGAGGTGGGGGGAGCAGAATTCCCTGGGAGCCATCTGAAGAGTGGATGGGGTGAGGACTGGGACCACTAGGTAGATGACTCACTTGACTGTGCTGGGAGGTGGAACGTCTGACATGACCTACTGTCCCTCTACCCAGGTCAGCAGTGGGCCTATGCCCTCGAGGCTCTCTTCCAGGCTTGGCCAGTTCCTGCCCTGGTATTTGGTTTATGTGGCCCTTGTGCACACATGCAATGTCCTTAGTGTTCCCTTGGTGGAACCCCAGAGGGCCTTTGTCCATATGATCACAGAAAAGAGACTGACAGAAGTGGCCCCAGATAGCTTGCCCTGTTGGCCTCATGTTTCCACCTGCTAGTGTTCAGGAGAGCCAGGTCTATGAGGATCCCATGGAGGAGGTGAGTCAGACAGGCTGTGCCCTCCCTGAGGCTGGGGCATGGCCTGTAGCTTGGGGTTTCTTCTCTGAGGGAATAGCTGCCTATTATAGTCCCAGCCTGGGAGTCCCCACAGTGGACCCAGGAGTGCCAGCAGTGTCTGTGGATGCGTAAAGTGCCATGGAGTTGTCCTCATGTGCCCTGACCACCTGGCCTCAGGAATGTCCACAGGAATATGGAGCTAAGCATCACCAGAAGCCTGGACCAGGACATCTGTGGGAAAAGCCTCTCGCCTCCAGGGGTCCTGGACCTTCATAGCACTTGTGGCCTACACTAAGGGAGGGCATCATATTGTGAGCCACAACTGGCAGCTCACACCCCTAACCAGAGTCTCACCCAGGACTGTGACCAGTGTACGCACACTCACCAATTCAAGGGTGCTGGCTAATTAATGCCCCCTAACCTCGGGTGCCATGGTATGCTTTCTTGACCTCCCTATCTTTTTGCGCACACTTAGCAGAGTCTGAGGCCACATAACCATGAGAGAAACAGGTAAGATGGATGTCCTCACTGGGGTGGCTGGACAGCAGCTCACCCCTCCCTCATCATGTACCCCATCCTGGCACAAGGGATTGTCCCCTCCTTCCTCTGTGCTGCGCCTCTTCAGGGCAACCCTCAGCCAGGCCAGCAGAAGAAAAAGCAGGTCATTCCCTGCACCAACTCAGCTGAAAAAGAGCCAAGGGTCAGGAAGGAGCCGACCATCCTTGTGGTGGGCTTGAACCTCTCTCTGTGATGTGCCACTCATCCTTCCACATCAGACACACCAAGCCTCTTTGGAACTGGAAATACCTTCTCGGCCCCATGTCCTGACAGCAGTCTCAGTCCTGGCTTGGGTCTTGTTATTAGTGACTGTTACTATTAGATCTTCCTGGGAGGTTTGAATAGCTCCACTCTTCTCAGTAGGAAGACCCTCTTTCACTTGGCTATTTTCTCAGGGGCCTATTTCAGAGCAATTTTATGACCTGATGCTGCAGGTGAGCCACTAGATACAACAGGTTGGCTGAGATGGGCCTGTCTCACATGGCAGGATTTAGAGGAAATAAAACAGACTGTGGTGGGATGTGGCTTAAAACAAGGCTTGTTGTGTATGCTTGGTTCTCAGGGTATGGTGTCCATGAGACACTTGCTGGGGGCCCACTGGGGACACAATAGGGTCCCTGACCATGAGAGGTAACTTGGCAGTGTGTCCCAAAGACACCATGGCAACCTGGGGGCTCATGATTGCCAGCACATCCCCAGAGGTCCCACCATGGCATTCACTGCAGCAGACTCAGTGCTAAGGAAGACAGGGCTCTTATTGATGGACTCTTAACCACCCCTCATCTGTGAAGACATGACAGTGTCTAAGGAAGCACTGTGGGCACCTTCCCTGAGAACCCTCTTTGTGGCTCTCAGGACTTACACCCAAGTGGCATGAGAACCCTATTCTAGGGAGTCCAGGTAGCAGGGTCCAAAGGGGTCTCTGGGCAGGCTGGTCCTCATGTGGCTCCATTAATGTGTCACCTCTGCCAGCAAAGCTCAGCCCCACACCAGACATGGGAACCAGGAACCCCCACTCCTTGCTGACTGAGGATGAGTTGGGGGCACATGGTAGAGGTCCTCAGTCCACTTGATGTCACAGGTTTGAGATTCGGGGGGTTCAGGGATCTGAGCTCCAGGTGGACCACACTGACTGACAAGCATTGCTTTAATTCTCAGTCCTGAAGTCAGGGTGCAGGTTTACAGGCAGGTGTATTGGGGGCACTTCAGGCTCTCCCCCATAGTGCTGATCAGTGTGTGCCTGTGTGCTTTCTTTGGGGCCCTGTTCCCAGCAGCTGGTTTTTTTAGGACTTGCTGTAGCCCCCAGGACTGGGACAGGGTAAGCTGGCCTCAGGGTAAATGTGGCCTGAGAGGTGACTACAGGGCATTTCAGTTGCAGAGACCACAAGGAGGACTCACCACCAGGTCTCCAGGTTCTCAAACTGTTCTGAGTGGGAGACAGGTGGGGCGTTGTCTGTTGCCTGGGTCCCTCTGAGGATCCCATTTGCCCTGGGGCCTGTCCATGGGTAACGTGTGATATCTCAGCTTGCCTGGTAGTGCACATTAGGCAGGGGAAGGGGTAACTCTATAGAGAGGGGACCACAAAGAAGTCAGATTCCTCCTCACTCAGTCTTGAGGTGATTTCTTATCATGTGCTGATATTTTGTTCCTTAAGTGGGAGAAACTTTATCTAGGCAGCCCTTAAGGGGAAGGGATTGCACAGCTTGGTACCAGGAACAGAGATCTGGGAACCATCATGGCTCCTGACTACACAGACCAATGATTCCCAATATAATGCAATGTACTGGAAGGTTCATGAAAGAGAGGGATTATGTCTAAGTTTCTGTTATCCTTAAACGTCTCACGGTGAGGATGAGGACATGAGACCAGGACAGAAACTGACTCTAGTTAGAGCTGGGCGTTTCTCTTTAACTCTTCCCTTTTTAATTCTTAATCTCTGTGCATTAGTGATCTGTTTGTAACACCAGACCTTGGCTTGCCAGGAAATGTGAGTGTTTACAGGTCAGACAGAGGATGATTTTCCACAGGGAGCAGGTGCCAGAATGATCCCATCAGCAGACAGGAATGGAAATGTCCTATAAGGATCATAATCTGTCCATGATCATACAAGTGTTTGGAAGGAATGGCAGGTCTTACAACAGCTTTGTCTATCCACTCTTGGGGCATTGATGACATCCAGACCCTGTCAAGACCCCTGGGGTGTCTCTGTGGGTGTCACTATGTATAGTTTGAACATGGCCCATGTTGGAAGGGGAGCACTTGGCACCCTATGGGGCCTTCAGATGATGTAGTCTGAGGACAAGGGACCAGGAAGAAGATCCAAGGAAGTGACCTCACTTCCTTGACAGCAGACCCCAACAGAAACTAGAACCCAAGTAACCTGGCACCCACATTCCAGCATTAGCCCTACCAGGCTCATTTCTCCAAAGACTCAGGGGTGGCATGTTCCTACACTGTGTCCCATGTCCCCAAGGCTTAGGCCTCCTTTCATCCCAGGCTGAGGGTCTCTGGCAGTGCTGGAGGCACTGAGTAAGCCCTCACTCCTGACACCTCTGGACATTTGCCTCGAAGAAGCCAAAAGTAACACAGGACAGCCAGGACTGGTTGGCACAGCCAGGCCTCCCTTGAGATCCCATCTGGGATGCCATGTATCCACCTGGGGCGTGAGTGTGAGGAGGGACACAAACAAGGGCCCTCTGGGCACATGGAAGTTAGGGATTTTAAGGAGTTCAAAAGGCCCATGAATATCATTGGTCACTGAATGGTAGGGGGGCTAGGTTCACCTTCTCTCTGATATTTGCCATGAGGTAAAGTAGACCTTTGTGTCATCCATATGGAGTTTGGGTCCACCCAGGCCTTTGTGTTCCTTAGGCAACAGAAGGTCACAGGGCTAAAGTGGGAGGGCAAGACAAGGCTTGACTTCCCCAGGTCTGCTATATCACTGTCCTTGCCAATCAGCATGCAGGACACTGGGAGAAGCTAATCAAAAGGCCTGACCCTCTCCACCTCCCTGAGGGAGAGGCAGGACCACCAGGGTCAGGACAGGGAGGAGGGGACTCCCGGGCAGTTCTGGATTTGCCAGAGGACTCCTCTCCGGACCCTCACCAGAGAAATCCCAGGGCCCTCTCAAGTCTTTATCCCTGAAGAGGCCACAGGCCAGCACCCACAGGTTTAGGCTCCTGCCCTCCTCCCTCCATCATCCAGCCCAGCTTTGGTCAGGTATTGCATCACTTTGGGATATTTGTAGGAAACTGAGAACACATTCCATGTACAGTATTCCTCCACACACTACAGTTTGTACTGCTCATGGGTTTGAACCCTCATTCCTCCTTTGTCCCTTCTCAGAGTGAAACCAAGGTGGCCTCAACCCCCAAAAAGCCCAGCCTTGCTTTTTTACACAGCTACCACAAGTGTGGAAGCACCCAGCAGCTGCTTGACCAGCTCTTAATGAGGTGAGTACCACCCACAAGGGCTGTGAATCATTGAAAGGCCCCTCAGCTCTCTGAGCTCACTTTACTCCTGGGGTAACCAGAATGCTACAAATTCTAACCTCGTGGGGTTTTTCTGAGGTCTGGGTGGGTAGAGCCCAAGGCCTGGTGTGCAGAAAGAGCTGTCTGTGGGTGGAGACTCATCCATTATTTTCCTCTCCCTGGAGGAATCACCTGACCTTGGCCTCAAGTTAAATGGTCTTGGTCAAAGCAGTTTTCTCAGCTGAAGAGAAGGAGAGAGTCCATCTGGGATTCCCATGCTGGGTGCAACCAGAGTAGGGATTCCAGGGTTGGCAGAGAGTCCCCATGCTTAGTTGGGCATCTGGAAAAGGGTTGTTTGGGCTCATTCCTTGGAAAAACATACATGAAGTGCCTATTGTATGTTTTTCAGTGTTCTAGGCACTAGCATAACTGAATTTTTAAAACAGAAATAACTCCCTCCCTCCTGTCTCCACCTGGCCAGGCTCAGCCCCTAACAGAGAGTGACAGCAGGTATAGTAGATGTGACCCCCCTCACAGCCTCCTCTAGATATAGATGCATCCTCCCTTATTCCATGGAGGGTGGTGAACCCCAGGGCTTTGGTGAGTGGGCTTTGGGGTGAGAAGTGGGGTGACCCGCCTGGGGAGGAGGGGCCATTCCTCTGACCCTGCTACCCACCCCGACCTTCAGAGCCTTGTACTCAATCCTGGCCACCTGGGTGGACTGGTTTTCAGAAGATTTCCAGCAACCCCCAGATTTTCTGTACCTCAAGCAGCTGTTGGCGTATGTGATCCTCAACATGCCTGGCTCAGACCTAGAGAACTGAGCCCATCACCTCCTGGCATATCTGGAGAACTCAGCACTCTGTGAGGTTGATTCAGAGAGTGAGTTGGACTGGGAATGTCCTCACCCCTAGAGGACAGAGTGATAAACTTGCCTCCAGGTGGCTCTAGAGTTTGGAGCTGACCAGGTGCCATGCCATGGCAGCCCACTGGGGCAGAGGCTGCTGACTGGGAAGACGTCCTGCTGTGGGGGCAGGGCCATGGTGGTCCTGAAGGCTGGGGATGTAATTTGGGTGTGGACAGACAAGCAAGAGGCCATCTCCTCATGCAGTCCCAGGGCCATCTGGTACTGCACAGCTGTCTCCACCAGTGAGCCAGCTCCAGCCACCACACTGACCCCAGTGGCTGCATTTGGGCTTACCAAGGCAGCAACCCACATTGAAACTACAGTCTCCTGCATGTAGCCCTCACATGAGGCCCCAAAGGCCATCCTCACCACTGATCCTGATGCCACAAGCCGCCCCAGAGGAACCTTCACCACCACCCGCAGTAACTGCTGCTGATTCTGTAGAAGATTCTGCGGTGGCCCCACCAAAAGCTCACCCTGGGCCTAACCCCCTTTGCTGCTCTCAGAGGTCCCTAACACTGCCCAGGATCTGGCCCCAGCCTCTCCTCCTTGATTTTTAGTAGTTAACATAAAATTTAGTTTCTGTTTGTTCTTTCACTTCCCCTATTTCCTCCACCGGAGTATCTTCTCTCCTTTTTCTTAATCAGGGAACAAGTATGGAATATGACAGTGATCTGGGCCTCACTGGAAGGTGCAAAATAGCACACATGATGCTCCTTCTCTGCCCAGACTCACACACCTGTCTTCAATGCCCTTGAGGCTCTATCAAGGCACAAAGAATAGGAAGCTGAAAGTCACTCTAAAAATGCTTTTCAATGTGTCCCTTTAAAAGTGGACATTTGAGCCTGTGGGTGACATGATAAAGTGCTGGACTCACGCATGACCAACCATTGTTTGGGTCCTGAACACAATTACTTTGAAATCATTTTTAGCCTGTACCAACCAAAAATCCTCAGAGGAGAATACAGGAGAAAGGATTGCAGTGTGGTTATCAGCCCTGAAAGATGATTTCTCACTTTCCCTCTCTATCTATTGAGTGAACATGCCCTTTGTAAAAATCTTTAAAAAAAAAAAGTCAGGAGTTCTTAATGCTCTCTCTGAATGAGTTGTAGCAGTCTATGCTAATGGTTAAATTGGTTTATTGCAAGTACATTATCTTATTTAGTATGTTTGCAATTTTTCCTTATCCTTTGAGATATGCCAGTCCAGCTTTGCCAGATTTATACTTTTTCCTTGCCCTTTTAGATCTGTAGTCACAGCCTCTATTTTATTTCTGCTATTGATACTAATTGTTACTATTTTTCTTATCATTTACTCAGTAGTGTCTGGATTTATTGATGATTTTAAAAAGCAAGTTCATTATTTTATTATTTCTCTCTATTGATTTTCTGTTTTCAATCTTACTGATTTATGCTCTTGTCTTTACTATTGATTTTCTTCTATATGTTTGGGTTATTTTATTTCTGTTTTCTATGTTTTAGAGCTAAGAGAATGACTAACCTCAGTTTTTGTATGCATTTATTACTATACATTGTGTGCGTTCATTTTCTATACATTTTCTTTTCAGCACTGCTTTATCTTATTCCTGCAAATTATGAAGCATTATAGTTTTTTCTCATTCACTGTTTTGTTACTGTTGTTTTACCATGCGGGTATAAGTCTTCATGAAAGAGAGAGAGAAGGAGAAAGAGAGAAAAATCTCTCATGTATGGGGAATGGTCTCAGTGCAATCCTTTTCTCTCTGTTTCTGGATCCTTTCAAGATTTAGGTACTCACACACCTGCCTAGCTTGTCTTTTAAGCCTAGATTCAAACCACAGTCAGCCAAGTGTGATCTGGATTCCTATGGACCACAGTCAACTATATGGGGTCTGGTTCCCTGTGCACTGTGTTTAACCACTGCACCATGGGCTGGTGTCCTATTATATGTATTTTGAGAATTTCTCTTTCACCCATAGTTGTTTAGGAAACTGCCTGAACCAGTCTGAACCAATCAGAACAGTATGAACCAGTATAAACCTCCCTGTCAAGGTATAAACCAGTCAAAACCAATCTGAAGCTGTCTGAACCAGACAAAATCTGCCTGATCCTTTCTAAACTGGTCTGAATTTATATAAATGGTCCTGAACCAGTCAAAACAAGCCTGAAACATCTGAACCAGTCATAACCAGTGTGAACCGATATGGACTGCTCTGGGATGGTCAAAACTGGATGGTTCAAACTGATTCTGGACAGCCTATCCTGATTTGAACCTATTCATACCAGCTGAGATTGGTTCAGCCTGGTTCAAATTGGTTCAAACCAGTTTAAACTGATTCAATTGGTTCTGACCAGTTCAAATCAGTTTTGACCTGCTATGGCTGGTTCAAACAGATTCAAACTGGTTCCTTCTATTTCAAACAAGTTCAATCCAGTTCTGCCAGTTTAAATTGGTTCAAACTGGTTCTAAGTGATTCAAACTTTTACCAGTCAGTTAAAACTAGTACTAGATGTCTCAAACCAGTTCAAACAGGATAAACAGGTTTCCACTAGTTCAAATAGATTCAAACCAGTTCTGGCTGGAACAAACCAGTTTAAACTGACTTAAATTGGTTTAAACAAGTTCTAATGAGTTCAAACTGGTTCTCACTGGCTAAAACAAGTTTTAACCAGTTCTTGTCTATTGAAACCTATTCTGTGTGATTTAAATAGGTGCAAACTAGTTCAAACTGGTTCTGGCTGTTTCAAACAGGTTCAAGCAAGTTTTAACTGGTTAAAACTGGTTCAAACCGGTTCTGGCTATTTGCAACCACTTCAATCTGGTTCTGCCAGTTAACTGGTTCAAAATGGTTCTAATTGGTTCTGGATGATTCAAACTGTTACTGGCTGGTTAAAACCAGTTAGAACAGGATAAACCGGTTTTAGCTAGTTCAACATGGCTCAGATTGGTTCTGGCTGGATCAAATCAGTTCAAACTGATTCAATCCAGTTCTGGCTGGCTCAAATCAGTTCAAAGTGATTCAAACCAGTTCAGACAGGTTTTATCTACTTCACTGGTTCTGGCCAGCTCAAAGAGGTTCAAACGGGTTGTAACCAGTTCAAAATGGTTTTGACTGGTCGAAACTGGTGTAAATTGATTCAATCTGGTTCTGGACAGCACAAATGGATTCTGACTGGTTCAAACCTGTTCTGATTGATTCAAACAGGTTCAATCTGGTTTTAACTAATTTAAACCAGTTCCAACTGATTCAAATCAGTTCTGGCCAGTTCAAACTGGTTTAAACTGCTTCAAACCACTTCACCCTGGTTCTGTCCTATTCAAATCTATTCTGGCCAGTTCAAACATTTTCAAATTGGTTCAAACCAGTTCAGGTCATTTATAACTGGTTCAAACCAGTTCAAACTGGTTCAAGCCAGTAATAGATGGTAGTGGCATGTATTTTATTGCAGGAGTGTCATTCTTGACATGTGAGTAAATTGGGAACGACATGCATGTCCTTCACATGTCATTGGCATGTTAGTTTCAACATGTGAAATACACATTACCAAGGTATAAATAACACATGTGCAATTGGCACATCATTAGGGACATGAGAATAATATGCTATAGACATGTAAATGGCATGGGTGTCATTGGTCTGTAGTTGACATATCATTCTTGACATGTGAATAGCATGGTACTGACATACGGGTTACATGTATTGTTGCAGAAAAATAGATGCTGAGGAATGACAGTGGAGCACTACAGAGAGGAAAAGAACTTTTTTATTAGTAGTACTATTATTACACTAGAGGGCATGGAGGAGCTAACACTCTGAGTCTCTGGCTCTTTGCAGGGGTTAAGCACAGGTCTGTGAGTATGATTACAGGTAAAACTGCCAATATCTGTTTCTCCTTGTTGGGAGAAAGGAGAGGGTCACCCAAGTGAGGGATCCCTCATGTATGGCATCTACAATTGGGGGGGGGGGGGTTCCCAGGGAGCACTGCTGGAGACTTAGTTATGGGGAGTAGCATATACCAAAAGAAGGGTAGATCAAATGCAAAGCCAGTAGCTGGAGGCTAGGTTGAGAGCAGCCTGTAAGAGTACTCCATGTGTGCTGTTTATGAGGGTGTTTACCTGGGGGTTTAGATTGCTCTCCAACCTGTAGTAGGGTCTGCAAGGATGAGGTCTATGAGCAGCATTCTAGAGCACCTTCTGCTTTTCCTTAAAAGGCATTTACCACCTCCATCTGGAAGGCCATACTCCCTTAAGGACATATAGCATACCCATCTACCTACCAAGGAGTACTGGTAAATACAGGCATGGCTCCCTCAACTCTGGCCTACAGAGTAGGATCCACTGCCATGGGTGCAAGACCAGATGGTACTGACATGGAGGCAAGCTTTGTCACCCATTCCTAAATGTTTGAAAACTGGATCCCTGCAGTTGAAGGATTATGCACCCCATAGTCTACTCTTGGTCTGGGCTCCCTTCTCACAGAAGGCCTCCGGAAAAGGGGGTGATAGCCACGCTCTGGTGTTACACCAGTTAATACACTGGGAGATCTCTTCTGGTATAGATGAGATCAATATAACAGGATCCATGCCTGAAGAAGAGAATGATAATACTTCCAGCTAGCTAATTCAGACATTTTAGGCTTATCACAATTCCCACCACAAGGAGACGAAACACTGCTACAAAGCCTTTCCCAGAACTTCCAATCCTGCAGGGCTACTGCAGTCAAACAAATAGAAAGAACCACAGCTAGTGCTACGATAAGGGCTGGGGCAGGAAATTGCATGGGTAGGGTAGAGATGACATCTATTGCCATCTTCAAGCTTCTGCTATGCATCAAGCAGTCAGCCCAGGGAGTGACTGCAGCAGGGCTGTAGACTCATCATCAGGTCTTGGCACACTGGAAAGTCACTTTGGTTGGCTGCTCAGGGTGGTTCTTCACCTTCCAGGTCCTGGGGTCCTCTGGTACTATGATTCGCTTCACTCATGTATGGTGAATCCACAGGACTAGCCCTGTAACCTTAACTGCAGTAGGTATAAAAAGAACAACATATGGCCCCAACAAGATGGGCTGTAATGATTCTTTTTCCAATTTTTAACTCATACAAGAACCCCAGGCTCATTTTTGTGTACCCAGTTTTAAAAGGAAATGAGAGTTCTTTCTAAGGTGACCTGGACTATTTTCTTTAAAGTCTTTCCCAAAGTCATGAGATCCTGGATTAAAACTGCCTCACGTTGCTGATGGACATCAGCCATTTGGGTCTGGGTGACCAAAAGGGGTGTCCAGCCAAACGGAATCTCATAAGGGAACAACCATTGCTTTTGGGGTGTACATTGAACCCAGAGCAGGGCCAGTAGGAGAACATCCACGCAGGGGTGTCTTGTGTCTTGAAAGAGTTTAGCCAGGGTGGACTTGAGAGTGTGGCTCATTTGTTCAACTCTACCTGAGCCTGAGATCAGTAACCTGTGTGAATCTTCTATTTTTATGCCCAAGGCCTTTGCCACTCTTTTTAGGAATTATACCACAAAATTAGGGCTGTTGTCCAACCCTATCATAAGGAGGAGTCCAAATCAAGGTATAACTTTCTGTAAAAGGGCTCAAGTGACTTCCCTGGCCTTTTCAGTTCATCCAGGGAAGGCTTCCACCCAGCCTGAGTAAGTGCAGACCAGGACTACTAAATACTTATAGATTCAACATGGCCACACTTCTGAGAAGTCTGCCTCCAGTAACTCCAGGGGAGTTGTCCCAGTAGCTTGTATTCCAGTCAGCTGAGGTGGTCCCTGGGGAGGGTTATTTCTGTCACAAATATGGCACCTCATGTTCAGAGCTGCACACAATGATGGTAGGTGACTCAAAAATAGTATCAGCCTAACATGTTCTCTAGGTTAATTTTCCACCAGTGAGTCAACTTGTGGTGCTGCTTTATCAACAAATATCCCAAGGACTGGGGTATGTATATTCTTTTATCTGTCAGTCTCCACTGTCTACCTTCTTCCAGGGTTGCTCCCTCCATCTTTGCCCAGTGACATTCGTTGGAGGTATAAGGGGGTCTTTTGGGAGGCTTGTGAGTAGTAACATGTTAGTCACAGCAGCTGGGGCCTGGTTGGTGGCAACCTTGGCTGTATGGTCTCCCAGCTGATTTCCCAGGGTGATGGGGTCTTCTCCCCTCTGGCGTCCCCTGCAATGGATGATTGCAACTTCCTTTGGGTCCCAGACTGCCTCTAATAATTGGCAGATTTCCTCCTTGTTTTTTTTAACTGTTTTCCCTTCTCCTCAGAGTAGTCCTCTCTCTTGGTATAATGAACATGCAAATGCATAATGTAAGTCTGTGTAGCTATTTACCCTGTTACAGGCCACCAGTCTCAAGGCTTGGGTTAATGCCCAGAGTTCAGCCCGCTGAGCAGATCATCCTTGGGGAAGTGCCTTAGCCTCAATCACTGTGTCTTGGGAAGTAATGGCATAGCCAGCATATCGAGTCTCATCATTCATGTAGCTGCTACCATCAGTGAAGAGAATGAGATTTGGGGCCTTCAATGGTGTGTCCATAAGATCAGGATGTCCAGAATAAACCTCAAGAGCTTCCTCACAATTGAGGTCAGGAGGTCCTAGCATGACCAGGAGGAAGAAAGTGTGGTTGAGAGTCTGCAGAGTACAGAGTCTAATTCAACGATTTCCAACTAATATGCCCTGGTAATGAACAATCCTAAAGCTGATCAGCCATTTATATTCCCTGTGTTCATCAATGTGGTCACTGAATGGGGGATCTGGACATTGATAATTTGGCCCAAGACTAACTTGTTTGCCTCTTTAATCAATTCAACAGTGGCAATGAGAGTTCATAGGCAAGGGGGCCATCTGGATACCACCAGGTCTAGGCTTTTAGACAGGTAGGCAATAGGCCTCCCCCAAGGCCCACTGGACTGAGTCAAAACTCTTAGTGCTGTTTGGCTTTTTTCACATATAAATAGATTGAATTTGTGGGTGACATCTGGGAATCCTAAAGCCAGGTCTTTCCCAAGGCTTGACTTAAGATCCTGGAAAGCCTGCTCTTGGAAAGGTCTCCATTCAAAGGGAGCTCCCTCCAGGCCTTTTAATAGCTCATACAGTGCCTTAGCCTTTTCAGCAAAAACTGGGATCCAAATTCTACAGAATCCCATGGCCCCCAAGAATTTGTGTAATTGCTTCTGGGTTGTGTGCTGAGGCAGTTCACATACCACGTGCTTTCATTCATGTCCAAGATCCCAATGTCTTTTAGTCAAAATGAATCCCCAAAATTGCACCTGGGTCTGGCATATTTGGGCTCTTTTCCTTGACACTTTGTATCCAGCCTGGGTCAGAAGCTGAAGCAGCTCTCAAGTTCCCCTCCAGAAATTTTCTTGGGTCACTACAGTGAGAAAAATGTCATTGACATATTGGAGGAGAGTGCATCCGGTCTCTTGGCTTGGAAGTTTCCAAGTCAGCAGCAAGAGCTTCTTCAAACAAAGTCAGAGAGTTCTTGTAGCCCTGAGAGTTTCTGCACCACTCGTACTGTGTTTTCTTTTGTGTGTCTAGATCTTCCCATTTGAAGGCAAATATTGGTTGGCTGATGGCTGCCAGCTGCAGACAAAAGAAAGCATCCTTAAAATCAAGACAAGTGAACCATTTAGATGAGAACACTCAGCAAAGTATATGGGTTGGGTATGGTGGGATATAAGGTCACTGTGGTGGCATTCACAGCTCACAAGTCCTGAACTGGCTGATAGTTGCCAGAGGTTCCTGGCTTCTCTGAGCCAGTCAATGTGTTTCTTTATGGCCAGTCTGGCATCTTGGCTTATAGGACACTGGCAGAGGCATGCAGGCTGTGGGCTGAGGTGTCAGTTCAACCACTATAGGTGGGTGGTTGATTGGCATTCCTGGTGGGCTTCCCTCAACCCAGATTGCAGGGAAAAGTTTAACGAGTGAAGAAAGTGCCTCATCATCTCCACTGAGTGTCTCGGGAATGAACATTACCATTCTTCCTCCCAGGGCATTGCCATGGAGGAAGGATTTTGGTGGGACTGATAGTTAAAGCAGCTGAGCTGGATGAGTCAAAGCTGGTCTATGCTCTAAGTTTATTTAGTATATCCCTCTCCAGCAACAGGACCAGGCAGTCAGGCAGGTACAAGAGCTTGTGAGTAACCACGTGTCTGCCAATTGGCAGCTTCTGGCTGAATTTGGATGTTTCCAGTGGCTCCCATTATAGTAGCTTTTCAACCTGATGGGGGAGCCAAGGCCTGAGTTACTACGGAGTGTTCAGCACCTATGTACCATAAATGTCATTGGTTTTCCTCCTACCTTGACATTGATTAGGAGTTCATGGGGGCCCAGGATCATGGAGTCCAGTAGATCCTATTCTGATCTCATCATGTTCAGGAGGTCACTCAGGGGCTCTGGGTGGAAAGTCCCAGGGGCTCACACTGGGCTCTGGCTTGTTCTTCCTGGTTTGACTTCCACTTCCAGTGCCCATCCTTTTTGCAGTATGCACATTGAGTCGGTCTAAGCCTGGGGCAGCTGACTTTTGTCTCTCCTTTTGGACTGGGAGGGGAATCTGGTTGCCTGAAGGTGGCAGTCAGCAGGGACACTTTCTGCTTCATCCACTGGTCTGCTTCCTTTTTATCCTCTTGATCTAGGTTCATGAACACTCAATTAGCAATCTGTAGGAGTTGGGTGGCATTCATCCCAGCAAACCCTTCCCGCTTCTGGAGTTTCCTGTGGATGTGAGAGGCTGACTGAGCTATGAACACAGCATTAGTCACCCGTTGGGTTTCAGAGCTCTCTGGATCAAATGGAAATCTAGTATGCTTTGCAGAGCCTCTCATAAAACTGCCCCAGTGGCTTGTCTGCCTTTTGAATTATTTCTGTTTTTGCCATGTTTGTAGGTTTCTTTGCACCAGCTTTCATCCCCTGCAGAAACGCCTCTTGATATTTACTGAGATGGGTGTGACCTTTCTCAGGATGGAAATCCCAGTCAGGCTTTTCACTTGGAAAGGCAGTTCTGACCCAAGCCTCAGGATCTACCACATCCTTGGGGCATACTCCTGTAGCCATGTGAGAGTCCAGTGATATAACTACATCATCTGCTGACCTGAAAACCCTACTTTCAGCATATTTTTCTACTAAATGTCACTCCCACAAGTGCTATGAAAGTTTCATTAACAATTAAAATCAGTATTATTGTCTAATCAGTAAGAAATAAGAGGACCTTTAGACATAGCCAAATTATTGGAATTTTATTGATTAAGTCGACAGTGTATGGAGGACTCTTGTCTCTCAAAAACCCCACAGCCATGAGTGAAAGGTGAAGAATGCTTATAAATGCAAAACTCAGATTATTTTCTGGGTTGATGTGGAGATTACAAGAACAAGGCATGGTAGACTTGAAAGGGTAGGGAGGTATTTGTTTACAATGCAGAAGCATTTTACAGGAGCAAAACAAACAGATTAATTATTCCTAAGGGTATGTTCCATCTCTATCTAAACATAATAAAACCTTAATGACCTTTATGGTTCAGGGCAAATGACTTTGGTGACTATTGTCATATCGTTATGTGACATCTTAAGGTGTGGAAGTTTTGGGCAGGGGTAATGGCATTTTAATTCTCTTAGAAAGGAGGACAAGATTTTCAATGTTTAACTAGGAAACCAAGATGGGGGTGCATCACAAGATGGAGGCACATCTACTTCATTCCCCACTAGTTTTAGGAAACTGAGTCAAATCCTTGACTCATTACAGCAAGGGCTTTATACTTTACTCATGGTACCAGAAGTTTTACCTAATTTATCCACTATTGAACAAACTGGGTTGGGATCTTAAGGAGACATGGTCCAATCAATAATCCTAAAATAATCATAATAACAGGTTCAGCTATGGTTGACAATAAGGTAGTTGGCCAGCAGGACCAGTCAAACATTTGTTGGAACCAACTTTTGGACTGTTCCCTGTTGTTCCCATTGCTTGAGGTGTTTCTAAACTTGGGGTAAACTATCTCGAATAATTCCAGACTTATTTGCATATACACAACAATCTTTTCACCAGAGCTACACAGAGGCCACCTCATCTCAGGAACAAAAGATCAGTCCCTCTTCTATTTTGTAAGACAACCTCTGCTAATGAATTTACCTGTTCTTATAGATGGGAAACAGATTTCTCTAATAAACCTAGGTCAGTATCAATCAGTTTAGAGAACTCCTGTAAGTGTTGGTCCCCTTGAATAAGGTCTGTGGTTTCTATAACAGCAGACCCCACAATACCAAGACCCACAAGCAAGGATATTAGAATGGGGATTAGTTTTTGATGTGTCCAGCTTAAAGGTAGAGATAGCATGCTTCAACCTGCCTCTCTGGGATGCACTAAAATCTGGGAGAAAATCTGGACAAGAACACAAACCTTCACCTGAGGAGTTGAAATACATCATGATAGACCATTTGTGCAAGCCCACCAAGTAAAATTGGGGGCCTGATAATTTCAGTATCACTAACAAAATAGGTAGAATTACAAAATTGCAAATAAGTAGAATTTTTAAGAGTCTGATGTACCAAGCAGGTTCCAGCACCCTGAATAACTCCTAAGGTTAAATGAGAAAAGTTGATTACACATCTCTTGGAAGTGAGGTTTAGAGAAAACTCCTGCTCAACCCCTATATTGTAAGAGGGTGCTGTATGTAAAAAGAGCCAACAATTCCATACCAATTTGGGCTGGGAGGAGTTGAGGAGGTGAGGTACTGTGGTAAGAATAGCCATGTGAGAAAATACTGGGGAGTGCTGGAGTTGTAAAGGAGAACCCAGTATTGGGTGTGTTGAGCTGTCGGGCTGGGGGTGCTGGAGGCAAAATGTTCTGATCAACTAAATCTGAAAAGAATTCTAATGGGGGCTTTTCTTCCTGTAAGGTTCACTTTTGTACTGTGAAAAATGTTCCAGGGTCCTTTTCTGTGACATGGTAATGTATTCCCGAGGTACGACCTGTAAACCACTTGGGGTCAGCAGGATGGAAATGCTCAGGGGATCACAGTTCTTTTACTACATTTTGGTGGCACTGGGAACCTTTGTATTCTTATATCTCGATTAGGGTGCTCAGGCTGCCAGGGGGCATTATATCCTAGGGCCCCCACTACTAAGGATTCACAATTCTAGTAGGGACAGTAGTAATCATTGTAAGAAAGGCAATGAGTATCTTCCTTTATCTGAACCATAAAAAAATAAAATTCTCCAGAAGTCCATCCTTTTTTCCAATCCCTGGCCAAACAGGTCCACCCAAAATGAGCTCTAGCCCTCCCCATCCCCCATATTGAAAGTTAGACTCAATCAGAAAGATATTGTAGAAGTCAACATGAAGTGAGATGGCATCCCCAGATGAATTAGTACTATTTATTTTTTATTTTTTAATTTCATTTTCTTCCATACATTCAATCACATTATTATTTGTCTTACAAAATGGATTTTTCAACAGGTGAGCATTTCTCCCTAGTACTGTTGATAAAACTACTAAATATCTTCAACAGATAATACCACACCTCCCTGTGCCATTAATGCTTTTCCTCCCTGAATTAGTACTATTTAACATTTTCCTATCCCCATTCCAGATTTATGTCTAGTCTAATCCCTCAGTCCCCATTAAGAGGAGGAGAGAGGTCAGGAGGTGTGGGGCATACTTAACTTGAGGGGATCTTGGGAATTTTGAACTTGCCATGTTGACTTCTCTGCCTTTACCTGAGACTGATGTATCCAGACTGGAAGGCTATCAACCTTGATGGTTGTCGGAGTGGTGAGGATGACAGTATAAGGTCCCTTCCAAGTTGGCACCAGTCCCTAGGTTGTGAGCTTCTTGACCCACACTGAGTTTCCAGGCTGAAACATGTATACTGGATCCAATGAAGGAATGGTCAGGGTATCTCGAACATGGTGGACAATGGCTTTCTGGGTAGACTCAAGATCCTGCAACAGCCTGAGTAAGGTACAGTTATAGATCTTAGCTTTTATTTTTTCACGTAATCAGGGGAGGTGCGGAGGGGGTCTTCCAAACATAATTTTATATGAGGTAAATCCTTTATATAGAGTACATCTGGCCTGAAAAAGGGCTAAGGAGAGAAGCAGTTCCCAACCCTCACTGGTGTCTAGAGTTAGCTTAGTCAAGGTCTCTTTTAGGGTCTGATTCATTCATTCTGCCTGCCCTGAACTCTGGGGCCAGTAGGCACAATGTAATTTCCAAGTAATAGTTAACATTTTGGCCAGGTCTTGTGATATTTTTTCAACAAAAGTAGGCCCATTATCTGACCCATTCATCATAGGCAGCCAAAACCTAGGGATTAGCTGTTGGAGTAGCTTTTAGTAACAATTACAGCTGTCTCAGATTTTGTGGGGAGGGCCTCAACCCATCCTAAAAACATGTCAGTGAAGAGTAGAAGATATTTATATCCATTTTCTGAAGGCTTGATTTCTGTAAAATCTACCTCCCATTGTTTCCCAGATCTTCTCCTTGACCTAGTTCCTAATGGGGTCTTCTATGACTGCTTTACATTTACCTGAGTGCAGTTGACACACCTGGAGGTGATATTGTCTACTAGCTCACATAACCTGCTGATGAAGTACTTACCTCGAATGAGTTCAGCTAGTTTAGTTTTTCCAAAATGAGTTGTCCAGTACAGCTGATCTATTATTGTCCTCCCCAGGGCCGACAGGATGATCAACCTATAATCTGGTAATCTAAATCATCCTGATGACTCTTTGGTTGCTTGATTTTCTTCAGCTAGCTTTTCTTAAGCCTTATTATAGGTAGACAAAGCTGGTATGTCTGGATATGGCATTGTGACCAAGACTTGCTGAGGCCCTACTAGTTGTAAGGCAGTCTTCCTGGTTCCTCGAGCCTCTGGTGAATCTTCTTTTTTTTGGGAGAGGTTTTTGCTATAGGGCACGTGTGCTCGCCAGACAGACAGAGAGAGACATAGGGACAGAAAGCGAGAAATCACCCTCCAGGGAGGATGGTCACACCACAATCCCTTTTCCTCCATTCTCCTCTTGGGATCTTGGGCACGCATGCACATGCACCCGGCGTGAGTTTTAAGCCACCGGGTCTGGGACGCGAACCGTGATAAACTACGTGGGCGTCCAGCAACATAGCCATTACGCTAACTGCTGGTTCATGTGAATCTTCTTTTTGATGGCCTTTGTGATACACAATGGCCACTGTTTTGGGAAGTCAGATGGCTTTCAAGACAGCCAAAATTTCTTCTTTATTTTTAGTGTTTTTTAATCCCCCCCCACCCCACCCCCACAGAGGTCAAGTCTGCTCTCCTGATAGATAGCCCCGTGGACATGGGCAGTAGCAAGGGCATATCGACTCTCAGTATAAATGGTCACAGTATTGCCTTTTGCCCACCTCAGAGCCTGGGTTAAGCCAATAAATTCTGCCTTTTGAGCTGGTGACCCTCAGCTCAAGGATTGAGACCACATGGTCCATTTTAGCATTTCCACAGCCACTCCTGCATACCTGATTCCATCTTGCGTAAGCTGCTACAATGGGTGAACAAGGTTTCCTCCACTGAGGGCAGTGGTACATCATTTAATTCTGGTCTGGTGGACAGTTTTACATCGATTATATCAAGACAATCATGCACAGGTTCTTCAGGGTCATCATCTGGGAGCAGCATAGTAGGATTCAAAGCTGGGGTCTTTTGAAATCTAATTTGAGGCTGATCTAACAAGAGAGGTTGATACTGAGTTATTTGAGCATTTGATATCTATTTTTCTTTTTTTTTTTTTTGAGAGATTTTCGCTATAGGGCGCATGCGCTAGCCAGACAGACAGAGAGAGACATAGAGACAGAAAGCGATAAATCCCCCCCCCCCAGGGGGGATGGTCACGCCACAATCCCTTCTCCTCCATTCTCCTCTCGGGATCTTGGGCACGCATGCACACGTGCCCGGCGTGAGTTTTAAGCCACCGGGTCCAGGACGCGAACCGCGGTCGACTATGTGGGAGTCCAGCAACATAGCCATTACACTAACTGCTGGTTCCCTTGATATCTATTTTTCAGGCGTGGCTCAGAAAAGCACCTCAATGGCATGGGGGGAAGTAAAAATCAGTTCTTGCCCCAGGGTTAGCTTATCAGCCTCCTATACCATCAGGGCAGTGGTGGCCACTACCTGCAGACAAGCCAGCCATTAAGTGGCTACTAGATCAAATATCTTGGACAGGTATGCTACTGGCCATTTCCATGATCCCAGAGACTAGGCTAGGATCCCCTTTGCTATCCTTTTTTATTCTTATCTAAAAAGAGATAGAATGGCATAGTGTCTGGAAGGGCCTGGGCTGATGCTGATATCAGAGCCTGTTTCAGGTCCTCAAAAGCTTTTTGTTCAGTTTCAGTCCAAACCAAGGGTCTAGCTATTTCAGCAAATCTTTGGATCCATAGGTGGCAATAACTTACTGCCCCTAGAAACTCCCAAAGTTTCTTCTTCCGACACCAGGTTAATTGCCCGGAATATCCTTCCTTGGGGTCTGTTCATTCAAAGGCAAGGATTGGTTGGCCTACAGGATCCAGAGAAAGGCAGAAAAAGCATTCTTTAAGTCCAGGACCATGTGAAAGTGATGACCTGGGGAGAGGAGACTTAGCAGAGTATATGGATTAGGTACTGTTGGGTGTATAATCTCTACTCACTTATTCACCTCTCTAAAATCTGAACTGGGCATTTGTTCCCGGTTGCAGGACAGGAAGCAAAGGAGTACTCCAGGGAGACTGGCAAGGAACCAGGATTCCTACCTGGCTTAGCCGGCTAATATATACTGCAATTCCTTTCTATGCTGCCAGGCTCATGCAGTATTGTTTTACCCAAGCTGGAGTAGCTGTGGCTAACAGCTGTACAACTTCTGGAGACCAATGGCTTGGAAGCCCTGGGGGATTATTTTCTGCCCAAACAATTGGAAATCAGGAGGGAACCAGCAGTTAGCGTAATGGCTATGTTGCTGGACTCCCACGTAGTCGACTGCGGTTCGCGTCCCGGACCTGGTGGCTTAAAACTCATGCCGGGCATGTGTGTGTGCTTGCCCAAGATCCCAAGAGGAGAATGGAGGAGAAGGGATTGTGGTGTGACCATCCCCTCTGGGGGGTGATTTCTCGCTTTTTGTCTCTAATGTCTCTGTCTGGCGAGCGCACGCACCCTATAGCGAAAATCTCTCAAAAAAAAAAAAAAAAAAAAAAAAAAAAAAAAAAAGGACAATTGGAAATCAGGACAGAAATTCGGTTAAATAAAGATCTCTTCTGATTGGCTCCTGTGTTGTCACTTTGTGGAGGAGATATTCTTCCGAGAGTGGGAAAGTGATAAGAATGTTGGGATAAGGAGAAAGTTTCATGGCCCTGGTTGTCAGTGGAAAGACTGGCTTCCTCCTCAGAGAATGAAGTAGTAGCTTTAGTTTACGGAGGCTATCTTGTCCCATCAGTGGACAAGGACACTCAGGAATAACTAGAAAGGAGTGAGTCCGTGTTTTGTCCCTTGTTTACAGTTCTTTCTGACATCCAGGGGCAGAGGGTGTTCTGGTCTGAAGTTCCTTGGAGGGAGATATTTTCCTTAGGGATAGATCCCATGGATTTGGTCAAAACAGAATAAGTGGGGTCAGCAGTAAGTGTAATGGCTATGTCTCTGAACTCCCATGTAGCCGACCGTGGTTCGAGTCCTGGACCTGGTGGCTTAAACTCATGCCAGGTGCATGTGCGTGCATGCCCAAGATCCTGACAGGAAAATGGAGGAGAAGGGATTGCAGTGTGGCCATCCACCCTGGGGGGTGATTTCTCATTTTCTATCTCTCTGTCTCTCTCTGTCTTTCTGGCAAGAGCACGTGCCCTATAGCAAAAACCTCTCTCTTAAAAAAAAAAAAAAAGCAGAATAAGCTACACCAGTATCAACCAGGAAATCTACATGCTTGCCCCCCTATCCTCAACGTCACTGTGGGCTCCTAGGGGCTTATTGGAAAAGAGCCTCAGCCTCATCAACTTTCCCCTAAATTTAGAAATTTTACTCTCCCTTTCTTGCCCAGTCTCTGGGCAATCCTTTGCCCAGTTTCATTTCTTGTCACAACTCCTGCATTGATCTCTTTCAAAGGGGCATTTAAATTTCTTTCTCTTCTTTCCCCATGATATTTCCTCTCTATTAATTTCTCGTACCATGACAACTACAGCTCTAGCAATTCTTTTAGTCGGCTTGTCTTCCATGGGCTCTCATCTACTGAAAACTTTCTTAGTGATTTCTACTAGCTGAGATCTATTCATCCCCTTGAAGCCTTCTAATTCTTGGAGTTTCCATCTTATATCTGTGGTTGACTGAGTCACAAAATCTATATTTATAGCTTTCTGATTATTTGGGGCTTTGGATTCAATAGGAGTATAAGTATGGTAGGTCTCACACAAGCATTCTAGGAAGGTGCTGGGTGACTCCTGTGGTCCCTGAATGACTTCAATCATCTTTGACACATTGGTGGGTTTTGGGGCTGCTGCTCACATCCCATCTAATAATACCTGGTGAAAATTGGCCAATGCCTCAGTCCTCTCTGTTTATTCTTTCTCACTCTCCCACTGTGAACAGGGTCTTGAGATGTTGACAATTTTCCAACATTGGGTGGTGGGTGTAAAAGATCACTTTTAGCAGACTAATTAGGGCCTAAGGCTTTTCTCCAAATGGGGTATTTTGAGTTTTCCAGTTACAGAGATCACTGGCTATAAATGAGACATAAACCAGAAAGGGCCAGTCTCATTGATCCTCATCAGTTGGGAGAGCCTCTTTCAGGAGGAAAAGTTTTCCTGAGGAGTCTGGGCTCAATCTTCCCTTTCCTATCTCCCCTTCCTCTCTAGTGTGGCTGTGGGTATATGGCGGGAAGAAGGAAACAGAAAGGGTAGCCTCCCAAGGCCCTAATTCCTCTCCCTCCCTTTGAGGGTATCTGGGATAAGGAGGGGGAAATTGTAAGTCCTTGGATGGTAACACAAAAGGTGCCTGCTCTTTTCTGGGGGGCCCCTTCTGTGGACCTATCACAAGGATGTGATCCTCTGTTTTTAGGGAGCAACTTTGCAACTAAGGAGAAGGCCTTTGAACCAAGGCTAGCCACTGGTTGATATAGGTAAAAATAGTCATGGTGACCTTAGGAACTGGATGCTCCTGTAACTACTTTCCAGACTTCTTGGACTTCTCTAACATCAAATGACCCAGTACTTGGCCAGCCTACCCCAAAGGATGGCCATTCTACCTCATGGAGAGTCCTTAATCTTTTTCTAGAGAGCTTAGATCCATAATCAGAGCTCTCTACAAAAGTTTCGTTAAAATATATAAGCATGCATTTTAGGGAGAGTTAAGGTATCTGTTCTGGCCTCCCATAGTTTCTATGTGATCTCTGGCTGCACAAGGCAAAGCCTCTAATTAGGTCCCCTAGATGCCGGCAACAATCTCTTGATAGTGATAGGGGTATGATTGTAAAAACTGCTAATTTTCCAATACCCTAATTTCTCAGAAAGCCCAATAGGGATAGTGAGGCAGGAAAGGCTAAGAACACAGACAGACTCAGAATTTTCCCTTATTTCCTTTTTGTAGGGACTATCCACTGTTTTGCTGTATGGGTTTATGCCAGAATTTGGGGGTGTCAGGAAAATCCTTAAAACAAGGACAATAAGGAGGGAGCTGAGGTGAGCCTGACACTATACAAGGGAGAAGAGGGCTTTCTCAAATAAAAACAAATTACGAGGAGATGGACAGGAGCACAAGCAAACTCCTTCCAGTAGTACCTGGAATCTCAGATGTATCTGGCAGAGAATTCAGGATAATGGCAGAGACAATGGATGAGAACTAGGGCCTTAGCATTTTCTGAAAAGAATCCAGCAAGGAAGTCTACCCTGATGCTGTGCTGGCAAACGGAGAAGTCTTTTGGCTTTATTGAGAGATGATGAAGAGCCCTCCTCAGAAGCAAAGGACCTAGCCTTCTAGAACGAGTGGCCTACCAGTCATGAGAGGAGCCATCTCTTTTCTTCCTTCTTCCTATTTTTCTATTTTTCTTCTTTTCACCCTCCCATATGATTGTAAGACAGACAAAGGGTGAATATACCCTCTGAAGAGGAAGTCAGTCAGGTGTCCTCCTAGCCGCAACCCATGAGGGGACTTTAGGGAGCCTCTTAGCTTTCATAACCAGCTATAAACCCACCATCAAATTGAACACACGGGGTGGGTCAGTGACCCCCAGTATAGATTTTACCTACTGGCTGCATGAGGCCTCCATGGAACTGCAGGTTGGGACCCACTCAGACTCCATAGCCTAAGTTATGGAGCCACAAACACACTTACTCACTCAAGCATGCACCATTCATTCCAGAGGTTAAAGCATTCCCTTCCCCCAGAGTGCGCTCTTTTTACAACAAAAGGAGGATAAAGAAAAAGAACTTATAGAGACAAGACAAAAGAGGGCCCAGCAGAAATATCTCATAGAAATATGGCAAAAGAGGTCTCAGAAGAGAGATTTTGTTAAACAAAAAGAAGAGGGGCCCAGGGTCCTCCTAACAGATGCTGAAATAGGGGGGAAAAGAACAGAAGTACCTAGAGTGTCTTGGACCTAGTCCAGGTGGTGCCTCCAGCACTAGCCATGCTTTCCTCAGTCAGTCCCAGAAAATCCATTTGACACTGAGGAATGCTACCTTCTTGAAACTGGTAGGCTTCAACCTAAGGAGGAACTTGAACCCCTGATCTAGCAACTCAGATTGCCAAGCACAATCCAAGGAGGGACTTGAACCCCCGATTCAGCAACCTAGACTGTCAGGCACGTATCAGCCTAGCTTCTGATTCCAGCAACTTCTTGGGGAATCTGAGTAGGGACTGTACCACCATGTGCAGTGCATTCTAGACCCATGATAAGGCTTCTTTCTAAGGAGGGGTTCAACCCAGATTGCTGGGTATAATCCAAGGAGGTATTTGAACCCCAATCCATCAACCTGAATTACCAGGCACATATCTGCCTAGGGAACCAACATCCAGGGGGTGCTTCCAGCACAGACCATGTACTCACCATAAACAAGCGACCAGTCCAAAAGAAAAGTCACAGACAGGACAGGTAGAAAAATGCCTCTGGAGGATATTTCAGATTCTGCAAAAAATTTATGGGAGTGGTGGCATCTCTCGAGGAGTTGTCAAATAGCCTAAATGGGATCTTCAGGAACCTGAGGTAATCAGGGACCACCTCTCTGAGAATTCTGCAGGTTGCTGACCACTGCCCAGGGGGAGGCTGCCCTCTTTGAGTTGGATGCCTCACTCAAGTACCATGAGATACTGATCTCATGGAGTCTTCCAAATGTTATAGTCTAATCTACAAGAAATAAGAGGACATCCAGACATAGTCAAATTATTGGAGTTTTATTGATTAAGCCAGCAGCATATGAGGAGACTCATGTTTCTTAAAAACCCTGCAGCCCTGAGTGAAAAGTGAGGGGTGCTTATAGAGGCAAAAATCACATTCTTTTCTGGGTTGATGTGGAGATTGTAGGTATAAGGCATGGTGGACTTGAAAGGGTAGGGGATAGGGGCTTACAATGTAGAAGCATTTTACAGAAGCAAAATAAGCAGGTTAACTATCCCTAAGGGTACCTTCCATCTCTATCTAAACATAATAAATTTTTTTCTTTTTAATTAAATTTATTTATTTACATTCATTCACTGTACATCATTACAGCATACAAAGTGAGATTTTCCATCTAGAGTACACTGTATATTGTCTCAATCAAGCACATCAACATACATGTTACCGTCAGCAAATAATTTTCCATTTCTTGTTTCCTGTATATATATATATATACATACATATATATATATTTCCCATCCTTGATTCCCTATCTTTTTTTAAATTTTTATTTTTTCACATTATTTATTATTATTATTATTTGTATATACTTTCAATCATATTGTTTGGCTTACAATGAGACCATTTCGATATGTGAACATTTCACCCCAGACCCGTTGATCGAAATATCTTCAACAGATAACACCACACCTCCCCATCCCGTCAATGCTCTACCTCTGTATCCCTTCTCCAAATGTCTTTCGTTAGGCCCCACTCCTCCACATACACCTCATCTGACATTCACACCCATCTCTTGTGTTTGTTCAACTGTTAGTCAATCAGTTTCAGTCATAGAATGCAGACAAACGGTATATGTTAAGTGGGGACATACAATGTCTCTCCTTCATAGCCTGGCTTGCCTCACTCAGCAGTACATCTTCCATATTCTTCCACTTTCTGTCAAAAGTCAGGGCTCTGTTGGTTTTTATGGCTGAGTAGTATTCCATAGAGTATATGTGCCACGGTTTTTCAATCCATTCCTCCATACGGGGGCATTTGGGTTGGTTCCATGATTCAGCAATTGTGAATAGTGCTGCAATAAACATTGATGTGCAAGCACTTTTCCAATGAAGAATTCTTCTGTCCTTTGGGTAGATACTGAGGAGTGGGATCCCTGGATCATATGGCAGATCTATCTGTAGATTTTTGAGGAATCTTCAAATTATTCTCCACAGTGGTTGGACCGATCTACATTCCCACCAGCAGTGTAAGAGTTCCCCTTTCACCACACCCCCGCCAACACTTACCATTTTTTTTTTTTTTTTTTTTTTTTTTTTAATATTAGACGTTCTGACTGGGGTTAGGTGGTACCTCATTGTTGTTTTTACCTGCATTTCCCTTACAATGAGGGAGGTTGAACATTTTTTCATATGCCTTTTGGCCATTCGTATGTCATCTTTAGAGAGTGTTTTTTTCATCTCCTTCTCCCATCTTTTAATAGGGTTGATCATCTTTTTTCCAAACACCTTTTTTAGTTCCTTGTGTATTCTGGTTACCAGGCCCTTATCTGATGCAAAATTTACAAAAATATTTTCCCATTCTGAGGGCTGTCGATTCACACTAACTACTGTGTCTTTGGCCATGCAGAAACTTCTTAGTCTGATATAATCCCATTTGTCTATTTTGGGGATGATCGACTCTGCTTTGAGGGTCTTCTTTAGGAAGTCTTTCCCTACACCAATGTCTCCCAGAGTTTCCCCAGTGTTTTCCAGGAGCAGCTTTATAGTTTGAGGTCTTAGATTTAGATCCTTGATCCACCTTGACTTGATTTTTGTCAAAGGAGAGAGGTAGGGGTTCAGATTCATCTTTCTGCAAGTGGAAGTCCAATTTTTCCAGTACCACTTGCTGAAGAGGCTTTCATTTTCCCAATGGATTGACTAGTACCTCTTGTCAAAGATCAGTTGACTGTATGTTTGGGCACTTATTTCTGAGGACTCTATTCTGTTCCATTGGTTCACGTGTCTGTTTCTGTGTCAGTACCATGCTGTCTTTATTACCACAGCTTTGTAATATATTTTTGGATTGGGGAGTGAGATGCCACCCACTCCACTCTTCTTGTGTAGAATTGCTTTGGCAATAAAGGGTCTTTTATGATTCCAGAAAAATTTTAAGATTGTCTTTTCTAGATCTGTGAAGAATGTGTCTGGTACTTTGATTGGCATTGCATTAAATAGGTAGATTAATTTGGGTAGAATTGCCATTTTGATTATATTAACTCTTCCAATCCATGAACCTGGGATGTCCTTCCATTTTTTTGTGTCATTTCAATTTCTTTTTTTAGCTTCTCATAGTTTTCCTTGTGGAGGTCTTTAGCTTCTTTAGTTAGATTTATTCCTAAATATCTTATACTTTTAGTGGCTATGGTAAACGGAATAACTTTTTTCAGTTCTATCTCAGTCTGCCTGTTATTTGTATATAGAAATGCTATCAATTTCTGTATATTTATTTTATATCATGAAACTTTACTGTAATCATGTATTACTTCCAGTAATTTTTCCATGGAGACCATTGGGTCTTCTATGTATACAATCTTGTCATCTGCAAATAGAGAGAATTTCACCTCTTCTTTTCCTATATGAATGCCCTTTATTTTTTCCTCTTTTCTGCTTGCGTTGGTAAGGACTTCCAGTACTATATTGAAAAGGAGAGGAGAAAGTGGGCATCCTTGTCTTGTTCCTGTGTTTAGTGGGAAAGCTTTCAGCTTTTCTCCATTCAGGATGATGTTCACTATGGGTTTTTCATAGATGGCATTTATTGTATTGAGAAATGGCCCTTCTATGCTGATTTTGCTTAGAGTCTTGATCATGAAGGGATGTTGTATCTTATCAAATGCTTTTTCTGCATCAATCGATATGACCATATGGTTTTTGTCTTTCTTCCTATTAATATGGTGTATTACATTTATGGTTTTGCGTATGAACCAACCTTGCATTCCTGGAATAAAGCCTACCTGATCATGGTGTATGATCTTCTTTATAAGTTGTTGAATACGATTTGCTAGTATCTTGTTGAGAATCTTTGAGTCTATGTTAATCAGAGATATTGTTCTATAGTTTTCCTTCCTTGTCCTGTCCTTATCTGTTTTAAGGATGAGGGTGACAGAGGCTTCATAGAATGAATTAGGGAGAGATTCACCCTTTTGGATCTTTAGAAATAATTTGAGCAGAATGGGAGTTAACTCTTCTTTGAAAGTTCTGAAGAATTCAGAGGTGAATCCATCGGGGCTAGGGTTTTTCTTTGTTGGAAGGTTATTTATTACTGATTTAATCTCCTGGCTTGTTATGGGCCTATTCAGACTTTCTATTTCTTCCTGGCTCATTCTTGGTAGATTATATTTGTCCAGGAATTTGTCCATCTCATCCAGGTTATCTTGTTTCTTAGCATATAGGTGTTCAAAGTATCCTCTAATGATGTTTTGAATTTCTACTATGTATGTTGTTATGTTACCAGCCTCATTGCAGATTTGATTCACCTGGTTCCTTTCTCTCTTCTTCTTAATAAGTCTCGCTAGTGGGGTATCAATTTTGTTTATCCTTTCAAAGAACCAGCTTTTGCTTTCATTTATTTTCTGAATAGTATGTTTATTTTCTATTTAATTTATTTCTGCTCGTATCTTTATTATTTCCTTTCTCCTGTAATTTTTTGGATTTTTTTGCTGTTCCTTTTCCAATTCTCTGAGGCTTGATGTTAGGTGATCCATTAGCCTTCTCTTTGTCTTCCTCTTATGTGCACTAATTGCTATGAACTTCCCTCTTATGACTGCTTTGGCAGTGTCCCAAAGATTATGGAAACTCATGTCTTCATTGTCATTGGCTTCCATGAATCTTTTGATTTCAGTCTTTATTTCTTTGGTAATAGTGGTGTCATTCAGGAGTAAGTTATTTAGTTTTCATGTTTTTAGGCATTTTTGAGGATTTCTCTTGAAATTAAACTCAAGTTTAATTCCATTATGGTCAGAGAAGATGCTGGAAATAGTTTCTATGCCTCTGAATCTGCAGAGGCTTGCTTTGTGTCCTATGATGTGGTCAATCTTTGAGAAAGTTCCATGTTGGGGTGAGAAAAAACTATATCTTGTGGTTTTTGGTTGGAAAGTTCTATAGATGTCTGTTAAGTCCAATTGATTTATGGTATCATTTAGATCCTTGATCTCTTTACCTATTTTTTGCCTAGATGATCTGTCCAGAGGGGATAATGCGGTGTTGAGATCTCCAACAATTAGTGTGTTGCAGTCTATCTCCCCTTTCATATCTAACAGTCTTTCCTGCACATATTTGGGTGCTCCTGTGTTAGGAGCATAGATATTAATAAGCATTATATCTTCTCGATCTATAGAGCCTTTTACTACGATATAGTGCTCTTCTTTGTCTCTTTGAACACTTTTTGTTTTAAAGCCTATTTTGTCAGAAATTAGTATCGCAACTCCAGCTCTTTTTTGGTTCCCAATTGCATGGAAAACCTTTTTCCAACCCTTCACTTTCAGTCTATGTATGTCTTTGTCCATGAGGTGGGTTTCCTGTAGGCAACAGATAGAGGGTTTCTGTTTTTTTATCCATTCAGCCAGTCTGTGTTTCTTGATTGGAGAATTTAAACCATTAACATTCAATGCTATTATCGATGTTACAGGATCTGTACCGACATTTAAGTTAGCCATTGTCTTAGTTGACTATTATTTCTTTGTTTCTGGCTGTTGCTTCTTTAGTTTTCCTGGAACAGTACTTTCTTCAGGATTTCTTGAAGAGCTGGTCTGGTGTTGATGAGTTCTTTCAGGTTTTGTTTGTCTGAGAAGACTTTAATCTTTTTTTCCCAAATGAAGGATAATCTTGCAGGGCATAATAGTCTTGGCAGAAATTGTTTCTCTCTTAACACTTTCAGTATGTCTTCCCATTCTTTCCTTGCTTGCATTGTTTCTGATGAGAGGTCTGGTGTTAGTCTTATGGGGTGGCTTTTGTAAGTTACTTCTCGTTTCTCTCTTGCCAGTTTTAGTATCATGTCTTTTTCTGTGGTGTTAGACAGCCTGGCTAAGATGTGCCTTGGGGAAGATCTTCTGGGGTTGATTCTATTTGGGGTCCTTTGTATTTCTTGGGTCCAGATGGTTTGGTGCCTCTCTAGGCTTGGGAAATTTTCTTCCAGGATGTCATGGAATAGATTTTCCATTCCGCTATTAGTTTCTTCACCTTCTGGGATGCCAATTATTCTGATGTTTGGGCGTCTAATGGAGACTAGTATTTCTCGTATATTATCCTCATGTTTTTTAGTTATTTTCTCTATCTTTTTGTTGTTTTTTTTTTTTCTAGATTAGAGGTTTTATCCTCTACATCAGAGATTCGATCTTCAGCATGGTCTAATCGGCTCTTAATACTTTCCAGAGAGTTTTTGATTTCTTGTATTATAGACTTTATCTCTAATACTTCCACCCGATTCTTTCTCAGAGTATCCATTTCTTCTTTCGTATCCTGGAAGGACTTCCTAATTTCCTGCAGTTCGTTGTCTCTTTTCTTTTCCACTTCACAGAATTTGGTCACCATGAATGTTCGAAATTCTGTGTCTGTCATTTTGGTAATGTCCTCCACATTTATGAGACACAGAGGGGTGTTTTCCTTTGCTAGAGACATATTTCCTTGTTTATTCAGACCTGAGGCTCTTTTTCTACTTCTAGCCATTGGAAGATTAATTCCCTTTTAAAGACCTCTTGGGAGAACGTTTCTCCCACTAGAAGTAAGAGTCTTTCCTTTTTGATGGGAATAGATGTTTGCTGAAGTCTCTCTTCTGTTGTTTTTACCAATGTGCTCTCAGGAGGGGAACTCTACAGAAGTGTATAACAAGCAGTATCTCCTTTTTCACAGGGGGATCAGTACTAGGGAGGATCCCTGAGACACTTACCTTACTAGGAAATTTCAGATATATGATTCTAGACTTGTCTAGTCTGTCTGGCAGGGTAATAAGTGAGAAGAAGAGGACAATATGAAATGAAAGGAAAGACAACAGAGAAAAATAAAGAAAATGTCCCCCGCTGTGCATTAGCGCGGCACGCGATTTCGCCAGAGGCTTGTAGGAGGGCCTTTCACCTGCTGGCAGGCATGGAAAGTCTGGAGGGAGAAGCAGAGCTAGGTATTAACAAGAGAATGGAGGGGTTTCAAGAAAAAAGCCGCTACAGGGAGATCCTATCTACCTACCTAGAAGGTTGAGTCTGGGACCTGGGAGTCTAGAAGTGGGGTAGGGGTCAGAGGTGACCCTCCCTCAGTATCCCTTGCTGGCCAGAGGCTTGTAGGAGGGCCTTTCGCCTGCTGGCAGGCACAGAAATTCTAGAAGGTGGAGTCTGGGGCCTGGGAGTCTGGGTAAACATAATAAAATTTTAATGACCTTTATGGGTCAGGGAAAATGAGTTTGGTGACTATTGTCATATCATCACGGGACATCTTAAGATGTGGAGGTTTCGGGCAGAGGTAATGGCATTTGAATTCTCTTTGGAAGGAGGACAAGATTCTCAATGTTTAACTAGGAAACCAAGATGGAGATTCATCACAAGATGGAGGTGCACCTTCTCCACCAGCAGAAGCAAGAAAAAGAGGAACCTGGGTTCAGGGAAGACTCCACTCCTTTTCTTGGAAACTGTGCATAATCTACCCATATTTAGCATCCCATTAAAAAAAATCATGTGACAATGCTAAATGGGGGTTGTTTACATCCTGGAACAACCCTCTTTCTGTTTTCATCTAATCAACTTGCTTTTATTTTTCATCAATGGCTTCCTCTTGAATTATTTCCTGCATGAACCCAAGAACCCACATGGTCCAGGACCCCAAAAGGACTTCTCTTTCATCACCTGTACCAGAGTCATAATCAAGTAACTTCAGTCAGAATCGGGACCATAGGACCTCTGAAACAGCCACTTAAAAAAAAGCTAAAGTTTTACTTACATTATTAAGTTTTTTTTTTCTTTTTAACTAATTATTATTATTTTTTTTTGAGAGGTTTTTGCTATAGGGTGCATGCGACTAATTATTTTTTGATGGAAATTACTTGCTATGAGAACACAGTCCCCAGGTTGAATGACATCATAAACCTGATGTTTTCCCCTTCCTGAATAGAAATGATAGAACTGGATTACCTAAAGCGTCACCATTCAAGAAAGCCCATGCTCCTTAAACCAGTCATGCTCTTTAAACCGGTCATTGAATTAATTATGTGTCTGGAAATTCTTGCCCTAATTTTGCTGTTAAAGAGTCAGGTGGGGGACCAGCAGATGGAGAAATGGTTGTATCTCTGAACTCTCACATAGTTGACTGAGATTCAAGCCCCAGACCCAGTGGTTTAAACCCATGCCAGGAGTGTGTGTGTACATGCCCATGATCCTGAGAGGAGAATGAGGGAGAAGGGATTGCAGCATGGCCATCTCCCCAGGGGGTTATTTTTCACTTTTTGTCTCTCCAGCAAGTGCATGCTCCATATATCAAAAATCTCTCTTAAAAAATATCAGCATATGGCTGAGGGAGAAAAAAAAATCACTATTTTTTTTTTCAATCAACAGATACTGGAAAGAATCACATCTTTAGAAGAGTGAGCAAAAATAGATCATATTGCAATTTAATCTAAGTTGGACTTTGTGAGAAAACTAGCCAAACCAAATAGAGAAGGGATTACAGTGTGGCCATCCCCACTGGGGAGTGATTTCTCGCTTTCTGTCTGTCTCTTTCTGTCTTTCTGGCAAGCACACACGCCCTATAGCAAAAAGCCCTAAAAAAAAAAAAAAAAAAAAAAAAAGGAGATGGAGATGTTTGTGTAAAACTGCGATATGATAGCCTCATAACTTACCATATAGATAAATGCAAATAAATCCACCCTGCAGAAAAAGACAATGGAGAACTGTACCACTAGGTAGACAGTTTCTTTCTAATCTCAGAGTCATGACCTGGAGCATTTTGTGGTGATTTGCTGACATATACAAATGCCTAGGTGCTTGTTCCCAGCTGAGGTCTAACAAGGAGTTGGCGCCTTTTTTTTTTTTTTTTGAACTTTAAACAAGTATCTTTTTTTTTTTTTAACAAGTATCTTTTTCATGATCTACTTAGTACTATGATTTTTTTTTGACATTTCCTTTGCTTTGATTATTCCCCTCTTAAAATTTTTTTCTGTTATTTCCAGAGGGCATATGCACTCTCCAGAGAGAGAGAGAGAGAGACAGAGGAAGAGATGAGTCAGATAGACACATACAAAGCACCATCAGTGGCTTAAAACTCACGCCAGGCACGTGTGCATGCGTGCCCAAGATCCCGAGAGGAGAATGGAGGAGAAGGGATTGTGGTGTGGCCATCCCCCCTGGGGGTGATTTCTCGCTTTCTGTCTCTCTGTCTCTCTCTGTTTGTCTGGTGAGCGCACGCACCCTATAGCAAAAAAACTCTCAAAAAAAAAAAAATGATGATCTCATAGAAGCAGAGAATAAGATGGCGATTCCTAGAAGCTGGGAGGGTTCAAGGGAGGAGGGTGGAGAGATGTGGATTAAGGAATATAAAATTGCACATAAATAAGGAGAACAAGTTCTAGTATTATTAATATATAGTACATGATTACTATAATTAAGAATTACTGTGTAGTTCAGATTGACTGAAACTGAAGACTGAATGTTCCTAAGACAAAGCAAAAAGACAAAATTTTGAGATGACATATATGCTAATTACACTCATATGATTCCATCACATTGAATTATTTTACTGTAAAATAGGGGCCATCAGATGGCTTTGTGTTGAAGGTGCTGAATTCCCATATGGCCAAGCAAGGTTTTCAGACTTAGCAGCCTGAAAAATCATGCGAATTTGTGCGAGTTTGCACAAAATCCCAGAAAGAAAATGAAGGAGAAGGGATTGTGGCATGATTTCTCACTTTTTCTTTCTCTCTCTATCTCACTCAAGTGAATGCATATGTCCTGTGGCCAAAATCTATAAAAAGGGGCCAGCAGGTAGCATGGTCGTTAAGATGCTGAAGTCCCACATGGCTAGCATGATTCGAGTTATAGACCCGAGTGCTTGCTTTCTCACTTTCTCTCTCTCTCTTTCTGGAGAGCATATGAGCCCTATGACAAACTTAATAATAATTAATAAATAAACCTAAAAAGAAAATTGACATAAAAGAGAAATAACAGTGTATCCCATAAATGTATACAATTATTATTTGTCAATCAATAATAATAAATACAATTTAAAAATAAGTCATCTGGTTTTAGTGGATTTTAGTTTCTTAAGTACATTTCTGTATTACTTTTATTATTTTCCAATGAATTATACACTTTATTTTTTTATAAGCTGTTTCTAAGGGAGAGTAAAACAGGACATCAACAGTATCAAGTGAGATTGATTGTCTGAACTGGAAAGTTTTTTTTTTTATTTTGTCTTTTTTTAATTACATTTTTTAATACATTCAATCACATTATTTAGCTTACAAGGTGATCATTTCAATATGTGAACATTTGTCCCCGGTCCAGTTGATCAAAATATAACAACAATACTACCTCCCTGTCTCAACAATGCTGTCTCCGTATCCCTCCTCCAGATGTTTTTCCCCAGGCCCCACTCCTCCACACACACCACATCTGGCATTCACACCCATCTCTTATGTTTGTACATCCTTTAGCCCGTCAGTTTCAGTTATAGAGTGCGGACACTTGGTATATATATTAAGTAGGAACATATGGTGTCTTTCCTTTATAGCCTGACTTGCTTCACTCAGCAGTAAATCTTTCAGATTCTTCCACTTTCTGTCAAAAGCCAGGGTTTTGTTGTTCTTAATGGCTGAATAGTATTCCATAGAGTATATGGGCCACAGTTTTTCAATCCATTCATCCTTACAGGGACATTTGAGTTGGTTCCATGTCTTAGCAATCGTGAAAAGTGTCACAATAAACATCGATGTGCAAACACTTTTCCAATGAAGAATTCTTCTGTCCTTTGGGTAGATGCCAAGGAATGGGATTGCTGGGGGACCAGCAGTTAGCGTAATGGCTATGTCGCTGGACTCCCACATAGTCGACCTCAGTTCGCGTCCTGGACCTGGTGGCTTAAAACTCACGCCGGGCACATGTGCGTGCATACCCAAGATCCTGAGAGGAGAATGGAGGAGAAGGGATTGTGGCGTGGCCATCCCCCCTGGGGGGTGATTTCTCGCTTTCTGTCTCTCTGTCTCTCTCTGTCTGGCGAGCGCATGTGCCCTGTAGCAAAAACCTCTCCAAAAAAAAAAAAAAAAAAAAAAAAAAGGGATTGCTGGATCATGTGGTAGTTCTATTTGTAGAGTTTTGAGGAATCTCTAAATAGTTCTCCACAGTGGTTGGACTAATTTACATTCCCACCAGCAGTGTAAGAGAGTTCCCCTTTCACCACACCCCCGCCAACACTTATCATTTTTTTGTTTTTTTAATCCTAGATGTTCTGACTGGGGTTAGGTGGTATCTCATTGTTGTTTTGATCTGCATTTCCCTTATGAACTGGAAAGTTTTAAGAAAAAAAAAAAACCCAGAGTACTGCCTTGGGAGAAAAATTAGACAATCATTTTTAAGCACAAAGGTGTAGAATTTATTTCATCGTTTACAATTTAGGCTCAAATTCATTTGTAATAGTGTTCTAATTCCACAGAGTGAAGATCCACTATTCTCACTCTCATTTTGTTACTATTCCCTGTTGGTTTTATTCCTCTAGGAGTTCATGGAGGGTATCTATGTGGAGGGCCTACAAGATCGCACTGAAGTGTGAATCTTCGAGTACCTTCAGGTATAAGAACTTGAAATGCAAAAAGGGAAAAAGTTCTATTCTGATGTCATGTCATTGTATTAGGACAGAGCAGAACTTAGTCTGTGTGCATTCCTGGTAGGGTTCTCTATCCTGGTGATTGTCTGCTCTTTTTCCTGTCCAAGTACCTCACAATTCTGTGTCCAATCATCTTCCTTGTTTACCTCCCTGAATGTACGTACTCCTGCTTTTCCAGTCACTCTCCACACTGCAGCTATTTTTTTTTAATTTATTTTTTAAAGGTTTTTAAATTAAATTAAATTTATTTATTTCTTTTTGAGTTTTTTGCCATAGGACGAGTGTGCTCGCTGGAAAGACAGAGAGACAGAAAGCGAGAAATCACCCCCTGGGGGATGGCCATGCCACAATCCCCTCTCCTCCATTCTCCTCTCGGGATCTTGGGTACGCACGCACACACGCTCGGTGTCCACACTGCAGCTATTGTGGAATTCCATCTTCACATCCTGTGTCTCTCACAACATACAGAAACACAAACCTGGTTGAAACTACTTCCTAGTTTCTTCAACCTCCTAATACAGCGTCCACAGTTGCTAAAGTGACCAGTGAGGCTGAATAACTGATTGCTTTACTGCAGCTCAAGCTTCATCACACAACTCTTTTCCTCTCTTTTATCAAGATGTGCTCTATTACAGCCAGGCCCCTGTGTGTGCTGTCCATTACCCTGCCGCAGAGCCTTTAGCCTCCCTTCCTCACACTCTTAGTCTTCTGTTCTGAGCTGATAACATTTTCTCAGGGAAGTCCTCTTCCACCTTGAAGAAACACCTCCTAGTCACACAAATCAAGATCAAAGCATATTTACTGTCAGGAAAGGAAGACACAGTTGATTTTTTTACATACTAATACTCTCCCATTGTAATTTTTCAATCCACTGAACTTCTTTTCCCAGAAATTACTGCATTGAGTAATTCTCCTCCTCTACCAGACTGTAAACTCTGTGGGGACAGTAACAGTTGCTCATTCTTGTTTAATAGACACAGCCATTTGTACACAGCGTGGTATTTCATAATGAATGTTTGGAAAATGAAAAAAATGTGGACCATCAGATGGCATGATGGTTACGTTGCTAGATTCCCACGTAGTTAATGAAAGTATGAGTCCTGGACCCAGCGGCTTCAAACTCATGATGGAAACATTTGTGTGCATATCCAAGATCCCAAGAAGAGAATGGAGAAGAAAAGTTTGCAGCATGGCCATTTCCCCTGGGGGATGATTTCTCACTTTCTGTCTCTGTGGCGAGTATACATACACATGCCCTACAGCAAAAATCTCTCTTAAAAAATAAAAAAGAAAAAATTACCCCATTGAAGTTTGTACACCTGACTCTCCTCTTTTCAGATGTTAACCATCTTCTGTTCCAATTTAGCTTTCTTGCCCCTCATTGTTCCAGTTACCACATGTTCACCTGCCTGCATCATCATCTAGGCTGAAAAATCACAGATCAGGCAGTTGGGCAGCACTGCAAATTCATAATTGCCTCCCTCAGTGCTTTCCAGACATTCTGCTAGTTTTCTTCAGCAGAATTGCTCCCTGGACCTACTGGAATAACTTTCAATATGGATTTGAGGCTTTGGAATTCTACTTAGTTCTGAGGTTCTAACTCAAAAAGAGAGAAAGCAGGAATCACCACCAAATGGAGAGCAAATGAACAGCCAGATTTAAATAACCTCTATCACAGGGTTCTCTGGAAAGAGGTGGAAGTTGTGGCTTAGACTCAGTCCAGTGGGGGCTCTTTATTCCTGGGTGGATGGGTGGCAGTAAAAGCTGCAGCACGGGGCAACCAGATGTAATCACCTGTCCCATCACTGGGGGAGAGTTGAAGAAGGAGAGAAGGGGAGATACCAGATACCTTTCTTTCTTACTTTTTTTCCTTCCTCTGTCCCATGTGGAAGTCTATATCTAATTGACTCTTTTATAGTTTTCAGTTTTCTGTATGACTTTTTCTTTCTTTCTTCCTTTTTTTTTTTTATTTTACATTTTCGTTATAAGACAATAAGGTGTGCACTCATTGGATGGAGAGAGGCAGAAACAGAAAGTGAAAAATCATCCCCTAGGGGAGATGGCCATACTGCAGTCCCTTTTCTATATTCTTCTCTTGGGATTATGGACGTGCACACATACAAGCCCAACTTGATTTTTGTTGCTAGGTCTGGGACTGAAACTGTGGTCAGCCATGTGGGAATCCACTAGCTTCACCACTACACCACCTACTGGTCCTCTGTATGACCTTTTCTATAAGATGGATGCATTTGAATACATGCTATTCTTAATCAAATTCAAGTTTCTAAAGGGCAAAATGCCTTTTCACATAATAAATTTTTTAATGTGTCCTTTATCGGTTGAAAAAATTAAAAATCATGTGTCCATAATTTTGCTGAGTAAAATGTCAATAAAATAGAAATTTAAAAACATACATGTATTTGAAATCAGTATGTAGAAGAGATGTCCCCACATTCACATTCATTCTAGCGCTACTCATGGTGGCCATGGCATGGAAACCTCCTAGCATCCATCAATGGATGAATACATAAAGAAAACGGGAGAGAACAGCCCTCAGCTCTCCAGCAGAACCCCAGTTTCATCACCAGGCTCCCGGCCAGCAAGGAACACTAAGGCAGGCCCAGTCTCTGGCCTCAGCCCCTGCTCCAGCTCTCCCAACCACAGAGCACCGCCGCCCCCCCCCCCCCCATCAGAATGGTAGGCAGCTTTTTTATTCTCTATTTTTATTTTTTTTTCTTTTCTTTTTCATTAATTTCCTACTCCGCCTTACCCTACAGGACAGTCCTCAGCTCTCCAGCAGATCCCCAGTTCAATCTCCAGCCCCCTGGCACTAGTGCAGCATGTGACTTTTTTTTATTCTCCTTCATATTCATTTTTCCCCTTTTATATTGTCATCTTCTCCTCTTCCTCCACCATCCCAAAGGGACTAGACAGGTCTAGAATGACACTTCGCAAACACTGGCATTGTGAGGCTTCTGGGGATCCCTCATTTTACTGAAACACCTGAGAAAAAGGAGATATCGCTCTTCAGACACCTGAATAGAAGACTCTTCCTTTGGAGGGACCAGCAGTTAGCATAACGGCTATTTCGCCGAACTCCCATGTAGCCAACCACGGTTCAAGTCCCGGACCCAGTGGCTTAAACTCACACCGGGTGCATGTGCGTGCATTCCCAAGATCCTGGAAGGAGAATGGAGGAGAAGGGATTGTGGTGTGGCCATCCCCCCTGGGGGGTGATTTCTTGCTTTCTATCTCTCTGTCTCTCTTTGTCTTTCTGGTGAGTGCATGCGCCCTATAGCAAAAACCTCTCCAAAATAAAAGAAGACACTTTCTTTGGAGACCACATTACTAAACACTGCAGAAGAGAGACTTTGGCACACATCAGTAGACAGCAAAAGGGAAACACACTTGTTCCCAGTCAAAAAATAATTCTCCAAAAAGGTATCCAAAAGTGAATACATCTTCCAATATCTAGAAGTAGAAAAAGAGCCTCAGGTCTGAATAAACCAGGAAATATGTCTCCATCAAAAGAACACAATAACTCCTTTTCATTTCTTGAAAAAGCAGAGAAGTTACCAAAATGTTAGAAAAAGTAGAACATTCATGGTGACAAAACTCTATGAGTTGGAACAGAAAAGAGACAATGAACTACAGGAGAGTAGGAAGTCCTTCCATGATATGAAAGAAGAAATGGACACTATAAGAAAAAATTAGATGGAACTACTAGAGATGAAGTCTGTAATATAGAAAATTAAAAATTCTCTGAAAGTATTAAAAGTTAATTAGACCATGCTAAAGATCAAATCTCTGGGACCAGCAGTTAGCGTAATGGCTATGTCGCTGGACTCCCACGTAGTCGACTGCGGTTCAAGTCCCGGACCCGGTGGCCTAAACCCACGCTGGGCGCGTGTGCGTGTGTGCCCAAGATCCTGAGAGGAGAATGGAGGAGAAGGAATTGCAGCGTGGTCATCCCCCCGGGGGGGTGATTTCTCACTTTCTATCTCGCTGTCTCTCTCTGTCTGTCTGGTGAGCGCACACGCCCTATAGCAAAAACCTCTCCAAAAAAAAAAAAAAAAAAGATCAAATCTCTGACACAAAAAATAAAACCTCTGACCTACAAAGAAAAACACCAAAAATGTAGAGAAAATAACAGAAAAAAAGACACAAGAATAATATACAAAAAATACTAGATAACATTAGATATCCAAAATCTGAATAATTGGTATTCCAGAAGAAGAAGAAACTAATAAGGGCATGGAAAATCCATTCCATGAAATCCTGGAGGAAAACTTCTCAAGTCTAGAGAAGCACTCACACTTCCAGATTCAAGAAATACAAGGGAACTAAGGGACCAGCAGTTAGCGTAATGGCTATGTCGCTGGACTCCCACGTAGTCGACCACAGTTCGCGACCCGGACCCGGTGGCTTAAAACTCACGCCGGACGCGTGTGCGTGCGTGCCCAAGATCCTGAGAGGAGAATGGAGGAGAAGGGATTGTGGCATGACCATCCCCCCTGGGGGGTGATTTCTCGCTTTCTGTCTCTAATGTCTCTCTGGCGAGCACACGCGCCCTATAGCAAAAAAATCTCTCCAAAAAAAGAAATACGGAAATAAAAGACAACCAAGACAATGGTCAACTTAAAGGTAGGGACAACTCTGGAAATATCGATAATAACATTGGTGTTAATGGATTAAATTCTCCACTCAAGAGACAGACTGACTCCGTGTCTTGCCATGTCTTTATCTCAAGGATAAAGACAAACATAGACTAAAAGAGAAGGGCTGGAAAAAGGTAGTCCATGCAAACAGGAACCAAAAAAGAACTGGAGTCGCAATATTAATTTCTGACAAAACAGGCTTTAAAGCAAAACTGTTCAAAGAGACAAAGAAGGGCACTATATTGTAGTAAAAGGGTTAATCAAGAAGATATAACATTTATAAATATCTATGCACCTAAAACAAGAGCACCCAAATATGTGAAGGAAAGACTGTTAGATCTAAAAGGAGAAACGTACTGCAACACATTAATTGTTGGAGATCTCAACACCACACTATCTCCTCTGGGCATATCATCAAGATAAAAAATAAGTAAGTAGATAAAGGATCTAAATGGACTTAACAGACATCTATAGAACTTTCCACCCCAAAACCACAAGATACAATCAAGATACAATTTTTTCTCACTCTCACATGGAACTTTTTCGAAGATTGACCACATGAAAGGGCATAAGGCAAGCCTCTACAGATTAAAAGACATAGAAACTATATCCAGAATCTTCTCCAACCATGATAGAATTAAACATGATTTTAACTTCAAGAGAAATCCTCAAAAATACACAAATACATGGAAACTAAATAATCTACTCCTGAATGACTTCACAACTACTGAAGAAATAAAGACCAAAATAAAAAGATTCATGGAAGCCAATGACAATGAGGACATGAGTTTCCATAATCTTTGAGACACTGCAAAAGCAGTCATAAGAGGGAAGTTCATAGCAATTAGTGCACATAAGAAGAAGACAGAATGAAGGCAAATGGATTGCCTAATCATGCTCAGAGAACTGGAAAAGCAACAGAAAAAAAGAAAAAAAAGAATCCAAAAAAACACCATGAGAAAGGAAATAATAAAGATATAAGCAGAAATAAATAAAATAGAAAATAAATGAACTATACAGAAAATAAATGAAAGTAAATTTGGTTCTTTGAAAAGACAAACAAAATTGATAACCACTAGCAAGACTTAGTAAGAAGAGGAGAGAAAGGAACTAGGTAAATAAATTTTGCAATGAAGCTGGCAATATAAAAACAAACATAATAGAAAACATCATAAGAGGATCTTATAAATGACTAATACCAAGAAACAAGACAATCTGGATGAGATGGATAAATTCCTGGACACATACAGTCTACCGAGATTGAGCCAGAAGGATCCAGAAAGTCTGAATAGTCCCATAACAAGCCAGGAGACTGGATCAGTAAGAAATAACCTCCCAACAAAGAAAAGCCCTGGCCCTGATGGCTTCACCTCTGAATTCTACTAAACTTTTAAGGAAGAGTTAACCCCCATTCTGCTCAAGTTATTTCTAAAGATCCAAAAGGGTGAATTTCTCCCTAATTCATTCTATGAAGCCTCCATCATCCTTATCCTTAAAACAGATAAGGACAGAACAAGGAAGAAAAACTATAGAACAATGTCTCTGTTGAATATAGACACAAAGATTCTCAATAAGATACTAGCAAATCATATCCATCAACTTATAAAAATGATTGTACATCCTGACCAGGTAGACTTTATTCCAGGGATGCAAGATTGGGTTGACATATGCAAAACCATAAATGTAATATACCATATTAAGGAAAGAAACAGAAAAATCATGTGATCATATCAATTGATGTAGAAACAGCATTTGATAAGATTCAATATTGCTTCATGATCAAAATTCACAGCAAAATTGGCATAGAAGGGTCATTTCTCAACACAGTAAAAGTTATCTATGCAAAACTCATAGCAAACATCATCCTGAATAGAGATAAGTTGAAAGCTTTTCCACTAAAAAGTGGTACAAAACAAGGATGCCCACTTTCTCCACTCCTTTTAAATATAGTACTAGAAGCCCTTGCCAATGCAATCATAAAAGAGAATAAAATAAAAGGCATTCACATAGGAAAATAAGAGGTGAAACTCTCTCTATTTGCAGATGACATGATTGTATATATAGAAGATCCAATGGTATCCATGAAAAACTTCCTGGAAGTAACACGTGAATTACAGTCAAGTTGCAGGATACAAAATCAACAAACAGACATTTATAGCATTTCTATATACAAACAGCTGGCAGACTGATATAGAACTTAAAAAAGAAATTGCATTGACGATAGTGACAAAAAGTATAAGATACCTAGGAACACATCTAACCAAAGAAGTTAAAGACCTCCACAAGAAAAACTATGAGAAGCTAAAAAAAAATTGAAAATGACACAAAAAGGTGGGAGGATATTCCATGTTCCTGGATTGGAAAAATGAACATGATCAAAATGGCAATTTTACCCAAATTAACCTGCATATTTAATGCAATCCCAATAAAAGTACCAGAGACATTGTGCACAGATCTAGAAAAGACAATCATAAAATTTGTCTGGAATCATGAAAGATCTCGTATTGCCAAAGCAATTCTGCACAAGAAGAGTGGAATGGGCAGTACCTAACCCCCTGACCCCCAAAATATACTACAAACTGTGGTAATCAAAATAGTATGGTATTGGCACAGAAACAGACAGGTAGACCAATGGAATAGAATAGAGTCCCCAGAAATAAACTCCCAAACATACAGCCAACTGATCTTTGACAAATGATACCAGTCAATCCAGTGGGAAAAGGAAAACCTGTTTATCAAATGGTGCTGCAAAAACTGGGTATTCACCTGCAGAAAGATGCATGTGAACCCCTACATCTCACCACTAACAAAAATCAACTCTAAGTGGGTCAAAGATCTAAACCTAGGTCCTCAAACTATAAAACTGCTGCTGGAAAACACTGGGGAAACTCTGATAGACACTGGGGTAAGCAAAGACTTCTTAGATAAGATCCCCAAAGCACAGTCAATAATCCCCAAAATAGACAGATGAGCTTACATAAGATTAAGAAGTTTCTATCAGGCAAAAGAAACAGTAATTAGTGTGAATCAACAGCCCTCAGAATGGGAAAATATTTTTGTAAACTATGCATAAGATAAGGAACTGATAACCAGAATACCCAAGGAACTCAAGCAGCTGTCCCCCAAAAATATGATCAATTCTATTAGAAGATGGGAAAATGAGTTGAAAAAAGCACTCTCTAAGGAAGACATATGAATAGCCAAAAGGCATATGAAAAAATGCTCAACATCTCTCATTGTAAGGGAGCTGCAGGTCAAAAGCACAATGAGATACCACCTAACCCCAATCAGAATGGCTACGATTAATGAAACAAAAAACATGATAAGTGTTGGTGGGGGTCTGGTGAAAGGGGAACTCTTTTACACTGCTGGTGGGAATATAAATTGGTCCAGGCACTGTGGAGAACAATTTGGAGATTCCTCAAAAATCTACAAATAGAACTACCATATGATCCAGCAATCCCACTCCTTGGTATCTACCCAAAGGACAGAAGAATTCTTAACCACAAAAGTGCTTGCACATTGATGTTTATTGTGGCATTATTCACAATTGCCAAGAATGGAACCAACCCAAATGCCCACGAGCAGATGAATGATTTACAAAGCTGTGGCCTATATACTCTATGAAATACTACTCAGCCATAAAAGACAACAAGATCCTGGCTTTTGACAGAGAGTGGATGCATATAGATGATTTATCGCTGAGTGAAGCAATCCAGGCTATGAAGGAGAGACATTGTATGTTCCCACTTAATATATGCCAATGGTCCACACTCTATGACCAAAACTGAATGACTGAAGGATATAGAAACATATAAAATGGTTATAAATACCAGATGCAGTGTTGAGAGATAGTGGATGAAGGAGTAGAGTCTGAGGAAGAACGTTAAGGAGAAAAATAGAGAGGCAAGGCATTTATGGGACAAAGAAATGGATTATTATCTGTTGAAGATAACTTTATAGTATTGTAAACTTGACTGGTGAGAATTGTGCACATGTTGGAATATTCACTTTGCAAGCTAAATAACATGATTGAATGTATAAAGGAAATTGAAATAAAAAAATAATAAAAATTATGGAAAAGCAAAAAAGAAAGTGAGATATATATGTATTATATTATCAGTCTTAAAATAACTCAGAAATTCTGCTATTTGCAACAATCTGAATGATGTAGAAGACCTTACAGCATGTGAAATAAGTCAGACACAGATCATTACAGCTTGGTCTCACTCGTAAGAGGAATCTAAAGTGTTTTTCCAATAGAAGCAGAGAATAGAATGATGTTCACAGGGATTTGAGGATGGGGTTTGAGACGGTGATCAAAGAATACAGAGTTTCAGTGACACAGAGGGATATTATAGGGCTCTAGTGTGCAACGTGGGAGCTATTCTTGATAACTATATATTGTACACTTGAAATTATTAAGAAAATCAATTTTAAGTGTACAAGAAAACAAGTGTGAGGTAATACAAATTATGTAGCTTGATTAAGCCACTCCACCATGGAAAAAATAGTTCATAAAACCATTTTTAATACTAGCTTAAAACCACATCAAAGGGGCCAGCAGGTGGTGTAGTGGTTAAGGTGTTGGTCTCCCACATGGCTGACAATGGTTTGAGTTCTGGACTGGCAACTTGAAATTCATGAGTGTGCATGTGTGTCCAAACTCCCAAGAGGAGAATGGAGATTGCAGTATAGCCATTTCTCTTGTTGGGAGCGGGGGGACGGGGTTTCACAATGACTCTCTCTCTCTCTCTCTCTCTCTCGTATGTGTATCCTACAGCAAAACAAAACAAAACAAACATCAAGTAAGCAGGTTTCTGTTTTAGTAAACACAAATATTTTATATGTACAAGACCCTGGTCACAGGTGTGGCGTGTGACTCAGACAAGGAAACAGATCTGAAATCTTAGCTGAGGGTCACAGAAACAACAGCAACTGAGGCTGCTTCACCTGGTGGCAGAGCCCTGAGGCTGCACTATTCCTTCTTCATCTAAGATCTTCCCTAGTCCCCCCTTCTCCCTGGTTTCTCTCAAGCTTCTCTAAGTTGCACCTTTCCAGGACTAGTTTTCATCAGTTTCCTAAATTCTTTGACTTTCTATGGTTGTAGTAAGATAATCCTGCTGGCAATATGTAGTAAGATAATGTTTAACTTAGTCATAAAAAACAATGTACACATATAAAAAACAATAAAAAGAGAAACATCTCACAAAATTTGCCCACTATCTGTGTCAAAGGAATTTTTTTCATAATTACTACTCCATGAACAAATATTTTACAAAGATAACTGTTTTAATCAAGTTTTCTCTCTTTCTCCCTCTCTTTCATTTATATCTAAGGTACAATTATACAAACAGATAAATTGTTCCCTTGCCCAATAAGGTCTTCTATTGGGGGATTAATACCCAAAGGAGGACCAAAAGTTATTTAAAATCTTCTACGTTTGGAGACGATTGCAGATCCTGCAGTCACACAGGAAGTAACTGTAAGGAAGCTGAGGACATCAGAGTTGTGACATTTTATTGGAAAATGACTGTAAAGGAGACTGCAGACGGCAGGCTAAAGGGGTTTAGGAGGCTCCTTCCTTCTCCTGGGGAAGGATGGGAAACTCCAGTCAATAGCACTGGCCTGTCATGTTCCCTGTTGCCATGTAAGTGCTCAAATTTTGTCCCTCGCTTTTTATCTTGGTCTTCATTCTTCTCATTAACACCAGCAAAGGAAGAGATGGATGGGTGAGTAAGAAACACAGACAGATGAGAGGTGATTAATAGAGGCTTAGGCAGTAGAGTACATTCATTCATTAATAATTTGAAAATCTGTCTGTCTTGGAATAGTTTGAATAAGTAGAAAATCGTATCAGAATTTTTCAAACTAAGAAATCCATAAAGAAGTTTTTATTCTCTCTAACCTTGTGCCTTCTGCTCCACAAATTGAGGGTATGGTTAAAAAAGACCTGGTTGGGTAATTCCAGATTTTGGAGAAGGAGATGGAGGCTGCCTGTTACAAACATGGACTGAGACTGATGATTCCAGAGAAAGGGACTTTGCATGCAGTGTACGGTTCATTAAGAGATTCCTTAGCCCCCCCTTTGGGCTGGTTTCTCACAGGTTGACCCTCACACCTGAGAAAGCAGTGTGGGAAGATGTATCTTTGTCTTTGCAGCAGACACGATCCTAAGCGACTACAGGGCTGTGTGACCAAACAATCTCACATAAATGTAAGAAATCTGGGTGAGCTTTTGTTTAGTGTAAAAACGTAGAGTCTTTGTATTGTCCCTTAGAATCACAGGTGTATTCAGATTTAATACAATTTCATGCTGTATATGAAGAGTGGGAGCTGGGCGGCCAGTCCTGAGGCTGCTTGGTGAGGCTGTGCTGAGGGGCGTCCACAGCCAGGCTGCCCTGCAGAGATGCTCAGGGGGAGATGCGAGCCGAGCACTGTGGCTCTGTCAGGGAGCTCCGCTCCGTCAGTGCCTAGGTCTTGGGCTGCTTCTCTGTTTTATTGAAATAAACAGAACTAATTTATAGATATATTCAACTTATTCTCATATTTCTTTCTCTAGACACCCACAACTGATTATCCCATAAAAATGGGAAATCACGGGAACCAGCAGTTAGCGTAATGGCTATGTCGCTGGACTCCCACGTAGTCGACCGTGGTTCGCGTCTCAGACCCAGTGGCTTAAACTCATGCCGGGCGCGTGTGCGTGCATGCCCAAGATCCCAAGAGGAGAATGGAGGAGAAGGGATTGCAGCGTGGCCACCCCCCCTGGGGGGTGATTGCTCGCTTTCTGTCTCTGTTTCTCTCTGTCTGTCTGGCGAGCGCATGCACCCTATAGCAAAAATCTCTCCAAAAAGAAAAAAAGAAAAAAAAATTGGGAAATCACACAACGGTGACTGAATTCATCCTGTGGGGGATCCCTGAGTCAGAGGGCCTGGAGACGACCCTTTTATTCCTGTTCTCGTCGATATATTCATGCACCCTGTTGGGAAATGTGCTCATCCTCACCACGATCCTCTCCTCCTCACGGCTTCACACTCCCATGTATTTTTTCTTGGGAAACCTCTCCATCTTGGACCTGGCTTTCTCTTCCACAACTGCTCCCAAGATGCTGTCATACTTTTCAGGGCAGAGCTGAAGGATCTCTTTCAGGGCTGTGCTGCCCAGCTCTTCTTCCACCATTTCCTGGGCTGCACTGAAGGCTTACTGTACACAGTGATGGCCTTGGACCGCTGTGTAGCCATTTGTCATCCCCTGAGGTACACGGTCATCATGAATCCTAGGGTCTGTTCTGTCTTGGCCACAGGCTCCTGGCTGGGTGGCTCTGCCAAGGCCCTTACCCTAAGCTCCCTCACCTTCCAGTTACCCTACTGTGGGTCCAACGAGGTGGCCTATTTCTTCTGTGACGTGCCTGCAGTGTTACCTCTAGCCTGTGAGGATACATCTGTAGCCCAGAGGGTGGTTTTACAAATGTTGGTCTTTTGGCTTTTACATGCTTATTCCTCATTTTTGATTCCTATATTTGCATCGGGGTCTCCATATCAAAGATCCGCTCAGCAGAAGGCAGACATTGGGCTTTCTCAACCTGCAGTGCCCACCTCGCTGCAATTCTTTGTTTTTATGGGCCAGTGATCATCATCTTTCTTCAGCCCAATCCCAGCCCATTATTTAGTGCTGCAATTCAGATCTTCAATAATCTTGTAACTCCCTTGTTGAACCCACTCATCTATAGCCTGAGGAATAAGGATGTAAAATTAGCCTTATGAAATGTATTTGGTAAGACAGGCTTTGCTGTGGAAAATATGTGAAAAAACTTAATGTTCTGCTAGACAAAGTTTAATCTTCATTTCTTTTTCAATGAGAAGGAGACTGGTAGAATGGTAAGATCCAAATCCAGTCCTGCTATGTAGTCCCCGGGTCACATTGCAGCACCCTGCCCCTGTGACAGAGCCACTGGCTTCATTCTGCATTTATTGCATCACATTCTCATCAGAGGCATTTTGGAAAGAATTATCCTCTGCATCAACCTACTACTTAGCCTTATTATTTTAAAACATGTCTTGCTATATCGTGGTATCAGTTAATAGTGCATTTACATATATCTAAATGCAAAGGGGAACAATAGGGGAAAATTTGAGCGACCTTAAGCTAAATAGAGACTGAGAATTCCATATACTTTCTTCTTGTGAAGTATAAACACCAAAGTTTGGCCAATCCACACAAAATTCCAAACTAATTTACATATTGTTTTTGAGAAGATTATTCTACCACATGGACTGGGGTAAGATGTTTAGTGTTTAAGTTCACTGGGATTTGGATACTTTTGTGGTATTATGAGACTCCTTGGAGGTCATGAATCTGAATTATTCTTCACTAGCTACCAAAATCATTGGCTTAGGTTTCATAAGATTTGGAGATATGTGTGTGTGTGTGTATATATATATATACATATATATATATATATATATATATATATATATACATATATATATAAATATAATGTTTAAGTATGTTGTTCTAAGGTATTTATGAAATAAAGAGAACACTGATTTATCTCTATATCAGTCAGGAAGTCCATGTTAGAATTTTTGTGTAAATGCAAGGAACAATAAAATATTCTCCATCTCATGAGAAAGATTATGTTTCTTTTTTTTAATATACAATTTACATAATTTAGTTTGCTTTTGTTACTCTTCAGGAAAAGTACATTTTATTTGTAGAAGATACGGCAAATAACAAGCATATTCTCTTTTTCTGATTTAGTTTTTTGTTTATTTTTATATTTTACCTACTGGTGCTTTAAGGCTTCTCTTGTAAGCCAAGTATTTCTTAGAAAGAAGCAGAGGATAACTAATGGAATGCAAGAGAGAGAGGAATGGGGGAGGGCGGTGGGAAGGAAAGGAAAGGGAAGAATTCAAGAGAGCTGGGTAGCTGTGTTTTAGAACTCACTTTAGAATGGCGCTCTCTTACCTCAATCCTGTCTATCAACACACTTGACTGAAAATCAATTAAGTGGAAACTGTAAGCCACCAGTGCATTGTGCTGTGCCAGATATAGTCTCTTCTGAGATAGATACTGTCACTCTAACCCACAGTTAGGTAGTCATTCTGGTTAGAAATCAGTGAACACCACACTGGGGAAAAAAAAAAAAAGAGTAATGCAGAGAGAGAGAGAGAGAGAGAGAGAGAGCGAGAGCGCAAGAAATCACTCCCCCATGGAATGTCATGCTGTAATCCTTTCTCCATTCTCCTCTCAAGATTTGAGCACGCACACATGCAAACCCAGTGTGGGTCTCACCGTGCTGGGTCTGGACTCAAACCATGGCTGACCACGTGGGAATCCAACACCTTAACTGCTACACCACTGATTGGTCCCTCATTTTCATCTTAAATAAATATACTTTCTTTATTTCCCTTTCCTCTTCAGCAGGCAAATATTAAAGTAGCCCTAAGAGTGTTTTGGAGTCTCCACTCTTCTATTTTTTATTTTTTTAGAGAGGTTTTTTCTATAGGGAATGTGCTCTCACCAGAGAGACAGAGAGAGACAGAGATACAGGCAGTGAGAAATCACACTCTCCCCCCTGAAGGGATAGCCATGCCACAATCCCTTATCTTTCATTCTCCTCTTGGGATTTTGGGCATACATGTATACATGCTCGGCATGAGTTTCAAGCCTCTGGGTCTGGTACTCAAACCATGGTTTTCCATGTGAGACTTCATTGTCTTAACCATTGCACCACCTGCTGGCCCTGCTCCTCTGTTCTTTAAACACACACACACACACACACACACACACACACACACACACATTTTTCTTATAATCATTCTACCACTTGTCACTACAACTCAACACATGGCAATACTAAAATGTAATGAGAACATATAAGGTTACAATTTATCATAATAGATTTTCTCTATGGTCCATTAAAATGTAATTCCATCTGTAATTCCAGTCTCTAGTCTCTCCTCCAGCTCCTTTGCTCTTCTTCAAATGGCCAGGTTTGTGGGTTCAGAGCCTGGATTCAGAAATTTCCTTAGTGAATGGCAGAATCAAATGTTTCTTCTGATTTGCTCATGATACAAACAGGGTGTTCAATAAATCACTGTAAAACAAGCACTGACTGAGATCATGATTACATACTGACAGTGCTATTTTTCCCACTTACTCTGTTGTGCTGCCCATTTTCCCCTCAGGGTGGGGGAGGGTTCTGTCTTGCCTTGTGTGTCACATCTAGCTGTGGGTGGGCTGGGCCTAGACCTGAGCATCCAGAACTCCTACTGTGCTGGGGATTTCCTCCCGCACCATGCTGCGCTACCCCCACTTACTCCTCATCATACAGGCAGTGCAGCAGGAAGCCCTCCCACCCAGGGCTGTTGATGAGAAGATAGCCTAATTACTCATTGTGTTTTCCCAGCATGTCAGATTTTTTTCCTTGGCCTCCAAGGAGACTGGAGTTAGTAATTAGTCCTCAACATTCTTGTAATCCAAGGAGAAAGATGGCATACTACATACTGGGGATCTCACAGATATACCAGCTCCTATTTTCCATAGCATTTTATCATTTGCAGTATTTATTTTAGTATTTACTTAGTATTTTATTTATTTATTTGCAGTTCCTATCTATTGAAATTATTAAAACAAGAGAAGAAAGTAAGACCCTCAAATAACATGAATTACTTCCTTATAACAGCACATAGTGAACTGCAGTTTGAATCCAGGACCCGGTGGCTTCAAACTCACACCAGGCACATGCGCATTTGTGTACAAAATCCTGAGAGGAGAATGGAGGAGAAGGGATTGTTGTGTGGCCATCCTCTCCACCAGGAGTGATTTCTCACTTTCTGTCTCTCCATCCCTCTTGTGAGCACAAGCACCCTATAGCGAAAATCTCTCTCTCAAAATAAATAAAGAGAGAGAGAGAGAGAGAGAGAGAGAGAGAGAGAGAGAGAGAGAGGCTGATTATCTGAACTTCAAAAATTTCAGGATAAAAAAAAAACAGAGTACTTTGTTAAAAGGAAAGAGTCATTTCTAAATGCAATAAGATAGTATTAACGATGTTGTTTACAAATTTGCCTGAACTCATCTGTGATAAAATATTCTAATCCCTCAGAGGAGGCTCTGTTATTCTCACTTAGTTCCTCTCATCTGTTGATTTGAAACCTCAGGGTGCTCCCAGAGGACACCTGTGTGGGGTCCTTACCTGACACGTAGATCAAACTGTGATTATCACTGATTCTCATTCAGGCATAGACATTTAAAAAGCAAAAGTGAAGGTCTGCTGTGCTGCCATGAGACCAGGCTGACATAGGGCATTCCCCCACAGGCACGCCCTGAAGTACTCTCTGAGCCAGTGACCGTCACCCGTCACTTCTCCTTTCTTACTGACCATCTCTAAATTGTGCTGTCCAGGGATCTTTCTGACTCGTTTCTCTGCTCTTTCTTACCTGTCTCCCCACCTTACTCTCCTCTCCTCACTGTAGGTGGAATCACCTCTTCATGTTCTCTTTTTCCTGTAACACACCGAAACACGATGCTGCTTTAAGTGACTGTATAATTTCTTTTTTTTTTCTGTTTTTGGAGAGGTTTTTTTTTTTTTTTTTTTTTTTTTTTTTTTTTTTTTTTTTTTTTTTAGCTATGAGGCGCATGCACTCGCCAGAAAGACAGAGACAGAGAGACAGAAAGCAAGAAATCACTCCTGGGGGGATGGCCACAACGCAACCCCTTCTCCTCCATTCTCCTCTCAGGATCTTGGGTATGCATGCATACGTGCCCGGCGTGAGTTTAAGCCACTGGGTCTGGGGCTTAAACCGCAGTTGACTACATGAGAACTCAGCGACATAGCCATTACACTAACTGCTGGTCCCAATGACTGTATAATTTCTTAAACTTCCTGATACAGAGACCGTACTCCTTTTAAAAATTTTTATTATTTTTTAATGTGTTGGTCATAGGGCACATGCACTCATCAGAGAGAGAGTTGGTGAGAGGGAAAGTTAGAGATTGCCCCTGTGGGGATGGCTATCAGCTTCTGCCCAGGACTTAGCTCCATCTAATAGGAAGTAGAAAGAAAGAGACAGAGACAGAGTAGCAATGGACACGGAAGGCCTGAGTCTAAGCAGCCCAAGCAAATTGCGCCACCCAGACAAACTGGGACCTTTATTTATAGGGCAAAGTAACGTTACACACATGTGTTTCATGACAGTCCATAGATAAATTGATACGTTACAGACATAAGGAGCAGGTAACAAATCTATAAGAGCTTAGACATACTGGGCTAAGTTTATCTCTTGGCTACCTCCATATTAAAGAGAAATCCCAATAAACTTCTTATCTAGCGGAGAGAAGCCTAGCTGCAGGTGTGGGGAGGATACTTTCTTGCAAACATCAAAGGGGCATTACTAAGGCTAAAGAGTCCTACAGAGGCAGAGCGGGGTTGGACTTTTCTAATCGGGGTCAGGATGTTTACTGAATTCCATCAGATGAACCTGTTGGAAGGCCCCTAGAAAATGCCACCCTTTGCTCTGCTTGCAGTAAGGGTCAAGGAAAGGACAAGCTGCAAAGTCCTGTCATAGCCAAAAGGGACAGGTGACGTTTTCTCAGAGCATGTCCCCACATCCTCAGGGCCTTTCTCCGAACATGCCATGCTGCAGTCTCCTCCTCCATTTTCCTACTAGGATTTTGGGCACGCATGCCGGTGTGAGTTTCAAGCTGCCGAGTATAGGATTTGAACTGGGGTCCCCTCAAGTGAGAGTCCAGTTCCTTAATCACCATGCCATCTACTGGCCCCTGATTTGTTTTTAACATTAAATCGTACATCTCTGTAGCACACAGAATGATTTCAAGGTACACACTCAGTACACAGCATCAGATCAAGGGTATCACCTACATGATTTTCAAGAGAACTTTACATTCTTGTGTCTGTCAAGGGCTTCTTCCCTGAGCCCCTCCCAGCCACCGCTCCTATCCACTCCCCTCCTGTAGGTCCTGTCTCTGCACTTGCCCTCCCTAATAGATATGGTGACTTCTCACCAACTGAGACCATGATCTTTAATGTGACCCTTGGAGACCTAAATTTGCTTTACCTCATCTCAAGCTTTATCTCACAATTCTTTCCCTTTATTTCCTTGAACTCTTTGATTATAGTATGCTCCTTTCTAAAACAATCTTTGTGCATATTTTTAATTACCCTTGTCTGGAATGATTTTTGCTCTCCCCTTGCCTAAACTCTTACTTTATTTTGTGCTTCTTTTCAACTATGTTCTAAGTCTTTTCAAAACAAGACCCTAGAAATCTCCAGTCTCAAGTATGGCCTGAGCCTGGTCCACTCCTGCAGGAGTCTTGGGGAGCCTTATACAGGTTTGGGTTATTCATTCACCAGCATTACAACCCAGGATGGATGTGAGGAAGCTGGGCCCTCTCCTCCTGATGTGGGCATATTTCAGGCAAGCAGCGGCCGACATGAAAATTGCTGGAGTTTTTCCTTGTAACTGGGCTGTGATGCAGGGTGCCTGTTATGAACATCAACTACAGTGTATTTTGGACTCTTCCTTTCCAGTTTCTGAAGTCGGAACAGAGGATAATCTTCTCTGAAGATACTTGGTAACAATTCAGAAAAAAACAAAAGCACACACTTCTAACGCAGTGTGCTTTCAGACGTTCTGGGTCTACTTCAGCTGCGGGTGAGTGGACTGACCATTCTAAACAAATGGCACCGAACCTCCCTAGACGTCCGCAGTCATGTGCTGTCTGTCAGGGGATGGTCTGACCTTGACCTGGGCTTGCCCACATTTCAAGATGAGTTCTCGGACAGATTTCAGATTTGGAAATCCCCAGGTCACTCTTGCAGCACTTTTAGGCTTTGAGCAGTGACTGGGACAAAAACGCCACTGTCAATTTTCTTTAAGCACAGTCTTGCAATGGTCTCCTGCCCCACTGAACTCCCATAACATTTTCCTCAGGGAAGCCCTCCCCCACCTTGAAGGAATGTCATGTAGCCATACAAATTTGTAAATCCATGTTTGCCATCATGCAAGAGCTACATGAGTGAACTAGTCTGAGTACTAACTCTTTCCCATTATAATTTACCAATCCCTTTAATATTTCCACAGCAATTACTACATGAAGTAATTAGAGATTACACATATGACAGTTTGATTACCACTTCTCTTCCTCTACTAAACTATAAGCTCTTTGGGTACAGGCATCGTGGTTAATTCCTGCCACTAGAACACAGGTGACTATGGTAGCTGCTAATGAATTTTTTGTAGTATGAATAAATGATCTCATGAAAACCTCCAATTTGATCACATGTTTTCTCCTGTCAGCCATTTTTGTCCTTACTTAGCATCTTATCTGGTCCAGATTCTTTGACTATTATTACAATTAGTTCCAAAGCGCTGAGATCCTCGTCTCCTATCATGTCTTCCAACCCAGGCTTCATGTCTTCCTGCCTGCTCCAATCCTCCACACACTTGTTAAATCTTTTTAGAGAAAAATCACAAACAGGGCAGTTGATATTGCCTATCTCCAGTGTTTGCCAGCAACTACATCACCTTTCTCCAGTGGGATTGCTCCTTGTCCCTCCTGGACTGGGATTTGATGGAAGTTGGGGCCATGGACTTCTACTCAGTTCCCAGGTTCTAACTCACAAAGAATGCAAGCAGGAATCACCAGCAAATGGTGGACAAATAAACCAGCAAGATTCAAATGTCCTCCATCCCAGGGCTCTTGGTAAGGAGTGGACATTGTGACTTAGACTGAGTAGAGGTAGGGGCTCTTCTGTCTTGGCTGGATTGGACACAGCAGAGCCTATAGCACAGGGTGACCTGGTGGACCCGCCTGTCCCATCGCAGGAGGAAAGTTGAACAAGGAGCGCTTCTTACTCCTTCCCCTGCCTCTGCCCCATGTGGAAACAAGATCAAGTAGATCTCACTACCATTCAGTTTCACTGTCAGGCATGGTGCCGTGTGTTGTCCAAGCCTTTATGAATAAATGTTTGTTTTCATCAAATTAAAATTTTCTAAAGGGGGGACCAGCAGTTAGCATAATGGCTATGTCGCTGGACTCCCACATAGTCGACCGTGGTTTGAGTCCCGAACCCGGTGACCTAAAACTCACGCCGGGCGCCTGTGCGTACGTGCCCAGGATCCCAAGAGGAGAATGGAGGAGAAGGAATTGCGGCGTGGCCATCCCCTCTGGGGGGTGATTTCTCGCTTTCTGTCTCTCTGTCTCTCTCTGTCTGTCTGGCGAGCGCATGTGCCCTATAGCAAAAACCTCTCCAAAAAAATTTTTTTTTCTAAAGGACAAAATGTTATTTTATTCTTTTTTATGCCTCATAACTTCCCCATTAGTTATAGGCTCATTCACAATAGACGAGTGTAGAAATAATGTACCTGTCCATCTGTGGAGGTATGGATTAAAGAAAATGTGATATATACATATTAATGTGCATAATACTTTCCAGCCTTTCAGAACTAGGAAATTCTCTTATTTACAACATAGAAGAACCTAGAGGACATTACGGTATGTGACACAAGCCGTATACACATGTTCTTACTTATAGCTGTTGTCTGAAAGTGTTGATCTCAGAAGCAAGAAATGAAATGATGGTTCACAAGGACTGGAACATGGGGTGGGAGATGGCGAACACAGGATGCAAAATTTCAGTTAAAAGGAGAAATAATTCAAGAGACCTATTGTACAAAACAGGGACTATAGTTGGTAACACTCCAAAATTGTAAAGAGAATAGGTCTGAAGTGTCAAAAAAAAAGTTGCGATGTTATACATATGTTAGTCAGCTTGACTGAGTCATTGAACAAAACATACATATTTTAAAATATCATGTTTATAAGATATAAATTTCATGCTAATTAAAATAAAGTGATATTTTATTAAGTATGATTATTTAATATATTTGAGATACATACAGAATCTACATTTAGCACAAAGAAATGAATGTACATACACAATTAAGATTGCTAATAAAATACAACTTGCAATTTTGTTTTGTTGTCTGTGATAGTTTTGTGACATAAATGTATACATATTTCAGAGGAAAGGATCTATAAGCAACAGTAAGAAGCTATTTTTGATTCATTTTTATTAAGGACTGTCCTACTTGTTTGTAACAGATGTTATCCCAGAGAATACGGGACTGGTTGGGGATGCAGAACCAGAATGTTGTAACTGTGACTATCACAGTAATCTAGATCATCTCACCTTCTCCTCCTTCTCCTTATTCTTTCCTCCTCCTCCTTTTTTTCCTGCTCGTGGCATCCATTTGAACCACAGCTGGTCACGTGGGACCTGACTCTCTTAACAACTGGGCTACGGGGCCAGCCTAGACCAGAGAAAATTTAATGAAATTTTATTTTCTGACTAAAAGTGGATTCATCAATCTTTTTTTTGTACAAAATATTTTTTTAAGTTAGTCATGCTTCAAAAAAAAAATCAAGGATAAATGAGATTATATGATTATTGCCTTTTATATCTTTTTATAAATAGTTTTGCAACAAAAAACATCAAGTTTACTTCTTACATAAAAATTCCAGCTGTATTTGGAGTAGTGTGACAACCTAAATATTGAAAGTTTTTTTTAAAGAGAGGTTTGGCTAGAGGGTGCACGCACTAAGCATCAAAACTCCATGATCAGAAACTTGATGGTCAAAAGTCTGAAGAGACCATATCTCAGCTTCTCCCAGGGTAAGCTCCAGGACTGGGGAAAAGCTACTTAATGTCTTTGCTCCTGCTTTCATTGACTGTAAAACTTCAGCTGCTTTGTTTTTAAATAAGGTTGTAATTTTTTTTTTCTTCCAGATGCATTATAAAGCATTTTTTTGGTCTTTTTTTTTTAAAATTTTGATGTAGGGTACACAGACTCACAAGAGTGAGAGACAGAGAGAGAGAAAGTGAGAAATTACCCCCTGGGGGAGCATGGCATCACTGTAATCCCTTTTCTTCCACTCTCCTATCAGGATTCTAGGCACATTCACACATGTGTCCAGCATGATTTTCAAGCCATTCAGTCCAGACTCAAACCTTGCACTCATTCATGTGGGACCCAGTGGCCTTACCCTCCACACCACCTGCTGGCCCTAAGATTTTAAGCAGAAGGGCTCTACACAACCCCGAAATGTATACACACACACACACACACACACACACACACACACACACCACAAGCTTTCTATCTGTCCTGACAAATAAATAATGTGTGACATGTAACTGACACTCATTATTTGTTGGAATAAACTAAATCCATGAATATGTAAATGTACAAACAAACGGTAGCTCCATAAAGGAATTTGGTACTTAACACAAACTCCTTCCCAATATTTATGGATTATCCAAGGAATTTAACACTGAAGCTGTCATAGGCACCCAGTAGTATAAGACAACACTCCAGTGAGAGCGGACATTCTTTTTGTCTTCTCAGCATACTCCTTCCCCCTTTCTCCTATCAAGTCAGTCCTTTGAGATGACTGCCCACATCCATTGCACTGTATTCTGCACCGTAGTCATGGGGGTGTCATTCAATCAGACAAGGAAATTTGATTTTACTCTTAGCTGAAGGTCACAGAAACCAAAGCAGCTGAGGCCGAATCACCTGGCAGCAGAGCCCTGAGACCACATCTCAGCCTCTTATACCTAAGATCCCTGGAGCGTCTGTGATCTCTGCCTTTCCAGAGATAGCTGTTCATCAGTTTCTTTAATTGTCTGAGTTACTGTTGTCTGTACTTTGTCAATACTACTGGTAATATGTGGTAAAATAATGTAGAGTTTATTCATAAAACAATACATCCATATGAAAAAGTATTAAATATAAAAAAGATTTTATAAATTTGTGCACTGTATTCATCAATGGAATTTTTCAAAATTATTGATACTCTGATGAATATTAGTAAAAATTACTTAATCAGGTGCTCACTCTTTCTCTTTCTCCTTCACTTCTCTCTAAGGTTCAGTTATTTGAAGTAGTTAATTGCTCCCTTGTTCATAAGGTCCTTGACTTGGGGGATTAACACCCAAAGGAAGACCAAAGTTATTTAAAATCTCCTATACTTGGAGAGTCTAGCAGTTCCTGGAGTCATGTGGGAATTGACTGTAAAGAAACTGAAACACATTTAGATTTGAGACATTTTATCTAACAGTGACTGTAAAGGAAGATTCAGGCCATCTTTTTGCAGACAAAAGGCTGATGGGGAGTTAGTCAGGGGAGCTTCCTTGCTTCTCTGTTGGGGAAGGAAAGAAAACACCACACAGACACCCAGGCCAGTCATGCTCCCTATTTGCAATGTAAGTGCTCAAATTTTGTCTTTCACTTTTTATCTTGGTCTTTCATTCTCCCACTCCATCCACAAGCTCCAGGGGAAAATAGGTAGATGACAGAGAGATAGACAGATAGACAATAGATAGATAATTCATAGAGGTTCAGGTGATGGAATCCATGAATCCACCTATAATTTAAAGACCTCAGTGTTTTAGAGTGGATTAAATAAGTGGAAAAATGTGTCAGAAATTTTCAAAATAAAAAAAATTGTCTTATTATCTGTAACCCAGGTTTTCTACACCACAAATTAAGGTGTTGTTTAATCAGATCTAGTTATAAAATTGTACCCTTTGGACTGAAATAGGAGCTGCCAGTTTCTCAAGTATACTAAATACAGATGCCTTCATGGATAAATACAATATTGTATTTTTCTGTTCATCAAGAAACATCTAAGACCCTTCTTTTGTCTGGATTCCAATGGTTGACCCTCATACCCAAGGAGATGATGTGAGGAAAAGACTGTATCTTTATGTGGCTGACATGATCATAAATGTCTTTTTGGGTTTAATATAACCAAGTTGTCTCAGATGAATATAAGAAATTTGAATGAGACCTTCTTGTTTATAAAGACATAGAATTTATATTTGTCCTTTTATATTCACAAAATCACACTGGTATTGATGTGCTATATCAGTGAATCTGAAGAATTGTCAATAGGAGGTGATCCTGTAAGGCACATTGGTGAAGTTGGCCTGGGGAGTGTCCGCAGTCAGGCTGCACTGCAGAGGAGCTCAGAACAGGGTGGACAGGCAGAGCATGGCAGCACTCTCAGGGAGCATCTCTGTAAATACTTAGATCTTTGGCTGCTTCTCCATTTTATTTATCTAAGCATAGCTAATGTATGCACATGTAAACTTAACTACTCATTTCTTTTCCCAGACACTCAAGAGATAATTCTTTCATAAAAATGAGAAATTGCACAATGGTGACTGAATTCGTCCTGCGGGGGATCCCTGAGTCAGAGGGCCTGGAGACGACCCTTTTATTCCTGTTCTCATCGATATATTTGTGCACCCTGTTGGGAAATGTGCTCATCCTCATGGCGATCTTCTCCTCCTCACAGCTTCACACTCCTATGTATTTTTTCTTGGGAAATCTCTCCATCTTTGACCTTGCTTTTTCTTCAACGACTGCTCCCAAGATGCTGTTGAACCTTTCAGGACAGAGTCAAAGGATCTCTTTCCAGGGCTGTGCTGCCCAGCTCTTCTTCTACCACTTCCTGGGCTGCACAGAGTGTTTCCTGTACACGGTGATGGCCTTGGACCACTATGTAGCCATTTGTCACCCCCTGAGGTACACGGTCATCATGAATATCAGGGTCTGCTCCATCTTGGCCACAGGCACATGGGTGGGTGGCCTTGTGCATGCTGTTATGCTAACCTCCCTCACCTTCCAGTTACCCTTCTGTGGGTCTAACGAAGTGGCCTATTACTTCTGTGATATACCTGCAGTGTTACCTCTAGCCTGTGAGGACACATCTGTAGCCCAGAGGGTAGGTTTTACAAACGTTGGTCTTTTGGCTTTTACATACTTATTCCTCATCTTTGTTTCCTACATTCGCATCGGGGTCTCCATATCAAAGATCCGCTCAGCAGAGGGCAGACATCGGGCTTTCTCAACCTGCAGTGCCCACCTCGCTGCAATTCTTTGTGCTTATGGGCCAGTGATCATCATATACCTACAGCCCAATCCCAGCCTCTTATTCGGTGCCACAATTCAGATCTTCAATAATCTTGTAACCCCCATGTTGAACCCCCTCATCTACAGCCTGAGGAATAAGGATGTAAAGTCAGCCCTGAGGCATATATTTGCCAAGAGAAGCTTTGCTGTTGAAAATAAATGAAAAACAAAATCTAAAGCTTTGTAGGACAATTATTTTCCATTTCTTCATTTTTTTTTTTCTAATAAGACCAAGGAAGAGACAGCTGTTTTGAGATGGTCTCACTGAGTCCTAATTTTTTTGCCCCAAGCTCCTGGTTAGCCAGCTGTACAGGCAAGGCCATCACACCAGGCCTATTCAGGTTTGCCTGAGAGTCAAGCCTGGTCCTCCCATGCTCTCAGGCCGCATGCAGCAGTGCCCTATTCCCTCTGCCATTCCAACAGGGTCTTGTTCTCCATTTATGATGACCAATTCTCTTCTGCAGCTTCCAAGGCATGTGGAAATGAAATTATTTTGAATCAATCTACCACTTAACTGTTAAAAAAATAAAGTGTTGGGAACCAGCAGTTAGCGTAATGGCTATGTCGCTGGACTCCCACGTAGTTGACCGCGGTACGTGTCCCGGACCCGATGGCTTAAAACTCACGCCGGGTGCATGTGCGTGCATGCCCAAGATCCCGAGAGGAGAATGGAGGAAAAGGGATTGCGGCGTGACCATACCCCCTGGGGGGTGATTTCTCGCTTTCTGTCTCTATGATGTCTCTCTCTCTCTCTGTCTGGCAAGCGCACGCGCCCTATAGCGAAAACCTCTCCAAAAAAAAAAAAATAAATAAAAAATAAAGTGTTAAAAGAAAGTGTCTGGTTTTACAATTCCCTATGCTTTATAATGACATATAATGGATGTAGTCACTTAGCAGACAGTGCACTGACTCTTACACTGTGTGGATTGTCTCCCAGCAACACTGTTTCCCCTGAAACATGTCTAGTTCTTGAAATATTTGAAAGAGTTACTAGAACACACTTGCTTCCTCATCATTTCAGTCCCAGAGACTCTTTATCTTGCAGAATAGAAACTGCACCATTAAACAAAGTCCCATTCTCCCTCCAGATCCCTAGTCCCAGGCAACCAGAATTCATTTCTTGTTTTTCTGTGAATGTGGCTCTTCAAGATACAGCATATAAGTAGATTTCTACAATGTTTGTATTTTTCCCACGGTCTTAATTATCATAATGTCCTCAAGTCTCAACCATGTTATGACAGCTATCAGAATTTCCTTTTTATGTCTGAATAATATTCTGTTGTGTGTATTGTGTGTATTGACTGAACTTAGTTTTTCCTTTAGAGTTATAGACATGTGAGCTCCTTTCACTATTTCAATTCCTTTTTTTTTTTTTTTTTAGAGAATTTTGGTATAGGGTATGTGCACTTGCCAGAGAGACAGAAAGAGAGAAATCACCCCCAGGGAGGGGGACGGCTACACAGCAATCCCTTCTCCTCCATTCTACTCTCAAGATCTTGGGCATGTATGCACATGCACCCAGTGTGAGTTTTAAGCCACCTGGTCTGGGGCTTGAACCATGGCCAACTATGTAGGAGTCCAGTGATGCAACAACTATGCCATCTGCTGGTCCCTATTTCAATTGTTTTAGATACATTTACCCAGAGATTAAATTTCTGGATCATATGGTAATTCCATTTATATATTTTTGTGTAGCATAGTGTAATTTTCCATGTTGACTACCCACTTTAGATTCCACTAATATTGCCAAATGTTTCTGATTTGTTTGGAAAAATATGGAAAAATGGTATATGGGTGTGTATACATGGGACTTTAAGTCAAGTGTTGTGTTAAGTCCTGTTAGACATCGGAAAGATTTGAATCCTTTTGCCAATGCCAAACAGTCATCACAGCCCTGGCTGAGAAATGGAATAAAGTGTTCACTCAGATTTTGACTTTTAGATGTCTTTAATTTTACTTAAATATGATTATATATTTAAAATAGGGCATGCTATGGTTCTGTTTTCCTGTTATTTTACTCATCGTCCTTTTTTTGAGTTACCAGAGGGCGTGTGCTCACCAGAGAGAAACTGTGACAGAGAGAGGGAGAGAGCACCCTCCAATGGAGTGTATTGGGATTGCTCTTTTTTTTCCTTTCAGTTTTTGCTATAGGGAACATGCACTTACCAGGGAAGGAGAGAGAGAGAGAGAGAGAGAGAGAGAGAGAGATTAACTTTTCAGGGAGAATAGCCACACTATCCTCCCTTCTCCATCTTCTCTCTGGATCTTGGGCTCACCGGCCTGGCATCATTTCCCAGCTGCTGCTCCAGGACTGGAGCCATGCAGTCGGCCATGTGGGATCCAGTGCTTAACTTCAATGCCACCTTCTGGTCCTTTGTTTGCCCTTTTAATTTATTAATTAATTTATTTTTAAATTTGGCAGAGGGTTCATGTGCTTGCTGGAGAGAGACAGAGAGAGGAAAACAAGAAAGTATGCCCTCATGGGGCATGGTCATGCAGTAATGCACACATATTCAGTGTGTTTCTCAAAGCACTGGGTCCAGGACTTGAACTGTGCAGTCCGGCTCTGTAGGATCCAGCCATCTTTATTTTTCTTTTGGAGAGGTTTTTGCTTTAGGGCGTGTGCACTCACCAGACAGATGGAGAGACAGAGAGACAGAAATCGAAAAATCACCCCCCAGAAGGGATGGCCACGCCGCAATCCCTTCTCCTCCGTTCTCCTCTTGGGATCTTGGGCATGCATGCACACACGCCCAGCGTGATTTTTAAGCCACTGGGTCTGGAACGTGAACCGCGGTTGACTACATGGGAGTCCTGCGACATAACCATTATGCTAACTGCTGGATCCAGCCATCTTAACCACCAGGTCATGAGCTGGTCCTAATGAATTTTTATTTATTTTTTTTATTATTTTTTTAATGAATTTTTAAACAATATATTTTTAAGTGCATCTTCCAAAAGTATGAATTTGTGATGGATTGGAAATTTTTTTAAAAATGTCACTTATTACTAGTGTTGACGTCTGCTGACAAGCTTAAGGGTAACATCTCTCTGAAAGATAATACTGTCATCATCTGCCCTCAGGGCTTGGTCCTGTGTAGGAGAGAGTTAAAGAAAGGAAGGAAAGAAAAACGCAGAAGCAGAAATGCAGGTGAACACAGACAAGCTGTGCTGCTGAGTCATGCTGAGTTTCTTTATTTACACATTTTACCAGACACGGTGAACTGTGTGCAAGCTTTCAAGGACCTGGTTGAAGCTCTAAAGTTAGAGATAAGGACTTTAGTGTAGGCATTTTTCTACCTTCTTACTATCATGTGTGATCCTATTAAGCATCATAGGTCAAGCCAGATTACTTATGCTGTTCCTCTGCAACTCAGAGGAAGGCTGTTTGAGTATGCACCAAAGAGGACAATATGTAAGCCATAAACATTATATAGAACAGGAATCACATGACCTAGCCAGGGTTAGGATGTTTCCCATGTTCCACTGATGATTCCACAGAACCCCTGACATCTAAGGCATGTGTCAGCCAGCTCAAGTGAGTAATTAACAAGGCATACAGATAACCACTTCATACTGCCAGGCTGCATATCCTCACATATCCCCTTTTCTTGTTTTAAAAGCCAATGCAACCCTCTCCTGTCTAGGAGGAAGGGGTCAACACCATGATAGGCATAAGGACAGCACATGAATACAACAACAAGTGGTTAATAGAACAATCAACAGAAATATAGCTCCAAAGAATAATTGTTTAAAGCAGTAGATGGTGGAAGGCCAGGAACAGGTATGTCAGGATGCAACAAAGTATCATAGAGTTTACAGTAAGTTTTGCACACATGGCAAGAAACAGATTTTCAAGGGTCAGTTCCTTTTTCATCTCTGTCAGTGTTTTTGGGTGTCACTGAAGAAGGCCTTGATGTCTCCAGGTGCTGATGTTAGCTTCAGCTGGCTTGTTCTATCTCTTACTCTCAGCATCTGATGCCAGCTCATAGTGTGCACCAAGAGGGGATCCAAACCGGACCTGTAAGCACAGAGTAAGCACAGAGAGAAACCCTCTCCCCCAGGTTATTAGAGGAGCTGGACCTTGCGAGGTTGGATCTGGTGGCATTTTAAAAAAACACTTGCTTGGGGACATTATTATGTTGTTAAGTAGTACTCCACTGATATAATTTTGAATCAAAAGTCAGATTTAGATGATTCAACTTAAATATGGTCAAAGAAAGCAATTTGGCAGAATGAGTTGGGGGTGGCTAGATTCTCCTTTTTTTGTTTTAAAAGTATGGAGAGGATTAGGTTTATTAAGATCACCAAGGGGTCTCTTCTGCTTTTAAGTTTTAAGCATGCCTGTCTTTTAGAGGTCCTCATAGCTGACTAATTACTAGGGAGCCCTTTCTGGGCAAACTTAAACATCCTCTTGGACAATCAAATCAATGCCAGCCCTTCCAGCCATAGCATGAATGGAGTCATAAATTTCTGGGCCAGTTGTTTGTTTGGAGCTCTCATCTGTTACTGGGTTGGACTGGGATGAGAGTGAGACTTCCTTGGGTCTTAAGGCTGGAGGTGTGCCCGGTATCAGGTTTTCTGGACACATAAGTGGAAGAATGGCACTGGTTAGTCCAGTGAAAGCCTTTATCATAGCATTTACATTTGGAGGGAGGCTTCCTTAATTTTGCCTTACAATCCTTTATAATATATCTCTTAAATTTAGTGTTCATTATGGCCTTAAATGGAGGAGGAGGAAGAGAAGGTGCCAAAAGAGTCAGTAGAAGGTGTAAGAGGTGCAGACACAGGAGCTGATGAATAAGAAGTAGCTGAGGGACTAGGAGTTAGCCCTTCCCTTTCTTGGGACAGTTTTCTTTCTGACATTAATGTGGGAGGAGTTCCAAGCAGAAATATAGCATGGGACCAGCAGTTAGCATAATGGCTGTGCTGCTGAACTCCCATGTAGTCTACCGTGGTTCAAATCCCGGACTCAATGGCTTGAACTCATGCCTAGTGCGAGTGCATGTGTGCCCAGGATCCCAAGAGGAGACTGGAGAAGGACTGCAGCGTGGCCATCCCCCCTGGGGGGTGATTTCTCGCTTTCTGTCTTTCTGTCTCTGTCTGTCTTTCTGGTGAGCACACGTGCCCTATAGCAAAAACCTCTCAAAAAAAAAAAAAAAAAAAAAAAAAAAAAAAAAAAGAAAAGAAAAGAAAAGAAATATAGCATTACGACATAAATGCCAGACAAGGAGGATTTTGATAGGAGTGTGAGGCTCTGTATGCAAACAAATACCAATCTTGTCCCAATCTTCAATTTGAAGGGAACCCTTTTCATGGTACCAAGGCCATGTTAAGTCAATTTCTTGTAATATTTTAGATATAGTTCTAGAGAAAAAAAAATGTTGCTTGTGCTAGCAAAAAAAAAAAAAAAAAAAAAAAAAAAAAAGTTAATTTCTATGAGCTGTTCCCTTGGGAGAAAGCTGATATTGAGATCCCGGGATCTCCACAGAGATAATGGTGCACTGTATAGCCCTATACACGAGCATGGGTCTCAGTATGCTGGCATTCTACATGCTAGCCACCTATTTCTTCACCAGTTAAAAAAGAAAATTATTGGGACCAGTAGTTAGTGTAATGGCTATGTCGCTGGACTCCCATGTAGTCAACCGCAGTTCGAGGCCAGGACCCAATGGCTTAAAACTCACGCCGGGTGTGTGTGCATGCATGCCCAAGATCCTGAAAGGAGAATGGAGGAGAACAGATTGTGGCATGGCCATCCCCCCTCTGGGGGGTGATTTCTCACTTTCTGTCTCTCTTTCTCTCTCTGTCTGTCTGGTGAATGCACATAGCCTATAGCAAAAAAAAATAAAAACTCTTAAAAAATTATTTTATCATTAACCTTTGGGATCAAATGACAAAAAAGCTGCCTAAAGGCTATTTCAAATACTGTCTGAACTCCCAGTTTAGGGATGGACTGAAAACTACATATAATTTTCCGAATTTCTCTGCCTTCAAATTGGCAGCTGAGAGGTGATTGATGTAAAACAACTGTGAGAAGTCTTACCACCTCTATGGCAAAGTTTTCTCTACAATAACCTGTCTGGTAAACTTCTCTAGAAGTAAATTGAAGTAGGCAATAGCTGAGAACCTTTACAACCTTGTGGGAGGCAAAGTATTCTAATTTTTTTTTTTTTTTTGGAGAGGTTTTTGCTATAGGGCACGTGCGCTCGCCAGACGGACAGAGAGAAACATAGAGACAGAAAGTGAGAAATCACCCCCCAGAGGGGATGGTCATGCCGCAATCCCTTCTCCTCCATTCTCCTCTCGGAATCTTGGGCACGCACGCACACGCGCCCAGGGTGAGTTTTAAGCCGCCGGGTCCGGGACGCAAACCGCGGTCGACTACGTGGGAGTCCAGCGACATAGCCATTGCGCCAACTGCTGGTTCCCCTCCAAAGTATTCTAATCTTAAATTAACTCCTTGTCACTCCAAGTGAGGGAGCATGTCTCTTCTTTTTAAATAATTCTCCTAAGAATTTTAAGCTCGAATGGAGTGAAAGTAAAAGTAGTGATAGATTGCAAGAATCTGGAGTCAAGCCACCAGAGGCAGAAAGGATGCCTGGTCATTTACTTATTGCTTGCTGTGGTGATGGAACTTGCTGTGTTAACTTCACTGTGTGACAGACTTGGGAAAAGACAGACAAAGGGAAATTTCTCCAGGGAGAGAAGTGGTTGGGCATCTGCTTGGCCCCGTTCTCAGAGGAACTTTAAGGAGTCTCTCGTCTCTGGTAATCGGCTATAAATCTGCCACTAGATCAGGCATGCAAGGAAGGTACAAGACCCCCATCGTCTGATTTTACCGTAAGGCCATATGAGAATCTCCACGGAATTGCAGGGAAGCACCCACTCAGACCTAGTAGCAAGAAAGCTTTAGTGCTACAAACTTTGATTCACTCAAATAAAAAATAAGCACACCAGGGTTTAGGGAACCCCTTGAGTATGAGATCTAGGAGTTCTGGGAATTAATCCTGAGTTTTGGCACCAGTCTGTTGGCATCTGCTGATAATGCTGTCTGAGTCTCCCCTCGGAACTTGTTCCTGTGAAGGAGAGAGTTAAAGAAAGGAAGGTAAGAAAGACACAGAAGCAGGGATGCAGGTGAACCCAGACAAGTTGTGCTGCTCAGTCATGCTGAGTTTCTTTATTTATACATTTTACCAGTCACAGTGAACTGTTTGCAAGCTTTCAAGGATGCAGCTGAAGCTCTACAGTTAGAGATAAGGACTTTAGTGTATATGTTTTTCAACCTTCTTACTATTATGTGTGATCCTGTTATGCGTCATAGGTCAAACCAGATTACTTATGCTGTTCCTCTGCAACTCTGAGGAAGGCTCTGTGAATACGCATCAAAGAGGATGATGTGTAAGCCATAACATTATATAGAACAAGCATTGCATGACCTAGCCAGTGTTCCACAGATGTTTCCACAGAACTCCTGGCATCTAAGCATGTGTCAGCCTGCTCAAGTGAGTAATTCACAAGGCTTGCAGATAACTGCTTCACCCTGCCAGGTTGCATACCCTCACATACTAATAGTTTGAGAGGTCCTTTTTATACCTGAAAAAGAGAGAGTGGATTATTCTTAGCTTTTAGGCTAAGTATCCTTCCTGACCCTGTGATTATGTATTTACTTCCTTCTCCATACCTCCATGTGGCGTGGTAAAGGGCCTCGCTTTGACAGGTCACAGAGGTTCCATTAACTCTTCCTTTAAGTCACTGGGACCAGGTTTTGAAATATGATCAGCCATGATAAGAGTCCCTTAGCAATTAGGCTATGGGGTTGCCCCTGTTCCTCTTTCTATGTGAATAAATATGTGATTACATCTTAATTTAAATAGCTAAGTGGTATTTTTTCATTCATTCAACAAATCTACATTGGAAGCTTAGTATGTCTCTAGCTGTCTTAAGAATATAACAATGAACAATGAAAACATGATCCTACATTTATGGAACTGACTGTTGTTTAGAAAATAAATTCATGGGCCAGCCTGTGGCTTGGTGGTTAAGGGAGTTGAATCCTACACAGCTGACTGGCATGGTATGAGTCTCAGACTTGGCAAGTTGAAAATGTGCCAGGCATATGTGCATGTATGCCCAAGCTCCTGAAAAGAAGAAGAAATGGAGGAGGAAGTATTATAGGGTGACCATTCCCCATGTGGGGTGCTTTCTCTATTTTCCTTTCCCTCTCTCTTTGTTATAAGATACCTTACATAAATGGATTTTCACAATTGTATTTTTCCAGCTGGCTTAATTATCAAATGTTCTCAATTCTCAACCATATTACAACAGTTGTCAGAACTTCCTTTTCATGTCTAAGTAATATTCCATTGTGAGAAAGAGAGAGAGGAAAGAGAGAGAGAGAGAGAGAGAGAGAGAGAGAGAGAGAGAGAGAGAGAGAGAGAGAGGAGAGAGAGAATGAGATAAATCAGTCCCTCAGGACTAATTTATCTGTCTCTGTCTCTCTCTGGTGAATGCAGAGGCCCTCTGGCAAATTTAATTAAAAAATTTATTCAGCAAGTATCAGTGTGATGATACATAAACACTACCCAGTATTTACCAGCTATCATGACATCTGAGTTCTTCTACCAATATCTATAATTAGCACAATAACACACTGCTATTGGTATTGTTTGGAGCCAGTATGTCTGATATTCCAAAATGCAGCAATAAAATTCTGTGAAATCTTGAGCTTTTTCCCATCTAGATGGGGAAAAGAGGGAAGAAATCCTTATGCTTCACTGTAAACCACTTGTACATACTTGAATTGGCTACTCTTTTTTTCTTTGTGCTTAAAGATTTTTCTAAGGGATAAAATTAATTTTATTTAAAAATTTTCACATCTTTTTGTTTCATTCAATGTTTTTAAATAACATAAAACTTTTGAGAGTAAAAGTGAAATACAAAAATTAAATGTCATGAAAACTAAGATCTAGTATATATATGATTCCCCAATAAACAGAATTCCTTGTTTCTTCATGATTTGAATCAAGAAGAAATTATCAATTCCAGTCTTGTTGGAGGCCAAGTAAGAAAACACAACCTGATGGGAAAACAAAATGAGTGTGCTAATTGCACCCTGTAATTAGGCTATCTTCTCTTCAACAACAGCAGATGGGGAAGCTTCCTGCTGCTTGAACAAGGAGGAGTAATTTGGGATATTGATGGCATGATGCAGTAGGAAATCCATGCCACAGTAGAGTTCAAATGCTCAGGTCTAGACATGCCTTGACCATACCCTGATGTGACGTACAAGGATAGATACTTACTGTCATGTCTCAGTTCCACCATCTACAGAGGGGGACTATGGCCCTGAATACGTGGAAATTAAGGGACAATTAATACATAAACAGGACCTATGTCAGTTCTCATTTTACTAGCTATTTGCTGAATGCCCTTTTTGTAAAGAGCTCTGTAAAGAAGTAATTTGGATGAGTTAACTGCTGAGCATTTCATTTAGGTCAGCCAACTGGTGGAGAGACTAAGAGCAGGGGCTTTGGTATTAACTGAATCTGAGTTTGAGGCCTGGTTTGCTGCTTCATGTGCAACCTCAGATCTAGTATTGCTTGAAGTCTCTAACTCTCTGGGGGTGATGTAAAGCTTATATAAGATTATATATGTGAACTGCTCACAAATGTCCAGAAGACAAACCACGCCATATAAATGTAGTCAGTAGTTTTCTTAGCATAACGGGGGAACTGAAATGCATACAGGTAAACAGGGAAATACGTTATACATGGAGCAAAGCACCGTGAAATGGAAGTTGGTTTGACCAATTGAAGAGTGCTTCTTGGGCTGCCACAGACCCTCTCCATCTCCTACCAAGCAAAATAGGCTGCCTATTATAAGCCTAAGAAATGTGTCTCTAGCTGCTAGCTATACTCACTAGGTTCCTTACCCAGAATTAAGAAATAGAGAATATTATAAGTCATGTTTATGGTCTCAGGTATTATAGAGGCAAATATACATAGAAAATCTTACTAGGCAAACAAAATTTAATGGCTTTAAAGGGGTCATTTCCATTATAAGTTTATTTATTTGAGAAGAGGAAATAGAAAGATGATGTTTAGACATATAAAGTTCTAAGTTTCCTTGTAAAATTCATAATTTATTCTTGAATAGAACATACATTTTGGAACACCCTTTCCAGGGATCTTTTCACTTCTCTGTTCCGTAAAGAATAGATTTATGAGTTAAGCATAGGGGAGACAATATTATTTAGTATTTGCACTCTGGCCCCAAGCAGAGGGTTGGGTGTGGGTTACAGATGATAATCACAGGTCCGTAGGCACAGAAGATGGCAGTAAGATGGGCACTGCAGTTGGAGAAAGCTTTCTTTCTGCCCTCTGTAGAATGGTTTCTCAAAATGGCAATCCCAGTGCAGGTACAGGAGACACAAACACAAAGCAAAAGCACTAAAGCTAGAAAGCCTATATTGACTGAACCCTCTCTCTGGGGCAGGGAGCTGTCAGTACTAGCCAAGGGTAAGGTAGCACGAATGTCACAGAAGAAGTGGTTGACCTGGTTGGAGCCACAGTAGGTTAAACTGAAAAGGAAAGGTGATCAGGGTGGTGGCCTGAAGACAACCCAACAACCAGGCTCCATGACCAAATCAACACAGACTCCAGGTTTCATGATGTGTGTATATCTCAGGGGGTAACAGATGGCCACAAATTGATCATAAGCCAACACAGAGTAAAGGCGACCTTTGGTAGAACCCAGGAAGTGATAGAAGAAAAGCTGTGCAGCACAGCCCTTGTAGGAAATGGCTCCGCTCTGGCTGGAGAGATAGAATAGCATCTTGGGACAGGTGACAGATGGGAATGGCATGTCGAAAATGGGTAGGAGTCCCAAGAAGAAATACATGGGGGTATGAAGAGTAGAGGAAAAAACAATTGCTGTTAGGATGAGCAAATTTCCAAGCAGGGTGAAGAGACAGATGAAGAAGAAGATGACAAAGAGCACAGTCTCCAGTCCCTCTGTCTCAGGTATTCCCAGGAGAATGAACTTGGTCAGCTGTGTGTGTGATCCCTCATGTTCTTGGAGAGGTGGTCTGGATTTTCACAGCAGACATTTAAATTCAAATTCAGAGGCTGAGTGTAATAGACATAATACGAGTCTATTCATAGTCACCAGTCTTTGTTTACACATAAAGATGATAATAAAATTAATAATTAGACATTCATTAAAGACATTTAGGGTAGTAAAACACATGTAAGTTTTCATATCTCAAGATATATACTATCATGAATAGAAATACAAAGCAAAATGAAATATTAACATATCAAATAATTGGATGGGTTCTGAGAACATAAATTTTAATAGTGAGTGAGTGCATATAACTTAATTACATTCTACCACCAGTTATACAGCAATGGATGCCCTAAAATAAACCAACCTTGAAGTCTGATTCTCCTGATTCCTTTTTGTAGTGTTTTGCAGTTCTTCAAAGATGTGGTCAAGTACCCTAAATATTCTTCATAGGTTTAGTTGGTCTCTCACACTTCTAATTAGATCAGTGGATTGTGATATATAGCAAACAATGTTCGGATTTGGGTTGTAGTAATATCACTCTAATTGGATATATTCCTTAGTTTGAACATTTTCTTGTTTAACAATGTTAATTTGCCTCTGAAGAAGCTAAAAGTAACAAATTTGCTTATTAACATGGAGTTTTTACTGTCAAAACTTAGCAGCTAAAGTGATAATGTGGATTGAAGGTTTCAGTGGGCTCATGTCATATATAAAGATAAAGATTTGGAACATTTAGTGTTTCTTAACAATTGAAATTTTTGAATTCTTAAAAATTAAGCTAAATTATTTTAGTTCTGCAACTATTTTGTGTGTTTTCTGCTTTCAAATAAATTTTATATTTATTTTTCTGTGGTAAGACATCTTAACATGAGGCCTAGTCTCTTAGCAGATTTTAACTGTATAATACCATCTTGTTAGCTACGAGGACAATGTTTTGGAACTGATGTCTAGGACTTACTCAACCTGTTACTGAAACTTTATACCCATTTGACTAGTAAGTTCCCTTTCCCTCTCTCCTCTGCCCATGACAATAATTTTCCTGCCCTCTGTGTCTATGAATTTGACTATTTTGTTTTTTATATTCAAGGAAACAGAAGTCAAGCAACTGAGTATTTTGAGATTGTGAACCTACCACTAGAGTGTGCTGTGATCAGCTGAGTACAAAGCCTCTTAAGAATTTTCTGGGTAGATATAATGCTTTCACTCTCAGTTTCTACTTTTATAATGCCTTTCTGGATATCTGAAGTATATTGAAATTGTTTAATTATTAATGCTCTGATTTATAATTATAATTCATGGTCAATTTCACTGATACTCTCTTATAACTAATAGTCACTAGTGTTCATTTTATCTTCCATAAAAACTGGAAGATAACATTGGTAAGATATGTTAACATATATCTATCCATATATCCATACAAGAAATGTATGAAATGAAGTTTATGTTCTATTAGACTGTAAGATCTCTTAAAGACCTTAATTTTTCACTAAATTTGCAGCTTTTAATGCAGTGCCTGTGAATAGCTGAGAGTTGACTGATGAATGAATAGAAAATTGGAAGTTCATTATGGAAATGTTCTGAAAGTCAGTTTCTAGAGTCACCACTGTACAGTCTCTAGGATTAAACAAATAGTAGTACCCATGAGTGTGATTATTTAAATCAATTCTTAATGGTCTGATATGACTTTTTTTTTGTTCTTTGACTACTATAAACCTTTTCTATTAACTTTAGAAAGCAATGATTATAGTGAGGCTGACTTTGGCTTGAAAGTTCAAGTCACTGAAAGGAATTTAGATATTTTTAAAATGCCCCTAGAATATGTAACTCCTGAGCTACAAGAGAAGATGAGTTGAATATCTTCAAAATTGCTGGTAACTCATAATTGCCTCTTTCTGGAAGAAAGAAAGATAAATTGCAGATGGGGTAAAGAATTAAAGAAGGACAACAGGACTCCCTGAAGGGAAAGAAAAGGAGAAAGTCATGATTAACAAAACATTCTATAGCAAAAATTAATTAGTGTAAAAATACCTGAAATAAAACAATTAATTATTCATGCAATAATAAATACTGTAATTATATGATGTAGCTCAGTGTATGTGATAATTAAATATAGCACAGCATTATCACAATATATCAGCAAAATTTATTTAGTTTGTTATTGACTTATACTACTGAGTCTATAGAGACTCTGTTGCACTGGGTTCTTTGATTTATTTTGGGTTTCTTAAGCCAGTATCCTTTATTTATATTTCCAGACTTCTTTTGTCTGCTTCCCATGGAGGATCTCTGGACATGAAGTCACCTGCTTTCTGTTTAAGTGGCTGACAAAAATGTGCATGGCCCCTAGGCGGCCCCAGGGTCTGGGCAAGTGAACTCTGAACACAAGAATTCTGGAAGGTTTCTGAACAATTTCATTTAGGCTTAAAAAACAGAGAGGGCAAACAGAAAAGTACTTTGTAGGGAGTTAAGCATATCCCCAGGAACATGTTTTCAATACAGTGGCACAGAAAAAGTGGAGTACAATGTACAGCTTTTAAATTATGAAATTGTAGGCAATAAATAGAAAAAGTTGGGCCAGTGTGGTGGTTAAGGCAGCTGGATCCCACATGGCTGACTGTGCGGTTCCAGTCTTGGACATGGTGGCTTGAAAAGTGTCCAAATCTTGAGAGGAGAATGGAGGAGAAGAGACTGGAATAGCCATCTCCATAGGGATGCCTTCTCATCTTCCCTCTTTCTCTCGGTCTCTCTCTGGTGAGTGCAAGTGCTCTACAGTAAATTAAAATAGAAAAGGAAAAAGGAGGTATTTGAAGTCAAGATCAAGTGAAGGGAAAAATATCAAAGTGTGAAATATTCTTACAGTTGGGATGGTGCAGGGGGATACCCACTACATGTTTGTTTTATGTTGGCGTCCGCCCCCGGGATCGGCGCTACTATGGAAGAAGCATAAAAATGAGACAAAAGGTAGAGTAGAAACGGACACAGGCAGCCTGAGCCTAGGTAGGCCAAGCAACTTGTGCCGCCCAGATGAACTGGACGTCTTTATTTATAGAACAAGGAGACATTACACATGTATGTTTTACGACACTTCATACATTGGTTGCCAGGTTACAGACATTAAGAAGCAGTTAGCAAATCTATGAGGGCTTAGTCACACCAGGCCAGGTGTATCCCCTGGTGATAATCCCATCAAGAGAAAATCTCATCTTCCTTTCTAATGCAGAGAACTAGCTGTTAGGTGTGGGGAAGGAGCTAAAGATCTTCTCGCACCACCACACCCAGAGTAGGCTAAGGAACCTTTCAGATACAGAGCGGGGATTAGATTTTACCAAGATGTTTCTTGAAGTCTATCACATGTGTCTGCTGGAACGCCCCTAGCAATTTCCACCCTTGCTCTGTCTGCAGCCAAGGTCAAGGAAAGACAAGTTACAAGGTTCTGCCAAACCCCAAAAGAGCATGTGGTGTTTGCTCAGAGCATGTCCCCACACCTCAGACTCTCTCTCTTAAACGTGTCCCCACAGTTTTAATTAACAGAGATGATATTGACCTCACAGAATAGCTTTACTGATTAAACATGATTATATTCATGAGATAAACTTGTGAGAGATGGAAGATCTTATTATTGTCTGGAAGAGAGGAGACAACTGGGGGAAATAATGAGGAACACTGCACTATCCCCTCGGGACAGATCATCTAGACAAAAGATAGGTAAAGAGATAAAGGGTCTGAATGATACCATAAATGAAATGGACTTAACAGACATCAATACAACTTTCCATCCAAAAACCACAAGATACACTTTTTTCTCACCCCCACAAGGAACCTTTTTGAAGATTGACCACATCATAGGGCACAAAGCAAGACTCTACAATTCAAAGGCATAGAAGCTATTCCCAGCATCTTCTCTGACCATGATGGAATTAAACTTGAGTTTAATTTCAAGAGAAAGCCTCAAAAATACTCATATACATGGAAACTAAATAACTTACTACTGAATGACTCCACAACTACTGATGAAATAAAGTCAGAAACCAAAAGATTCATGGAAGCTAATGACAATGAGTACACAAGTTTCCATAATCTTTGCGATGCTGCAAAAGCAGTCAAGAGAGGGAAGTTTATAGCAATTAGTGCTCATAAGAGGAAGACAGAAAGAAAGCAAATGGATCACTTAACATCATGCCTAGAGAATTGGAGAAGCAACAGCAAAATAATCCAAAAAAACTCCAGGAGAAAGGAAATAATAAACATCCAAGCAGAAATAAATGAAATAGAAAATAAACATACTATACAGAAGCAAACTATACAGAAAATAAATGAAAGTAAAAGCTGGTTCTTTGAAAAGATAAACAAAATTGATACACCTCTAGCGAGCCTTATTAAGAAGAGAGAAAGGAACCAAGTGAATCAAATCTGCAATGAAGCAGGAAATATAACAACAGACAAAGCAGAAATACAGAACATCATCAGAGGATACTATTAACAACTATATGCCAAGAAACAAGACAATCTGGATGAGATGGACAAATTCCTGGACACATATAATCTACCAAGATTGAGCCAGGAGGATATAGAAAATCTAAATAGACCCATAACAAGCCAGGAGATTGAATCAGTAATAACCTTACAACAATGAAAAGCCCTGGCCCTGATGGCTTCAGCTCTCAGTCCTATAAAACTTTCAAAGAAGAGTTAACCCCCATTCTGCTCAAGTTATTTCTAAAGATCCAGAAGGGTGAATCTCTCCCTAATTCATTCTATGAAGCCTCTATCACCCTTATCCTCAAAACAGATAAGGACAGGACAAGGAAGGAAAACTATAGACCAATATCTCTGATGAATATAGACTCAAAGATTCTCAACAAGATACTACCAAACCATATCCAACAACTTTTTATAAAAAAGATTATACATCATGATCAGGTATGCTTTATTGCAGGAATGCAAGGTTGATTCAACATATGCAAAACCATAAATGTAATATACCATATTAACAGGAAAAAAGACAAAAAACATATGATCATATCGATTGATGTAGAAAAAGCATTTGATAAGATACAACATCCCTTTATGATCAAGACGTTCAGCAAAATTGACATACAAGGGTTATTTCTCAACATAATAAAAGCTATCTATGAAAAACCCATCGTGAATATCATCCTGAATGGAGAAATACTGAAAGCATTCTCACAAAAAACGGGTACACGACAAGGATGCCCATTTTCTACACTCCTTTTCAATATAGTACTGGAAGTTCTCACCAATGCAATCAGAAAAGAGGAAAAAATTAAAGGCATCTAAATAGGAAAAGAAGAGGTGAAACTCTCTCTATTCGCAGATAACATGATTGTATACATAGAAGACCCAATGATTTCCATGAAAAAATTTCTGGAAGTAATGCATGAATACAGTAAAGTTGCAGGATACAAAATTAATATACAGAAGTCTATAACATTTCTATATACAAACAGGCAGACGAAGATAGAACTGAAAAAAGTTGTTCCATTTACCATAGCCACTAAAAATATAAGATACTTAGGGATAAATCTAACCAAAGAAGTTAAAGACCTCCACAAAGAAAAGTATGAGAAGCTAAAACAAGAAATTGAAAATAACACAAAAAGTTGAAGGATATCCCATGTTCCTGGATTGGAAAAATTAATATAACCAAAATGGCAATTCTATCCAAATTAATCTACCTATTTAATGCAATGCCAATCAAAGTACCAAACACATTCTTCACAGATTTAGAAAAGACAATCATAAAATACGTCTGGAATAATAAAAGACCCTGCATTGCCAAAGCAATTCTACAAAAGAAGAGTGGAGTGGACGGCATCTATCTCCCTGATCCAAAAATATACTACAAAGCTGTGGTAATCAAAACAGCATGGTATTGGCACAGGAACGGACATGTGGAACAGTGGAACAGACTTGAGTCCACAGGAATAAATTCCCAATCATTCAGTCAACTGATTTTTGACAAGAGGTACCAGTCAATCCAGTGGGAAAAGGAAAACCTCTTCAGCAAGTGGTGCTGGAAAAACTGGATTTCCACCTGTAGAAAGATGAATCTGAACCCCTACCTGTCACCTTTGACAAAAATCAAGTCAAGGTGGATCAAGGATCTAAATCTAAGACCCCAAACTATTAAATTGCTCCTGGAAAACTCTGAGGAAACTCTGGGAAACATTGGGGTAGGGAAAGACTTCTTACATAAGATCCATAAAGCACAGTCGATAATCCCCAAAATAGAAAAGTGGGATTACATCAGAGTAAGAAGTTTCTGCATGGCAACAGACACAGTAATTAGTGTGAATTGACAGCCCTCAGAATGGGAAAATATTTTTGTAAACTATGCATCAGATAAGGTTTTGATAACCAGAATACACAAGGAACTAAAGAAGCTGTTTGGAAAAAAAGATGATGAACCCTATTAAAAGATTGGAGAAAGAGTTGAAAAGAACACTTACTAAAGATGACATACGAATAGCCAGAAGGCATATGAAAAAATGCTCAACATCTCTCATCGTAAGAGAAATGCAGATCAAAACAACAATGTGATACCACCTAACCCCAGTCAGAATGGCTAAGATTAAAAAAAAAAATGATAAGTGTTGGTGGGGGTGTGGGGAAAGGGGAACTCTCTTATACTGCTGAAGGGAATGTATAAGTAAGCGATCTTTGTTACTCACTGGGACGATTCTCTGCCATCCCCTCTCAGACGATTCTCTGCCGTCCCCTATCGGACGATTCTCTGCCGTCCCCTCTCGGACGATTCTCTGCCATCCTATCTCGGGATGATTCTCTGCCATCCCATCTCGGGTGCTCTTCACTGAATCCTTCGTACTCAGGTCCCTGTTCGGGTGCCACAGGTCCCGACCCAGGGGGACAGTCGAACAGGTTTCCTGAGGGAAGGAGTGAGAGCCGGGACAAGCGGCGTAGCGTTACAACACAGACACGACAGTGTCTTCAGGGTCGTCCATTTATTGTGGGCAGCATGTTACAGCACAGAGATGATGCATCCCATCTATTGTGAGCAGCACGGAGATGACACAGTGCCATAGCCCCTCAGGGTCATCCAGAGACGACTCGGTGTTACAACCCCTCAGGGTCGTCCGGAGACAACACGGAGTCACAGCCCCTCAGGGTCGTCTGGAGACAACACGGTGTCACAGCTCTTCAGGGTCGTCTGGAGATAACGGTGTTACAACTCTTCAGGGTCTTCAGGGTCATCTGTGTCATCTTCCTAGTTGTCTGGAGATAGCGCTGTATCAGCTCTTCAGGGTCTTCCAGGTTGTCTGTCTTTTGTGGGCCAGGCATCATGGTTATATACATGCTGGTGGGCCGTGATTGGTTGAATGAAGGATTATAAAAGGTGGGTTATGATTGGTTGCCTCTGTGGACCAATCATGAAGTGCCAGATTATGCAAATCTGAGGGATTCAAAGCTCACTGATTTGCTATGGGAAGTGGCCAATCAGAGCAAGGTTTAGCCAATCATGGCAATTGTTTGCTCTCTGAGAAACCTCGGCAGACTCGCTGGTGCGCAGCCTCCCACAGGAATGTAAATTAGTCCAATCACTGTGGAGAACAATTTGGAGATTCCTCAAAAATCTACAAATAGAACTGCCATATGATCCAGCAATCCCATTTCTTGGCATCTACCCAAAGGACAGAAGAATTTCTCACTGGAAAAGTGCTTGCACATCGATGTTTATTGTGGCACTTTTCACGATAGATAAGACATGGAACCAACCCAAATGCCCCCGTATGGACGAATGGATTAAAAAACTGTGACACATATACTCTATGGAATACTATTCAGCCATTAAGAACTACACAACTCTGGCTTTTGACAGAAAGTGGAAGAATATGCAAGATTTACTGCTGAGTGAAGCAAGCCAGGCTATGAAGGAGAGACACTGTATGTCCCCACTTAATATACACTGAATGTCCCCACTCTATAACTGAAACTGATGGGCTAAAGGATGTACAAACACAAGAGGTGGATGTGAATGCCAGATGTGGTGTATGTCTAGGAGGAGGGCCTGGGAAAGAACATTTGGAGGAGGGATACGAAGACAGCATTGTTGAGACAGGGAGGTAGTGTTGTTATATTTTGATCAACTCGACTGGAAGAAATGTTCATATATTGAAATGATCACCTTGTAAGCTAAACAAAGTGATTGAGTGTATTAAAAAATATAAATAAAAATAAAGAAAAAAAAGAAAAAAATATGTAAAGTGAGAAATAGTGATTGACTGTTTAAAAAATAATTGGGGAAAAAAAAATCCTCAAGGGAAGAAAAGATCTTCCCAGTCCTCTTCTACTGCTCTATATCTTTACCAAGCCCACACTCCCCTGTGGAACATGTGCAGAAAGGTTTCATATGCAAAATTATTTAAAACATTGTGTAAATTACCTTCAGCCTATATGTATGACATGCATAGGAACCTAAAGGAGTTTCAACATTTACAGTTGAGTTGGATCCCAAGCCCCAGATATCTCATCACGTATAATACATAAAAATTTCAAAATCCAAAGAAAACAAAAGAAAGAAAGAAAGAAAGAATCTAAAACAATCTGGCCCCAAGGATTTAAGATAAGGGATACTCAACCTGTATATACTTTCATATTCATTAAGATCTATTAGATCTTGGGGCTAGTAGATGGCATACTGGTTACACTGCTGGATCCCCACATGGCTGACCATAGTTTGAGCCCTGGACCTGGTGACTTGAAAATCACACTGGGCACGTGTACATTTGTGCCCAAGATCCCAGGTAGAGAATGAAGGAGACAGGATTGTGAAGTGGTCATCCCCATTTGGGGGTGATTTCTCACCTTCCCTCTCACTGTCTCTCTCTCTCTCTGGCAAGTGCACATACCCTATAGCAAAAACTCTAAAACAGTAAATCTATTATTCTTAAAAACAAACCCAGGAACGTAGATACACCATTATCCCCATTTTATAGATAAGAGAACAAATCACTGAGCGAGGTAAAACCACAGGAAATACGTAAGGGAGATCAAAGTCCATTGTTCACCTTAACAGAGTCTCAGCAGTGATAGGGCTGTCTTTAAGCCCCAGAGTTAATCACCTTGAAATAGGAAAAGGTATAGGAAACTCAATTGCTTCTGCTGGCCTTAACCTGGAAAACTGACACATGCTCTCAGTTATTTCACTGTCATCACATCGACCCCACCCATAATTCATAGGGGTATTTCATTTCTGCAGGAGGGACCCATGAGTGAAGACTTGATCCTCCGCAGCTGGAGGTTCTCCATTCAGACAGGAGTGTGTGCTTGCCCTGGCTCCTCCTCCTCCCTGCAGCAAACAAGGCAAGACCCTGGAGTAACTGATGAATTCCAGTGGAGTCACTGAGCCATCCTTATTACCAGCAGGGCCTGTGTGCCTGCCTTAGCTCATCAATGTTCAGAGCCTTCTGTCTGTTGTCACCTTTACTTCCTTTTTTAATTTAAATTTATTTGTTTACGTTCATTCACTGTACATCATTACAGCATACAAAATGAGATTTTTCCATCCAGAGTACACTGTATATTGTCTCAAGCACATCAACATACATGTTATTGTCAACAAATAATTTTCCATTTCTTGTTTTCTGTATGTTTTGCTTCCCCCCCATCCTTGGTTCCCTATCTCTTACCTTCAGCCATCTCCCACTTTCTTCCCACACTGTCTCTGGTATCTATGTTTACTTTCTATAGTGTTTTTCCCCCATTTTTTGTTGAATTACTAAAGATCTTAATTAATCTAAATATTTTCATAGCAAACACAGGTGATATATACATTTCCATGAACACAAGTCTAACTTTAGGCATCCTATAAAGTAGCACCTAGCTGAGGCTATATATCTTAACTGCGGTCATCAAATGGATTTTTTTTTTTCCTGAAACTTTTCTTTTTTTTGTAACTTAATTTATATTCTTACCCTAAGCATCATCACAGAATGCAAAATATGATTTCCCATCCAGAATATATTGCATAGTGACTTAATCATACATATTATTATCCAAAATTTTCCATTTATACTTCCTAGAATTTTTTACCCCTCTTTCTGACCCTCTGTCCTTTCCCACCCTCTTCTCCCACTGTCTCTGGTGTCTACAATTGTCTTGTATTCCTTTTCCACCCACATTGTATTGATCACATGATTTCTTAAATAATCTAACTACTTTCAATGGTGAGTTTATATGGTACTATTAAGAAAACCAGTTTTAAATTAAATTATAGAAATGCTAAGGTACTTTTCTTAAAGCCAGGAAATAATTCTGTTCAAATGGTAGATGCATGAACCTATCAGTCTCATGTACTTTATCTTCTGTTCTGGTTCCATTATTCCTATTAAATTCTGGGATATAATATTCAACTCCTGACTTGTCCCTATCATTAAGCTGGCTGCTTTCTTAGTTTTTGAACTCTTCTTTCCGTGTGTCTGTATTTAATTTTCCTGATATAGCACACCCTTGAGAACTTCTTGGAGATCTGGTCTGGTGCTGGTAAATTCTTTCAGGTTTTGTTTATCTGAGAATGTTCTTGTCTTTTCTTCCCACCTGAAAGATAATCTTGCTGGGTACAGTATTCTCAGCTGAAATAGCTTTTCTCTTAACACTTTGAATATATTTTTCCATTCCTTCCTCGCCTGCATTGTTTCCGATGAGAGATCTGCTGTTAGCCTGATGGGATGTCCTTTGTAGGTAACTTGATGTTTTTCTCTTGCCAATCTTAGTATCTTGTCTTTGTCTGTGGTTTTGGTCAACCTGGCTATAATGTGTCTTGGAGAAGATCTTCTTGGGTTGATTCTATTTGGGGTCCTTTGTATTTCTTGGGACTGGATCTTTGAATGCCTCTCTAGGTTTGGAAAGTTTTCTTGTAGGATTTCATGGAATAGATTATCAATGCCCTTATGGGTCTCTTCACCTTCTGGAATGCCAATTATCCGGATGTTTGGACATTTAATTGTATCTAGTACTTCTCATATATTATTCTCAATTTTTTGTGCCATTTTCTCAGTCTTCATGGTGGATTTTCCTAGGCCAGCCATTTTCTATTCTACATCTGAGATTCTATTTTCTGTATGTTCTAGTCTGCTTTAATACTTTCAAGGGAAATTTTTACTTCCTGTATTATAGACTTCATTTCTAATAGTTCCGTTTGACTCTTTTGTAAAGTGTGTAATTCCTCTCTTAGATCTTGCAAGAATTTCCTCACCTCCTGGAACTCATCAACTTCTTTCTCCTTTCTCTTTAACAGTTCATTGTCTCTCTTCTCTTCCATCTAAGTTAGCTTAGACATTATGAATATTCTAAATTCTTTATCAGACATGTCCATGATTTGCATTGAACGGATGAAGAGGAGTTATTCTTTTCCCTTGGGGGAAAGGTATTTTCATGCTTGCCCATATTTCTTGTGGTCCTGCGATGATTTCTTGTCATCTTATGGGTGGTGTGTTTCTTTCAAATTCTTGAAGTTCAATCTGGAGAGGTTTTTTTTTTTTTTTTTTTTTTTTTTTTTTTTTTTTGCTATAGGGCGCATGCGCTCGCCAGACAGACAGAGATAGAAAGCGAGAAATCACCCCCCAGAGGGGATGGCCACACCGCAATCCCTTCTCCTGCAATCTCCTCTCAGGATCTTGGGCATGCACGCACACGCGCCCGGCGTGAGTTTAAGCCACCGGGTCCGGGACTTGAACCACGGTTGACTACGTGGGAGTCCAGCGACATAGCCATTACGCTAACTGCTGGCCCCTTGAAGTTCAATCTGAGTGTTCAGGAGCAAGCAGAAGGAGGTGACCTAGAATCTCTTTGCCGTTCTGTTGTGGTCGCTGGTGCAGCAGTTTCAGTAGATATTGAGGAATATGTTAACCCTAATAGTATTTTGATGTTTAGCTACAGTGCCCTTAGATCCATCTAGAAACACATTGAAGGGATATTGAAGAGTGGAGAGACAAGAGAAAAGAAAATGAAAGAGAGAGAAACAATGACAAAGAAAGAGAAAAAATACATAAAAAACACCAAAAAATGTAATTATTGTTTTTTTTTTAAGAAATCCTAAAAAGAAATAAAAAGAAAATTTTAAAAACCCAAAAAATAGAAAACCATGTGGCGGGCTAGCGCGCCACATGAAATGACTACTTTGCAGGAGCCATGAGGAATCCGCTTCTGAAGGAAGGCCTCAAATCTCCTGCCACACTAGCTTTGTTTGCTGGAGGCTGAATTATCAGTAGAAAATCTTCATTTTTCCTGTCCCCTGAAATGACTACTTTGCAGGAGCCATGAGGAATCCGCTTCTGTTGTAACCTTTACTTCCTGACCAGCTCACCCTTGGAAGATGCCCATAGCCTTCTCCTTTGACTTCAGCCCCTGAAAGCAAACAGTGACAGTTCTAATGTGGCTCCTTGGCCTGTCCCCTGCTCAGGTCTCCTTGGCTGATGGACACAAGTTTGATCAAGATGTGGAACTCCTGATCTACTATAGTGGGGTGCACTCCCCCACTGTAGCTGTGGAAACGGGGATGCCTGCCATGGAGCCAGGTAGTTCTTTCCCCCTTTGTAGTCACACAGGAGGGAACTCCCTATCTGGAATAACTCTCAAGTTACTCTTACTTTCCTTTCCCCCTACCTGGAGGTGGGTAAAACATATTGCTTGGAAAGGCTTACACTAGCATATGCAGAAATGGTTAGATTTAATCAACATCATGTGATGACATTTTGTGGGCAAATTTAAGTAGATCATTACATAATTGGGAAAAGGACATGAACAAATGAGTTATAAGAGAAAACACAGCCAGTTCATAAACATGTAATGACCAGTCTTGACAGAAATACAATAAAAATAATCTTAGCATTTGCCTGACATTCTTCTTGACAGTTAGATGTGTTGGTTCTGTCATATTCACAGCAGCCTTGCTGAGTTCTCAGTGCTGTGCCAGTCCCCTTCCCCCACCAAAAAAAATGCTACTTGTAATCTGGATTGTATAATCAGAACTGGTTGTATAAACATTTTTTAAAAAGGTTTTGCCATAGAGCACATGTGCTCACTGGAGAGAAATATAAAGACAAAGAGAGGGAAAGTGAGAAATCACCCCTTAGGGATGAAAGCCACACTGCAGTCCCTTCTCCTCCATTCTACTCTCAGGATTGTGGGCACACATGCACACGTACCTGGCATGACTTTAATTTTTTTCTTTTTCTTTCTTTCTTATTTTTTTTGAGATGTTTTTGCTAGAAGGCATGTGTGCTCACCAGAGGGACACAGAGAGACAAAAAGTGAGAAATCATCTCCTGGAGGAATGGCCACACTGCAATCTCTTCTCCAGTATTCTCTTGGAATTTTGGACATACATGTACACATGCCCAACATGATATTTAAGACACTGGGTCCAAGACTCAACCAAGTGGGTGTTCAGCACCTTAAGCACCATGCTTCCTCCTTGTCCCAACTGGCATGATTTTCAAGCTGCCACATCTGGGATTTGAACCATGGTAAGCCATGTGGAAATCCTTAACCACCATGCTATCTGCTGGCCCCATAAACATTTTTGAACCAGTGTTCAATCAAGTATTTGCTGGGTCACATTAATTTTAATTAGAAGCCATCTTGGTTATTGGAGTATCCCACTAACTAAACTGAACCAGGTTCTGTGATCATATTGAATCCCAGAGTTGTTCAGTATTTAAACCTGTAGTTCTGGAAACACTCTGTAGAAATAGAAAAAAGAATGTTTTCATTTTTTCTTAGAGATTTTTGCTATAGGGCACATGTGCTTTCTGGAGAGACAAAGAGAGACAGACAGGAAGCAAGAAATCACCCCCCAGGGGGGATGGCCATGCCACAATCCCTTCTCCTCCATTCTCCTCTTGGGATATTGGGCATGCACGCACATGCGCCCGGTGTGAGGTTTTTTTTTTTTTTTTTTTTTTTTTTTCTTTATTTTTTTTTCTCAGATCAATCACATTCATTTTACATAAAGTTCTCATTATGATGTGTACAATATAGATACATGTATCTAGTTTTCAACAGAGAACCCTACATTTTCTAGTGACAAATGACTCCTCCCTTTGCCCCCCACGCCCACTCTCCACCACCCACTCCCGACCCCCCACTCCCCTCCCTTACAGCCTCTGGCATCCACATTTGTCATTTCCGCTATCAAATCATCAGATCTTTCTCCCTCTGCCGGAGTGCTGATATTATTATTGTTATTTATTTATTTATTTATTTTTTTCATTGCACATCTTTACAGTGTACAGCATGGTTTTTCCAGCATGAGTACAGATCACATTGGTCAAGACAGTGATACCATCACATACATCATCATCAACAGACCGCCTTTCATCCCTGTGTCCATCAAACGTGATGATCGTTCCCTGAACCGCCCTCCATCATTCATTCCCATTACCTCTCCCATGCTGTCTCCAGCATCTGCAGTTGCTATCCCTGCAACCATACCCTCCAGATCTTTCACCCCCCCTTTTTTTTTTTTCCTTTTTCAATTATGAGCTCATAAAGTTTTCCACAATAGGATACATAGATTCTGTTCAGGGATGGGTCAAGGTTGGGTCTCGTGCAGTTCCGCAATTGTAGGTGAGTTTCTATGGAATACGGTTCTAGGAGCACAGTTCTGGGAGGCAGAGATGGTTATCAGTTGATGCAGCACAGCCACTATCCTGTGATTACCGAGAGTGGTGTTGTGGGGATCTGCAGCGTGAGTCATCCTCGAGTGTCTGGCTTCCCCAAGAATGGTAGAATAGTTCTTGTTTTTCCCTGAGGTAATGCAGGGCTGGTAACCATCACCTTCTCATTGCCCATGGGCAGTGAAAGTCCTCCTATACAATATATTTCTCAATTGGTTTAAGACATCTAAAGATTCTTTCTGTTGCTTATATTTGCAAGATCTTAATTCTTGTTTTTGGCTTCAGTTTGCCGCTCGCGGCCGGTGGCCACGCGCTGGCCCGGCAGTCACGTGCTGACTCGTTGGCCACGCCCGGGTGTCTGCCCGGTAGCCACGCACAGGCCTGGCGGTCACGCCCGGGTGCAGGCCCGGCAGCCACGTGTACGCCCGGCGGCCACGCGTGGGCGCATGTCCGGCGGCCACGCGCAGGCTCGGTGGTCACCCGCAGACCCGGCGGCTGCGGACGGGTGCAGGCCCGGCAGCCACATGCAGGCCCGGTGGCCACGCGCCCACACACAGGCGCAGGCCCGGCGGCCACGCGCAGGACTGGCGATCATGCTCAGGCCCGGCGGTCATTTGCCGACCCAGGGGTCATGCGCAGGCCCAGCAGCCACACACGGGCCCGGCAGCCACTCGCAGGCCCGGGAGCCACCTGTGGGCCCGGCGGCCACACGGCCTGGCAACCACGCTCCGGCCTGGCAGCCGTGCGTAGACGCAGTCCTGGTGGCCACGCGTAAGCCCGGCGGCCACTCACAGGAGCAGGCCCGGTGGCCGGGAGCACGCCTGGCGGCCAGGCGTAGGTGCAGGCCCAGCAGCCACACTCAGACCTGGTGGCCACTCGCAAGTCCGGGGACCACGCGTGCGCCCAGCAGCCACTCGCAGGTCCGGCGGCCTCGCGCTGGCCCGGCGGCCGTGCGCAGGCCCAACGGCCACATGCCCGGGACCCATCGCCATCTCCCACTTGCCCGCCCGGCCAGAGACAGAAAGGACGGCGACCTCGGCCTTTTGGTGCCACCGGCCCACATCGGCACCGAGCGCGGGACAGACCCCACGCCAGAGAGGCAGCAGGAGCTGGGCAGTCCGGGCCGTCGCACGTGGAGAGCAGAGGAGAGTCCGCCCCCCGCCCCGGGCAGGGGGCGGGCTTGGCCGCCTCTCCCCGCCGCTGCTGCGCGCTGGCGCGGGGGGCGAGGTGGCGGGGGCGAGGGGTGGGCCCGGCCGCCGCCTCGCCCCGCCGCTGCTGCCGCCGCGCGCTGGCGTGGGGGGCGAAGGGGCCCTGGTGTGAGTTTTAAGCCACCGGGTCAGGAACTTGAACTGCGATCCACTGCTTGGGAGTCCAGCAACATAACCACTCTACCATCTCCTGGTCCCAGAAAAAAGTATATTCTATGCTCTGTTATATTCTCTGAACTATAAAACTACATCTGACATAATTTTGCCATTCTCATTTAATCTGTTTTAATACTAGTGATTCGAATTCCACATTCACTTTCACTTACTTTTAATAATAACTCACGGCTATGCTTTGATACCTAATAAAGCAGGTGGGTGGCCCGGCATGCCCAGGGCTGCCTTCTCTGGCAGTGTGGCCAAGTGCTTCCTCCCAGAGCCAGACTCCTTCATGTTTAAAATGTGCGTTACATTCTTAGCTACTCTAGTGTCAGCTTAAGCAGCGCCCAGGGAACATGGCATGTTCAAGTTGTAATGAAGGACTTAAACGAGGGCCAAGTGATTAATTTCCCATGGGTTTTACTTAACAAGAAGGTTTATCTCTGCAAATAGACTTGTCTGATTCTTTTTGCAACTGCTGAAACTTCTTTTAGATTTTTATCATAGGGCACATACTGTGGTGGCCAGAGAGAGAGAGACAGAATGAGAGAGGGAAAGTGAGAAATCATCCCTCTTGGGAATGGCCATTCCTCCAGTCTCCTCTTGGGATTTTGGACACACACACACACATATTCGGCATATTTTTCAGGCCGCCAGGTCTGGGGCTTGAACTGCAGAGTTGGCTCTGGAATCTAGTGCCCTGACCTCCAGGCCCCCTGCTGGCTCACTGCTGGAACATTTTAACCCTGTGTGTTTTACTCATTTATCTGACATCTGGTCACAGTGTTTTAGTTGTTGCCTGTGCCGGCTGATTTCCTGTGCTTTTTTCACCATTTCTGACCTGCTTTCTGTCATTTTTATATGGTCATAGCATACCTCATCCCCTTTGCGCACAGATATGGTATGTGAATCCACCACAGTGTTTTAGATTTGAGTTCCCTTGGCTCCCTATTAAACTCACTGCAGTTGATGCATGGGGGTGTTAGGATCTTGAGTTCCTCTATGTCTTACAGTGCCTTTGCTTTCTATGCAGTGTGTGTGATGGGGGACCCATCAGCAATGGTGAGCTTTTATCCAGATATCCCAGAAGCTCAGTCACCTGTCTGTGGAGAATTTGTCTTCCTCATGGACCACTCGTGAAATATGCAGTCCCCAATGAGTGACCAGGACAGATCTCAGCAGTGCATAGAGGCAGCCAAGGTAAACTGGTTTCATTCTTTTTTCAGGGTCATATGGTCAGCTGAAGCAGGGGTCTCAGAGATCCGTGTCCATTTGGGGCTGTGTGTCAGTTCCCATCTGGACCATAGCTAGGGGGCTACTTGAAGGATATAGTGGGCTATAGAGAGGTTCAGTGGGGTGGGGTCACACCTCAGGAGTTAGATTGGAGGATCTGCGTGTCTGAGAAGGTCCTTCCTCCCTCTGTTTCCTCATTCTCTCTTACTTCAGGAGACACTGATTTTGCTTCTGAAGAGTCTCCCTATAGGCTGTTATTTCAACGTCTATGGATTTGGATCTTCCTACAAGGCATTCTTTTAGTAAATTTCTGAAAAGGCTATAAAAGTCTAAAAAGATAATTTAAAGAAATGGATTAGATAGTTAAAGGGGTTACTGCAGAATGACCATGGCACTGAGGGGTTCAGGTAAGTCTGTTTCTGGTTTTGTTACACTTAGGAATGACGGACTCAACAACGACCAGTGTCAAGCAGCTGGCATTTAACCAGCTGTGTTTGTGGTGCTCAGGAAGAGTGTGGAGTACACGCAGGAGACAATGAAGGAGGCAGTGAAGAGGGTCCAGTTGATGCAGGTGAACCTGGGGGCACTGAAATCTTGGCACCACTGCAGAAAATTTACAAGGCACCCTCCATCCCAGGCTACCCCCTCCAGGTAAGAATTGGAATGGAGCTGACAGGAGGGAACAGAGAGACGGAGACCTGTTTAAGAACCCATGCCCCTGGGCTTCAGCACAGGATTGTTAGCATGCTATAGAATTCAGAGCATCTATCATGTCATAAAAACAATAGACTAGTGGCATTTGTCTTTATCCTTGACTCTGTGTAATGGCAGTAGAGGTAGTTCTGAGGAGTGTCACAGAAGCCTAAGATGACACTAGTAGCGGGAGATGCTACAGATCCCCAGCATTCTTAACAGACCATATGAGAACATGGTGTAGGTGACAGTGGATCCTGACAGCTCTCATGCCCATTTGAAGAGACATCAAAGGCTCTGGAATGAAATAGATGGATTGTTCAAGGACAGATTCTGGTATCATAAAATGAACTTGACAGACGCTTAATGAATGTCTTCTTTCTTTGTATAGCTATTTGTCTTTGTTAGGCCAAGTTAGCATAATCACCGCCATGTTAGGAAATGCTAGGGCAAGTTAGCTTAATTGCTACCCTGTTAAGTCTTCAAGGACGGAGCCCACTTTGTTAGGGCCTCAAGGACAGAAACCAGGAGTCTGGGAAATCTCAGATAAGTGGAAAATGGGAGGGTCTAGCACCTCTGAGGCAAGGTCATCCAGACCCTTAGCTGAGAGCCCTTATCTAGACCTGAGCAGGTGGTGACAGCTGGACCCTCACTTCTCATACCCCCCTCCTTTGTGTGTGTTACATTCTAAGGAACATCTTGAACTATAAAAGATCCCTTTATCTTAGGCTCAGGGTCCTTGTGAAGGCCCGCTGCGATGGGCAGGAACTTGGACCCCAGCTAGCTGGAAAAATAAAAGCCTCTTTTGCAGTTGCATTGTCATTGTCTTTTCTGTGTCTCCATCAGTTGGACCGATCTCTGGACCCTTACATTGGGGGCTCATCTGGGGTAGGTCAGCCTGGTGGACACCAGATTAGACATGACAAAGGGAGGCTCTGCATTTTGCCACAGAAGGAGGATTGATCACCAACGTCTGGGACTTGCAAGGGGCTAAAGAGCCTGTCTCAGACCTGTCTTGCTCTGGAAAGGAGAGTTGGCCGCCTCCGTTTGGGACTTGCAGGGGGCCTTGGTGCCTGTTCCTAAACCTGTCTGATTCTGATAGAGAATTCTCCATGGAGGAACCAGGTTAGCCACTCGGGAGGCTCCACCTGAAGTCGAGGGAGACGTCCCTGACAACCAGGAGATCAATGAGTGTCCGCATTGGATGCCGTTTGGTCTAGCATTTGGTAAGGATCCTATATGGACTCGTGTGAATCCGGTGCATGTGGTGGAACTGACCGGCCGGTGCATGTGGTTGTCATCTGTGCATGTTTGCTGGGCTGCAGGGGTGATTGTGATTCTGTGTCTCTTTTTGTTGTGGCCTCTGTTCCTTTTCTTTCCTGTCATGGGCCAAACCCAAGTAACTCCTAAGAGTTTAATCTTAGATCACTTCTCGGCAGTCCAGGAGAAAGCTCACAACTATGGACTAGAGATAAGAAAAGGTAAGTTTAATACCTTTTGTTCTTCAGAATGGTCAGCCTTTGATGTGGGCTGGCCACCACAAGGGACCTTTACGCTAAAAGTCATCAAGTGGGTCCGAGAAATAAGTACCCAGCCTGGCCTTCAGGGTCATTGGACCAGTATCCATATATTATAATGTGGCAAGATTTAGTAGAAAATCCCCCTCCTTGGCTTAGGCCTTTTATACCAGAGAGAGAGGAAGATCCCCCAAAAATATTGACTGTGGAGGGTACCCACCCCTCAGAGCTGGGGGAAACTATAAAGGATCTCAAAAAGCCAGTCCTTCAAGGGGACTCTGGGATTTATCCTTCCCTGGCAGATTTAGATTTTGAAACTTATCCACCACCTTATGCGGCAGCTGCGGCTCCTCAGGCTCAGGCAGCTGTGGCTCCTCAGGCTCAGGCAGCTGCGGCTCCCCAGGCTCAAGCAGCAGCACTCCCCCAGCCAGAGGTGGAACTCCCTCCATAGCCTCAGCAGTCGCCCCACTCTACCATGGAGCCCTTTGCACCTCCGGTGTTGACACAAGGGCCTGCTGCAGGACTTAGATCCAGGAGGGCTTGGGGGGAAGAAGAGCCCTCATCTTCTGAGCAGGCTCCCATCCTTCCCGTCCGAGCCCTTGGGGGCACAGGTCCTCAAGGAGAGCGCACGTATCAGTACTGGCCCTTTTCTAGCAGCGACCTATATAATTGGAAAACTCAAAATCCTCCCTTCTCAGAGGATCCACGGGGACTCACCGATCTGTTTGAGTCTATTCTGTATACCCACAGCCCCACTTGGGATGACTGCCAGCAGCTTCTCAAAACTTTATTCACTACCGAGGAACTGGAGTGAATCCTCACCAAAGCAAGGAAGAATGTACCTGGAGATGACTGCCGTCCGACCACCTTACCAAATCTGATTGATGAGGGGTTTCCACTCACCAGGCCTAACTGGGACTTCGGGAACGCTGAAGGTAGGGAGCGTCTCCGAGTCTATCGCCAGACTCTCATGACGGGTCTCCGAGGGGCTGCAAGGCACCCCACCAATTTGGCAAGGGTGAAAGCAATTATTCAGGGAAAAAATGAAAGCCCGCATTCTTAGAACATCTCTATAGTGCCTATAGGCAATTTACCCCCTTAGACCCCTTGGCTGAGGAAAATTAATCTGCTGTTATCATGTCTTTTATTAACCAGGCAGCACCAGATATTAGGAAAAAGTTGTATAAACAGGAAGAACTTGGAGACATGACTATTAGAGACCTTATGAGATTAGCAGATAGAGTTTTTAATACTCGAGAAACTCCAGAAGAACAGGAGGATAGACTTAGAAAGGAAGATCAGGAATTGCAACAAAAGGTTAAAAAAGAAGACAGAAAATTTCATCAGAAACAGAATGAGCCAAGATCCTCTTGGCTGGTATTAAGGGAAAAGGGAAGACAAGGGGTTCCCAAGGTAAAGAGATGCGACCTAAACTTGACATAAATCAATGTGCCTATTGTAAAAAGCATGGGCACTAGAAAAAGGACTGTCCTGAGAGACCCAAGGGCCCAAATCCACAAGGGGACCCCCAGGTCTTAATAGCAGGAACGTACAGTGACTAGGGGAGTCAAGACTCGGAGCCCCTCCCCGAGTCTTGGGTAACTGTGTCAGTGGAGGGGAAGCCTGTAGATTTTATGGTAGATACAGGAGCTCAATATTAAGTTCTCAACACCCCTTCCTTGCCTCTCTCAGGCAAGACTAGCATTGTTCAAGGTGCCACTGGGTCCAAAGCTTACCAATGGACAACAGAGCGTAAAGTGGATTTGGGTCGACATCAGGTCACCCACTCCTTCTTGGTAATTCCGGAATGCCCAGCCCCCCTGCTGGGGCGTGACTTATTGACTAAAGTGCAGGCACAAATCCACTTCAGTCCTGGGAACATTAGAGTCACTGATAACTTGGGACATCCCCTTCCTGTCCTGACTTTGGCTCTGGCAGATGAATATCGCCTATTGGCCTGACAGGTTTGAAACTACAGGGGGTTCAATTATGGCCCACAGAATTGAATTCTTGGGTCCAGAAGTTTCCCCAAGTGTGGGTAAAAATGGCAGAAGTGGGTTTCGCAGCCCACTGGGCCCCTATAGTAATTGAACTCAAATCCTCAGCCCAACTTGTCCGAGTACACTGATACCTCATGTCAGCTGAAGCAAGGCAAGGGATTGCCCCCCACATAAATCACCTGCTACAGGCTAGCATTCTCATACCTTGCCATTCTAGTTGGAACACTCCATTGCTCCCAGTAAGGAAATCGGGAGGAAATGATTTTAGGCCTGTTCAGGACTTACAAGAGGTTAACAAAAGGACTCAAGATATCCACCCCACAGTTCCTAACCCATACACCCTCTTGAGCCATCTACCCCCCACTCATGTCTGGTATACAACATTAGATTTAAAAGATGCATTCTTCAGCATAGCCTTGGCACCCATTAGCCAGCTAATTTTTGCCTTTGAATGGCAAAAAGAGGGGCCCTCAGGAACCCCCAAACAGCTCACATGGACAAGACTCCTACAGGGGTTCAAGAGCTACCCAACTCTGTTTAATGAGGCCTTGAATCAGGACTTGTGTTCTTTCAGACAAAGCCATAGCTCCATGACTCTCTTACAGTATGTTGATGACCTTCTCTTAGCCGCTCCTTCTGAAGCGGAGTGTAAAAGAGCCACAGAGGACCTTTTGCACAAATTGGGCTTGCTGGGCTATCATGCCAGTGCCAAAAAGGCCCACATTTGTAAACAAACTGTTACTTACTTGGGGCATAAGCACCATAAGGGAACAAGATGGCTGACAGAGGCCATGAAAGAAACTATTTTGAGACTGCCGGTCCCTACAAACAGCCAGGGAAGTTCAAGAGTTCTTGGGCACTGTGGGCTACCGTCGGCTCTGGATATGGGGTTTTTCAGAATTAACCAAACCCTTGTATGAGGCCACAAAAGAAAAAACGCCCTGGACTTGGGGACCTGAACAACAACTGGCCTTTGAAAGACTCAGGGCTTCTCTATTGGAAGCTCCGGCATTAGCTTTGCCAGACCCACTTAAGCCCTTTACCCTCCATGTAGCCGAAAAAGGGGAATTGCAAAAGGGGTGCTTATGCAGTGTCTAGGGCCATGGAAACGCCCAGTGGCCTATTTGTCAAAGAGACTGGATCCTGTAGCAGCTGGGTGGCCCCCATGCTTGTGCATTATAGCTGCTGTGGCAATGCTGGTCAGAGACTCTGACAAGCTAACATTTGGACAGCACCTTAAAGTGATAACTCCCCATGCTATTGAGGGTATTCTCAAACATCCACCAGGGCGATGGATGTCCAATGCGCGACTGACCCATTATCAAGGACTGCTCCTAGATACCCCACGAGTTACTTTTCCAGAGCCCACCTCCTTGAACTTGGCCACACTGCTGCCTAACCCAGAGCTGGACAAGCTGGTGCATAATTGCCAAGAAATTCTAGCAGAGATCTTCCATGTACGTCATGATCTCCAAGACTCAGCCCTGCCGAACAGCGAGGTAATCTGGTACACCGATGGGAGTAGCTTTGTGCAGGATGGAGTATGAAAGGCTGGGGCAGCTATAGTGGACCAGAGCGGGAACTTAGTTTGGAGCACTTCCCTGCCAGCGGGAACTTCCGCCCAGAAGGCTGAACTCATTGCACTGGCAGAAGCACTTGAACGGGTAGAAAGGAAGCATGCTACTATTTACACTGATAGCAGGTATGCCTTTGGGACTGTTCATATCAATGGGGCAATTTACCAGGAGAGGGGCTTCATTACCGCAGATGGAGAAAAGGTGTGCAATCTTCCTGAAATCCAGTGGCTGTTCAGCGGTACAAAAACCCCGAGCAATAGCAGTGGTGCATGTTCCGGGCCACCAAACTGCCAGGACCCCTGAGGCTATTGGCAATAAGTGAGCTGACGAGGCAGCAAAACAAGCCACCATTAAATCTGTAGCTCCTGCCCTGACTCTTAACTTGCCAATGCCGGAACTCCCAGGTTTACCTGCATGTCCAGATTATTCCTCAGGAGACCAAGAATGGATGCAAAGAAACAACTGTTCACCGCCGGACCCTACTGGCTGGCGAAAAGACATGGAACATCGTCTAATCCTGCCAGAAAAGCTGGGACTCTCTTATGTCACAGATCTCCATTCGGCTACCCATCTCAGTGTAAGAAAACTACTCCAGCTCCTGCAAATGGCACAGTTACGGTTTCCAAACCAAAGAAGACACATTCATCGCCTCATAGACTGCTGCAAAGGGTGCCAGACTATGAAACCAGGCAAAGGCGGACCACTCCACACAGGTACTCGGGTCTGGGGGAGGGCTCCAGGATGAAGCTGGGAAATTGATTTCACAGAGGTAAAACTGGGAAAATATGGATATAAATATCTCCTAGTTATGGTGGATCCTTTCTCGGGGTGGGTAGAGGCTTTTCCAACTAAGCGAGAAATAGCTCAAATAGTTGCTAAAACTCTATTAGAGGAAATTATACCCCAGTGTGGAGTTCCTGAGACACTTGACTCAGACAATGGTCCGGCTTTCATTAGTAGGGCTCTACAGGGACTAGCCCAGGCTGTGGGAACTGATTGGAAGTTACATTGTGAATACAACCCCCCAGAGTTCTGGGCAAGTAGAAAGAATGAATAGAACTTTAAAGGAGACCTTATCTAAATTAGCCCTGGATACTGGCGGAGACTGGGTGACTCTCCTACCTTTTGCCCTGTTCCAAGTTCACAATTCCCCTTATGTCCATGGAGTGATCCCGTTTGAAATCATGTATGGGGCACCACCCCCCATACAAACTCGTACCCTCCCCTCTCTGATACCTGACGGAACTGTAGATCATAGAACCAGCCTTCAGGTCCCCCAACGGGCTCAGGAAACAATCTGGCCTTTAGTCCGAGCACTCCATGTGACTAAGGGCTCCTTGAACCCAGAACATGGTATAGTCCCAGGAGACTGGGTCTAGGTGAAAAGGCACAGGACGCGCTCTCTAGAACCTAGATGGAAAGGACCTTACGTGACTCTTTTGGTTACTCCTACTGCTTTAAATGTTGACGGAATTGGGCCGTGGGTTCACCATTCGCACGCACGTTGAGCCTCATCACCTGAATGCGCACGAGCTGAAAAGGAGTGAACTGTTCGCCGACACCCGCACAATCCTCTGAAACTCCAACTGTCCAGATCCTTGGACCCGCCGACATTTCTCCCTCAACATGATAATAATAAAGATGCTGGCAATAAGCCTGCTCCTTAGTAGGGGCACTGCGATTAGTTTACATCAGCCTTGTAAGCAGACGTGGGTGCTCACAGACGGAGAGACTGGTAACAATTTAAATTACACCACTCACACCGGTCCATTAGGCACATGGTGGCCGGACCTTTATTTTGACTTAAGAGACCTTTTTGAAAAAACTCGTACTAAGAAACCCTCTTACCATGTCTTAATGAAAAGAACATTGACTATTGGGGACCAAATCAAGGGGTTCTGGGCCTGTCCAGGTAATCAGAGAGCCAATTACCGTTCTTGTGGGGAAGCCGAAAGTTTCTATTGTAAGGCCTGGTCCTGCGTCACCTCCAATGATGGAGATGGAACACAGGTCACAACTCTGATCTTGTACACTTCTCTTTCCGGGAATTGGGTAACAGAGTCCCCTCGGTTAAAGATAGTTTTACAAACAACGGCAAAAGTCAGCCCATATTAAAATGGCAAAACCCGGGTTTCACCTGGGGTATCCAATATTATTCAGGTGGCACTGTCTGAATGGGACCCTATCCGGGTGGACTCCTGACGATTAAATTGTCTATAGAACCCCTGACACAACCAGTAGGCCCAAATGAGGTTCTGCACAAACCTCCTAAGCTGACAACCCTACCCATACGTGTGACGACCTGGTCACCCCCTCCACAAACCTCGAGTGCAACTACCCATGTCCTTCTTCCTGAGAAACTGTTCCCCACTGCAAAATCCCCAACCCTGTGGCTGGACCCATTCCTTGGCCTTGTTCAAGCCACTTTCCTGGCCCTCAATCAGTCTAATCCCAATATAACTTCCCTGTGCTGGCTATGTTATGATGTTCGCCCTCCCTTTTATGAGGGCATAGGGGTTGATGCCCCCATTAACCTCTCCACGTTAGACTCTCCTCCTACCTGCCAGTGGACCTACCGTAAAGTGGACATAACCATACAACAAGTAAGTGGCCAAGGACTCTGTCTCGGAACAGTCCCTGTATACAAAAGACATCTGTGTTCGACCATCCTTAACAATGTCTCCTCAGACACGAATAATAAGTGGGTGCTGCCCCTTCATGGTGGTTGGTGGATTTGCTCACAAACTGGACTTACCCTGTGTCTTTCCCTTTTAGTCTTCAATGCAGCCCAAGAATATTGTGTCTTAATTGTAGTTCTTCCTCGAATCATATGTCACCCTGAGGAAGTCATGTTCCTACACTGGAATTCGCTTGAGCCACTTCGCTCCAAGCGAGAGCCCTTCACCGCCCTGACCATTGCCACTTTGTTTAGCCTAGGATTAGCCGGGCCGGAACAGGCATAGCCTCCCTTACCACCCAGGCTGCAGGGCTTCGATCTCTACAAATAGCGATTGATGAAGACCTAGAAAGAATTGAAGCCACTATTAGCCATTTAGAAAAGTCTCTAACCTCACTCTCTGAAGTTGTGTTACAAAATAGAAGGGGACTAGATCTCCTTTTCCTACAACAAGGCAGTCTCTATGTAGCTCTGGGAGAGGAATGCTGTTTTTATGCTGACCACTCCGGTGTAGTCCGGGACTCTATGTCTAAAGTCAGAGAGGGTCTGACAAAAAGAAAGAAAGAACAAGAAGCTAATGAGAGTTGATTTGAAGCTTGGTTTAATAAATCCCCTTGGATGACAACCCTGATCTCCACCATAAGGGGTCCCTTGATTATTTTACTTCTTTTACTCACCATTGGCCCTTGCATCATAAATAGATTGGTACAATTTATAAGAGACTGTCTCAACATTGTGCAAGCTATGGTTCTGATGCAAAGTTATGCCCAACTTTAATAACGAGAAATACTGTTTTGTTACTCTAACCCGATGCTTCTCTGCTTCTGTAAATCGCTTGGCAATATTAATGAGAATGATTCCTCATTATGTACAACACAAGGGGGGAATGTTAGGCCAAGTTAGCATAATCACCGCCATGTTAGGAAATGCTAGGGCAAGTTAGCTTAATTGCTACCCTGTTAAGTCTTCAAGGACGGAGCCCACTTTGTTAGGGCCTCAAGGACAGAAACCAGGAGTCTGGGAAATCTCAGATAAGTGGAAAATGGGAGGGTCTAGCACCTCTGAGGCAAGGTCATCCAGACCCTTAGCTGAGAGCCCTTATCTAGACCTGAGCAGGTGGTGATAGCTGGACCCTCACTTCTCATACCCCCCTCCTTTGTGTGTGTTACATTCTAAGGAACATCTTGAACTATAAAAGATCCCTTTATCTTAGGCTCGGGGTCCTTGTGAAGGCCCGCTGCGATGGGCAGGAACTTGGACCCCAGCTAGCTGGAAAAATAAAAGCCTCTTTTGCAGTTGCATTGTCATTGTCTTTTCTGTGTCTCCATCAGTTGGACCGATATCTGGACCCTTACATCTTCACAGATGGAGAAGTTACTGACACATTTAGTAGAATTCAGGAAGTTAAGACCAACAGGCAGAAACACAGGTATGAAGAAAATGTGATTCTAAGGGACTACATCCTAGAAGTGCCACGTGTAACCTAGTGCCTCATGACACTATGTTGACATTGCTTGCAGACGACAGAATGATTCAGGAATTTCATTTTACCAGCTGATACTTTCTCTCTGCAAAAATTAAAAAGTAATATTCCAGGCCAGCAGTTACGTTGCTAGACTCCAATGTGGTTTATCCTGGTTCTAGTTCCAGGCTCCATGAAACTCATGCCAGCTGCATGTGTGTGCATGCCAAAGATCCCAGGAGGAGAATGGAGGTGAAGGGGTTGAGGCGTGGCCATCCCCCTACCAGGAGTGATTTCTCTATCTTGCTCACTTTCCTTCTCCCTGTCTCTGTCTGTCTGTCTGTCACTCTCTCTCTCTCTGGTGAGCACACACATCCTGAGGCAAAAACCTCTACAAGTAAATTAAAATAAAAAGTAATATTTCAAATAACATAAACAATACAGCAAAATTACAGGCTTTTATTTTTCTAAACCATTTAAGAGAAATGAATCATAAAATGTTACCTTTTTCAACCATAAACATTTTTTGTCCAAATAAAATGTGGAAAACTATACAAATCTGTAGTACACAGCTAGATGATCGTCACAGTGAAGGCACCTTTTTAACCAGCACCCAAGTCAAGAGCTGGACTCCCAGACTCCTTCCTCTCTGCCCTTTCCTATCACGACCTCTTTCCAAATACTGTGTACTTACAGCTTTCCTGACTTGCAGTACCATGGATTATTTGTATTTGTTTTCTAATGAAAAGCAAAGAATTATACAGGTTTTTTGTATGTGTGTTTCTTTCTATTTCCTTTCCTTTCAGCAAAATGTTGAGATGCACATATATGCTGCATATAGCCATAGAGAATTTTTATTGGTATATGCCATTCTGCAGAATAACTACCTGGATTTACTGATTTAAATGCTGATAAAATTTGGTTTGGCCATTAAAAACAATGCTACTATAAACATTTTTTAAACAATTATTTATTTAATTTCATTTATTTATTTTTATTATTTTTAATTTGGCCAGAGAGAGGCAAAGAAAGAAAAGGAAAGTGAGAAAGTAAGCTGCCAGCTCCAGGACTTGAACCACGGTGAGCCATGTGGGAGTCCAGTCCCTTAAACACCACACCACCACCTGCTGGCCCCCATTAGAAACATTTTTATATTTTCATGCATGCATATACACATTAATGTAGTATACCTTCCTTTTCACTGACAAAATTGTGGAATTTCTGGGGAACTACAGTTTTCTGTTATTGTACAAATTTAATTCACACCAACATTGGAAGAGTGTTTCAGTTGCCTCATTTAGCCAAAATCTGGTCTTTTAAAATTGTAGCCAACGTTGTGTTTTTGTAGTGATTGTTCACTGTGGTTTTAATATACATTTTCCTGAGAAGTAATGAAGTTGAGCACCTTTTCACATTGGCCATTTATATGTCCGCTTTTGTCAGGTACCTTATTTTTTTTTTAGAGAGAGAGAGTTTTGCTATATGGTGCATGCGCTTGCTGGAGAGAGAGAGAAAGTGAGAGAGAGAGAGAGAGAGAGAGAGAGAGAGAGAGAGAGAGAGAGAGAGAGAGAAAGTGAGAAATCACCCCCCCCCTCAGGGGGGAAGCCATGCTGCAATTCTTTCTCCTCCATTCTCCTCTCAGGACTTTGGGTACACATGTGCACAAACCTGGCGTGAGTTTTAAGCCACCACATCTGGGACTTGAACTGCAGTCTATTAAGTGGGAGTCCAACAATATAATCATTACTCCATCTGCTGGTCCCTTGTCAAGTACCTTTAAGTATTTTTTTTTTCTATTTTAATTAATTAATTCATTTTATTTGTTTGATTTTCATTTCTTAGTGACCTGTGGTTTATCCTATGGTCTGAATATAAGCTCTCTGTTGATTATGAGCTTGAGAATTGTTTTCTAACTCTACAGCTTGCCCTTTTTACCCTCAGAATGATACATTTTGAATAATAATTGTTCTTATTTTTTTTTTAATTCACCTTTTCATGCATGACAGAGTATACCCATACACATGTTTGGGGGGGAGGGCACCCTCAACAACGTCTCATCACAGGATCCCTTCTCTTCAAATCCAGCTCATCAGGATCTTGGGTGTGCGCTCATCTGGCATGTTTTCAGGTTGACTTACATTCCAAACCCCAGATAGACCAGGAGATTTCCAGTTCTGTGATTCAGAGTACTAGCACCTGTGCTACTGAGGCCAGGCCAGTTGTTCTTCATTTTAATGTAATTCTGTTATTTTAGTTTTTCCTTTTATGGCTAGTATTTTTTTGTGTGTCCTGCTTAAATGACTTTACTTACTTAAAGTCATGAACACATTTTATTTTTTGTTATCCAGATTTTTTTCTTTTTTCTTTTACATTTAAATCTACAAGTTACCTAGAATTTGTTTTTGTACATTGTCTGAGATAGAAATGAGGTTTCAATTTTTATTTTCCAAGTGATATCAAGTTGACCCTGTACCATTTACTGAAAAGTTTGTCTCTTCCTCATGATGTGCAGTGTCATCTTTGTCACAAATGAGCACAAAGCCATGTGTGGATTATTTCGGGATTCTCTATTCTATTTCACTCCTGTGTTTATCTAGATTCGTGCCATTATTATACCACATAATGTAGCTTTGTGATAAATCTTGACTTCAAATAGAGTGAGTCCTCAACTCTGCTCATTTTCAACGTGGCTCTTTATATTTGTATTTTAGAACTCGCTTTCTTTTTTTCCTTATACACCATTAATTATGAAGTAATGGTTTATTTGCTCAAAATGTAATTTAAAGATACTCAAATTACATGTGATTTCATTTATTGTACAAAGTCCTGGATTTATTTGTCAAATAGAAAAGACTACCCTGGATTTGGTTGTTCTCCTGTTTTGTGATTTCCCTTGAAAAGAAAAATAAGTTGTCATTGCTATTAATATTTTATTAGATAATGTTCTGTTACACTGAAAAGGATATTTTATACAAAACTTATTTGGAAACAAGTTTTCAAGTAGGGGGACAATTGCTCATGTAATATCTTATCTATTCACATCCTGAAATTTTCCATTTCTGAATATGGGATGTGTGTGTATGACTTAACCCTAAGCTTACTACACTGATTAGTAGGTAATTATAAAAATATCTACAATAAAACATTGCTGATCAGTTATACTAGAGGAACATCATAAGAGAGGAAAATCCAACTCTTTGTATGAAAATGAATACAATATTGGAATACTATTCATCCATAAAAAAGCAACAAAACCCTGGCTTTTGACATGAAGTGGATGAATATGGAAGACTTACTGCTGAGTGAAGCAAGCCAGGCTAAGAAGGAGAGGTGTCATATGTCCCCACTTAATATATACCGAGTGTCCGCACTCTATGAAACTAATTGACTAAAGGATATAGAAACACAGTATATAGATGTAAATACCAGATATAGTGTGTGTGAAAGAGAAGGGACTGAGGAAGGACATTTGGGGGAGGTATAGGGAGGCAAAGCATTCATGACACAAAGAGGTGTGATATTGTCTGTTGAAGATATTTAGTAGTTTTATCAACTGTACTAGGGAGAAATGTTCACCTGATGAAATATCCACTTTGTAAGACAAATAATAATGTGATTGAATGTATAAAATAAAATGAAATTAATTAATTAATTAAAAAAATTTCAAAAGAGACCAAAACCAATGTGTTTTGTAAATTATTACAGGAGCAAAAAAATCCATCAACTACTTTTCAACATACTTTAGACTTTAACTATTCTTTAAATTATTTTGTCTTTTTCTTTTAATTTCAAGAAAAGCAGATTTATCTTTAATAAATCAAAGAAATGCTAAGGAAATATGCTTAAAACTTAAAGCCAGGAAACAGGTTGGAATTCCGTTCAAATAGTAGGTACATGAATCTATCAGCAGCTCAAAACAAGACAAAAATCCTTATAACCAGAAAACAAAGCCTAGAAGAAGATCAGCAATGTTTTAGTCAAAAGTTATAAAATTCTATTTCACCAGTTCAGTCTCATGTACTTAATCTATCTTCTGTTGTGGTTCAATTTTCCCAATTAAATTCTGGGATATAATATTCAACTCCAGACCTGTCCCCATGATTAAGTTAGCCGTTTTCTTAGTTTTTGAACTCTTATTTCTGTATGACTGTATTTAATTTTCCTGGTAATGTCCCTGCAGAACTTCTTGGAGATCTGGTCTGGTGTTGGTAAATTCTTTCAGGTTTTGTTTATCTGAGCATGTTCTTGTCTTTTCTTCCCATATGAAGGATAATCTTACCGGGTATAGTATCCGTGGTTGCAATTGCTTTTCTCTTAACACTTTGAATATATTTCCCATTCTTTCATCGCTTGCATTGTTTCCGATAAGAGATCTGCTGTCAGTCTGATGGGATATCCTTTGTAGGTAACTTAACATTACTCTCTTGCCAATCTTAGTATCTTGTCTTTGTCTGTAGTTTTGCTCAATCTGGCTAAATGTGTCTTGGAGAAGATCTTCTTGGGTTGATTCTATTGGATGTCCTTTGTATTTCTTGGGACTAGATCTTTTAATGCCTCACTAGGTTTGGAAAGTTTTCTTCCAGGATTTAATGGAATAGACTGTCAATGCCTTTATAGATCTCTTCCCCATCTAGGATACCAATTATCCGGATGTTTGGACATTTGATGGTATCTAGTATTTCTTGTATAGTATTCTCATTTTGGGGGGCGATTTCTCTCGGTCTTTGTGGTGGATTTTTCTAGGCCAGCAATTCTATCTAATACATTTGAGATTTGATTTTCGGTATCATCTAGTCTGCTTTTAAAACTTTCAAGGAAGATTTTGACTTCCTGTATTGTAGTCTTCATCTCTAAGAGGTCCATTTGATTATTTTTTTATACTGTGAATTTCCTCTTTTAGATCTTGCAACAATTTCCTCACCTCCTGGAGCTTGTCAGCTCCTTTTTCCTGCCTCTTCAGCAGTTCATTGTCTCTCTTCTCTTTGACCTCTGTGAGCTTTGTCACCATGAAAATTCTAAATTCTTTATCTGACATGTCCATGCATTTCATCACACTGTCTGAGGATGAAGAAGAGTTATTATTTTTCCTTGGAGGAGAGGTATTTTCTTGTTTTATATATATATATACACACACACATATATATATATTTCTTGAGACCAGCAGTGATTTCTAGACATCTGATGGATGGTGCATTTCTTCTAATTCTTGAAGTTCAATATGAGTTTTCAGAGGTGTGCAGGAGGAGGTGATCTGCAATCTCTCTTCTGTTCTTTTATCACTATTTGTGCATCAGAATCAGTGGGAATAGAGGAATATTCTATTGTATTCAGATATTTAGATCCTGTTCACTTGGACCTGTCTAGGAATTTACTGTGTAGGAGCTGAGAAGCCAATAAGTAAAGATAAAAAATAAGAAAAGATAGGACCAGCAGTTAGCGTAATGGCTATGTCACTGAACTCCCATGTAGCTGACTGCAGTTCGAGTCCCGGACCCGGTGGCTTAAACTCATGCTGGGCACTTGTGTGTGCATGCCCAAGATCCCGAGAGGGGAATAGAGGAGAAGGGATTGCAGCGTGGCTACCCCCCCGGGGGTGATTTCTTGCTTTCTATTTCTCTGTCTCTCTCTGTCTTTCTGATGAGCGCATGTGCCCTATAGCAAAAACCTCTCAAAAAAAAAAAAAAAAAAGAAGCATAAGAAAAGAATTAGAGAAAAGGAAAGAAGAAAATATAAAAGAAAAAAAAGATAATAAAAACTATAGATTTTAATTTTAAAAAGCAAAAATTGAAAAAGCAATATTTCACAGCTGTAGATCATGTGGAGATGGGCCTGGGTTTGTGCCTTTCTTAAACAGAATGGGGAGAGGCACCTATTAACACAATAAAGGGGCTTGAGAGCCCAGAGAACACTTTACCTTAAGAAAAAAATAAATTAAAAAAATTAAAAGACTCAGGGAGACAAAGAGAGACAGAGCAAAATAGAGAGAAAGAGACAGGTAACACTACCCACTAGAAATAAGTGAAAAAGTCTCAGCAGAAAATCTTCATTTTAGGTCTCTGAAAGCAATATTTCACAGCTGAAGTTCAGGATCCATGTCTAGAATTAGCTTTCAATCTGCTAAATAGCTACAATAAAATTACTAACTTTGAGGGACCAGCAGTTAGCGTAATGGCTATGTCTCTGGACTCCCACGTAGTCGACCGCGGTTCGAGTCCCGGACCTGGCGGCTTAAACTCACGCCGGGCGCGTGTGCGTGCGTGCCCAAGATCCCGAGAGGAGAATGGAGGAGAAGGGATTGCGGCGTGGCCATCCCCCATGGGGGGTGATTTCCTGCTTTCTATCTCTCTGTCTCTCTCTGTCTGTCTGGCGAGCGCACGCGCCCTATAGCAAAAACCTCTCCAAAAAAAGAAAAAAAAATTACTAACTTTGAGACCAGCAGTTAGCATAATGGCTATGTCGCTGGACTCCCATGTAGTCGACCACAGTTCAAGTCTCAGACCCAGTGGCTTAAACGCACACTGGGCATGTGTGCATGTGTGCCCAAGATCCCGAGAAGAGAATAGAGGAGAAGGGATTGTGGCATGGCCATCCCCCTTGGGGAGTGATTTCTTGCTTTCTGTCTCTCTGTCTCTCTCTGTCTTTCTGGCAAGCACACATGCCCTGTAGCAAAAACCTCTCCAAAATAAAAAAAAAATATTTCTAAATTCAGGACATTTAATGTTGAGATAATATCATTATCCAAATGTAGTTCACATTTGCCAGTTTTTCTAATAGCAGCCTTTATAAAGTTTTTGTTTGTTGTTCTTGGAACTAATTTAAGAACAGGTAGTTTTTTTTAATTATGTCTTTTTAGCCTCTTCTGGGTTAGTACATCAGATTTTTATTACCTTTCATGACACTGGTACTTTTCTCTTTCATGCCACTGTGCATATAGACACGCGTGTGAAAGAGCGAGATCAGCACCCGATGGGACCTGGCCACACCACAGTTCTTTTTCCAGTTCTCCATCCTGTCAGGATCCTGGGTATGAGCATGTGGAGTGTGTGCTGAGCTGTAGGGCCAGGACTTCTACCCTTGTTGGCCATGGGCGATCTGGCTGTGCTTAGCCCACATTTGGCATTTTGAAAGAATAGTAGCCTGTTACTTTTGCAGACTCTCCATTGTGTTTGTTTGACTTTTCTTTTTGGTTTATTTATTTTGTTTCTTTCATGAGTAAGAGTGTGCACACACACCACATATACACATTTCTAGAGAGAGCAAGTGGGATCCTGGATACCTGAGCATCCAGTGTGTTTCAGGGCGACTCAGGATCCAAACCCATGCCAGCTGTGTGGCTTTTCACACTGCCACCAGACCCGTTTGACTACTGAAACTCATGTTAAGATTAATGTTGATTATTTTGTGTAGAAATATTATTACAGAAGTAACATTAGGCCTGGTGATAAGCCTAACCAGTTAATTGTAGGTGATGTCTGACAGATAACTTTGAAATGAGTGAGCAGCTGGTTCTTAACAAATGTTTGCTCGGTAGTTTTAGCATTCACTCACGATTCTTACCCAAATCAGTATCAGTCATGACAAAATGGTGACTTCAATTCTTTTTTTTTTTTTTTAAATTTATGGTGACTTCAATCCTGTCCGCTTTTCTGCATTTATTACTTGCATCCAACTGTAAAGATCTTTACTTTTTTTGCTGCCTCCCTACCCCCTTCATTTCTTCTGTTATCAGTTTGTATTCTTGGGTTCTCTTATTATTTTTAAATGTGTTATGGTATATAATGCATTGTTTATTTAGAGACTGAAAATTTCCAGATTTGCCTGGCAGGAGCCCTTTATCCTGCTCTTATATCTTCTTCACTCATCTCTTGCTCTGTGAAGACTTTCTTTATAACCCAGAATGTTTTAGCTCACTTATTTTTTCCCAGATCTGTGATCAATCACTCTGTAAGAAGCCTTGTTTTTGCATTATTTATTTTATTTATTTATTTTTGGTCTTGTTTTGTTTCATTGGTGAAAACAGTCAGTAGAAGTCAATATTTGCATGCCAGGTCTGGTGCTCAGTACTGAGCTGACATTGATTCTAGACATTTTCAGCAAAGAGAGCTGGCAAGTGTGTTGTGTTGTGTGTGTGTGTGTGTGTGTGTGTGTGTGTGTGTGTATGTGTCTAGGTTTTTGCCATAGGGCACATGAGCTTGCTAGAGAGAGAGGGAAAGTAAGAAATCACTTCCCAAGGGGGAAGGCCATGCTGCAATCCCTTCTCTTCCAATTCTTCTCCTGGGATTTTGGGCATGCCTGCACATGCACCTAGCATCATTTTCAAGCCACCAGGTCCAGAATTCAGTTCCCACATGGTAGTCAGCCATGTAGGAATCCAGCACCTTAACCATCATGCCTCCTGCTGACTCCCAGAACTGACTTTTTTTTTGAGAGAGAGATTTTCACTATAGGGCACCTGCACTCACCAGAGACAGAGAGACAGAAAGTGAGAAATCACCCCCCACCCCAGGGGGGATGACCACACCACAGTTTCTTATGCTCCATTCTCCTTTCAGGGTTTTGTGCATGGATGCACACATACTCATCATGAGTTTCAAGCCACCAGGTCTGGGACTCAAACCACAGTCAACTGTGTGGAAGTCCAGCACCCTAACCACCACACCACCTGCTGGCCATGACAAATATTTTTAAAATGTGTTTTTATTGATATCCTTACCTCCAAGGTAACAAAACAGCATTCTTTCTTTTTTCTCTGAAACCATATTTGTGCCTTCCTTCCTCCAAGGTGAGAAACTTGGTTTCCCACAAAATCAGTAATTTACTCATGTTCTTAATCTACCTATACTCACAAAATCTCTCTCTCTCTCATGTTTTTCAATTCCATGTAGTGGTCTTCCTGAATTTTTATTAAGTTTTTTTTCTGAGGTGTTTTGTTACTATTTTTTTTTGGGGGGGGAGAAGTTTTTGCTATAGGGCACATGCACTCACCAGAAAGACAGAGAGAGACAGAGAGACAGAAAGTGAGAAATCACCCCCAGGGGAGTTGGCCATGCTGCAATTCCTTCTCCTCCATTCTCCTCTTGGGATCCTGGGCATGCACGCACACGTGCCTGGCATGAGGTTAAGCCACCAGGTCTGGAACTTAAACCACGATCAACTACATGGGAGTTCAGCGACATAGCCATTATGCTAACTGCTGGTCTCTTGTTACTATTTTAAGTAGTATTTTTAAATATTTTATTTACTGAGTATTATTTACTGGATGTTTATTTCTGTCTAGAAATTAATCTCCATACTTGTTTTTTTTTTTTGGAGAGGTTTTTTTTCGCTATAGGGCGTGTGCGCTTGCCAGACAGACAGACAGAAACATAGAGACAGAAAGCGAGAAATCACCCCCCAGGGAGGATTGTCACACCGCAATCCCTTCTCCTCCATTCTCCTCTCGGGATCTCGGGCACGCACGCACACGCGCCCGGCGTGAGTTTTAGGCCACCGGGTCCGGGACGCGAACCGCAGTCGACTACGTGGGAGTCCAGCGACATAGCCATTACGCTAACTGCTGGTTCCCCACCATACTTATTTTTAATATTGACCTTGTGGGACTAGCAGATGGCATAATGGTTATGTTGCTGGGTCCCACATGGCCCACTGTGGTTTCAGTCCTAAACCCAGTAGCTTCAAACTTATGCTGGGCACGTGTGTGCATGCATGCTCAAGATCCCGAGAGGAAAATGGAGGAGAAGGGATTGTGGCTAGCCATCCTTCCGGGAAGGAGGGGTGATTTCTTATTTTCTGTCTCTCTGGCAAGCACATGTACCCTGTAGCAAGAAAACCTCTAATGTGTATGTGTATGTGTGTATGTGTGTATGTGTGTATGTATAGATAGATAGATAGATAGATAGATAGATAGATAGATATTTGCAGATTTCTTGAGTTTTCTATGGATAATCATGCTTGTAAACAAAGTCACTTTCCAATTCTTTCCTTTTAGAGAGAGGTATTTTTGCTATAGGGCACATGCACTTACCAGAGAGACAGAGAGACAGAGAGAGAGACAGAAAGCGAGAAATCACCCCCAAATCCCACCATAGATTTTTGTGTGTGTGAGATTAGGGAAATAACACTGTTATTTCTGTTGAGAGTTCTTCGCCTCTTTTTTCATACAATGAGTGGTTATTGAATTTGATAAAATTTTTGTATGTATCTGTTGATACAAATATATGAGTTTTTCCTTTACTCTCTTAATGTGTGAATCATAATTATTATTGTTAAATATTAGACCAACCTTGCACTTCTGGAATAAACCCAAATTAGTTTTGGTGTATTAGCCTTTTTTTTTTTTTTTTTTGGCTATAGTGCGCGTGCGCTCACCAGACGGACAGAGAGAGACAGAGAGACAGAAAGCGAGAAATCACCCCCCAGGGGGCATGGTCACGCCTCAATCCCTTCTCCTCCATTCTCCTCTTGGGATCTTGGGCACGCACGCACAAGCGCCCAGTGTGAGTTTAAGCCACCGGGTCCGGGATGTGAACCGTGGTTGACTACATGGGAGTCCAGCAACATAGCCAATACACTAACTGCTTGTCCCGGTGTATTAGCTTTTTTTTTTTCACATATGTTAGATTTAGTTGGCTAGTAGTTGCTTAGGATTTTGAATCTGTTTTCATGAGAAATATTAACATTCTTTTCTTATGTCCGGTTTTGAAATAAATGCTTTGCTGGCATCATAAAATGAGCTACGAATATTTCCTTTCTTTCTTGTTCTCTGAAAGATTTTCATTCTTTAATATTTACTAGTATTTGCAAGTGAAGCCATCTGGACCTGGAGATTTTTTTTGTGGAAAGACTTTTTTTTTAGCTATTCATGTTTTCATATGTTGTTATATTTTTCTGAATATATGTGCATGCATATAGATGTAGATATATATACCAGGTGTGGTGCTTGCTATTGGGCTACCACACACATACACATTTTATATATATATATATATGTATATATATATATATATACACACACACACACACACACACACACACACATATATATATAATTTTATTTTTTGCTACAGGCACATACACTCACCAGAGAGAGAGGAAGTAGCACTGCCCAGTGGGGGCACATGGCAGGTGCTTCTCCATTTCTCCATCCTGTCTAGATTTTGGGCATGCATGTATGTGTGCCCAACTTGTTTTTCAAGCTGCCAGGGCGTGATGTTGCCTTTTATGAGAGAACTTCAAAAAGACCATGGAAAATTAGAATTAAAATACAAACTTATTTTGGTACAAAAAATTGTGAAATCCATACCTTGTTCCCCATAATATGCCTCTCATGGGCTTTCTGAACACCTCTCACATATGACTAAATTTGACAAACTCTGTAGTGATATTACCTTTTTATTCCTGATGTTGGTTATTTGTATCTTTTTTATTTCTTTCCTTTCCCTACATATTTATCTATTTTAATAATCTTTTCAGAACCAGCACTGTTGGGTTTATTGATCTCTATTATATGACTGTTTTTCTGTTTCGTTATTATCTGCTCCTATCTTTGTTATTTTCTTTTGTATTCTTGGGCTTTTTAACTCTTATTTTTCTAATATACTGAGAAGGGTGCTTAGGAAACTTATTTTTATACTTTCTCTTCTATTGTATGTATTTATATATACATATTTAAGCACATCTGTAGCTGATTCTAAATTTGGATATATCATTTCCTTTCATCATCCACTTTGAGAATATTTTCTAATTATAATATTTTTCTTTAAGGCTGTGTAATTCACAAGTACAGTGTATAATTTCCCAAAATTTGAGGATTTTCTCTGGTTTTGGTTGTTAGATACTTTGTATGAAAATTTGTAAAAAATGATTTGTTACCTTTCTTCTGAGACTACTCTGTGTTACTAGGGCAGGAGCAGATCATTTTTTCTTTTTTTGAGAGGTTTTTGCCTGAGGGTGTGCTGGCTGGAAAGAGACAGTGAGAAGGAAAGTAAGAAATTGTTCCCAAGGGGGGATGGCCACACCACAATCCCTTGTTCTTCATCTTTCCCTGGAATCTTGGGCATGCACACCCTGCTGATGTCAGTATGCATGGGGATGATGACTCACACTAACCCAACTCAAAAAGAGACTGATATATAAACCAGTATCCCAGTGTATTAATTTATAATGAAACCTAACTGTGTCAGTTCTAAAAATGCTTGTATTAGTATTATCAATGTATTTTATGTTTATACGTGACTTCATTTTTAATTCTAGAGGGTGTATGCATCCCAGAGAGAGAGAAAGCAGTTGCCATCTCCCACTTAGTAGAACCCAGTCATGACTCAATCCTCTCTTCTCCATTTCTCCCTCTCAGAAGGGTGCTGGGCACTTGTATACACGTGCCAGGCATGTTTCCCAAACTTCTGGGGCTGAGATTCAGACTGCATCAGCCATGTGGGATCCAGTCTTTTTCACACAGCACTTAACCACTGTGCTGCGGGCCAGCCCTATAGGTTTATTTAGAAAACCAAATAGTGGTTAAGAAGCTATTTAGTGCATAGGGACTGGGGCATGACAAGACCTCTCCAGTCAGAAGAGCAGGAGGAGAAATCCTCCCCACCCAGAGAAGGCCCTTGCCAGGGAAGGTAGGTGCCAGAACAGTGTTGGCCAGGCACTGGGACACTGTCTGTCTCTTCCATGCTTTGCCAGGGACAGCTTGTAGTCAGAAAGATTAGTGCTTCAGTGCCATCTCAAGAGTAGACTGTTGGAAGTCAGCAGGCGGTGTAGTGGTATGGCACTGGACCTCCACATGGCTGCCTGCAGTTCGAGTTTGGACCTGGTGGCTTAAAATGAACCCCCGGTGCATGTGCATGCATGCCCCAAATCCCAGGAGAGTGGCAGAGAAGGGATTTCAGCATGACTCCCCTGCCCCCCACCCTGGGGTGATTTCTCACTTTCCCTGTTACTGTCTCTTTCTGTTTCTCTCCAGCAGGTGCATGTACCCCGTGGCAAAAACCTTTAAAAAAAAGTGGACTATCCTTTTATGTATTTTTGAACAGTATGTGTTAATTCAATCTCACTCTTTAATGCCTGTCTCTGACTCTATCCTTCTACAATTGCAGATGTTTCACATTCGGCATTGGAAGGTGCTTCCACCAGCCTAATCAAAGGCATTGCCTGAGTCTCGGGGGAGCTTCAGAATTTATCACAGGCAAGGACAGGATGCAGTTCAAGGTGAGGGCAGTGTGTGTGTGCAGAGGTATGGGACAGGAGACCACGCTGCAAGGGCAGGGCAACAGCTCACTCTAGGATGCATTTTTTTATTCTCCATGGCCTTAATAAAATGAGTCCACTTATTGTCAGGGAAATGGCATCTTGTCTAATAGCTGAAAGCCCAGAATAGGATGCTAAAAATATTTAGGGCCTTTGCATTTAAAACAGAGACAGAAACTACAAGCTTTGACTGTTGTGTTTGAAATTCTGGATCTTTGTGTCGGGGCCTCTTTCGGTACTGTATGCTGTTCTCCATGGCACGGACGCAGAAACAGGAGAAGGAAGAGCAGTGATGTGTCTAACAGATCAGAGGAGCGATGAGTTGAGATCCACTGGGTCAGTGTGCACAAGAAGACACCTCTGGTCATGTTTCTAAGTCCCTATTTCCCAGGAGGTGCCGTTTCTTCTCATTCTTTTTTCCAGGGATCTCCTTTTCCAAACGTTTCCTTGATTCACATTTATGTTACTAAAATCTCTCAGTTCCAACTTCCTAGAGCTGATAAATGTGCCCCTCTCTTATTATAGGACTGAGGTTTGAGCACAGCATACGTTGTGTCACATAGCACCTGGCATTTAATAGTAGTTATTACTGGCTTTTTTGTTTGTTTATTTTGTTCCCTTTCCTGAGCAGGTCCTTAGGACCCTGAGGTGGTCTCTGCAGCCTGTGGTACAAGACTTCTCTCTGAGCTGGGATTTGCCTCCTGGTCTATCTGCCAAAATGCTTTCTCCAGAACAGACTGTCATCTTCAGGGGTCAGAGGTTAATCGTCTATGCCCAGTTGACTGGGGCAATGCCGGTGAGTTCCCATTTGTGTTGGGTCTTCTAGTCAGGTTTGCTCTGTCCCCACTGACAACTTGGAGGACAACTTCCTTGAAGCCCATAGACAATAAGAGAAGGCGCTGGATCCCAGCAGGATGTGCACTTGCTAAGTGGAGCCAGACCATCCCCTTCCTCAGCCCCTTCCCACCCTCTTCCCCACCCTCTCAGCTCTCTGGTTTCCTGAGCTGCCCATTCTTAGTCAGGAACTTCAATATGTAGGGTTGGGGAGTGACCCCAGTTCTGACCCTTCTGCTCACAGTCTCTTCCTTTCATCAGTTCGATTATACTTTTCTCTTATTCACAGCCAACAGAGGCAACAGGGAAAGTATGCCTCAAGTATAGTCTCCAGGGCCAGAGTTTGGAGGAAAAGGTGGCATTTTCCATACAACCCAAGCCCAATGCCAAGTGAGAGTTTACTTATTTCCTTCCCTCTTCCTTCTCCCCCCTCTGTTTGATATTCTCTATTTTTCTTCTTCTTTCTTCCTTTTTCTTTTTTTTTTTGAGAGGTTTTCGCTATAGGACGCGTGCGCTTTCCAGAAAGACAGAGAGAGACAGAAAGATAGAAAGTGAGAAATCACCCCCCAGGGAGGATGGCCACGCTGCAATCCCTTCTCCTCCATTCTCCTCTTGGGATCTTGGGCATGCATGCACACGTGCCCGGCATGAGTTTAAGCCACTGGGTCCAAGACTCGAACCATGGTCGACTACATGGGAGTCCAGCGACATAGCCATTATGCTAACTGCTGGTCCCTCTTTCTTTCTCCTTTCTCTTTTATTCTCTTTTTTCTTTTATCTCTGCCACCATTGGATAGTCAGATTCCTTTTCTTTTTTTTTCTTTTTTTTAAAATTATTTTTATACATTCAATCACATTATTTAGCTTACAAAGTGAACATTTCAATATGTGAACATTTCCCCCCAGTCCAGTTGATCAAAATATCTTCAACAGATAGCACCACACCTCCCCCATTCTGTCAATGCTCTACCTCCGTATCCCTCCACCAAATGTCCTTCCCCAGGCCCCACTCCTCCACACACACCAAATCTGGCATTCACACCCATCTCTTGTGTTTTTACAACATTTAGTCAATCAGTTTCAGTCATAGAGTACAGATACTCGGTATATATTAAGTGGGGACACACAGTGTCTCTCCTTCATAGCCTGGCTTGCTTCACTCAGCATTACATCTTCCATATTCTTCCACTTTCTGTCAAAAGGCAGGGTTTTGTTGGTTTTCATGGCTGAATTCCATATTCCATATAGTATATGTGCTAGTTTTTCAATCCATTCATACTTACAGGGCCATTTGGGTTGGTTCCATGTCTTAGCAATTATGAATAGTGCTGCAATAAACATCGATGTACAAGCACTTTTCCAATGAAGAATTCTTCTGTCCTTTGGGTAGATACCAAGAAATGGGATTGCTGGATCATCTGGTAGTTCTGTTTGTAGATTTTTGAGAAATCGCCAAATTATTCTCCACAGTGGCTGGACCAATTTATATTCCCACCAGCAGTGTAAGAGAGTTTCCCTTTCACCACACCCCCACCAACACTTAACTTTTTTTTTTTTAATCTTACACATTCTGACTGGGGTTAGGTGATATCTCATTGTTGTTTTGATCTGCATTTCTCTTACTATAAGGGATGTTGAGCATTTTTTATATGCCTTTTGGCTATTAGTATGTCATCTTTAGAGAGTGTTTTTTTTTTTCCAACTCATTCTCCTATCTTTTAATAGGGTTGATCATCTTTTTATGGAACAGCTGCTTGAGTTACTTGTGTATTCTGGTTATCATTCCCTTATGAAAATTTACAAAAATATTTTCCCATTCTGAGGGCTATCGATTCACACTAATTATTGTGTCTTTTGCCATGCAGAAACTTCTTAGTATGATGTAATCCAACTTGTCTATTTTGGGGATTATCAACTGTGCTTTTGGGGGTCTTATTTAAGAAGTCTTTACCTACCCTAATGTCTCTCAGTTTCCCCAGTGTTTTCTAGGAGCAGTTTTATAGTTTGAGGTCTTAGATTTAGATCCTTGATCCAATTTGACTTGATTTTTGTCAAACTGAGCATTCAGATTCATCTTTCTGCATGTGGAAATCCAGTTTTTTTCCAGCATCATTTGCTGAAGAGGTTTTCCTTGGTATCCCTTGTCAAAAATCAGTTGACTGTATGTTTGGGCATTTAATCCTGGGGACTCTATTCTGTTCCATTATTCCACCTGTCTTTTTCTGTGCCAGTACCAAGCTGTTTTGATTACCACAGCTTTGTAGTATATTTTTGACTCAGGGAGTGAGATGCCACCCACTCCACTCTTCTTGTGTAGAATTTCTTTGGCAATACGGTGTCTTTTATGATTCCAGACAAATTTTATGATTGTTTTTTCTAGATCTGTGAAGAAGGTGCCTGGTACTTTGATTGGCATTGCATTAAATATGTATATTAATTTGGATAGAATTGCCATTTTGATTATATTAATTCTTCCAATCCAGGAACATGGGACGTCCTTCCACTTTTTGTGTCATTTTCAATTTATTTTTTAGCTTCTCATAGTTTTCCTTGTGGGGGTCTTTAACTTCTTTGGTTAGATTTATTCCTCAGTATCTTATACTTTTAGTGGCTATGGTAAATAGAATAACTTTTTTCAATTTTATCTCAGGCTGCCTGTTGTTTGTATATAGAAATTCTATAGATTTCTGTATATTGATTTTGTATCCTGCTACTTTATTGTATTCGTGCATTACTTCCAGAAATTTTTTCATTGAAACCCTTGGGTCTTCTATGTATACAATAATGTCATCTGCGAATAGAGAGAGTTTTACCTCTTCTTTTCCTGTTTGAATGGCTTTTATTTTTTCTTTTCTGATTGCATTGGCGAGGACTTCCAGTACTATATTGAAAAGGAGTGGAGAAAGTGGGCATCCTTGTCTTGTACCCATTTTTAGTGGGAAAGCTTTCAGCTTTTCTCCATTCAGGATGACGTTCGCTATGGGTTTTTCATAGATAGCTTTTATTGTGTTGAGAAATGACCCTTGTATGCCAATTTTGCTGAGAGTCTTGATCATGAAGAGATGTTCTATCTTATCAAATGGTTTTTCTGCATCAACCAATATGACCATATGGTTTTTATCTCTATTCTTGTTAATATGGTGTATTACACTTATGGTTTTGCATATGTTGAACCAACCTTGCATTCCTGGAATAAAGCCTACCTGATCATGATGTATAATCTTTTTTATAAGTTGTTGGATACGGTTTGCTACTATCTTGTTGAGAATCTTTGCATCTATATTCATCAGAGATATTGGTCTATAGTTTTCCTTCCTTGTCCTGTCCTTATCTGTTTTAAGGATATGGGCGATAGAGGCTTCATAGAATGAATTAGGGAGAGATTCTTCCTTTTGGATCTTTAGAAATAACTTGAGCAGAATGGAGGTTAACTCTTCTTTGAAAGTTTTATAAAATTCAGAGTTGAAGCCATCAGGGCCAGGGATTTTCTTTGTTGGAAGGTTACTTATTATGGATTCAATCTCCTGGCTTGTTATGGGCCTATTCAGACTTTCTATATCCTCCTGGCTAAATCTTGGTAGATTATATGTTTCCAGAAATTTGTCCATCTCATCGAGATTGTCTTGTTTAGTGGCACGTAGTTGTTCATAGTATCCTCTAATATTGTTTTGTATTTCTACTTTGTCTGTTGTTATAATGCCTGCTTCATTGCATATTTGAATAACCTGGTTCCTTTCTCTCTTCTTCTTAATTAATCTCGCTAGTGGTGTATCGATTTTGTTTATCTTTTCAAAGAACCAGCTTCTACTTTCATTTATTTTCTGTATGGTTCGCATATTTTCTATTTCATTTATTTCTGCTTGGATCTTTATTATGTCCTTTCTCCTGGAGTTTTTTGGATTTTTTTCTGTTGCTTTTCTAATTCTCTAAGGCATGATGCTGGATGATCCATTTGCCTTCTTTCTGTCTTCCTCTTATGAGCACTAATTGCTATGAACTTCCCTCTTATGACTGCTTTAGCAGTGTCCCTAAGATTATGGAAACTTGTGTCCTCATTGTCTTTGACTTCCATGAATCTTTTTATTTCAGACCTTATTTCATCAATAGTTGTGTAGTCATTCATGAGTAGGTTATTTAGTTTCCATGTATTTGAGTAGTTTTTGAGGCTTTCTCTTGAAATTAAACTCAAGTTTAATTCCATCATGGTCAGAGAAGATGTGGATATAGTTACTATGCCTTTGAATCTTTAGAGGCTTGCTTTGTGCCCTATGATGTGGTGAATCTTCGAAAAGGTTCCATGTGGGGGTGAGAAAAAAATGTATCTCGTGGTTTTTGAATGGAAAGTTTTATAGATGTCTGTTAAGTTCATTCGATTTATGGTATCATTTAGATCCTTTATCTCTTTATCATTTTTTTGTCTTGATGATCTGTTCCAAGAGGATAGTGCAGTGTTGAGGTCTTCAACTATTAGTGTGTTGCAGTCTATCTCCCCTTTTAGATCTAACAGTCTTTCCTTCACATATTTGGGTGCTCTTGTGTTATGCGCGTAGATTTTTTAAAGCATTATATCTTCTTTATCTATTGATCCTTTTACTACAATATAGTGCCCTTCTTTGTCTCTTCGAACAATTTTTTTAAAGCCTATTTTGTCAAGAATTAGTATTGCAACTCTAGCTCTTTATTGGTTCCCATTTGCATGGAAAACCTTTTTCCAACCCTTTACTTTCAGTCTATGTATGTCTTTATCTATCATGTGGGTTTCCTGTAGGCAACAGATAGAGGCTTTCTGTTTTTTTTTTTTTTTAATCCAATCAGCCAGTCTGTGTCTCTTGATTGGAGAATTTTATCAGACAAAACCTGAAAGAATTGGCCAACACCAGACTAGCTCTTCCAGAAACCCTAAAGAAAGTACTGTTCCAGGAAAACAAAGGAATTAACAGACAGAAACAAAGGAAGAAAAGGCAGCTAAGACAATGACCTACTTAAATGTCTGGACAGATCCGGTAACATAGATAATAACATTGAATGTGAATGGATTAAATTCTCCAACCGAGATTCCTTTTTTTAATTCTGGATTCAATTGTTTCCCTGCAGCCGCTTTTCCTCTCTAATCTACTGAAGTCTTATCTCTCTCCTTCCTTGTCTGACTCTCTCTTCTCTCTGCTAACTAACTTTCCCTCCTGCCTGTTCAAAGTTCTGAATACATGGCATGTGGTGTTTTCTCTAAGTCTCTGGAATTTTTTCTTCCAGCTTCACCATTCACTGCCTTGCTGCAAAGTCCTTGATCCAGGCCAAAGACATGGACTGCAGGGAGACTCCGGCAAGTGATAAAAGAAGATGTGTTGAACATCAGCATGTCATCTGGGGTCCTGAGCTCCTTCACAGCTTTCATCGCCATCAACAAGGAGCTCAACAAGCCAGTTCAGCGGTCCTTGACATGTAGGGACATCCCGAGGCCCATGCTGTTGGGTGCATCTGCTGTGATGTCAGGACCTTTTCCTGTCTGTGGTGAGTTCTGTCTTTTTCAAATTCATAAAGAGTAAGATATCCTGGAAATAGAATATTATTTAAAGAAAAATTTATAAAGTTGCCTTATTTTTTTTGTCTTTCTACATGTAGGATTTTTGGCTACTCTTAAACGTTCTTTGTCTTACGAAAGTAGAATATATACCCGTGGCTGGCAGGTTTAAAATAATCCAAAAGGAAAAAAGTCAAAGAAACATTCAAACAGAGAGTACAGTAAGCACTAAGTAATCAAACTGTCTAATCCTGCAATGGATTTATCTTCCTGATAATTGGATGATTAAAGATCACAAAGAGGGATCAACAGATGGCATAATGGTTATATTGTTGCTGGACTCACCCAGCAGCTTAAAACTCATGCTAGGCACATGTGCATGTGTGCCCAAAATTCCAAGAGGAGAATGGAGGAGAAAGGATTACGACATGGCCATCCCCCATGGGGGGTGTGGGGTGGATAGTTCTCACTTATTGTCTCTCTGTGTCTCTCTGGTGAGTGCACATGCCCTATGGCAAAGATCTCTTTAAAAAAAAAATCACGAAGTGGAGGAGTCCAACCCGGCGAGGAGTCCAACCCCAGGATCTGTCTGAGCCCCCCGACCTTTGAGCTCTGCTTCTGGTCGGATCCACACGCTGGCAAGACCACTGTTGTGCTCCCCCTGACCTTGGAACAAAGCTTGGGTCAATTAGCATGTCAGCAAGGCTGCTTGCTATTTGCTCCAGAAAACTGGTAGCCTTGCTGGGCAGCGACCCCCCTCTGACTCCCCAATGTACTGTTGTAAAAGAATTACATAGCTCTCTTATACATCCTGAGTATACGATAAAATTTTCCAGGAAGTCCCCCGACTACTCCCCTTTGCTTTGATCACCTGTTAATTACAATGATTTATCTCCATGGTCACAATAGAGGGTGGGCTGAAGTTCTTTCTAGGCAGAAATAATCCTGACCTTTGGAAGGCCCTTCAAAATACATTTAAGGTAAACTCAAATAAACAAAATTTGAAGGAATTTACCAACTCCAGACCAGCTCTTCAAGAGGTTCTGAAGGGAGTATTATACCAGGAAAACTAAAAAATCAGAGACAGTTATACGAGAACAAAGAGCAACCAAGAAAATGGCTCACTTAATGATAGGATCAGGTACGGAAATATCGATAATTACATTGAATGTCAATGGATTAAATTCTCCAGTAAAGAGACATAGACTGGCTGACTGGATAAGAAAACAGAAACCCTCTATCTGTTGCCTACAAGAAACTCACCTTATGGATAAAGACATACATAGACTAAAAGTCAAGGGCTGGAAAAAGATACTCCATGCAAATGGAAATCGAAAAAAGGCTGGAGTAGCGATATTGATCTCAGACAAAATAGATTTCAAGACAAAGACTGTAAGAAGAGACAAAGAAGGGCATTATATAATAGTAAATGGGGTAATCCAGCAAGAAGACATAACCCTTATAAATATCTATGCACCCAATTCAGGTGCGCCTAAATATGTGAAGGAAAGACTGTTGGAGCTAAAAGGAGAGATAGGGAGAAATACTATAATTGTTGGAGATCTCAACACCCCATTATCTCCTATAGACAGGTCTTCTAGACAGAAAATAAATAGAGAGATACAGGACTTAAATGATACTATAAATGGAATGGGCTTGACAGATATCTATAGAACTTTCCACCCTACATCCACAACATATACATTTTTCTCACCCCGACATGGAACCTTTTCAAAGATAGATCATATATTAGGACACAAATCAAGCCTTTATAGATTCAAAGGCATAGAAACTGTACCCAGCATCTTCTCTGACCATGATGGAATTAAACTCAAGATTAATTTCAAGACACAACCCCGAAAATACACGAACACATGGAAACTGAACAACCTACTTCTGAATGACTTCTTCACTACTGAAGAAATTAAGGCTGAAATAAAAAAATTTATGGAAACTAATGATAATGAGTACACAAGTGTCCAGAATCTATGGGACACAGCAAAAGCAGTCATAAGAGGAAAATTCATAGCAATTAGTGCACATAAGAAAAGGACAGAAAGATGGCAACTAGATAACTTATCATCATGCCTCAGAGAATTGGAAAAACAACAACAAACAAATCCCCAAAATGCCAGGCGAAAAGACATAATAAAGGTTCGAGCAGAAATAAATGAAATAGAAAATAAACGAACCATACAGAAAATAAATGAAAGCAAAAGCTGGTTCTTTGAAAAGATTAATAAGATTGACACACCATTGGCTAGACTGATTAAGAAGAAGAAAGAAAGAAACCAGATTAATCAAATATGTGATGAAACAGGCAATATTACCACAGACATAGCAGAAATACAAAATATCATTAGAGGATACTATGAGCAACTTTACGCCAACAAACAAGATAACCTGGAGGAGATGGACAAATTCCTGGATGCATATAATCTACCAAGATTGGATCAGGAAGACATAGAGAACCTGAATAGACCTATAACAAGCCAGGAGATTGAATCAGTAATAAATAACCTCCCAACAAAGAAAAGCCCAGGCCCAGATGGCTTCACTTGTGAATTCTACAAAACTTTTAAGGAAGAGTTAACCCCTATCCTACTAAAATTATTTCTAAAGATTCAAAAGGAAGGAAACCTTCCAAATTCATTTTATGAAGCCTCCATCATCCTCATCCCCAAAACAGATAAGGATATGACAAAAAAGGAAAACTACAGACCAATATCATTGATGAATATAGATGCGAAAATTCTCAACAAAATACTCGCAAATTGTATCCAACAACATATAACAAAGATCATTCATCACGATCAGGTAGGCTTTATACCAGGGATGCAAGGATGGTTCAATATACGCAAGACCATAAATGTAATACACCACATTAACAGAAAGAAAGATAAAAACCATATGATCATCTCAATTGATGCGGAGAAAGCATTTGATAAAATACAGCATCCTTTTATGATTAAGACTCTCAGTAAGATTGGTATAGAAGGGTCATTTCTGAACACAATAAAAGCCATCTATGAAAAACCTACAGCTAACATTATACTGAATGGGGAAAAGCTGAAAGCTTTTCCTCTGAAAACAGGTACTAGGCAGGGCTGCCCACTTTCTCCACTGCTCTTTAATATAGTACTGGAAGTCTTAGCTATTGCAATCAGAGAAGAGAACAATATTAAAGGCATTCGAATAGGCAAAGAAGAATTGAAAATATCTTTATTTGCAGATGACATGATGGTATACTTAGAAGACCCAAAGGTATCCATGAAAAAACTGCTTGAAGTAATAAGTGAATACAGTAAAGTGGCAGGATACAAAATCAATATCCAAAAATCTATAGCATTTCTATTTATGAACAACAAGTTGAACGAAGCAGAGCTGAAGAAAGGAATCCCTTTCACCGTAGCCACAAGGTGTATAAGATACCTAGGGATAAACCTAACTAAGAAAGTCAAAGATCTTTATAAAGAAAACTACGAAAATCTTAAAAGAGACATTGAAAGTGACATAAAAAAGTGGAAGGATATCCCATGCTCCTGGATTGGAAGAATTAACATAATCAAAATGGCAATTCTACCCAAATTAATCTACATGTTTAATGCAATTCCAATCGAAATACCAGAGATATTCTTCAGAGATCTAGAAAGGGCAATCATAGAATTTGTCTGGAACCATAAAAGACCTCGTATTGCAAAAGCAATCCTGCGCAAGAAGAGTGGAGTAGGAGGCATATCACTCCCTGATCCCAAGATATACTATAAAGCTGTGGTCATCAAAACAGCATGGTATTGGCATAAAAACAGACATGTGGACCAATGGAAGAGAATAGAGACCCCAGAAATAACCCCCAAAGCTTACAGCCAACTGATCTTTGACAAAGGATATCAGTCAATCCATTGGGAAAAGGAAAACATCTTTAGTAAATGGTGCTGGAAAAACTGGTATCCACCTGCAGAAAGATGAAACTGAACCCCCATCTTTCACCACTAACAACAGTCAACTCAAAATGGATCAAAGATCTTAACCTAAAACCTCAAACAATAAAACTACTGGTGGAAAATGCTGGGGAAACTCTGGGGGACATTGGAGTAGGCAAAGACTTCTTAAATAAGACTCCCAAGGCACAGGCAATAATCCCTAAAATAGACAAGTGGGACTATATTAGACTAAGAAGTTTCTGCACAGCAAAGGACACAGTAACAAGTGTGAACCGACAACCCTCAGAATGGGAAAATATTTTTGTTAAATATGCCTCAGACAAGGGACTGATAACCAGAATACATAGGGAACTCAAGTGCCTTATGCGAAAAAAAATGATTAACCCAATTAAAAGGTGGGAAAATGAGCTGAACAAAAGTCTCTCTAAGGAAGACATACGAATAGCCAAAAAGCATATGAGGAAATGCTCAACATCCCTCATCATAAGGGAGATGCAGATAAAAACTACAATGAGATACCACCTAACCCCTGTCAGAATGGCAAAGATTAAGAATATAAAAAGTGAAAAGTGTTGGCGGGGATGTGGTGAAAAGGGAACCCTCCTACACTGTTGGTGGGAATGTAAACTAGTTCAACCACTGTGGAGAACAATATGGAGGTTCCTCAAAGATCTACAAATAGAACTACCATTCGATCCAGTAATCCCACTTCTGGGTATTTACCCAAAAGACAGGAGAACGCTCAGTCAGAAAAGTGCTTGCACATCAATGTTTATTGCAGCATTATTCACAATTGCCAAGACATGGAACCAACCTAAATGTCCACAAACTGATGAATGGATTGGAAAAGTGTGGTATATATACTCTATGGAATACTACTCAGCCATAAAAAATAACAAGGCCCTGGAATTTGATAGAAAGTGGTCAGATACGGAGGATATATTGCTGAGTGAAGTAAGCCAGGATATGAAAGAAAGATATTGTATGTATCCACTCAATATATACCGACTATCAGCATTCTATGATAGTGAAAAAAAAATTGGAGGACATAAAAGCAGTGAAGGTACTTAATGAGAATAGGACAGTGTGGAATGGGGGAAGTGAAGAGAAGAGGATAGAGAAAGATAACAAATGAACAATAGAGAGGCAGGACATTAGTGAGAAACAGATATGGCTTATTAACTGTTGATGTTGACATGTATAGTATTCTCAACTGGAATTGTCTGAGAAGTATTTCATGATGGGCAAAGTATTTGTACAAGCAACATGAGAAATAGCGATGGACTGTCTTAAAAAATAATTAGAATAATAATAATGATTGGGGAAAACATAGAAAAGATATTGAATGTTGAAGCGGGGAGATTAATGTCTCTGTACTGACTGACATGCATGGCATTCCCTTTTGAAAAAGTAATGTAATACAATGTAAAGTTATATGTAATTCAATGTAATATAAAGAAGAATATGATGATAATAAAAAAATAAAAAAAAATTCTATCAAAAAAAAATACATTTAAGGTAAACTTAATCTTTTCTTTACTTAAAATAGGATTAGGCCAAAACTGGCCCAGGACACCCCCGCCCTCACCAAGCGAAATAGATAAATATTTTAGGACTCCTCAAATCAAGTTTTAGATCCCTACAAAACTATATAAGTATCATTCTTTATTAAGATCCATAAGAACTAATATCTATTCCTGAGATTTTATTTTCTCAGCACCATTCCTGGTAATCACAAGATGGCTGCTGCACTGCATCAGCTGATAATCATCTCTGCTTACCGGAACTGCCTTCCCGAAACTGCATTCTATGGAGACCCACCTACAATTCTATGGAGACCCACCTACAATTGCGGAACTGCACTAGACCCACCCTTAATCCAACCCTGAACTGCAAGAGACTCACCCTCAATCCAACCCTGAATAGAATCTATGTTCCCTATTGTTAAAAACTTTATGAGCTGATAATTGAAACACGTAGCCCCTCTCCCTTTACTTGCATGTATCACATTTTCAATAAAAAGGCACGATGATTCCTAGCAGTTGTCACTCTTCAGAGAGTGATCTCTGGGGAGTGTCTGGCATAGTACGTGCATGAAAAGGCACCGAGGCCTCTGTCTTCTGTTCACCTGCGCCGCCGCCTCCGTCAAGATAACCCACCCACGCCGAGGCTGGTCCCCGGCAACGAAGATTGCTGATGAACAAGGATGTTAAGGAATGTATATCAATTGCCATGAATGTCATAGGCCTGAGATAAACTGACTGATTTTAGCAATTAGGAGCTTGAAGATCTGAGTCAGCTAAAGATAGCCCCTGGACAGGATTCCATAGCTAGAGAAGGTATGATATGTAAATTAGTTCTGGAGGAGGCTTCAAGGTGAGTCCTGTATCATTCATGCATTTGTTACTTACATGTTTTCCTGTTTGGGCACCTACTATATATTGGTCATTGCACTTATCACAGGCAATGCAGTAGTGAGCAGAATACAATTTCTGTACCCAGGGAGTGAGGGTGAGGAAGAAGGAGGGGTAGCAAACAGATGACCAGATTTTTAAGACGGTATAAGAAATACCACAACACGGATAAGCTCAATGTGTATGACAGGAGGCAGGATAGGCATCAGTACAATCAAACACAGTAGGGAGGGAGTAGAAGTTAAAGAAATTTTTCCCAAGTAGGTGACATCTTACCTGAGATCTAATGGGTTAAGTAAGTTATCCTGGCAAGGAATGAGGAACAAAAGCATTATAAAGATTAGGAGCAGCATCTGAGGAGACCCAGACTTAAGCAAAAAATTAAGAGTGATACAGTGAGGTGGGTGTTCTACTTTGACTGGAAAATACAGGCCAAGTGTGGAATGAGGAAAGATAAAGAATGAGAAGCAAGGGGCCAGCAGGTGGCATAGTGATTAAGGTGCTGCACTCCCACAAGGCCAACCATGGTTTGAGTCTCAGATGTGGTGGCTTGAAAATCACACCAGTAGCATGTGCATCATGTATGCCCAAAATCCCAAGAGAGAATGGAGGAGAAGGGATTAAAGTGCAGCCATCGCTGCTGGGGGATGATTTCTTACTTTCCCTTTCTCTCTTTCTGTCTCTCTTGGTCAAGCATAAAACTTTTAAAAAAAAAAGGAAAACAAAAATTAGAGATGACATATTACAGGCTTGAGGCTTTAAGAGGTCAAGTGATGTTGGTTAGGTTGAAAGAGTGATTATCCATATGATATTCAACTTATCAGGATGATAATAAGACTTTGGAAGAAGCTCCATGAGCCAAGTCTCAAATTCTTAGATGAATGATGTGGAAAGACCAAGAGACTGGTGAATGACAGTGGTGATAATGATGATAAATAACACTTGTATGGGCTTACTCCATACTGGCCATTCTTCTAAATACTTTTTATATCTTGAGTTAATTAAACCTCACAATAACCCTATATATTAGAAACTGTTATTAACTATCTTTATAGTTAGCCATTAAAGAGTTTGAACTGTATTTTAAGGGAGACTGAATGAATTACAGAAAGAAATTAATGTGATCAAGTGTTTTATAATTATAACTTTCATACCAATGTAGAGAATGGCTTGAGAAGAAGCAATATTTCTAGAGAACCTAGATATAAATCTATTGTAAAAAAGAGGAGAATGGAATACCTAGCTCTCCTTCTTCCTCCAGACTTTCCGTGCCTGCCAGCAGGCAAAAGGCTCTCCTGCAAGCCTCTGGCCAGCAAGGGATACTGAGGGAGGGTCACCTCTGACCCCCACCCCACTTCCAGACCCCCAGGCCCCAGACTCCACCTTTTAGACTTTCCGTGCCTGCCAGCAGGCAAAAGCCTCTCCTGCAAGCCTCTGGCCAGCAAGGGATACTGAGGGAGAGTCACCTCTGACCCCCAGCCCACTTCCAGACCCCCAGGCCCCAGACTCCACCTTCTAGGTAGGTAGCCAGGATCTCCTTGCGGCGGCTTTTTTCTTGAACCCCCTCCATTCTCTTGTTAATACCTAGCTCTCCTTCTCCCTCCAGACTTTCCATGCCTGCCAGCAGGCAAAAGGCTCTCCTGCAAGCCTCTGGCCAGCAAGGGATACTGAGGGAGGGTCACCTCTGACCCCCACCCCACTTCCAGACCCCTAGGCCCCAGACTCCACCTTCTAGGTAGGTAGCCAGGATCTCCTTGCGGCGGCTTTTTTCTTGAACCCCCTGCATTCTCTTGTTAATACCTAGCTCTCCTTCTCCCTCCAGACTTTCCGTGCCTGCCAGCAGGCAAAAGGCTCTCCTGCAAGCCTCTGGCCAGCAAGGGATACTGAGGGAGGGTCACCTCTGACCCCCACCCCACTTCCAGACCCCCAGGCCCCAGACTCCACCTTCTAGGTAGGTAGCCAGGATCTCCTTGCAGCGGCTTTTTCTTTATTTTTCTGTGTTGTCTTTCCTTTCGTTGCATATTGTCCTCTCCTCCTCATTTTTTACTGTGCCAGACAGACTAGACAGGTCTAGAATCATATATCTGAAATTTCCTAGGAAGGTAAGTGTCTCTGGGATCCTCCCTAGTACTGATCCCCTTTGAAAAAGGAGATACTGCTTGTTAGACACTTCTGTAGAGTTCCCCTCCTGAAAACACATTGGTAAAATCAACAGAAGAGAGACTTCAACAAACAGCTATTCCCATCAAAAAGGAAAGACTCTTACTTCTAGTGGGACAAAAGTTCTCCCAAGAGGTCTTTAAAAGGGAAGTAATCTACCAATGGCTAAAAGTAGAAAAAGAGCCGCAGGTCTGAATAAACAAGGAAATATGTCTCCAACAAAGGAAAATGCCCCTCCATGTCTTGTAAATATGGAGGATGTTACCAAAATGACAGACACAGAATTTCGAACATTCATGGTGACCAAATTCTGTGAATTGGAAAACAAAAGAGACAACGAACTACAGGAAATTAGGAAGTCCTTCCAGGATATGAAAGAAGAAATGGATACTCTGAGAAAGAATCAGGTGGAACTATTAGAGATAAAGTCTATAATACAAGAAATCAAAAACTCTCTGGAAAGTATTAAGAGCCGATTAGACCATGCTGAAGATCGAATCTCTGATGTAGAAGATAAAACCTCTGATCTAGAAAAAAAACTACAAAAAGATCAAGAAAATAACTAAAAAACTTGAGGATAATATACGAGAAATACTAGACTCTATTAGACGCCCAAACATCAGAATAATCGGCATCCCAGAAGGTGAAGAAACTAATAGCGGAATGGAAAATCTATTCAATGACATCTTGGAAGAAAATTTCCCAAGCCTAGAGAGGCACCGAACCATCCGGACCCAAGAAATACAAAGGACTCCAAATAGAATCAACCCCAGAAGATCTTCCCCAAGGCACATCTTAGCCAGGCTGTCTAACGTCACAGAAAAAGACATGATACTAAAACTGGCAAGAGAGAAACGAGAAGTAACTTACAAAGGCCATCCCATAAGACTAACACCAGACCTCTCATCAGAAACAATGCAAGCAAGAAAAGAATGGGAAGACATACTGAAAATGTTAAGAGAGAAACAATTTCAGCCAAGACTATTATACCCTGCAAGATTATCCTTCATTTGGGAAAAAAAGATTAAAATCTTCTCAAACAAAACCTGAAAGAATTTGCCAACACCAGACCAGCTCTTCAAGAAATCCTGAAGAAAGTACTGTTCCAGGAAAACTAAAGACGCAACAGCCAGAAACAAAGAAATAACAGGCAACTAAGACAATGGCTAACTTAAATGTCGGTACAGATCCTGTAACATCGATAATAACATTGAATGTTAATGGGTTAAATTCTCCAATCAAGAGACACAGACTGGCTGAATAGATAAAAAAAAAACAGAAACCCTCTATCTGTTGCCTGCAAGAAACCCACCTCATGGAAAAAGACATACATAGACTGAAAGTGAAGGGTTGGAAAAGGTTTTCCATGCAGTTGGGAACCAAAAAAGAGCTGGAGTTGCGATACTAATTTCTGACAAAATAGGCTTTAAAACAAAAAGTGTTTGAAGAGACAAATAAGGGCAATATATCATAGTAAAAGGCTCTATAGATCGAGAAGATATAACGCTTATTAATATCTATGCTCCTAACACAGGAGCACCCAAATATGTGAAGGAAAGATTGTTAGATCTGAAAGGGGAGATAGACTGCAACACACTAATTGTTGGAGATCTCAACACCGCATTATCCCCTCTGGACAGATCATCTAGGCAAAAAATAGGTAGAGAGATCAAGGACCTAAATGATACCATAAATCAATTGGACTTAACAGACATCTATAGAACTTTCCACCCAAAAACCACAAGATATAGTTTTTTCTCACCCCGACATGGAACTTTCTCGAAGATTGACCACATCATAGGACACAAAGCAAGCCTCTGCAGATTCAGAGGCATAGAAACTATTTCCAGCATCTTCTCTGACCATGATGGAATTAAACTTGAGTTTAATTTCAAGAGAAATCCTCAAAAATACCTAAAAACATGGAAACTAAATAACCTACTCCTGAATGACTCCACTATTACCGAAGAAATAAAGTCCGAAATCAAAAGATTCATGGAAGCCAATGACAATGAAGATACAAGTTTCCATAATCTTTGGGACACTGCCAAAGCAGTCATAAGAGGGAAGTTCATAGCAATTAGTGCACATAAGAGGAAGACAGAGAAAAGGCTAATGGATCACCTAACATCAAGCCTTAGAGAATTGGAAAAGCAACAGCAAAAAAATCCAAAAAATTACAGGAGAAAGGAAATAATAAAGATCCGAGCAGAAATAAATGAAATAGAATATAAACGTACTATACAGAAAGTAAGTGAAAGCAAAAGCTGGTTCTTTGAAAGGATAAACAAAATTGATACCCCACTAGCGAGACTTATTAAGAAGAAGAGAGAAAGGAACCAGGTGAATCAAATCTGCAATGAGGCTGGTAACATAACAACAGACATAGTAGAAATTCAAAACATCATTAGAGGATACTTTGAACTTCTATACGCTAAGAAACAAGATAATCTGGATGAGATGGACAAATTCCTGGACAAATATAATCTACCAAGAATGAGCCAGGAAGAAATAGAAAGTCTGAATAGGCCCATAACAAGCCAGGAGATTGAATCAGTAATAAGTAACCTCCCAACAAAGAAAAGCCCTGGCCCCGATGGATTCACCTCTGATTTCTACAAAACTTTCAAAGAAGAGTTAACTCCCATTCTGCTCAAATTATTTCTAAAGATCCAAAAGGGTGAATCTCTCCCTAATTCATTCTATGAAGCCTCTGTCACCCTCATCCTCAAAACAGATAAGGACAGGACAAGGAAGGAAAACTATAGACCAATATCTCTGATGAACATAGACTCAAAGATTCTCAACAAGATACTAGCAAATCGTATTCAACAACTTATACAGAAGATCATACACCATGATCAGGTAGGCTTTATTCCAGGAATGCAAGGTTGGTTCAACATACGCAAAACCATAAATGTAATACACCATATTAATAGGAAGAAAGACAAAAACCATATGGTCATATCGATTGACGCAGAAAAAGCATTTGATAAGATACAACATCCCTTCATGATCAAGACTCTTAGCAAAATCGGCATAGAAGGGCCATTTCTCAACACAATAAAAGCCATCTATGAAAAACCCATAGCGAACATCATCCTGAATGGAGAAAAGCTGAAAGCTTTCCCACTAAACACAGGAACAAGACAAGGATGCCCACTTTCTCCTCTCCTTTTCAATATAGTACTGGAAGTCCTTGCCAACGCAATCAGAAAAGAGGAAAAAATAAAGGGCATTCGAATAGGAAAAGAAGAGGTGAAACTCTCTCTATTTGCAGATGATATGATTGTATACATAGAAGACCCAATGGTCTCCATGGAAAAATTACTGGAAGTAATACATGAATTCAGTAAAGTTGCAGGATATAAAATCAATATACAGAAATCGATAGCATTTCTATATACGAATAACAGGCAGACTGAGATAGAACTGAAAAAAGTTATTCCGTTTACCATAGCCACTAAAAGTATAAGATATTTAGGAATAAATCTAACCAAGGAAGTTAAAGACCTCCACAAGGAAAACTATGAGAAGGTAAAAAAAGAAATTGAAAATGACACAAAAAAATGGAAGGACATCCCATGTTCATGGATTGGAAGAGTTAATATAATCAAAATGGCAATTCTACCCAAATTAATCTACCTATTTAATGCAATGCCAATCAAAGTACCAGACACATTCTTCACAGATCTAGAAAAGACAATCTTAAAATTTGTCTGGAATCATAAAAGACCCCGTATTGCCAAAGCACTTCTACACAAGAAGAATGGAGTGGGTGGCATCTCAATCTCCGATCCAAAAATATATGACAAAGCTGTGGTAATAAAGACAGCATGGTATTGGCACAGAATCAGACATGTGGACCAATGGAACAGAATAGAGTCCCCAGAAATAAGTGCCCAAATATACAGTCAACTGATCTTTGACAAGGGGTACCAGTCAATCCAGTGGGAAGATGAAAGCCTCTTCAGCAAGTGGTGCTGGAGAAACTGGACTTCCACTTGCAGAAAGATGAATCTGAACCCCTACCTCTCTCCTTTGACAAGAATCAAGTCAAGGTGGATCAAGGATCTAAATCTAAGACCTCAAACTATAAAGCTGCTCCTGGAGAATGCTGGGGAAACTCTGGGAGACATTGGTGTAGGGAAAGACTTCCTAAAGAAGACCCTCAAAGCAGAGTCCATCGTCCACAAAATAGACAAGTGGGATTACATCAGACTAAAAAGTTTCTGCATGACCAAAGACACAGTAGTTAGTGTGAATCGACAGCCCTCAGAATGGGAAAATATTTTTGTAAATGTTGCATCAGATAAGGGACTGATAACCAGAATACACAAGGAACTAAAAAAGGTGTTTGGAAAAAAGATGATCAACCCTATTAAAAGATGGGAGAAGGAGATGAAGAAAACACTCTCTAAAGATGACATATGAATGGCCAAAAGGCATATGAAAAAATGTTCAACCTCCCTCATCGTAAGGGAAATGCAGATAAAAACAACAATGAGGTACCACCTAACCCCAGTCAGATTGTCTAATATTAAAAAAATAAAAAATGATAAGTGTTGGCGGGAGTGTGGTGAAAGGGGAACTCTTTTACACTGCTGGTGGGAATGTAGATTGGTACAACCACTGTGGAGAATAATTTGGAGATTCCTCAAAAATCTACAGATAGATCTGCCATATGATCCAGAGATCCCACTCCTCGGTATCTACCCAAAGGACAGAAGAATTCTTCATTGGAAAAGTGCTTGCACATTGATGGTTATTGCGGCACTATTCACAATTGCTAAGTCATGGAACCAACCCAGATGCCCCCGTATGGAAGAATGGATTGAAAAACTGTGGCACATATACTCTATGGAATACTACTCAGCCATAAAAACCAACAGAGCCCTGGCTTTTGACAGAAAGTGGAAGAATATGGAAGATGTACTGCTGAGTGAGGCAAGCCAGGCTATGAAGGAGAGACATTGTATGTCCCCACTTAACATACACCATTTGTCTGCATTCTATGTCTGAAACTGATTGACTAACAGTTGAACAAACACAGGAGATGGGTGTGAATGTCAGATGAGGTGTATGTGGAGGAGTGGGGCCCAACGAAAGACATTTGGAGAAGGGATACAGAGGTAGAGCATTGACGGGATGGGGAGGTGTGGTGTTATCTGTTGAAGATATTTCGATCAACGGGTCTGGGGAGAAATGTTCACATATCGAAATGGTCTCATTGTAAGCCAAACAATATGATTGAAAGTATATACAAAAATAAATAAATAAATAAATAAATAAATAAATAAAAGGGGAGAATGAAGTAGATTCAGCTGAGGCGCTAGCAGGTAGTATAAGAAAGAACATGTGTGACAGCTTATACAGGATCAGTTTAGGGATTGATTGGATATGGAGACAGTAAGTTATTAAGGATGATGCCCAGATTTCTGGTTAAGCAACCAGATGGATGATGATATTATTTATTTAAATAGGGAAGAAAGAACAGGAACAATTTGAGGTGGTAAAATGTTGAAATATGTTTAGAGCACTTTGAACTTGAGATGTCTATGGAATGTCCATATAAAAATGGATATAGAAGAGTTTGGTATTTAGAAGGGTATCAAGGATGAAGATAAACATGTGGCAATATTTAATATCTACATAATAACTAAGTCATACGAATAGATGAGATTATACAGGGGTGGGTATAAAATGAACAGAAAGGAGGGTGAGGATGAAACCCTGAAGAATACATAGCATGCAATGGAAGGGCAGTAGAAGAGTCCACAAACTAAATATAATGAGGTAGGAAGAAAAGAAGTGAATGCATTTTCAAAACTACAGGGAATTATGATAGAACAAAGGGAGTTACCAAATAATCAGATATTTTAGAGAAGTCAAAGTAAAACTGGTAAGAGAATATTGGGTTTATGTCCAAAGACTCCCTGCTGATCTTATAATGAGCAATTTCATTGGAGAGGTCAGGATAAAATCTGTGTTATAGAGCATTACCGAGTAAATGAGGGGCAACATGTATAAATTTAAAAAAGTTGTTAGGCTAGAAGGAGAATAAATAGAGGGTAACAGTTATAGAGAATGTTATAGAGTTGAGGCAGGTCTTTGTGTATTTTATGTCTTTAAAATCTTAGAATGGGAGAAAGTTGAAGAATGTTGCAATGATAAGAGGAAAGTGCCAATAGAGAGGGTTGAAAATACTAGGGCTGAGGTTGGGGGGAGGTAGCTATTGAGTCATCAAAAAATGAAGCAAAAATGTATGCAAAAATGTGTCATGACTTTTTCCATGACCTAATAACTAAGAGAGGTGTCTGAGGACTATCACAGCAGTAGAAAGATTAGCCTCTGCAGGACAAATGCATTCTCCCACTTTTCCAGGAAAAGGAAAAAAAAACGTAATAATATTAGATTTCTAGTTTAGCCCAAAAGGCAAGTTTTTGGAGTTTCTATCTGATGCTTTTTCTATAGTTTTAGTGAGTTAGACATGAAGATTAGTTAATGAGCTTGAGAGTGGAAGCAACAGAATAGAGGATTTGAGGAGTGGAAAGGTTTAAAAGAACCAGTAGGATAATTGGGGAGTGGACTTCCCAGAGAGAAACAGAAACATCTGTCAAGGAGTGCTGAGGGGCCAGTTTAGTTGAATACCTTGACCTTTTTAGTTTATGCAATTTAATTTAGCAGTCTTCAGTAGCCTTGGTGCAAGAATGAGAGTAGAGTATTGGCCTAACTTCAAGGTTGAGGTTTAGCCAGAAGAATGTGTTGAAGGAAATTAGGGACATGGACTTGGAGACATTGATAAGGGGGAGATAGGTGCTGGATATGAGACTGAGGCTGAAAGGAGAGGGGAGCAAAGGTAGGAGGAGGTTAACAGGGGGGAGAAAGAAGAATTAAGGCCTTAGGGGCCCAGGTGAGGTCAGAGATCAGATAATACAGGAATCCCTGAGTTAGAAATCAGGAAAAATTTGAGATTGCATTTTAAAAATAGGATTTTTGTGTTCAGTTTAGAAATTTTACAAGTGAAACAATTTTGCATGATAGTGAGGTCCTTATGTCTTGATAAGCTAAAGGAGAATGGAGCAGAAGTCACTGGATTTGCGGAAGTCGAGATGCTTTGCACTAAGACTTTGGATAGGCCATCTCCATGGTGCTGAAGTCTCTCAAGGTGATGGCAGCCTTGCAGTGGATGGAAGTCTGTGGTCTGGCTCTCAGATCCTTCAGTGGATGATGGGAGGTGGGAGGGTAAACATCGTCAAGACCTGCGGAAGGTAGCACAGTGAGGGAGGAAGAGTAATGGTCTGAATGTAGCATTAAGGGAAGAGCTTGCCAACTCCACCTCCCAGTCTGAGTGCCTGGAGTGTGTACACTGAGCAGCAGCCATTTGAGAGGGGTACGGGAGAACTGGTTTTTGGAAGAAGAAATTAGTTTTAAGTTAAGACTTCCTCCTGCATTAAAACTAAAGGTGCAGGAAAGATTATTTAGCATGTGTCAGGGGTTCCAGTGCACACAGTAGAAGGTAGAAAAAGTCTAAGAGAACAAGGGTATATGCAAGAGATGGGCTCACGAGAAAAGGATGGCACAGGGACAAGCAGATGGTGTAATGGTTACATTGCTAGACTCCCACATAGCCTATCATGGTTCAAGTCCCAAACCTGATGCTTAAAATTTATGCCAGACATGAGTGCATGTGTGCTCAAGATCTCAGGAGGAGAATGGAAGAGAAGGAATTGTGGCAAGGCCATCCCCCCTGGAGGTAAGTTCTCTTTCTGTCTAGTGAGTATGCACTCCCTGTAGTAAAAATCTGAAAGGAAGGAAGGAAGGAAGGAAGGAAGGAAGGAAGGAAGGAAGGAAGGAAGGGGTGATGACAGAAGCAGATGTGGGTGGGAGGGTTTGTGCCTCAAATTAGCAGGATCGTTCACCTACTGCAGAGAGCTTAGGGTGCCTCAGTCTCAATATCTGTTCTGGTGTTTTTCAGGTCATACACGGTCTTTGTTCTACACACTTCCTCCTGCACCCCAAAACAGAAGTGAAATTGTTTACTGTGCGAGCATGACATCTGTGCAAAATGATTATGAGCTCTGTAGACCAATGGCTTACAAGGATGTGTACGATCTAGGTAAGCATTTCTACAGAACTTTTTCCACTAAAGTGTGTCTGTCACACATATAGGGCTAGTTCATAGTGGCAGCAAATGGATGAAATCCATGTGTCTCAGAGGCCCCCTCCCTGACAGGGGACTGTCTCATTTCCCCACGAGCAGGAGCAGTGTGAATCCTGAGCACGTGCCTGCAGGTAAGCTGGGCCTCAGATTGCTTCCCTGATCCATGCTCAGCTGAAGGGCTAATCTTCAGTGCTTTGCTCTCTTGTGGCTCTCTCTACCCAGGAATCTGTTTGGAAAACATTAGGTAGGAGATGAGATTTGCCCAGTCCCTCTATTTGACAGGGACAGCCCAGCCTCTACAACATAGTGCCCTGAAATCTGCCACCCCAGGGGTCTGGGGTGGCTTCTAGCTGAACACCCTTTGCCTTCTCAGCTTACGCAGCTTACCTGCAGGCTGGACCCTTGCTCCACAGAACGTGGCAGCCACCCTGTTTGGGCCCCTGTTCTCTTGGCCATCCTTCACAAGCTGGGTTTGAGCACAGGTCTTTGGGATGCTGTCTGGTGACTTTCCCTCTGTGCCACTCTGCTGCAGCCTTTGCCGAGACTCAGGGACCTCTCTCGGGTATGCTAAGGGGCCGGTAACTCTGTCATCTTTCATTGGCTTCCTTTTTTCTCTACAAAGACTTCAAAGAGAACGGTCTTGTGCAACTGATTTCCCTCCAAAATGCAAATGGTTCCTGGGATCTGAATGAAGATAAGGCAAAGGCCCTAGGGATGAGTTTGGAAGACATGAATACTGCTTGTTCTGATGAGGTGAGACATAAGGAAAAAAAGAAGCAAGAAACACTCTGGGGTGTTTTTTGTTTTGTTTTGATTTTTAGATTTTTTTTGCTATAGGGCATGTGTACTCACCAGAGAGAGACAGAGAACGATAACAAGGGAAAATGAGAAATCACCCTCCCCATCCAGTGGGAATGGCCATGCTGTAATCCCTTTTCCTCCATTCTCTTCTCAGGATTTTGGGCGTGCATACACATATACTTGGCATGTTTTTCAGGCCACTGGGTCCGAGACTTGAACCCACAGAATTGGCCGAGTGGGATCCAGCACCTTAACTACCACACCACCTGCCTGCCAAAAACATGTATGATTTTGTTTTGAAGAGGTGAGGTCTGTTGTGAGAATTGTGATAGATCAGAGTCCACCTAAGAAAGGAGAATGTAAGCGTCATAGACTAAGTTAACTTCTGATAGATATTTTGAGTTATATCAGAGCAAGAGAATATGAAATTAATGGGCTAGCTAGTGGGAGTTGATGGTTTAGAGTGACAGCAAAGGGGAAGTAAAAATCCTCTCCCACTTTAGTTATATTTCCTGCCACTCATCCTAATTATATAGCTAATATTAAGTGATTACTCTGTGCCAGACACTGTGCTAACACTTAGCCCTCATGACATTATTAATCCCTCACATCAATTAAATAAGGAAGATTCTATTCAAATAATTAAAAGGACAGTTTATAAACACTTGGAAAAGAATAGAGGATCACAGAGTTTTAGGTTAGATTCACCGAAGGCAAAACGTGTGAGAATGCCATTTCCTTCCTGATATGGTTACCAGGCCCATAAACCAAGGGAATCTAGAGCTCTGGTCCATCGACTTCTGTAAGAAATTTGGAATATATTTATGATGACTGTATAGACTAAGTACAACTAATCGAACACCCATAACACTGGAAAATGAATTGATTTTAAACTTTAAACAGATGTTTGAACCCACCAGGCTCTGAACTCTTTGGAGACCCAGATTCAGATGAAGATATAGACCAACACTTTCCTATTCGTAGGTGACAAAACTGAGAAATAAAGTATTAAAGAGAATGAGATCCCCAAAGACCTCCAAGCAGTGTGTTGCAATTTTTACTGAAAACAGTAGCAACAAAAAAATTTGTAGGTATAAAAGTCAAGGACTATTTTTGGTTCTACATTCCCACCTGTGTAAGTAGACAAGAGAAGCAGACTCATGTCAGAGCAGTTGCACATGACAGTCAGAGGTATTAGATGCCTAGAAACTTGTGTGAATCAGCATATTTGATGGGAGTGCAGCAGGATGATCTGATAGCTACTGTATTCCTAGGCCATGGCTGTAGAATTTAATAAGTGCATTTACCTCCAGATGGGACCACTTAAACGAGACATATTTTAAAAATCATTGTGATACTTTCTTTTGGCCTAGGTAAGTAAACTTGGAGATTCTCACTGATGTGATGTAAACAGTCCTCCTAAGAGAGAATGAAAGGAACTTAGAAATTTAATCTGAAACAAGGCTACCCAGAGGGAACATGAGAGCTGTTTCTAAATTTTATTAATATTGTTAAATTGATGTATTATTTTCAGTTTGTTGATTTATTCCTTTCACGGAGAGAGAGAGAGCTCCTATCGGGGTCTTGGTACCATGATCCGGCCTCAGCTGCCCTGGAGCACTGGCGTGTGCACATATCCTGCACATGCGGGAAGTCCCTGCAGCGTTCCCTCGGCCCTGTTTGCAGATTTTTAAAGGCCATGATATAAAAGAGGAATTTCCCTTGGTCTGCAGGGAAATTCCAGAACTGAAGCTGGGAATAGTGGGTAAAAACTCAGGAGAACTGTTTTCTGCTCTTGAGCTGGGATTTTCTATTGAGTAATCGTTGCAGTATGACTAAAATCCAAATTTCTGGACTTTAGTTCCACTTCCATCATTTGCTAGAAGGCTAAATTTGACCAAATCATTTCAATTTTGTATGAATCCACTTTTAGTATTTCTTTGTTTTGTTTTGTTTGTTTGTTTTTAATGAGGGTTCACATAAAAATTGTAAAATCCCTCCATAAAATGCAAAGCGGCTGTGTATGAGTCTTGCCACAGCTGGGTAGTTCTTGGTCAGCGTGCTCTAGGGGTTTCTAGTACTCTCCTGGTAGTTCTACTGGACTTGAACCTTAAGACCCTCCCACCCTCAGACTCAGTGTATTGTCACAATGGGGTCTAAGACCTGGCAGTATGCCTTGCACACAGCAGATGGTGGTCAAGAGAAACCGGGTGAGTCCATTTAGAAGTTTGGGGGCTGGTAAGTGAGGAGGGAGTGAAGCTGTCTGCCTCCCTGCGGGGCTTCCTGCTCCAACTGGAGGCTTCAGGGAAGTCTCTCCCTGTCACAGTGTGCGGATTCTTCAGACTGGGCCACTATTCTGGCTGTGCTCTGGCTGCACTCCAACGGCAAGGACTTAAGGTGTGAGTGGGAGCTTCTGGAAAGGAAGGCTATGGCCTGGATTCGCACCCATGCAGGTAGGAGCAAAGTCCTAAGACCCATTTCCTTCCAGGCACTGAGCCTCAATGCCAGGGGAGGGTCACACGAGACAGTCCCGTGGTCACCCCCTACATCCTGACTCAGACCTTTGGTTACCTCCCAGCTGGTTCTTCCTTTGGCACGATGAGGGTGAAATCTTCAGTTGGGATGGGAGATATGGATAAGGGAGGAAGGAGACATGGTGGAGGACTGTGAACAGCAAGAAGAACACAGTGGCATTTATTCAGCCCACTCTCTGCACCCAGCTGGGTCTGAGACTGGTCTTGGAGCATTTTCTTCTTGAATGTTTGTTATCCCACTGCTGCTTAGTTTCTGGAATAGAGGACATTAAGGGAAAGTCTGCACACCTAGCAACATCAGGATTCCCGAGGAAAGGTCCCAGGGGAGACGACCCAGAAGTTTAGGGGACGCTGGGAGGAGAACGTTCCTTGTTGGTGCAACACCTCAGCCCTCATTCTGGTCTCTCCTCATCACAGGTGCTGCCATGCCCGGGCTCGTGAAAGCTGCTGATGCTTTCCTGAAGTCATCCGTGGATCTGGCCATCTTTTCACTCTGAAGATCCCATCAGAAGAGAAGTGCCTTACCTTGACTGTGTCACTTCCTTTGCTGCCCTTCTGCTGAGATGGCTTTCCGTGTTTTAGATTGCTCCTATCAGTTCCTTGTCATAAAATAAAGGATGCTTACCCCCCTTGCCTGTCTTGTTTTAGCTTCCCTTTGGGTGTAACTGTCCTTTCCCTGGTATGTCCCCACAGACAAGTGACAGTAGCCCCAGAATCTGCCCCCTTTCATAGAGGAATCCAAAGCCTCCCTATGCAGTAACGGTCCTCCCAGGCCTTCCAGAGTGACACCAGGAAGAACAGGTCGAAGGTTACAGAACTGACATTAAATTTAGATTTTTTAGGGATTTCTTGTGGGTGAGTTGTTTAAAAAGAATAAAGTTGGAGGCATCACATTACATAAATTGAAAATATATTACAAAGGCATAGTAACCAAAATAGCACGGTGGTAGCACAAAAACAGACACAAAGACTAACGGAGCAGAATGGAGAATCTGGAAATAAGCCCAACACACAGCCAACTGATTTTCTGCCATGATCCCAAGGCAATCCAGTAGAGAAAAGACAGTCCTTTCAATGAATGGTAATATGAAAACTGGTCATCTACCTGCAGAATAATGAAACTAGACCCCTGTCTCTCACCATTTACAAAAATCTGCTCAAGGAGGATTAAAGGCTTAAATTTAAAGCCCCAAACCATAAAAGAACTTTAGGAAAGTATTGGGTCCTCGGAAGTCATGATGTATTTTTCTGTTTTTCTATGCAAAAATGAGTCAACCCAATACAGGGCAAACACTAAGATATCAGAGTAAGCAAAGATTACTTAAGACTTCTAATGCATGAGCAACAGCACCAAAAATAGATAAATAGGATGACATCAAGCTAAAAAGCTTATAAAAGCAAAGGAAGTAATATATAGAATAAAGAGAAAAACCACACAATATGAAAAAATATGTGCAAGCTATGTATGTGTGTGCATGTGTGTGTGTGTGAAATGTGTGTATTGAGTTGTCAGAAAAGTCATAATGTATTTTTCCTGTGCTTCTCTATGCAAAAATATGTCACAACTTTTCCAATAACTTTATGTATATATGTATATATATGTGTGTGTGTATGTGTGTGTGTGTGTGTGTATTAGTTTTGCCATAGGGTGTATGCGCTCACTAGAGAGAGACAGAGAGAGAAATTGAGGAAATATCTCAGGGAGAATGACTTTGCCTCAGTCCCTTCTCTTCTACTCTTCTTGGGATTTGGGTACATAAACACACAGGTCTGGTGTGTTTTTGAAGTTGCTGGGTCCAAGACTCACACTGTGCAGTTGGCCATCTGAGATCCAGTTGCCTTAACCTCCATGCCGTCTGACTGGTCATGAGCTATATTCTGGTAAGAGATTAATAACCAGGATATATATGGAACTGAGCTCACTATTTTCCCATTTTTCAATTGCTATTAAGTTGTAGAATTTAAAAATATATATATATTTAACATATACATACAATGAGGTATTATTCAGCCTTATAAAAGGAGTAAATCTTGGAGCCAGCCAGTGGGGTGGTGGTTAAGGCAGCTGAATCTCACATGGCCAACGATGTGGTTCAAGTCTTGGACCCAACAGCTTGACAAACATGCCAGATACATGTGCATGTGTGCCCAATATCCCAAGAGGAGAATGGAGGGAAGCGATTGTAGTGGGGCTATGTCCTCTCGGGAGTGACTTCTGACCTTCCCTGTATCTCACTTTCTCTCCACTCCCTCCACACCCCTAGTGAGTGCATGCACACTGTAACAAAACTGTTTAAAACCAAAGAAAGAAAATCCTGCCATCTGTGACAAGACAAATGAAGTTCATAAATATGCCAAGTGAAATAAGCTGGACACAGAAAGTGCATGAAACTACATGAAACCACTTCCACAATCAACCTAAAATAGGAAACACATAAAACAGTAGAGTGATGATTACCAGGGACTGGGGTAAGGGGAGACAGGGAGTCAAGGGCACAAAGTCTGGGTTATACATGATGAATAAGTCCTAGAGCTCGACTGTGCAGCATAGTGCCTACACCTAAAAATGCTGCTTTGTATGTACTTAAAATGTTGCTAAGAGGATAGATCTCACGTTGTGTTCTTATTAGGAAACGTAAGTAAGTGAGGCAGGAGGGAACTCTTGGAGGTCCTGCATAAATTTATGACATTGAATGTGGTGATGGGTTAATGGGCATACACTTACTAATCAAACACTAAACACTAAACATCAAATATGTGTAGTTTTAAAATGTCAATAATACCTTAATAAAGTGGCTTAGAAATCAATTGTCAGTTTAAAAAGAACTGTGACTACTGTGCACACGGTGGGTCAGCATGCCAACCAACATGTGCAAAGGTTGGAAGGAAATCTCAGATCTCCTTGCAGTTAGGTTTCGATGTAATTCAGGTTCTGCCATCAGATATGCGTCCTTGAGACTTGGAATGAGGGTACTGGGCCATACGTGGTCAGGCAGGATGGAAGCACCTCACTTGCTGGTGTGGACTGCACCGTGACTTGTACGGCTCTAGAGCTGCTGGCTGGGCAATGGTGCCCAGCACCACAGGCAGTTCTGAGCCGCATCTGTCTTGGAGGCCCAAGTCCATGTTGTGGATTTGGGTGCCATTCCTGGAGTCAATCTAGAGTCAATCTCTAATTAGCTTACTCCTTCTCTCATTTAAAATTCTGTAATAAGTCTCTCTTCGTAATCTTGCTGATATAAACCTCCATTTGGAAAGTTATTAGTTCTCTTACCGGATTAAATTATTGATTAAGGGGGCTGGCAGGTGGCATGGTGGCTAAGGGCACTGTACTCCCACATGGTCGACCATGGTTCAAGTCCCAGACCTGCCAACTTGATTTCTCACTTTCTCTTTCTCACTCTGTTCCTCTCTGGTCAAATTAAAATCAATCGATCAATAAATAAAGTTAAAATAATTAAAAAAATATTGATTAAGATAAAGTAAAATAGCTGAAGTTGAAAAAGGAAGGAAGAGAAGAATAAGAAGTAAAAAAGGAAGAAGGAAGAAAAAAGGAGAAAGGAAGAAGAAGAAGGGAGAAAAGAGAGGAAGAAGAAAATTTCCATTGGGCTGCAGAAATGTGGCAGACAAATGTGGTAGTCCTGCTGCTCTGACTGTTTCTCTTTTCCCAGTGACATACAAACAAGGCTGTGGGAAGAAAAGGGATTTTAAAGTTACTTACTTAGTTTTTCAGTAAGAGTGAGAGAGAGAGAGGCCCCAGCAGGTCTTGATGCAGCCCCGGCATGGGCTGGCCTAGGTGTGGCCCAAGGTCGCACCTGTGCATGTGCTTGGCACACTCGGAGGGGCGGCACCTCTTTCCATGTGGATACAGTGGAATCAAACAGAGCTAGGAAGACTCTGGTCAGACTCTGGCAGATTCCCAGATCTGCTGCCTGCTCCCCTTTGCTGGACATCTTGGAGCAGCCTTTGTAGGTCCAGCCCCGAATCAGCTTTGAGGACCCCACAGCCCATTGGGAGAAAGCACTTGGTAGTTTTAAGTGGACTGTAAAGCAGTTTTTCTAGGCCCTAGTTTCAATTCCCTTGCCATTAGGTTCCTCTCTCTTTATGTCCTCAGTGTGACAATGGGACCTTATCCTTGTTGTCTGGCTCCAAATCTCTCTGAGTCATTGGTCATGAGCTCGGTCTTCCTGGACTGGAGCTCTGCCTACTCTTGTCATTCCTCCTGCATTTTATCACCAGATCCAAGTGCAGAGGGTGTGACCTAGTGCTCTGCCTTACGAGTCTTTCTCTTTCTCTTTAGCACAGTCTGAGACATAGCCAAGTCTGTCAAGAAAACTACAATGTCTGATTTCCATGACAGAAGCAGACCAAGGTTTAAGAAGAGAAAAACATTAGTAAGCATCAGATATTTATAGAGGAGGTGGTAGAGTGTTCATACAAAAGGAAAGACCCATTCAAGATAGATTATTCTAGATGTAGAGATGATACATAGATGATGAACAGGTAAGACAAATAGATAACATGATAGGCAGACAGATGAAAGCTGTCATCACTGCTCACCAAGAGACTGGTGATATTTCCTTTGGTACTTGGTCCACACCATCTGGGCCAGTGACTGGTCCGGTATTCTATTTCAAGTTCATTATGATTACCTGACCTATCTCTCAGTGGGGACAAGCTTTGATAGTGGGGTGGGCACAGACAGAAGCATGAGAGATGGTTGAGGAGCTAGTGACAACTGGGAATGCTAAGTCACTAATGAGTGCTCCAGTCTCTGAAACTGCTTTCATGCCTGTCTCTCCACAGTAAAAATGCAGAAATATGTTTTATAGGTTTCAGTCTTATATTTATTTTACTTAAACTCCTTAGGTGGATTGTAACTCCCAACATCAAATTTTTAGTAAACCAAGATGTTTTCCAACCAGGGGGTAAAATGACTGGAAGATAGGCAGGAAGCAAGGGAGGCAGGGAAAAAGTAAAAGAAAATAGTAACTTAAGAAAGTTGTCATGGGACCAGCAGTTAGCATAATGGCTATGTCACTGGATTCCCATGTAGTCAACTGCGGTTCGAGTCCTGGACCCAGTGGCCCAGTGGCAGTGGCTTAAACTCATGCCAGGTGTGTTTGTGTTTGTGCCTAAGATCCCAAGAGTAGAATGGAGGAGAAGGGATTGTGGTGTGGCCATCTACCCTGGGGGGTGATTTCTCGCTTTCTGTCTCTCTCTATCTTTCTGGTGAGTGCACAGCCCTATAGCAAAAAAAAAAAAAAAAAAAAAAAGAAAGAAATTTGTCATTCAGTATATAGTCATTCTCCTACTCCCTTCCATTTTGTGGTTCATAGTCCAAGCCTTGCCCACTGAGTTATTGCAGATAAAGGAAAGGATTTATCCCAGATCCTAAGTCCTGCCATCCTGCCAATGGACCATAAGCACTTATCACTGGATCAAGAGTGCCCAGACCTAGCCTTGCTGTTTATAGTCAGGAAAAAGCTGACCGAATTGCTAGTAGACAAACCAGTTGTCTCTGGACTATGTCAGTGATTTATTTGAACAGCCAGAGGAGAGGAGAAGGAGTCAAAGGAGGCAAGGTGTTTTCTCTGATTGAAACAGGGATAATACAAATACAATGCAAATTTCTCCACAAGTCTTATCATGGCACGAGAGTCTCTTGAGAAATAGCTGTTGACCTTTCTAGCAGCACTTATTCCCTATGAAACCACGTGTTCACCAGATTCTCTCTCCTTGGCTTTGTCTCCATATTCTGAGGCCATCACTTTGTCAGTGAACACAAGACACAGTAACGACCATAAGAACATATCAAAGACTTATCCAAATCTCTAAATGAATCTATTAATAATTCTTCACTCATACAGGGACAGCTGCTCTCCAGTGGAGTCATTTGGGAAGCTGCGATGATGTAGTGGAAAGACAGCTAATCTCAGGAGTTGTCTGGGCCCTTCTGCTGTCTAACATTAAAAAATCCACAGTTAATCTGAGTTCCAATGCTCTCATCTGTAAAATGAGATTAAGAGGCACCAACCTACCCAGTTCTTGAGAATTAAAGTAACATAAAAGTACACTGGAAAACTTGAGCCTCCACAAATGTTGAGTGATATTAGTTTAAGTAAGTATCTGAAAATCAAAATTAGTAATGAATTTTATTTTTCTATAACTTAAGGGAAGAGTCACAGCATTCTCCATTTGTGATACAGCCTGACCTTCACCAACTCAACCTTGGTTAAATTTCCTAAACTCTTTGAGACTAAATTTTCTACTATAAAAAAAGTTGGGGAGATATTTCCTGCCTAATGGGTTTCTGTTAAAAATCTAAAACGATAATACATGCAGAGCCCTCAACACAATTCTAGCACATAGCAAAGGCATAGTGGATGTCAGCTGTTATTAAAACTGTGATCAACTAAGACATCCTGACAGGCTGCTTCCATCCTATGAGACCCTACCCAAACACTATCTAGATTCTCCATAACATGGGTATTAGTCTTAATGATTTAAGAAATCTTGGAATTATAAGTTACTGTGGTAACTACTATGTACATATTCATAATCACTTTTACTATAGGGGTTAGTTGAATTATTATAACTAATTAAATTTTTAATGATTTTTAAGATGTTATTCATCTGCTTCTTCCATGGCACAAAGATAGAGAGAGGTAGGGAAAGAGAAAGAAAGAGAGAGAACGGCACCTCGAATGGAGTCCCGAGCCCTGACACCCCTCCCCCACCTCCCCGTCTCAGCCATCTTGGATCACAGGCCATGCTCGGGGACCCTGTGTGGTCAGAGAGGTCCTGGAGCCCTCCTGCGACCCCACTGCACTGCCACCCGACTCTACCATTATTAATTTAAAGCTGTCCTTTTTTGTGTGTGTTAGGCCAATGTCCTTGAAAAGTTTTATAATATAAGCAAAATAAATTAACTTCAGAATTGCAAAAAATTTGAAGTAACTCAAGTTATTCATCACATTGAGAATATCCTTAATGACAAGCCTAAAAGATGGTTCTCTACATTTTCTTGAATTATTCCTATAGAAGGAGATTATTATAAGGTGACTTATCTCATTCATTAGCATTTTTAAATAAGTAATTCATGTCTACATTAAAGATAAATTTATCACATCTACCCAGGATTCCTGAGTCTCTGCATGGAAAAAGTATAGCAAGTCTACCCACGTCTCTGCAAGCATTGAATACCATATTGTATCTTCCTTGGATACATAGAATACCACTCTCTTCCTTGGATCTAATACCAAACTCTCGAGAATCTTACATAGAATTGGCTTTGAAATAGAGTCTCAACTCAGTTCCTTTCTAGTTGAATAATCTTTAAGTTATTTGATGTTTTCAAATTTGCTAAATAATATCACCTACTTCATAAAGTTTTTTTTTGGATTAAATATAATAATTAATTTAAAACTTTAGGAAAACACTTAGAATGTAGTAAGAGCTTACCATGAATTGTTCTTTGAATATTAGTATTTAGTCAATCATTTTTCCTTTTGAGGTAGTTTACAGTCCCTTAATATTTATACTGATTTTCCACCTCTGAATGCGCCCGGTTTGTGACAATTCCTCTTTAAGAACAATGACCTGGGGCCAGCAGATGGCATAGTGGTTACATCACTGGACTCCCATATGACCAACCTTGGTTCGAGTCCCAGACCCAGTGGCTTCAAACTCATCCTGGGCATGCCCAAGATCCCAGGAAGAGAATGGAGGAGAAGGGACTGTGGCATGGCCATCCTCCCAGGAGGTGATTTCTCACTTTCTGTCTCTTTCTGTCTCTCCAGCAAGTGGCTGCACCCTATTGCAAAAATCTCTTCAAAAGGAAAAAAAAAAGGATAATGACCCAAGGACACCTAATATTAGATATATAATAAATCATTGCTGATTAGATTTCAGTATTAAATAGTGATGTTTATTAGAGATAACTGTAGAATCACATGGATGTAGAGATAATTTAAAAGTGGTGAAACAAGCTATCTTAAGCAAGGGCTTGAAGGTGTAAAGGCAACCAAAGAGCACAGCAGGGGATCGAAGGCTGGATTTGGAGCCTGGACTAGGATGTAAATTATCTTAGAGAACAGATTTCCCACCTTGAGCATCCCTTCCTGATGATATCATTACCATTATTTCATGACTGGATGATGCATAAAGTTGACAAACTGATTGCTCCCTCAAAGCTATCACTGAATCCCAAATATGGCTTAAGGGAATGGGAAAAGAACTTCCAGGAAGGCAATCCAGAGAGAGTGAGTGGGTACAGGTCTCAACTGTGCCAACGCTATGAAATTCAAATTCCATATAAATAGGAGAACTGAAGGTCTTTTGGCTGGGGCACATTGTGCTCTGCTCATAAACAGTAAATGTGAGGTCTTGGAAAACTGGACTGCATTCCCAGATGAACTGTGTGAGTATTCAAACTTCTGTCCATGTCTCCCTGTTAGCCTCTGCCCCTTACACACAAATGGATCTCCACACAGGGACTTCACTGGTCTGTGAGAACTTCTTTTTCCTGACATGGATTTAAAAATCTAATGACATTATGGAATCACGAACTATCATGTCTAACAACATTCAAGGACTACAGAACTCTGGGTTTGGCTGACCCTGGAGAGGAAATGAAAAGCTCATAGGAATTTGAGTTGCTCAGAGAGACTAGTCAGGTGTAACTAGAATTAGGACCAAGTGAGATTGTCAGGAGCAGTTCTCTCTCAGAATGTGACTCTTTCTCTCTTTGCTGTCTTCCTTTTTTGTTCTAGAGTGGTATCTGAGTGGCCCGCTCTGGCTGGTCATTCTCTTCAGCGATGTTTCCCAGTGGCACTTGCCACAGCTCGTGACTGATATTCCTGTGTCAAATGTGGCTGTACAGATTGAAGGCTCCTGCACTAAACCTAGTATGTATAGTATCAAATGGATGGCAAAGCTCATTGTATCATCCACAAAACTAAGTGAGATATTAACTACATGTTCCCTGAATCAAGGGCGGAAGTGGACCAGAAGACCTAAGACATGAAGGCCAGAGTGATGTGCGCCCACCTGGAAGGGTGCCAGCGCCTAGCAGTGGAACAGGCTGTCTTAGAAAGCAGAGACAGAGAGCAGATTTTTCTAGTAATTTAGAGCACAGACAATGGAATGAAGCAGCTCTGTTACATACTACCTTTGTAACCTTGGGCAACTTGCTTAATTCTTTTGTACTTCAGATTCCTATGTATAGATGGGTAGTGATAATAGTAGTGTAATAACAGTAGTTTCTTTAATAGAAATATGTTTTAAAAATAAATCATGTTTGAGAAGTGCTGAGACAGTACTTGGATCATAGTGAGTATTTATAGAATTGTATGTGTGTATGTGTGTGTGTGTGTGTGTGTGTGTGTGTATGTGTAAAAGTCAAGCACTGCATAATGATGTTTAGATCAATGGCGGATGGCATAAGTGATGGTGGTCCCATAAAGTTATACTAGAGCTGAAAAACTCCTATTGCCTAGTAACCAAGTCTGTCATAACAGCATTGTAGTACAACACAGTACTCACAAATTTGTGGTGACACTGGTATAAACAGACCTATGGACTGTCAGTCATACAAAAGTAGAGCAACGTAGTTATGTATAGTACATAATGCTCAGTAACGATAATAAATTACTACGTCACTGGATCCTATACTTACCTATACCTTCTGTGATTATTTTAGGGTATATCCCTTCTACTTATAAAAGTTTTACTAGTAAACACCATGCCACATAACCCTGGCCATGCCTCACATAGCTCATGTTTATCTTGTCTCTTGGTTGCATCATTTTCTCTTGTGCTTGATTTAATCTCATTTTGTTTTGCTCACTGCCCTCCCAGTGGAAAATGCAGTTGTGAGAGACAGTAATATTGATAAATCTGACCTCACATAGGCCTAGGCTCATGTGCACTTGTGTCTTAAAAATTTCAAAAGTAAAAAAAAATTAATTTGAAAATGGAAAAAAGCTTTTAGAATAAGGATATAGGGAAAGAGAATATTTGTATACAGCTGTATAGCATGTTTGTGTTTCATACTAACTCTTACTACCAGGGTCAAAGATTTAAAAATATTTTAAAGTTTATAGACTAAAAAGGTTATAGTAAGCTAAGATTATTGTGGAGAAATACATTTTTGTAATTTAGTGTAGTTTATGTGGACAGTGTTATGAAGTCTGCACTAGCGTATGATAACGTCCCAGGTCTTCGCACTCACTCACCCCTCACTCACTGACTCACACAGAGCAACTTCCAGTCCTGCAATCACCTTGCATGGTTAAGTCCCCTGCATAGGTGTACCGCTTTTATCTTTTATACTGTATTTTTCTGTGTTTACACATTTCAATATGCAAACACTTTCCTGTTTAATACTTGTTCCAACTCTACAGTACCCAGTACAGCCACCTGCTGTGCAGGTTTGCAGCTCGGCACAATCTGCCACAGCATGTAGCCAAGGTGTGTAGTGCGTCTACCATCTAGGTGTGTGTGAGTGCCCTCTGTGCTGTTCACATGTGACAAGTCACTCACAACATGTATCTCAGCTGTATCCCCATTGCTAAGTGACTGATCACTGATATCCACAGAGGTATGGGTGCAGTCATCATCACACTACTAAGTGAGTAAACCAAAAGAAGAGGTTGCTGTATCTTTTAGGCGCCATTCCCTACTCTTGAATGTATAGTCTTTATACTCTGTGTAATCTGTCTTGTTAGTGCTGTTCTTTGCCTTTTCCCGGCACAGGTTACCGTATTTCTTACCTCATGGCAGTAACATGAATTTGATGCTCTCCTTGCTCTTGTTTCTGTTATCTGATATTTCAGAGTCACTTAAATCACTTAGAAAAGAGTGAAAGGACATCTCCCAATACAGTTGGGGATCTTAGACCTCTCAATGCTGGAAAGCTAATCTGAGAAGGATATGATCTAAGTCTATTCAATATTATTTAATAACACTTACCTGTAAATACTTACGAAATACTAATATTAAAGAATAGCACTTCAAAAACTAAGTTTACGATACAAACAATAGAGAAAGACTTTTTAGGATTTATAGTTTTGCCTGTAAACATTTCCACAGACATGTCATGAACTTTATATTATGCTAGGATATTTTTGTGGTTGATGTTGTTGTTGTTATAATATTAATAAGGATCCTTTTGGTAGATAATGAAACTGTGTCTATGAAATATGTAATGTGAATTGTTTTAACTGATATAGTTAATAAGTGGCAAAGCCAGGATTCAATTAAGTGTTCTGCTTTTGTTTTAGTTGTTGTTGTTTTTTTTTTTTTTTTTTTTTTTTTTTGAGAGGTTTTTGCTGTAGGGCACGTGTGCTCACCAGAAAGACAGAGAGACAGAAAGTGAGAAATCACCCCGTAGGGGAGTGGCCACACCACAATCCCTTCTTTTGCATTCTCCTCTTGGAATCTTGGGCATGCTCGCATATGCGCCAGGTGTAAGGTTAAGCCACTGGGTCTGGGACTTGAATCATGGTCAACTACATGGGAATCCAGTGACATAGCCATTACATCAACTGCTGGTCTCAAGTGTTCTGATTTTTAATGTGATTTATTTCCTATTATCTTGCAGAGGGTGATTAATAGTGGGAGTTTGTTACTCAATGACGCCATGAGATTTCAAAATATACCCAGATAATTAATCAATGGTAGACTTTGAGAATGTTTTGAATACATCTCTCAACTTTCTGTCTTGCTGCAGAAGACCACCACCTGCCTCCACAAAACATCTCTTTTAGCTGTGTAGACAATGACTATGAAATGGGCATACCTCATTATCTGGTATTTTTGTACAGCTCTTGCTCTTCCCCTTCGCAGGAAGGCAGACTGCTGTGTGTTAAGAACATAGCCAAAGCACCCACCGACAAAAACCTGTTCTATCTCATTTGCATTTTGGGCAACCAATCGGTGCCCACCAGCCTGTATATAACTTGACATTCTTTCTGGGTAGTTTGATTCTGTGTCCAAGCTTTGTGCCTTGGGCCCTTCTTCATGGCCAGACTGTCTCACAGTGATGAGGAATGTTGCCAGGGTGACTGAGTTTGTCCTGCAGTGCATCCCACACACAGAGGACCTGGAGCCTGTGCTCTTTGTCCTCTTTCTGCCCTTCTATATCTTCACGTCATGAGCAACCTGCTCATCCTGCTGACAATTGTCTCCTCCTGTGGAGGGCACTGCATACAGAAGCCATCTTGAGCTATCCACCATCTTGGAAACGATTAGGTTTCACTTCCTCATTGAGCAAACTGTTTCTCAGAAATCATGTGACCAACTGTTCTCCCCATGGGGAGGTTGGGTTCCTAGGCAATGGGAGAGATCCACCCACATCAATGATTGGCTCATACTGTTCTATCTCATTTGCATTTTGGGCAACCAATCGGTGCCCACCAGCCTGTATATAACTCGACATTCTTCCTCAATAAACAGAAGACTTGAAGACTCGATCAGCACCTCATCTTGTCTCCACTCTGTGTGTCTGTGTGTTTGTCCTATCTCTCACTCCCTCCCTCAGGAAACCTGTTCAACTGTCCTGTGGGTTGGGACACGTGGTGCCTGAACAGGGACCTGGGTACGAGGGATCCAGCGAAGAGCAACGAAATAAAGAGAAAGGTCGCGGCAGAAAACAGAAGAGGATGGCAGAGTATCGTCCTGGTAAGTAACAAAGGTTGCTTACTCATAAGTAATAAGGGTGATTATGGGACAAGAAATAAGTAAACATGAGTTATTTGTTCATGGACTTAGTGAAGCTCTTAAGACACATGGAGTTAAATTAAGATTAAACAATTACTTTCTTTCGTTCTTTCTTTCTTCTCTTATTGGATCCTAATAGATGAGATCATTAGGTTCTGGCCAACTGATCCTAAAATCGCGGCAGTTGTAGCAGAAAGAAAACAAATTATGTAAAAAAATAAAACTCAGGGACCAGCAGTTAGCGTAATGACTATGTCGCTGGACTCCCACATAGCCGACCACGGTTTGCGTCCCGGACCCAGTGGCTTAAAACTCACGCTGGGCACGTGTGCGTACGTGCCCAAGATTCTGAGCAGAGAATGGAGGAGAAGGGATTGCGCCGTGGCCATCCCCCCTGGGGGGGGTGATTTCTCACTTTCTGTCTGTCTGGCGAGCACACGTGCCCTATAACAAAAAATAAAAATAAAAAAATAAATAAATAAATAAATAAAATAAGATAAAAAAATTTAATTTCTATGGACAGTGAAGAAGACTCCAAAATAGACGTGGGCTAGACCTCCTCTTGGCAGAACAGGGGGGGTTCTCTGTCTTGCTTTACAGGAACGCTGCTGCTTTTATGCCAACAAGTCCGACATAGTTCATGACAAGCTCAACCAATTACAAGAAGATCTTCTTCAATGTAGAAAACAGCTTGCCAACAACCCCTTATAGACCACATGGAACGTACTCCTCTCCTTTTTCCTCCCCATACTTGGTCCGATTCTGGGTTTACTGATTGTTTGCTCTTTGGGGCCTGTTCTCTTTAATAAGCTCATGGTTTTCCTTAAACACCAAATTGATGACTCCATAAAAATGCAGCCTATCCAATTCCACTACCACAACCTGGAGATGGAGTACCATGGAGCCTAAATTGTGCTCCTGCCTGAGGCACTGAATCGGTTAGCCAAAGATGAGTAAGAGAGTCTGAGCCTAATACCTGTCCTCCTGCCTAAGGAAACCCATCATCTCAATGAGATTCTCCAACGACAGGTAAGGATGGATGTGTGGCTCTAAAAAATGACTCCAACTTAAGACAGGCACGATTCCCCCAGGTTTTTCTCCTCTCTCTGAAAAAAATAAAAAAGGGGGACATGTGAAGGGCACTGCATACGGAAGCCATCTTGAGCTATCCGCCATCTTGAGCTATCCATCATCTTGGAAACCATTAGGTTTCACTTCCTCATTGAGCAAACCGTTTCTCAGAAATCATGTGATCAACTGTTCTCTCTGTGGGGAGGTTGGGTTCCTAGGCAATGGGAGAGATTCACCCACATCAATGATTGGCTCATACTGTTCTATCTCATTTGCATTTTGGGCAACCAATCACTGCCCACCAACATGTATATAAACACAATCTCTGGCCCACAATAAATGGACAACTCTGAAGAGTTGTAACACTGTTTTGTCTCTGTGTTGTAACACTGCACCGTTCATCCCGTTCATCCCGTCTCTCACTCCTTCCCTCAGGAAACCTGTTTGACTGTCCTGTGGGTAGGGACATCCTCCATGTGGTTTCTGATGCCCATGTACTTCCTCCTGTGCAAGCTGTCTGTTTTTTACATCTTTTTCACTTCTGTGAGTTCTCCCAAGATGCTGTTCTACCTCTTGGGCGGTAGCGGAGTCATCACCTACGCAGGCTGCATGTCCCAGCTCTTTTTCTACCACTTCCTGGGCTACACCGAGTGTTTCCAGTACACGGTGATGGCATATGACCGCTTTGTGGCCATCTGCTACCTGCTGTGCTACAGTCATCATGAGCCCCAGAGTGTGCGCCATCCTATCTACGGGAACCTCCGTTTTTGGCTGCATTCAGGCCATCTTTCTAACTGTTCTCACTTTCCAGCTGCCCTACTGTGGCCTGAACGAGGTGGACTATTACTTCTGCAACATCCCAGTGATGCTGAAGCTGGCCTGTGCAGACACCTTGGCCCTGGAAATGGTGGGGTTCATCAGCGTGGGCCTCATGCCCTTCAGCTGCTTCCTCCTAATCCTCACATCCTACACTCACATCGTCTTCTCCATCCTGCAGATACGCTCTGCCGAGGGTCACCGCTGGGCCTTCTCCACCTGCAGTGCCCATCTCACAGCCATCTTGCTTCTCTACATGCCAGTGGTTCTCATCTACCTGCAGCCTACCCCCATGCCCTGGCTCGACGAGCCTGTTCAGGTCTTGAAAATCCTGGTCACGCCCATGCTGAAACCCCTGATCTACAGCCTCAGGAATAAGGAGGTGAAAGTGTCACTAAGGAAGACCTTGCATCAGGTGGGCTTCCTTCCTGAGTAGCTGTAGATGAGAAGCTGCAGCTAAAACTTCGGCCACACTGCATAGCTTGTAAAACATTTTTATCTGGTCTTCATAAATATTTTTGAATTGGAAAGCACAAGGATTACTGTTTCCATTTCCTCTGGAGCACTAAGACTCAAAGAATTAAAGTGATTTGTCCAAGGACATAGGCGTGAATGGCAGAGGGCAGACTAGGGCATTTTCTGGCTTTGGGATCTACTCTCCGGATGTCACACAGCTCATGAGGGAGACAGTTGGGAGCTCCTCCCAGTGGGCAGAGTCACCCAGACCTTCTGCTTCTTAATCTTCATCCTCCTCATCACTCCTTTTTTCCCACACACTCTGGAACTTTTTCATGCTAAAAAGTACTATTTGTGTCCTCAAAATGCCTGGATTGAATAGCCCTAATGTTGTTGATCTAGTTGTTTACAAAGTGGAAGGGGTGCATTGAAAAATCAAATTGCATCCTATTCCTCTTGAACCAGGAAGAGGTTATATAAACCATCTTCATTTTCATTTGTTCAAAGGCCATTTAATTACCAAAGCTGGGAAATGCAAAAAAGACTGACCTCACTTTAATGGAAGCTGAAGTCTGCTGGAGACAATACACATGCAGCCAGCTAGAGAATCCCAAGATTACACTATACTCAGGTTTAAAGTAAAGCAGAAAGTGAAGTGTATTCTTCTGGGCCCTCATTGTACAGGTGCCGAAGACTGAAAATATTTTGTTGTTTCTTCTTTCCAGATGAAGAATGGCTGAGGAACACTTTTCAGGGAAAGGCAATGTACTTTTCAAACTTTCATTTTCATTTTTTGTTGTTGTTGAGGGGGAGCTATGAGAAATAATTCCCTAGGTGAGTATCTTAACTATTTGTCACTTATGAGAAAATGTTTTTGCAGGTAAAATAAAATGTATTACACTTTCTATTTTCAGGGTTCTTCTCAGCTTGCCCCTTCATGCTCGAATTGGAGGATTGCTTTGGACAGAAGGACCTTATCCCTTTCTCCTTAAACAAATTAGCCCAGGGGCTCGAGAGATGCTGGAAGATCACAACTCAGGTAGTCTCTGAACTCATTTTCCACCTAAGCAAGAGTCCACATGCCAGGCTAAGTCTGGGAGTGTGGAGGCTCAGTTGAGTTTAATGGTGGATGAGACTTCTCCATGTTCTATCATGTAAGGGGAAGTAAGAAACCAGCAGATGGCATAATGATTATGTCACTGGACTCCCATGTAGTTGACCACAGTTTGAGTTCCAGACCTGGTGGGTTAAATGCACCCCAGGTTCGTGTGCATGCGTGACTAGGGATCTCTAGAGGAGAATGGAGGAGAAGGGATTGTGATGTGGTCAACCCCCCTGGGGGGTGATTTCTCACTTTCTGTCTCTCTATGTCTTTCTGGTGAGTGCACATGCCCTATAGCAAAAACCTCTCCAAAATAAAAACCCAATTTTTTTTATTTAATTAATTAATTTTTTAATGAGAGATTTTTAAAAAAATTTTTATTATCATCATATTCTTCTTCATATTACATTGAATTACATATAACTTTACAGTGTATTACATTGCTTTTTCAAAAGGGAATACCATGCATGTCAGTCAGTACAGAGACATTAATCTCCCCGCTTCAATATTCAATATCTTTTCTATGTTTTCCCCAATCATTATTATTATTATTCTAATTATTTTTTTAAAACAGTCAATTGCTATTTCTCATTTTGCTTGTACAAATACTTTGCCCATCATGAAATACTTCTCAGACAAATCTAGTTGAGAATACTATACATGTCAACATCAACAGTTAATAAGCCATATCTGTTTCTCACTAACGTCCTGCCTCTCTATTGTTCACTTGTTATCTTTCTCTATCCTCTTCTCTTCACTTCCCCCATTCCACACTGTCCTATTCTCATTAAGTACCTTCACTGCTTTTATGTCCTCCAATTTTTTGCTCTCTATCATAGAGTGCTGATAATCGGTATATATTGAGTGGATACATACAATATCTTTCTTTCATAGCCTGGCTTACTTCACTCAGCAATATATCCTTCGTATCTGACCACTTTCTATCAAATTCCAGGGTCTTGTTATTTTTTAAGGCTGAGTAGTATTCCATAGAGTATATATACCACACTTTTCCAATCCATTCATCAGTTTGTGGACATTTAGGTTGGTTTCATGTCTTGGCAATTGTGAATAATGCTGCAATAAACATTGATGTGCAAGCACTTTTCTGACTGAGCGTTCTCCTGTCTTTTGGGTAAATACCCAGAAGTGGGATTGCTGGATCAAATGGTAGTTCTATTTGTAGATCTTTGAGGAACCTCCATATTGTTCTCCACAGTGGTTGAACTAGTTTACATTTCCACCAACAATGTAGGAGGGTTCCCTTTTCACCACATCCCCACCAACACTTATCACTTTTTATATTCTTAATCTTTGCCATTCTGACAGGGGTTAGGTGGTATCTTATTGTAGTTTTTATCTGCATCTCCCTTATGATGAGGGATGTTGAGCATTTCCTCATATGCTTTTTGGCTGTTCGTATGTCTTCCTTAGAGAGACTTTGGTTCAGTTCATTTTCCCATCTTTTAATTGGGTTAATCATTTTTTTTTTCGCATAAGGCACTTGAGTTCCCTATGTATTCTGGTTATCAGTCCCTTGTCTGAGGCATATTTAACAAAAATATTTTCCCATTCTGAGGGTTGTCGGTTCACACTTGTTACTGTGTCCTTTGCTGTGCAGAAACTTCTTAGTCTAATATAGTCCCACTTGTCTATTTTAGGGATTATTGCCTGTGCTTTGGGAGTCTTATTTAAAAAGTCTTTGCCTACTCCAGTGTCCCCCAGAGTTTCCCCAGCATTTTCCACCAGTAGTTTTATTGTTTGAGGTCTTACGTTCAGATCTTTGATCCATTTTGAATTGACTGTTGTTAATGGTGAAAGATGGGGGTTCAGTTTCATCCTTCTGCAAGTGGATACCCAGTTTTTCCAGCACCATTTACTAAAGAGGTTTTCCTTTTCCCAATGGATTGACTGATATCCTTTGTCAAAGATCAGTTGGCTGTAAGCTTTGGGGGTTATTTCTGGGGTCTCTATTCTCTTCCATTGGTCCACATGTCTGTTTTTATGCCAATACCATGCTGTTTTGATGACCACAGCTTTATAGTATATCTTGGGAACAGGGAGTGATATGCCTCCTACTCCATTCTTCTTGCGCAGGATTGCTTTTGCAATACGAGGTCTTTTATGGTTCCAGACAAATTCTGATTGCCTTTTCTAGATCTCTGAAGAATATCTCTGGTATTTTGATTGGAATTGCATTAAACATGTATATTAATTTGGGTAGAATTACCATTTTGATTATGTTAATTCTCCCAATCCAGGAGCATGGGATGCCGTTCCACATTTTTTTTTTAAGAGGTTTTCACTATAGGGCGCATGCGCTCACCAGACAGAGAGAGACATAGAGACAGAAAGCGAGAAATCACCCCCCAAGGGGGATGGTCACGCCGCAATCCCTTCTCCTCCATTCTCCTCTTGGGATCTTGGGCACGCACGCACACGCGCCCGGTGTGAGTTCTAAGCCACTGGGTCCGGGACTCGAACCGCGGTCGACTACGTGGGAGTCCAGCGACATAGCCATTACACTAACTGCTGGTTCCCCTTCCACATTTTTATGTCACTTTCAATGTCTCTTTTAAGATTTTCGTAGTTTTCTTTATAAAGGTCTTTGACTTTCTTAGTTAGGTTTATCCCTAGGTATCTTATACACCTTGTGGCTATGGTGAAAGGGATTCCTTTCTTCAGCTCTGCTTCATTCAACTTGTTGTTCATAAATAGAAATGCTATAGATTTTTGGATATTGATTTTGTATCCTGCCACCTTACTGTATTCACTTATTACTTCAAGCAGTTTTTTCATGGATACCTTTGGGTCTTCTAAGTATACCATCATGTCATCTGCAAATAAAGATATTTTCAATTCTTCTTTGCCTATTCGAATGCCTTTAATATTGTTCTCTTCTCTGATTGCAATTGCTAAGACTTCCAGTACTATATAAAAGAGCAGTGGAGAAAGTGGGCAGCCTTGCCTAGTACCTGTTTTCAGAGAAAAAGCTTCCAGCTTTTCCCCATTCAGTATAATGTTAGCTGTAGGTTTTTCATAGATTGCTTTTATTGTGTTCAGAAATGACCCTTCTATACCAATCTTACTGAGAGTCTTAATCATAAAAGGATGTTGTATTTTATCAAATGCTTTCTCCGCATCAATTGAGATGATCATATGGTTTCTATCTTTCTTTCTGTTAATGTGTTGTATTACATTTATGGTCTTGTATCCCTGGTATAAAGCCTACCTGATCGTGATGAATGATCTTTGTTATATGTTGTTGGATACGATTTGCGAGTATCTTGTTGAGAATTTTCGCGTCTATATTCATCAATGATATTGGTCTGTAGTTTTCCTTTTTTGTCATATCTTTATCTGTTTTGGGGATGAGGATGATGGAGGCTTCATAAAATGAATTGGGAAGGTTTCCTTCCTTTTGAATCTTTAGAAATAATTTTAGTAGGATAGGGGTTAACTCTTCCTTAAAAGTTTTGTAGAATTCACAAGTGAAGCCATGTGGGCCTGGGCTTTTCTTTGTTGGGAGGTTATTTATTACTGATTCAATCTCCTGGCTTGTTATAGGTCTATTCAGGTTCTCTATGTCTTCCTGATCCAATCTTGGTAGATTATATGCATCCAGGAATTTGTCCATCTCCTCCAGGTTATCTTGTTTGTTGCCGTATGCCGTAAAGTTGCTCATAGTATCCTCTAATGATATTTTGTATTTCTGCTATGTCTGTGGTAATATTGCCTGTTTCATCACATATTTGATTAATCTGGTTACTTTCTTTTTTCTTCTTAATCAGTCTAGCCAATGGTGTGTTGATCTTGTTTATCTTTTCAAAGAACCAGCTTTTGCTTTCATTTATTTTCTGTATAGTTCGTTTTTTTTCTATTTCATTTATTTCTGCTCGAACCTTTATTATTTCTTTTTGCCTGGCATTTTTGGGGTTTGTTTGTTGTTGTTTTTCCAATTCTCTGAGGCATGATGATAAGCTCTCTACTTGCCATCTTTCTATCCTTTTCTTATGCGCACTAATTGCTATGAATTTCCCTCTTCTGACTGCTTTTGCTGTGTCCCATAGATTCTGGACACTTGTGTACTCATTATCATTAGTTTCCATAAATTTTTTTATTTCAGCCTTAATTTCTTCAGTAGTGAAGAAGTCATTCAGAAGTAGGTTGTTCAGTTTCCATGTGTTCGTGTGTTTTCGGGGTTGTGTTTTGAAATTAATCTTGAGTTTAATTCCATCATGGTCAGAGAAGATGCTGGGTACAGTTTCTATGCCTTTGAATCTATAAAGGCTTGTTTTGTGTCCTAATATATGATCTATCTTTGAAAAGGTTCCATGTCGGGGTGAGAAAAATGTATATGTTGTGGATGTAGGGTGGAAAGTTCTATAGATATTTGTCAAGCCCATTCCATTTATAATACCATTTAAGTCCTGTATCTCTCTATTTATTTTCTGTCTAGAAGATCTGTCTATAGGAGATGATGGGGTGTTGAGATCTCCAACAATTATAGTATTTCTCCCTATCTCTCCTTTTATCTCCAGCAGTCTTTCCTTCACATATTTAGGTGCACCTGAGTTGGGTGTGTAGATATTTATAAGGGTTATGTCTTCTTGCTGGATTACCCCATTTACTATTATATAATGCCCTTCTTTGTCTCTTCTTACAGTCTTTGTCTTGAAATCTATTTTGTCTGAGATCAATATTGCTACTCCAGCTTTTTTTTGATTTCCATTTGCATGGAGTATCTTTTTCCAGCCCTTGACTTTTAGTCTATGTATGTCTTTATCCATAAGTTGAGTTTCTTGTAGGCAACAGATAGAGGGTTTCTGTTTTCTTATCCATTCAGCCAGTCTATGTCTCTTAACTGGAGAATTTAATCCATTGACATTCAATGTAATTATCGATATTTCCGTACCTGATCCTATCATTAAGTGAGCCATTTTCTTGGTTGCTTTTTGTTCTTGTATAACTGTCTCTGATTTTTTAGTTTTCCTGGTATAATACTCCCTTCAGAACCTCTTGAAGAGCAGGTCTGGAGTTGGTAAATTCCTTCAAATTTTGTTTATTCGAGAATGTTTTTATCTTTTTCTCCCATATGAAAGATAATTTTGCCAAGTATAGTATTCTTGGTTGAAATTGTTTTTCACTCAACACTTTTACTATGCTTCCCCATTCTTTCCTTTCCTGCATTGTTTCGGCCGAGAGATCCGATGTTAGCCTGATGGGGTGACCTTTGTAAGTAACCTGGCGTTTCCCTCTTGCCAACTTTAGTATCTTGTCTTTGTCTGTTGTTTTTGGCCAGTCTGGCTATGATGTGCCTTGGAGAAGATCTTCTTGGGTTGATTCTACCCGGGGTCCTATGTATTTCCTGGGTATGGATTCTTGAATGCCTTTCTAGATTTGGGAAGTTTTCTTCCAAGATCTCGTAGAATAAATTATCTAGGCCCTTATTATTTTCTTCCTCTTCTGGGATACCAATTATCTGGATGTTGGGGCGCTTGATAGTATCCAGTATTCCTCGTATATTATCCTCATTTTTCATGGTTGTTTTCTCAATCTTCTTGATACTTTTTTTCTAGGTCAGATGTTTTGTCTTCTACGTTAGAGATTCGATCTTCTGCCTGGTCTAACCTACTTTTAATATTTTCAAGGGAGGTTTTGATTTCCTGTATCACATTCTTCAATCCTAAAAGTTCCATCTGGTTCTTGTTTAAGGTATCCATTTCTTCTTTCAAGTCATTGAAGGACTTCCTCATCTCCTGGAGCTCCTTGTCTCTTTTCTCTTCCATCTCAGTTAGTTTGGTCACTACAAATAATCTGAATTCCTTATCAGACATGTCCACGACATCCATTGTATTGACTGTGGGTGACGTAGGCCTGATGATTTCCCTTGGGGGAGAGGCCTTTTCTTGGTTGCTCATATTTCTTGAGCCTTTGCGATTGTTCCTAGTCATCAGGTAAGCTATATGTTTCTTCCTAACTGATTGTTAAAAGTTGTACAGGCTTAGAAAATTGATGATTTCCCTTATGGTTGGCCTACCTGTTGCTCACAATTACCATTAACTGTTGCCACTACACTGGAAGGCCCAAAGTCCTCACTGTCTCTAAGGAGAGGTGAGCCTTCAATTGATTGAATAAGCAACACCCCAAGAGCAAAGAAAAACAGAATGAAAAAAGGAAATCGCACGGGGCGCAATGCGCGGCACGTGCTATTCAAATCACCAGAATTCAAAGAGTCCAAAGGCTAGTGGGAAAGGGTCAGAAGATGAGTGACAGGATCTGGTTGGTCGGGCCTGCAGCCTGAGTCCATCTGGTGCCCGGAACTGCTGGCCGGCTCGGTCCGGATTGCAGGTGGGGTGGGGTGGGAGTTTGCCTTAAAGTCCCAGACAACCAACCTGGGATCCAAGGAGGAGAAACAGTGCGGATGCGTGGAGATTCAGAAGGGTCAGGCCTGCAGCCTCAGTCCGTCTGGTGCCCGGAACTGCTCAATTTTTTTTTTTTTTGAGAGGTTTTCATTATAGTGCATGTGCGCTTGCCAGACAGACAGAGACATAGAGACAGAAAGCGAGAAATCCCCCCCCCCCAGGGGGGATGGTCATGCTGTAATCCCTTCTCCTCCATTCTCCTCTCGGAATCTTGGGCATGCACGCACGCACGCCCGGCGTGAGTTTTATGCCACCAGGTCCGGGACGCAAACTGCGGTCGACTACGTGGGAGTCCAGTGACATAGCCATTACACTAACTGCTGGTTCCCAAAACCCAATTTTTTTTAAGAGACAGTGTAAAAAGCATTTGAGGAAAGGGCCAAGAGGAGAGACTTCAAACCAATAAGTAATAAGTAATAGACCATCCTGCAGGATATTTAGTCCATGGTGCAGATCAAGGTACAGAATCACAGTTCAAAACCAGGGAGGCCAGAGAAAAACAAAAATAGTTAAGCAGAGATTCTGAGGACACTTTGAGCAGCTCCAGCAGGGTTTCTTGAGACACTGGCTTCAGGTAAGGTCTGCTTGGGGCATTCAAGACCTGACTCGGGTGGAGTCTATCTTTAAAGGCTTCTCCATTTACACCAACAGCTGAGGAAAGACACTGCTGCACTGTCCCTTCTTCCACATCCTTACATTTGTTACAAAACCAAAACCTGTTCTGAATTCATCTCTGTATTTCATTTTTCATATAGACCCCAGAGAGAAGAACTCTAGTGTGGGCATCCAGAGTGGAACCTATGACACAGACACTCAAGAAAGCTGAGGTGATGGCCATGAAATGGAATGGGAGGACTGCTGAGGAAGAGAAAGCGAGGATTGCAAAGGAGTGCTCACAAGGGGCAGGGCCTGTTGTTTATTCCCTGCTCTCCCTGGGACCCACTGATTTGTTCTAAATCAAATTGATTGAAATGAATGAATAACCAGTCAAAAATAATGTTTACAGTTGTTCAATTTGCATTTGGGTGTTATAAGTCAAACAGACTTTACTGTTACGAGAATAGCATTGTTACTTTATCGTAGGTTGTACTACTCCACTTAGAGTCAGAAGGACAGTAGTATCAGTAATTACTGAAATGCTAAATTGTCTAGAAACAATTTAGCTTATTACTTATCATTTCTTTATTTTAAATTCCATTATTTAAAAATATTATCTTTAATTCTTGTTTCAGTGATATCTAGAATAACAACATCATCAAAATATTGTCCTTCATTGCCCTGTTGAATGTCTTTCCTTAATATTTAATGATTAAAAATAATATTAATAAAAATATGTTAAGGATAAAGAACCATGAGAACAAATAAATGCATCTTGCTACCTCATTTAAGGAAAGGACTATTGGTGATGTTGTAAAAGTTCCCAGTAGACCCCAGTCCGATCCCATGCTCCCTGACTCTCCCTAGAAGTTACCATTATCCTAAATTTTCTATTTATTGCTTCTTTTTTAAAAAAGCATATTTACATATTTCTTCCATGAGAGAGGGAGAAAAAGAGAGAGAAACAGGCACCCCCAATAGGGTCTTCCTGCCACACTTTGCCCCCAGCCTCAGCCAGCAAAGATCATGGGCACTTGCACATGAGCCAGACACGCACAGGGGACCTTGGAACACGAACCCTGGACCTTCCATGGCCTCCACACCACAGAACATTGTCGCTGCTAGGCCACCATGGCCGTCCTTAGCCCCTGTTTTTCTTTGAGTTTTACAGCATGTTGTTTTCTTTCCTAAACACCGTAGTGTTCGGTTTTCAACTTTTTATTACTGTCATACTACTAAAGTTGGCTTTTTTCACTTTTTATTACCTTTTTGATATTTTTATGTTGCATGTGTCTGAAATTAATTAATTTATTCATTAATTCACTATCCCAGGGTATCTCATTTTATGACTACATCAACATTCATTTACTGCTTTTGTTTTTATTCATAAATAAATAAGTATGAATCTCAAAATCTAAGGACCCTTAAATACCCATAATGGTTTGGTTAGTGCCATCATCAGCCTCTCCTTAATATATCCTACTAGTAATAAAATATGACTTTTAAATGTCACTTCTACTGGGGAAATGGAAAATGGGTATTCTACTTAGTTCAGATTTTTCCCACTAGCAGACACTGAGGGAAAAAAAAATGTGTATAACAATTTATTTTTAAAATGATGCCAGGCACATGGCAAGGATGTAGGAAGGTGAGACAGGAAAGGACAGACAATGAAGCTGGTGTCTGTGGTTCACCCCTGTGGACACATGGGGCTCGATCCCACTGGGGAGCCTCTGAGAGATGGCGTAGAATAACCCCTGAATGGTTAGTTAGTGAGAGGGAAAGTGCAAAAGTCTTATTCTTTTCTTTTCTTATTTTTAAACATTCAATCACAATGTATCTTTACAGCATAGAAATAAATTTTCTCATGACTATACTGTATATTAGTCCATTTAAGTTATTACTATATGCATTATATCAACAGATAATGTTCTGCCTTTGTGTTCATTAACTGTTTTTTTCCCCTTGATTCCCTCACTCCTATCACCCTCCGTGTCCCACCCTCCTCCTACATTGTCTCTAGTATCCACAGCTGCTCACCTTGTTTTTATACCTTCCAATCTTTCAATTTCTGCCACAGAGTGCTGACATTGGGTATGTATTAAGTGGAGACATACAATGCCTCTCTTTCATAGTCTGCCTTGCTTGGAATCACATGAAATCTTCCATATTCTTCCACTTTATATCAAATGGCAGGATCTCATTGTTTTTCATGGTTAAGAGGGTCATAGCTAAGGATGGAAGGCAGACAGAAGGGTTTAATCATAAAATGCACTAAATATTTAGTTAAAATACATAAAATGTTTAGTAGTAAAATGAAAGCACAAATGATTATCCTGTGAAACTGTTGGAAAAGGTTGCAGAAATGTTTAACGCAGTCTCATTTGCAACGCCAGGCCTTGACAAATTGTGTTCTTTCCTCTTAGAACACTTCCTCCGATCCCTTTACTGGGCAAACTTTTACTCATTCTTCAGAGCCAAGGTCAAAGTCATTTTTTGGGTAAAGTTCCCCTGTTGCAGGTATAAGTAAGTTCTTTTTTTTTTTTTTTTTTTTTTTTTTTTGAGAGGTTTTTTGCTATAGGGCGCGTGCGCTCGCCAGACAGACAGAGAGAGACATAGAGACAGAAAGCGAGAAATCACCCCCCAGGGGAGATGGCCACGCCGCAATCCCTTCTCCTCCATTCTCCTCTCGGGATCTTGGGCACGCACGCACACGCGCCCGGTGTGAGTTGTAAGCCACCGGGTCCGAGACGCGAACCGCGGTCGACTACGTGGGAGTCCAGCGACAAAGCCATTACGCTAACTGCTGGTTCCCCAAGTAAGTTCTTATTTTTCTGTGCTTCAGTTTTATATCATGGTTATATAAAACATCATCCTATCATGACAAAATAAGATTGACAAAATGACTTTTAAGAATAACAGTTTAACTAGGGACAGTGGGGTGAAAGAAAGGAGACAGGTGGGTATTTAGAGTCTAGAACGGTCAGACTCTTCATTTGTTGAAAGAATAAATTAAAGTATAGCTTTCAGATAACATTGCATTGGTGGATAGTACCTCAGGCTATACATTTGTTGGATGTTATTAAGCATCTGCTAGAGACAACTCATGCTCTCCTCTGAGAAGAATAGAGAAGGTTATGCTGACAATAGTAGCAAAATCAGACACACAGGGTTTGAATTTGACCATAAATAGATTTTATGACTTTTTAAAAAGTTTTTGCCATAAGACATGTGCAGGGGTAATCCAGCAAAAAGACATAACCCTTATAAATATCTATGCACCCAACTTAGGTGCTCCTAAATATGTGAAGGAAAAACTGCTGGAGCTAAAAGGAGAGATAGGGAGAAATAGTATAATAGTTGTAGATCTCTACACCCCATTATATACTTAGGACAGATCTTTTAGACAGAAAATAAATAGAGAGATATAGGACCTAAATGATACTATAAATTGAATGGGCTTGACAGATATCTATAGAACTTTCCACCCTACACCCACAACATACACATTTTTCTCACCCAGGCATGGAACCTTTTCAAAGATTGATCATATGTTAGGACGCAAATCAAGCCTTTACAGATTCAAAGGCATAGGAACTATATCCAGCATCTTCTCTGACCGTGATGGAATTAAACTCAAGATTAATTTCAAGAAACAAACCTGAGAACCACATGTATTCTGCAACCTAGCCATTTTGGGGGAACAGAAATCAAGACTTCCCACTGATAATTTGGCTTCCAGCTCACAAAACTCGCGTGATTGAACTTACAAGTTTGGGAAGAAACTGATCATCAACCAGATGACTAGAAATCGCTGCAGGACCACAAGAAATATGGGAAAGCAGGAAAATACCTCTCCTCCAAGGGAAAAGGATAACTCGTTTTCATCCACACACAATTCACAGGAATTCATGGAAATGTCTGATAAAGAATTCAGAACATGCATAATGGCAAAACTAACAGAGATGGAAGAGAAGAGAGACAATGAACTGCTGAAGAGGAAGGAGAAAGAAGTTGTTGAGTTCCAGGAGGTGAGGAAATTCATGCAAGATCTAAAAGAGGAATTTCACACTTTACAAAAGAATCAGATGGGACTGTTAGAGATGAAAGCTATAATACAGGAAGTCAAAATCTCCCTTGAAAGTATTAAAAGCAGACTAGATCATACAGAAAATAGAATCTCAGACATAGAAGAGAAAATTGCTAGCCTAGAAAAATCCACCATGAAGACTGAGAAAATGGCCCAAGAATTTGAGACTAATATACGAGAAATACTAGATACCATCAAACGTCCAAACATCCGGATAACAGGCATCCCAGAAGGCGAAGAGACTCATAAGGGCATTGATAATCTATTCCATGAGATCCTGCAGGAAAACTTTCCAAACCTAGAGAGGCACTCAATTTTTCAGTCCCAAGAAATACACAGGACCCCAAATAGAATCAACCCAAGTAGATCTTCTCCAAGACACATTATAGCCAGATTGACCAAAACAACAGACAAAGAGAAGATACTAAGATTGGCAAGAGAAAAATGGAAAGTTACCTACAAGGGGTATCCCATCAGACTAACAGCAGATCTCTCATCGGAAACAATGCAAGTGAGGAAAGAATGGGAAAATATATTCAACGTGTTAAGGGAAAAGCAATTTCAACCAAGAATACTGTACCCAGCAAGATTATCATTCATCTGGGAAGAAAAGACACAAACATTTCCAGATAAACAAAACCTGAAAGAATTTACCAGCACCAGACCAGATCTCCAAGAAGTTCTTAAGGGAGTGCTATGTCAGTAAAAGTATATGCAGATACACAGAAATAAGAGTTCAGAAACTAAGAAAATGGGCAACTTAATTGTAGGGACAATGTTTGGAGATGAATATTATATCCCAGAATTCAATCTGGAAGATCGAACCTTAACAGAAGAAAGATTAAGTACATGAGACTGAACTGATGAAACAAAATTCTGTGACTTGACTAGAATATTGCTGCTTTTCTTCTAAGTTTGTTTTCCGCTCTTAAAGGATTTTTGTCCTGTCTTGAGCTGTTGATAGGTGCATGTACCTACTATTTGAACAGAATACTAACCTGTTTCTAGGCTTTAAGTTTCAAGGAAATATCATTACCAGTTCAAAACTGCTCTTCTTGAAATTACCTGCTGAACTTGCTATTGAAAGTTGTTAGATTACTTATGATATTGTGTGATCAACAAAATGTTGTGGGAAAAGAAATAGAAAACAACTGTATATAGCAGAGACAGTGTAATAAGAGAGTGGAAAAGGGCAGAGGGTCAAACATGGGGTAAAAAACATTTATACGTATACATATGTATGAAAGTAGAAATGGAATATTATTGATGATAACATTCATGATTATTCTAGATGGGAAACCACATTTAGTATGTTGTGATGATGCTCAGGAAATGAATGTTAAGTAACTTAAAAAAAAGTTGCAGGAGTAAAAAGAAACAGTAAAACTTCGTATCGAAATTAAAAAAAAATGCATATTTGATGACTGCAGTAAGCCATATAGCCCCAGCTTGGTACTACTTTATAATATGTTCATTCTACTCACTGAGGTTTATGCCTAAAGTCAGACTTGGATTCATGTATAGGTATATATCAGCTGTGCTAGCTATTGGATATATTTAGACTAATTAAGTTCATTAGTAAATCAATTAAATGGGGGGGGGGAGGCATAGAAAGCAACCATTGATACCAGAGACAATGTGGGAGGAGGGTGGGACATGGCAGAGGGTGAGGGATAGGGAATCAAGGATGGCAAAACGAAAAACAAAGTATACAAGACATAAGAATTGGGAAATTATTTGCTGATAACATGTATGTTGATGTGCTTGATTGAGCCAATACACAGTGTATTTTGGATGGAAAATTCATCTGTGTGCTGTAATGATGTATAGTGAATTAATGTAAAAAATAAATAAATTTAAAGAGAAAAAAATTGTAAGTAGAGCAATGAAATATAATGCTTAAAGGTAAAGATTATGTTATCAGGGAACTATTCTGTCAAAATGATCATGGCTCCTCCATGTTTCAATGCTCTGAAATAGTCTAAAAGTTTGATTCTCATTAGGACTCTAGATGTTGAATTTTAAAACTCCTCTTTCAGTTAAATATTACATAATATATCCTTTAGTATTTCAGTGACTAATTTAAATGTATTATATACCAACACATATAGAATACGTGACTACGTCTTATTATATGTACGTACCACACAGGAGCACTGGACATAGAATAGTAAATAAAACAAACAAGAAAAAAAAAAGGAACAAATTTGAAAATACACAAACACATGGAAACCGAACAACCTACTTCTGAACGACTTCTTCACTACTGAAGAAATTAAGGCTGAAATAAAAAAAATTATGGAAACAAATGATAATGAGTACAGAAGTGTCCATAATCTATGGGACACAACAAAAGCAGTCATAAGAGGGAAATCCATAGCAATTAGTGCACATAAGAAAAGGATGGAAAGATGGCAAATAGATAACTTATCATCACGCCTCAGGGAATTTGAAAAACAACAACAAACAAACCCCAAAAATGCCAGGTGAAAAAAAATAAAGGTTAGAGCAGAAAAAAATGAAATAGAAAATAAACAAACCATACAAAAAATAAATAAAAGTAAAAGCTGTTTCTTTGAAAAGATTAACCAGATCGACACACCATAGGCTAGACTGATCAAGAAGAAGAAAGAAAGGAACCAGATTAATCAAATACGTGATGAAACAGGCAATATTAAAACAGACATAGCAGAAATACAAAATATCATTAGAGGATACTATGAGCGACTATATGCCAACAAACAAGATAACTTGGAGGAGATGGACAAATTCCTCGATGCATAAAATCTACCAAGATTGAACCAGGAGGACATAGAGAACCTGAATAGACCCGTAACAAGCCAGGAGATTGAATCAGTAATAAATAACCTCCCAACAAAGAAAAGCCCAGGTCCAGATTGCTTCACTTCTGAATTCTACAAAACTTTTAAGGAAGAGTTAACCCCTATCCTACTAAAATTACTTCTAAAGATTCAAAAGCAAGGAAACTTTCCAAATTTATTTTATGAAGCATCCATCGCCCTCATCCCCAAGACAGATAAGAACATGACAAAAAGGAAAAACTACAGACCAATATCATTGATGAATAGAGATGCAAAAATACTCAACAAGATACTCACAAGTCGTATCCAACAACATATAACAAAGATTATTCATCGCGACCAGGTAGGCTTTATACCAGGGATGCAAGGGTGGTTCAACATACGCGAGACCATAAATGTAATACACCACATTAACAGAAAGAAAGATAAAAAAAAATTTGATCATTTCAATTGATGCGGAGAAAGCATTTGATAAAATACAACATCTTTTTATGATTAAGACCCTCAGTAAGATTGGTATAGAACAGTCATTTCTCAACACAATAAAAACCATCTATGAAAAACCTACAGCTAACATTATACTAAATGGGGAAATGCTGAAAGCTTTTCCACTAAAAACGGGTACTAGGCAAGGCTGCCCACTTTCTCCACTGCCCTTTAATATAGTACTGGAAGTCTTAGCTAATGCAATCAGAGAAAAGAACAATATAAAATGCATTTGAATAGGCAAAGAAGAGTTGAAAATATCTTTATTCGTAGATGACATGATGGTATACTTAGAAGACCCAAAGGTCTTCATGAAAAAACTTCTTCTTTTTTCTTTTTTTTCTTTTTTTTTTTTTTTTTTTTTGGAGAGGTTTTCGCTATAGGGCGCGTGCGCTCGCCAGACAGACAGAAAAAGACATAGAGACAGAAAGCGAGAAATCACCCCCCAGAGGGTATGGTCACGCCGCAATCCCTTCTCCTCCATTCTCCTCTCGGGATCTTGGGCACGCACGCACACGCGCCTGGCATGAGTTTTAAGCCACCAGGTCCGGGACGTGAACCGCGGTCGACTACGTGGGAGTCCAGCGACATAGCCATTACGCTAACTGCTGGTTCCCTGAAAAAACTTCTTGAAGCAATAAGTGAATATTGTAAAGTGGCAGGATACAAAATCAACATCCAAAAATCTATCACATTTCTATATATGAACAACTAGTTAAATGAAGTAGAGCTGAAGAAAGGAATCCCTTTCACCATAGCCACAAGATGTATAAGATACCTAGGGATAAACTTAACTAAGAAAATCGAAGACCTTTATAAAGAAAACTATGAAAATCTTAAGAAAGATATTGAAAGTGACATAAAAAAGTGGAAGGACATCCCATGCTCCTGGATTGGAAGAATTAACATAATCAAAATGGCAAATTCTACACAAATTAATCTACATGTTTAGTGAAATTCCAAAATACCAAAAATATTCTTCACAGATCTAGAAAAGAAAATCATAGAATTTATCTGGAATCATAAAAGACCTCGGATTGCAAAAGCAATCGTGCACAAGAAGAATGGAGTAGGAGGCATATCACTCCCTGATCCGAAGATATACTACAAAGCTGTGGTTATTAAAACAGCATGGTATTGGCTCAAAAACAGACATGTGGATCAATGGAATAGAATAGAGACCCTAGAAATAACTTCCAAAGCTTACAGCCAACTGATCTTTGGGATAGGAAAACCTCTTTAGTAAATGGTGCTGGAAAAACTGGGTATCCACCTGCAGAAAGATGAATCTGAACCCCCATCTTTCACCATTAACAAAAATCAACTCAAAATGGATCAAAGATCTGAACCTAAGACCTCAAACAATAAAACTACTGGTGGAAAATGCTGGGGAAACTCTGGGAGACATTGGAGTAGGCAAAGACTTCTTAAATAAGACTCCCAAAGCACAGGCAATAATCCCTAAAACAGACAAGTGGGACTATATCAGACTAAGAAGTTTCTGCACAGCAAAGGACACAGTAACAAGTGTGAACTGACAACCCTCAGAATGGGAAAATATTTTTGTTAAATATGCCTCAGACAAGGGACTGATAACCAGAATACACAGGGAACTCAAGTGCCTTATGTGAAAAAAAATGATGAACCCAATTAAAAGATGGGAAAATGAGCTGAACAAAAATCTCCCTAAGGAAGACATACAAACAGCCAAAAAGCATATGAGAAAATGCTCAACATCGCTCATTATAAGGGAGATGCAGATTAAAACCACAATGAGATACCACCTAACCCCTGTCAGAATGGCAAAGATTAAGAATATAAAAAGTGATAATTGTTGGCGGGGATGTGGTGAAAAGGGAAACCTCCTACACTGTTGGTGGGAATGTAAACTGGTTCAACCACTGTGGAAAACAATACAGAGTTTCCTCAAAGATCTATAAATAGAACTACCATTTGATCCAGCAATCCCACTTCTGGGTATCTACCCAAAGGACAGGAAAAAACTCAGTCGGAAAAGTGCTTGCACATTAATGTTTGTTGCAGCATTATTCACAATTGCCAAGACATGGAACCAACCTAAATGTCCACAAACTGATGAATGGATTGGAAAAGTGTGGTATATATACTCTATGGAATACTACTCAGCCATAAAAAATAACAAGACTCTGGCATTTGATAGAAAGTGGTCAGATATGGAGGATCCATTGCTGAGTGAAGTAAGCCAGGCTATGAAAGAAAGATATTGTATGTATCCACTTAATATATACCAACTATCTGCACTCTATGGTAGAGAGCGAAATATTGGAGGACATAAAAGCAGTGAAAGTACTTAACGAGAATAAGACAGTGGGGAATGGGGGGTGAAGAGAAGAGGATAAAGACAGCAAGAGAACAAATAGAGAGGCAGGATGTTAGTGGGAAACAGATATGGCTTATTACCTGTTGATGATGACATGTATAGTATTCTCAACTGGATTGATCTGAGAAGTATTTCATGATGAGTAAAGTCTTTTTACAAGCAAAATGAGAAATAGTGATTGACTGTTTAAAAAATAATTAGAATAATAATAATAATGATTGGAAAAGACATAGAAAAGATATTGAATGATGAAATGGGGAGATTAATGTCTCTGTATTGACTGACATGCATGGCATTCCCTTTTGAAAAAGCAATGTAATACAGTGTAAAGTTATATGTAATCCAGTAAAGAAGATTATGATGATAATAAGAATAAAAATAAAAAAAAATAAAAAAAATGGGCCATACACGGAGCAGCTGCTACTCAAAGGAAGGTTGCAACAGGCCTGTCCTTACTAGTACCGGCAGGATTGAAACAGATTCTGAAGAGCTGAAACAGGTTCAGTGTTGAAACAGACCTTCAAGGAATCATAGATTGAGTAGGGGTGAGATCCACCAATATGGAGAATCTATCCACGGTCAAGGGAGATGTCCCTAATGATCAAGATTTCTGCCAATGTCCTTGCTGGATGCCTCTTGGCCAACTTTGTGGTGAGGAGTCCTACCGATCTGGTGTGGCACCTGTGCCTGTGTCTGAGTGAGCTGGCCAGTACATGTGTTCATCATCTGTATTTATCTGTTGGTCTGTGGGTCTGTTTGTGAGTCTGTGTCTTCTTTGTGTGTGGCCTCTCTTGCTTCTGTCTAGGGTCATGGGCCAAAATCAAGTAACCCCTATGATTTTCATTCTAGATCATTTTTCAGAAGTCTGTAGGATAGCCCATGATCATGGCCTCAAGGTAAGTAAAGGTAAGTTTAATACTTTTTGTTCATCTGAATGGTCAGCTTTCAGGGTAGGTTGGCCACCACAAGGGACCTTCTTCCTCAGGGTCATTAGACTAGTTAAAGACATTATTAATCAGCCTGGCCTTCAGGGCCATCCTGGCCAATATCCATATATAGCCTTATGGCAGGCCCTAATATGAGACCCCCCAACTGGCTCAAACCCTTTGTTCCAGAAAAAGATGAGGATCATTCCCGTGTATTGACTGTTAAAAGTCCTCTGGCCACAGAATGGAACCATAGAAAGTCTGAATGGGATATACTACAGGGAGACTCTGGGATTTACCCTTCTTTGGTGAATTTAGATTCTGAGGCCAATCCACCCCCTTATTCTACAGTTGCAACCCAATGACAAGGGGACCAATCTCCACAGCTACCACATTCTACTGAGGGGCCCTCGGCCCCTCCCGCCCCGATACCCAGGCCCACTGGGGGCCTATGGTCCAGAAGGGTCCGAGATGAAGAGGAATCAACTACTACTGGGCGAGCACCCATTTTCCCCATGCGTGCCCTGAGAGGCACCGGTCCTCAAGGGGACCAAACTTACCAGTACTGACCTTTTTCTAGTAATGATTTATATAACTGGAAGTCCCCAGATCCCCCATTTTCGGAGAATCCCCCGGGGTCTCACTGACGTCTTTGTGTCTATACGCTATACTCATAGCCCCACCTGGGATGATTGCCAACAACTTTTCAAGACCTTGTTCACCACTGAAGAGCAAGAAAGAATCCTCACCGAGGCACGGAAGAACGTCCCTGGTGACAACGGGCGTCCAACCAATCTGCCTAATTTGAGCAATGAAAGGTTTGTGCTCACCAGACCTGACTGGGACTTTGGGACCACTGAAGGTAGGGAGCGTCTCTGAGTCTACCGCCAGACTCTTATGGCAGGTCTCCATGGGGCTGCACGGCACTCCACCAATTTGGCTAAGGTAAAGGTCATAATTCAAGGAGAAAATGAAAGCCTGGTCACTTTTCTGGAGCATCTTTATAGTGCTTATAGGCTATTTACCCCCTTAGATCCCCTGGCAGAGGAGAACCAATCTGCTGTTATTATGTCCTTCATCAACCAAGCAGCACCAGACATCAGAAAAAAAAGTTATATAAGCAAGAAGGTCTCAGAGAATTCATTGTTAAAGCCCTTATGAATATAGCAGATAGGGTCTTCAACACCTGAGAGGCCCCCAAGGACTGAGAGGATAGACTTAGAAAGGAGGACCAAGAATTACAACAGAAGGTTAGAAAGGAGGATAGGAAGTTTCACCAAAAACAAAATGAGCACATAGCTAAAATCCTCCTAGCAGGGGTGAATAAAGACAATGACAAATGAGACCTCTGGGGGAGAGGATTCCGACCCAAATTAGATAAGGATCTGTGCACTTACTGTAAAGAAAGGGGCCATATAAAAGGGATTGCCCCAAGCTACAAGGCCTAACGCCGCTCATGGATTCTCAAATTCTGTTAGTGGAACCGATAGCTATTAGGGAAGTCGGGACTTGGGAATCCCTCCCTGAGTCTTAGGTAACTATGTCTGTGGAGGGGAAACCTATGAAATTCATGGTAGACATAGGAGCCCAATATTCTGTCCTCAATGCCCCCTCATTGCCCCTCTCCAATAAAATGAGCATTGTTCAGGGTTCCACCAGATCCAAGTCTTACCGATGGACAACGGAACAAGTGAATTTGGGCCGACATCAGGTTACCCACTCTTTTTTGGTTATTTTGGAATGCCCAGCCCCCTTACTGGGACGTGACCTATTGACCAAGGTCCAGGCACAAATCCACTTCAATCCAGGGGGCATTAATGTCACCAATGGGCTGGGATACCCCCTTCAGGTCCTGACTTTGGCCGCTGCAGATGAATACCACCTATATCATTAGCCAGACCCAAGATCTCGAGAGGACCAACCTTGGCCTGATGAACTAAAACTTTGGGTCCAAAAATTTCCTCAGGCCTGGGTGGAAATAGCCAGAATAGGGCATGCAGCCCAGTGGGCCCCAATTATAATAGAACTCAAGTCCTCGGCCATGACTGTTTGTGTCCGCCAATACCCTATGTCAGCCAAAGCCAGATGGGGTATTGCCCCTCACATCAATTGTCTGCTGCAGGCAAAAATCCTTAGACCCTGTCACTCAAGCTGGAACACCCTGTTACTTCCAGTCAGAAAACCTGGGGGAAAGGATTTTAGGCCCATACAGGATCTACGAGAAGTCAACAAGAGGGTCCAAGAATATTCACCCTACTGTTCCTAATCCATATACCCTCCTGAGTCACTTACCCCATACCCACATTTTGGTATACAACATTAGACTTAAAAGATGCCTTCTTCAGTATAGTCCTGGCACCCATTAGCCAGCCAATCTTCGCCTTTGAATGGCAAGAAGAGGGGGCTTCCGGGACCCCCAAGTAGCTCCCACAGGGGTCCAGAAACTCCCCAACTTTACCTAATGAGGCCTTAAGTCAGGACCTAGAGGCCTACCACCGGAGCCATGACTCAGTCACTCTCCTACAATATGTTGATGATCTCCTCCTGGCTGCTTCCACCGAAGCTGAATGTAAAAGGGCCACTGAGGACCTCTTGCTAGAACTGGGTTTATTAGGGTACCATGCTAGTGCTAAAAAGGCCCAAATTTGCAAGCAGACTGTTACCTACCTAGAAAATAAGTTTAACAAGGGAACAAGATGGCTGATCGATATTATGAAAGAGACTGTTCTGAGACTACCAGTTCCTACCATGCCCAGAAAGGTTCGAGAGTTTTTAGGCACTGTAGGCTACTGTCGACTTTGGATTCGGGGTTTTGCTGAACTAGCAAAACCCCTATACGAAGTCACTAAGGAAAAGACACCTTGGACATGGGGGCCAGGACAACAATTAGCCTTTGAAAAACTTAAGAGTTTCCCTCCTGGAAGCATTAGCCTTGCCAGACCCCCTTAAACCCTTCATCCTCCATGTAGCTGAAAAATGGGGAATTGCTAAGGGTGTTCTCATGCAGCATCTGGGGCCCTGGAGGCACCCAGTGACTTACTGTTGAAGAGACTAGACCTGGTGGCTGTCGGATGGCCCCCATGCCTGTGTGTTATAGCCTCTGTAGCAATGCTGTTCAGAGACACTGACAAATTAACCTTCCGACAACACCTCAAGGTAATCACTCCCCACAGCATTGATGGTATCCTTAAACATCCACCCGGGTGTTGGATGTCCAATATATGGCTGACTCATTATCAAGGACTGCTCCTTGACTCCCTGTGAGTCACATTTGCAGAGCCCACTTCCTTAAACCTGGCTACACTGCTGCCTAACCCCGATCTGGGGGAACCATTACATGATTGTCGAGAGATCTTAGCTAACACTTTCCACGTATGATAGGATCTCCAAAACTCAGCCCTGCCAAATAGTGAGGTGGTCTGGTACACCAATGGAAGCAGCTTTGTGCAGGATGGGATATGCAGAGCCGGGACAGCAGTGGTAGATCAGGGTGGAGGCATAATCTGGAGCTCCTCCCTGCTGGCAGGAACTTCTGCCCAGAAGGCTGAGCTCATTGTGTTAGCAGAAGCGCTCAAACGAGCAGAAGAAAAACGTGCCACCATCTACACCGACAGTAGGTAAGCCTTTAGGACTGTCCATGTCCACAGTGCAATATTCTGAGAGTGGGGTTTTATCTGCCATCACAGATGGCAGAGAGGTACAAAATCTCCCCGAGATCTAGCAGTTGCTGATAGCGGTACAGAAGCCCCGGGCACTGGTGATAGTGCAAATTCTGGGGCAAAAAGCCATCACAACCCCTGAGGTTATTGGTAATAAACTGGCTGATGAAATAGCTAAACAAGCCGCCATGGCTCCAACTGCTCCTGCTCTAGCTCTTAACCTGCCACTCCTGGAGCTTCCGGACTGGCCTCGGCATCCAGACTATTCTGCTGAAGATAAAAGATGGATGCAAAAACGTAACTGCCTGCCACCTAACCCTGTAGGCTGGATAAAAGACACCGAGGGCCACCTAATTCTACCAGAAATGCTGGGTCTCTCTTATGTCATAAATCTCCATTCAACTACCCATCTCGGAGTAAAGAAATTGCTTCAGCTCCAGCAGTCAGCCCAACTGTGATTCCCTCATCAAAAAGACCACCTTTTCCTCCTCATAGAACGCTGCAGGGGGTGCCAAGCTATGTAGCCAGGGGAAGGAGGGACACTCCATACAGGTATTCGGGACCAAGGGAGAACACCAGGATGGAACTGGGAAACAGATTTCACTAAAGTAAAACCCAGAAAGTACGGGTTTAAATACCTTCTGGTCACCTTCTGGATGGGTCAAGGCTTTTCCCACTAAACGCGAGACAACCCAGGTAGTTACCAAATTTTTTTAGAAGAAATCGTTCCCTGGTATGGTGTCCCAGAGATGCTCGGTTCCGATAACGGCTCCGCTTTCATTAATAAGGTCCTTCAAGATCTAGCCCAGACTGGGAACCAACAGTTAGCGTAATGGCTATGTCACTGGACTCCCACGTAGTCGACCGTGGTTCACGTCCCGGACCCGGTGGCTTAAAACTCACACCGGGCGCATGTGCATGCGTGCCCAAGATCCCGAGAGGAGAATGGAGGAGAAGGGATTGTGGCATGACCCCCTCCTCTGGGGGGGTGATTTCTCGCTTTCTGTCTTTATGTCTCTCTCTGTCTGTCTGGCAATCGCACACGCCGTATAGTGAAAAAAATAAAATAAAAATAAAAAACCTCTCTCCCAAAAAAAAAAAAAAAAAAATCTAGCCCAGACTGTGGGGCTGTGGGGGTAAATTTGAAGTCACATTGTGAATATAACCCACAGAGTTCAAGACAAGTAGAAAGAATGAATTGGACCTTGAAGGAGACCTTAACTAAATTGGCCCTTGAGACTGGCAGAGACTGGGTGACCCTCCTGCCTTTCACCCTGTTCTGTGTCGGAACTCCCCTTATGTCCATGGTGTTACCCTATTTGAAATCATGTTTGGGGCGCCACCCCCCCATACATGCCCGGACCTTGCTGGAGCCCAAACCCAATGGAGGTGCTGACTTCAGGGTCAACCTTAAGGCCCTCCAGCAAGTCCAGGATGCCATTTGAGCTCTAATCGGAGCACACCATGAGGCGAGGGGAGCCCCAGACCCGGAACACAGGATAGCCCCAGGAGATTGGGTCTGGGTCAGAAGACATAGGGCCCAATCCCTAGAGCCCTGATGGAAAGGGCCCTATGTGACTTTGCTGGTTACTCCCACTGCCCTGAAGGTTGACGGAATCAGCCCTTGGACACACTACTCCTACGTGTGACGCACTTCGCCACCTGAAAAAGCCCACACAGAAAGAGTCTGGACCGTTCATCAACATCCTACCAATCCCTTAAAACTCCAGGTATCCCGATCATCCGACCGGACTCCTGATACTGAGCCTTTACCTAATCGCCAGCCATCCGATGATTGACCAGACCACCCATGGACAAGTCACCTCTCACCAGCCTACTCAACAAACATGGGCACTCAGCAGTGGTGAGACGGGTGACATTACAAACATGGACACTCACCAATGGTGAGACGGGTGACATTACAAACATGGACACTCACCAATGGTGAGATGGGTGACATTACAAACATGGACACTCACCAATGGTGAGACGGGTGACATTACAAACATGGACACTCACCAATGGTGAGACGGGTGACATTACAAACATGGACACTCACCAATGATGAGACGGGTGACATTACAAACATGGACACTCAGCAATGGTGAGACGGGTGACATTACAAACACGGACACTCAGCAATGGTGAGACGGGTGACATTACAAACACGGACACTCAGCAATGGTGAGACGGGTGACATTACAAACACGGACAATCAGCAATGGTGAAACAGGTGACATTACAAACACGGACAATCAGCAATGGTGAAACGGGTAACATTATTAATTAAACCACCCACATGGGGCCCCTAAATACCTGGTGGCCACCCCTCTACTTTGACCTCAGAGAGCTCTATATCGATCTATTCCCAAAAAAGAGTCGCTCTTCCACGCTCAAGGAGTGGGAATGACTTAGGGGATTTTGGGCCTGCCCTGGTAATCAGAGAGTCTCCTACCAAACCTATAGAGGAGCCGAAAGTTATTATTATAAAGCCTAGTCCTGTGTCTCCTCCAATGCTGGGCCCTGTAAATGGACATTGGGCACTTCTGGTGACCTCCTCCTTTTCTCTTTTAGAACCCAAAATGGATGGCCCCCAATAATTAAAGCCTCATTTACCGAAAAGTGACGGTCCCAAATAATGCATGGATGGGATCCGGCTGCACTTGGGGCTTCCAATACTACGCTACAGGGGTCACATGCGCCTCCTGGGTCACTTAGCAAGGAGGGGTTTTAGTAGTCCAGCTAAAGACCACTCCTATGCCCCAGCCAATTGGCCCTAATCAGGCCTTGGCCCCTCCAAGGCTGACTGTCCAGCCTGCCACGACCATCTTCTCCTCCTCCTCCTCCTCCTCTTTGGTGAGGCTGATTCCCGACTCCACCTCCAGACCCACTTTTCAGTCTCATGCAGGTCGCCTCCCCAGTTCTTAATCAAACCCATTCTAACAACCCCATGGTTCCCTGTTGGTTATGCTATGACCAAGGTTATGCTCTTTTCTACGAGGGAATTGGGCTCAATTCCACCTACAACCTTTTCACGTTCGACTCACCTGATGCCTGCCAATGGACAGACCATAAAATAGGAATTACCATGCAGCACACAAGCTGCCAGGGTCTATGCCTAGGTACAGTCCTGCCCTGGGCTAAACGGCTACGTGCCGTCCAGCACCCTAATGCCTCCTCCACTTCCAAGGTCAAATGGGCCATACCCCCACCAGGCAGATGGTGGGCCTGCTCACGCACCAGCTTCACCCCCTGCCTATCTCTCAAAGTCTTCAATGCCTCCAGAGAATATTGTCTTAGTTATGATATTCCCCTGGATAATCTATCACCCCTAGAAAGCCATGTACAGACACTGGGATTCCCCTGAGCTGCTCGACGTAGACACGGACCGGTCTCTATGCCGACACTGGTCACCCTCTTTAGTCTGAGTCTAGCAGGACCCAGGATGAGTATAGCTGCCCTTTCCACTCAGACGACTGGGCTCCGCTCTCTGCAGCTGGCAATAGAGTAACTCCTAGGGCGAATCGAAGCTGCCATTAGTCACCTTGAAAAGTCCCTTACATCTCTTTCTGAGGCTGTCCTACAAAATAGGAGAGGATTAGATCTCTTATTTCTCCAACAAGGGGGCCTTTGTACTGCCTTCGGGAAGGAATGCTGTTTCTATGCCGGTCAATCCGGGGTAATCCGAGATTCCATGGCTAAGGTCTGGGAGGACTTGACAAAATGGAGAAAGGAATTACCAGGGACTGAAGGCTGGTTTGAAACTTGGGTTAATAACTCCCCTTGGATGACATGTCACCTTAATCTCTACCCTGTTAGGTCCCATATGAATCTTCCTTCTGCTCTTTTTCCGGCCCACGTATCATCAATAAGCTTGTACAGTTCGTAAAAGACCATTTCAATGTTGTACAGCTTAGGTGCTGCGACGTAACTATGTGTGTCTTGACCATACCAATGCTCTCTAGTACTCCCTTCCTCTTTCCTACCCCTACTAAGCTGCCTAGACTGCTTCTTGCTTCTGTATCCCGCTTTGATGCCACTTCCCCGTCGACCTCATGATGAGGAAGATTCCTCATCACTTACGACTGGGGGGGGGGGGGGGGGGGGGCGCGGTGGGAGAGGTAAGGCCGCAACAGCTGTCGGCCACGGAAGGCACCGCGGGAAGGGGCCGGATCAAAACCATCTGGCAGAAGGAGCCAGACCGTGATCATTTTGCATCCGTGGCCGTTCTACATCACAGCCATTTCGCGTCAGGCTCCCTGGGGCTATTACTGCCCCTTGCTGGAGATAAACAGGATACAAGCAGGCTCCCCAGGGGTTGCTGCTGCTCTCTGGAGATAACAGGAGAGAGAGCAGGATGTAGGCGGGCCGAAATGGGAGTAAACGAGAAACTAACTGTACCCGTGGCTTGGCTGGGAGTGGAAAAGTACTGGCGGCCCCATAGAAAGTTACTAAACGCGTCACCGCAACACCCGCTCAGACTATAAAAATCTCACACTTCCCCAACCCGGGGTCCTTGTTGAAACCCACTGGGTGGGGAAGATACCTGGACCCCAGCTAGCTGGAATAAACCCTTTTTGCAACTGCGTTGTGGTTGTCTTCTCTGGGTCACGGCTCCGGGATTGACTCTGGACCCCAACAATGCGCGGCATGTACTATCGAAACAGGATGTGCTTCCTATGTTCATTCATTGACTGAGACTCAGAAAATGGCTTTTGCTTCTCAGATGAGGTCATGGAAAGCTCCCGATAGGAAACAGGTCCACACAACTTTCCTTATGGCTTACAGCAAACTCTAAGATCTCTCAAAGGGGATCATTGAGAACTTTCTGGTTAATTAATCTCAAAGGTCCCCATTCTGTGAGATGATAGTCATGCTCATTATGACTCTGGCTTGTTTGCCTTCTAATTTTGGGTTTTCAGTTCTGAGCTATGTCATGGGATAACGTGGATTAAGACGATTGGTTCAGGCAATGCAGGAAGGCTTCGTTATGTCGAGGAGTCTCTGGGCAATCGTCATGCCAACGAAAATTCCATGTTAGCTATGGGCATAACACATACACATGCGAGCATAGTCTCCTTTCCACAGATGCTCACAGGTAATTTCATTCATGTCTTTTTACCAGCATTTTCAGGATGAGGCTGATTCTTTCTAAATCACAGCAAATAGGAAAAAAAGAATTTTAATATAAATAAACCTCCTGTAACATTTCCTTTTTTTGTGGGAGTTAGTAATCAAAATGCCACTAGCCAGTTATAACACAATTAAATAGTCTTGACTGGAATTAGAGAACAACAAAACACAGACTTTTTTGTTTGTTTGATTTTTGTTTTTGTCATAGAGCACATGTGCTTGCCAGAGAAAGATATAAGGAAAGTGAGAAATCACCCCTCCTCCAGGAGAGGATGTCCACACTGCAATCCCTCTCCTCCATTCTCCTCTTGGGCACGCACACACACCCAGTGTGATTTTCAAGCTATCGGGTCCAGGACTTGAACTGTGATCAGCCATGTGGGAATCCAGCACCTTAACCACCATGCCACCTGCTGGATTCTTTATTTATTTATTTATTTATTGAAATGCCAAGTGACTACATATTTAGAATGTGGACTCTTCTCAAAGAAACATCCATGGAATTTGTCAATCACATTTTAGTGCCTACCTCATGATAAAAAGAGGAATTAAAACTGGGCAGTTAAACTGAGCAGCCAGGGCAAGAAAAGCATCTCAGAATGAATTGCCAGAGGGAATGCAGCGGGATTAATATGTCAAATGGACGTTCCTTGTGGTTTAAATTAACAAGATATTTGCCGACTCTTTCCTTCAGTATGTGCTGTGAAGATGCTTTGTACCTCACATTAAATTCCCTCCCCCATTTGAAACCCCAAAGTTAGATGTACTTTGTGTTCTCAGTTATTTTTGACACTAAGAAATATTTTACTCACCTTAAATACATAAATACACATATGTACACACAGAGGCATGCGTGCACAATGTAATCAATGAGAGGACAATTTTAATAATATCAATAAAGCAGAATCTATTGCTTTTATTTATCATAAGAACCCATTAGGGCCTATAATAGCATATCTTCTCCATCAAAATAGAGATAAGTGCCTACATCTGTTTAGGCAGAAGTGGCTAGAAAAGGACAGGACCTTAAATGTCTTGGGGAACCAGGAGTTGGTGTAAATGGCTATGTCACTGGACTCCCATGTAGTTGACTGCGGTTTGAGTTCCAGACCCGGTGGCTTAAACTCACACTGGGTGCATGGTGTGCGTGCCTATGATCCTTTTATTTTCTGAGAGGTTTTTGCTATAGGGCGCGTGCGCTCGCCAGACAGACAGAGAGAGACAGAGAGATAGAAAGCGAGAAATCACCCCCCAGGGAGATGGCCATGCCGCAATCCCTTCTCCATTCTCCTCTTGGGATCTTGGGCACACATGCACATGCGCCCAGCATGAGTTTAAGCCACCAGGTCCAGGACACGAACCACGGTCTACTACGTGGGAGTCCAGTGACATAGCCATTACACTAACTGCTGGTCCCCTCATGTACCTATGATCCTGAGAGGAGAATGGAAGAGAAGGGATTGCGGCATGGCCATCTGCCCTGGGGGGTGATTTCTCGCTTTCTGTCTCTTTGTCTCTCTCTCTCTTTCTGATGCATGCATGTGCCCTATAGCAAAAACTTCTCCAAAAATAAATAAATAAATAAATAAATAAATAAATAAATGAATGAATGAATGCCTTGGAAAGCAATGGTTTCATTTTATGTATGATAAAACAATGGTGAGCCAAACAACACATGTGAATTAACACAGATCTAGTTAGAACAAAGTAAGTTATATGCTGCTGTCCAAGGATAACACACTGAAAAGAATGGACTGGTATCTAATTCAAGATTTAAATCTATTGATCTAGTCTGCTTTCAAGTAAGCGTCTATAATTATTTTTGAATGTATTTCTCTTATCTACTTCATTGATTGCAAATTTCCTGAGAGCAGACACTTTGAGCTTCATAGGTCTACTACTAGGTATCTGATCTTTATTTCCCTGGGCATAGCTGAAAATCTCTAACTATTTGGAATATTGAGTCTCATCCCCCCTTGTCATGATATTCTGTAGCTGTCCCTCAGTCCTCTGCCGACAGGACTATTCATAGAACTAAGCCTAAAAAAATTGAAGCTAATGGTGAGCAGAACTAAAAAGAAACATCTAGGCAAGGTCCCACAAGAGAAGCTAGCCTAAATGCACCGGAATTGTATTTTATTTTTGTATCATGGTTAGTAAGCAGGACCTTTGAACTGGAAGAGACCTCAAAGATCACAAATGTAACCATGGCTCATAGAAATGTGGATAGCAGAGCAAAATTAGTACATGAAAATGAGAGCACTAGGCTGGGAGTTCTACTCCCCATCCAAGGACCTGAGGCCCAAGTAGGTTTTCTCATATGCTACTTACTGATGCATTAATTTACCAAACATTTATTGAGGACCTACTAAAACACTTACCTAGGTGTTGTGGATAATTAAAAAAAGAATCAGATAGAAATCTTTGAGAAATTTACTATGAAATATTATAGATTACCAGTCATAAGAAAAAAATATAATTAAAATAGGAAATGTGTTCAAATTTTTGAGAGAAATGAATTTGATCTGGAAATATAAGGGTAGACCTGAAGAAAGAGATAACATATTAACTGAGATTTATGGGCTAGTAGAATGTGAAAATTTGGAGAAAAATTAGAATAAAGGAAATTTGAGTATTTGAGGAAAACTCCAGAAAAGGATAAGATATAGAAATTGTAGAAAGTTTTTAAAATGTTACTAGTTCCAAATTTGTTTAGTTATAAAAAATCAATAATATAGCATATTTAATATATTATATATTTACAGTATAGTACTTAATTTTTTATAGGATAATACATTATAGTACATTATCATATTACTTTATAATACATTACATTACTTTATAGTACACTATTATGTTATTATAAATTATTGTAGGATACTACTAAAGTAATAAAATTTCTACTATTTACAGTAGAGTATTATATAATATATTATACAATAGATTTACATTCATTTGGTATAAACCATGCTAAAAGCATGGACTATTGTTAGACCCCAAGGAAAAGGAAGCAGAAGCCTTACAAGGAATCATTAGGCTCTCTCTCTGTGCCCTCCTTTTTCTCTGCTTTAGGTTTCCATGGAGACCTTTCTAGAGAGGATCCAGTGAGTCAGCAGGCCAGAGCCAGGCACTGAGGTGTGTGAAATGTGGTGTGAGCATCAAGATCAGTGAGCAAATAAACACTGGTCATTTTTAAATCCATTAAATGTAATCAGGCCTATCACCTTCCTCTTGTAATCCTACTCTGAGCCATCCTACTTGAAAGCCATTGAGTCAAGCCCAGATACATGTGGTGATACAACCTATGTCACTCCTGGGACATTGGGAACAAGCGAAGGTAATTTCAAACACACTAAGAAGTGATAAAGTAAGTAAACTATTAGTCACAGTCCACAAACACAGACATAGAAAAATGTAACTTCCTTTGTCTTATTATAACCGAGCTTATTTTATTGAGCTTTTCATTTCTGCCAAATGGTAGGAAAAAGAATCTAGTTCCATTCAGGTAAACTCAGTTAATTTTGAGCTTTCTGACCTCATTCCTCACCTTCCCAGAGTTGAGTCTAAGCTCTAGGGTTTGTAAACACCACAGCACTGGTGGGAAGAAATGTCCTCTTCTCTGATTTGACACACCTTCCTTCACTGTCCTTCAGTGCGTGTCCTTGCAGCATTTGGTCATCATTCTCCATCTCCCTGTACGCTGGGATTAGCCTGTCTCTGCTGTGGTTCCACCCTGACACTCAACACTACTCTCCCATGGACAATCCTCTCATCATTACCCGGAAACAACTGAACACTGATGGGTTTCTTTCAAAATCTAATTGGATAACCCTTTAAAATTTAGTTAGCAAGCAAAAATAATATATTGATAAGCTTAAAAGTCATTTTTAAAATAAATAAAATTAAACCAAAGGTAAGAAAGATGATTCGAATGACAGTCAAATTACCTTGAATTGTAAAATTAAGCTGACAAGTAAAATATGGCTCATAAATATAATTTTTTAATTAAAGTATCAATTATTTAGTTTCAGAAGGACAACATAATCTATTAGAACAAATTAATATTATTTTATATAACTTTATTGATTCTTATCTCATTTGTATTTGCTTTATAACTATAGAAAGATAGTATTCAAGAGTATGTTTGAAATAATATGACATATAAAAAATGTACAAGTCAACATGAATATTTTTTTTCTTTTCTCAACTCGATTTGAACTACCTAGATTTGCTGGCCTAGATCCAGCATTTCACTTCTGGAAATATACCCAAGAGAACTGAAGGACATCCACACAAAAACTAGTACACAAATTTTTTTATAAAAATATTATTACTAGTCAATGGGACCAGCAGTTAGCGTAATGGCTATGTCGCTGGACTCCCACGTAGTCAACTGCGGTTCGAGTCTTGGACCCAGTGACTTAAAACTCACGCTGGGTGCATGTGCATGCATGTCCAAGATCCCAAGAGAAGAATGGAGGAGAAGGAATTGCGGCGTGACCATCCCCCCTGGGGGGTGATTTCTTGCTTTCTGTCTCTCTCTGTCTGTCTGGCGAGCGCACGCACCCTATAGCAAAAACCTCTCCAAAAAAAAAATTTTATTACTGGTCAAAAAGTGGGAAAAACATATATCCACTATGAAAGAAACATAACTAAAAGTGTTTTTTTCTACTGTCTCTACTATCATACACTCAGCTAAATATTTTATCTCTGGCCACCAAAGTTTAGGGACTTTTCCCTACCCAGAACCAATCAGTTCTCCAGTGGACACTAGCTGGAGTCCTCTAGTCCAATTAAAATTATTTGTTTTTTTAAGATATTTTTTGCTATAGGGCATGTGCACTCATCAGAGAGACAGAAAGTGATAAGTCACCCCCTGAGAGAATGGCCATATAGCAATCCCTTCTCCTCCATTATATTCTTGGGATTTAGGGCTCACACATATGCACCCAGTGTGAGTTTTAATCTGCTGGGTCTGGGACTTGAACTGCAGTTAACTACATGGGAGTCCAGCGATGTAATCATTATGCCCTCTGCTGGTTCCGAAATACTAACATTGCCTACCTGAAGGTAACAGGACTCATGGGTTGAGGGTTCAGTCCCAAAAGGCTGTCTTCACTTCAGATACTTCCAGTTTAGATGTTTCTTGACTTATGGCAATATTGCATCTGGAATTAATCTACCGTCTCTGTGAATAATTGAGAGGTGAAGCAAAAAGGGAAAGATGTTGTTTATTTAACTGTGTTCGAGCATAGGGAGTGGCTGAGAGGTAAGAAGCCCACAACTAGCTCCCAGAACAGAAGTTTCCAGCATGTTATATACCACTACACTTTTTGTTTATCCATGGTTATCTATAACTTAAATTTAGCTAGTTCAGTATCACTCCTACCCTCATGATTTTCCCAAAATTGTTTTGTGCACGTTTTCCTTTCACATGCTACTTATGACCCTCTTTTTGTTCTTGTGGTGACAGTGAATCTGTTAAATCAGGCTTATGATGGAGCCAGTAGATGGTGTGGTGGTTAAGGGCACTGAACTCCCACATGGCTAACCATGGTTTGAGTCCTGGACCTGGTGGTTTGCTCTCTCTCTGTCCATCTCTCTCCTGCTCTCTCTCACTCTGTCCCTCTTTGATCAAATTAAAATAAATAAATAAATAAAGTTAATAAAAAGTTCTTTAAAAAATCAGACTTATGAGCTATATTGGCAGATTAAGAGGCTCTACGACATATTTTATTTAAGCTATACTGCTTAACAAAACAATATAAACCTCTGTCAGTAACAATTGTGTTAAACAATATTATTACAATTTCCCTAATGTACCCTGTTGCGTTGTGTCTATTGGGCATACATTCTCATCTCTTAAAATTTCTCACCTGCGATCTCAGTCCAGGTGGCATCCTCATGACCAGGTCTAGATCAAGTGACTTAATTTTCCTCTTCTAAGCAAACAGGTTTATTTATGACCTTATTTGTTACAATATTTATAGATTACATTAGTTACAGAAGCACCAGTTAGCCTATTTGAAATATAAGACAGAGAAATTAGTAGTTACATTACTGGACTACCACATGACTGTAGTTCGAGTCCCAGACCCACTGCCTTGAAACTTACATACATGTGCATGCTCAAATGGTAGGTAATTTGGTGTGCCTAAGGTCTTGCATGCCCAAGAGCCCAGACAAACAGAAGAGAAGGGATTGTAAGGTGTCCATCCCTCCTGGGGGTGATTTCTCACTTTCTTTTTCACTGTCTCTGTCTCTCTGATGAGCACTCGAGCCCTAAGTCAAAAATCTCTCTCTAAAAACAAACAAATAAGCAAACAAAAAAGCAGAGCGAGAGAGAAATAAAATGAAGCAAAAACAAACTAAACAGGGTTAATTAATTTTTTTCCTGTTATACTCTCTGGCCATGTTGCCTTCCAGACACCTCCATGCATTCATCTATCCAGGAGCTTCTCAGACCCAATCCTTTTGGGGTTTTATGGAGGCATCATTACATAGGCAAGGTTGAATAAATCATTGGTCATCCATGATAAACTCAACCTTCAGCCCTTATCCCTTCCAAGAGGTTTGGGGGGTGAAGCTGAAAGCTTAATCCTCTTCATTCCTTAGTCTGTCAGGATTGGCCCTCATTCTAAAGCCATCTGGGGATCCCAGTCATCAGTCTTCATAGCAGCATACAAAAGACATTCATCACTTCAGAGAATCCAACGATTTTAGGAGCTGTATGTCATGCCACAGGAATGAAGATTATGTATACTTCACAATATCACGTCCATAAACTACTGAATGCATAAACAAAATACAGTATATCCTTAATATAATTCAGTTACAAAATGAAATTAAGTAATAGTAGATGTTGTTGACAGAAATAACCAAAATGTACAATATATTTCTTTATATACATTTCTAAAAAAGTGTTTGCCATTGGGTACATGTGCTCACTGGATAGAGACACAGAGAGAGAGATCACCTCCTGGGAGGATGGCCACACTGCAATCCCTCCTCCTCCATGCTCCTCTCTGGATTTGGAGAATGCACACAAATGTACCCAAAGTGTTGTCAGGCCATTGGTAACATGTGGGATCCAGTGCCTTTATGATCATGCCACCTGCTGGCCCTGTAAAAATATTTGAAAGTTTTCTTATTTATTATTATTATTTTAAACCCTGGTATTTGAAATTTATTCATAGCAAAAAATTGCTAGTGTGGGTACCAGCAGGTGACACAGTGGTTAAGGTGCTGGATACTTCCACATGGCTGACCATGGTTCAAGTCCTGGACCTGGTACCTTGGTACCTGGCTTCTCTCTCTCTCTCTCTCTCTCTCTCTCTCTCTCTCTCTCTCTCTCTCTCTCTCTGTGTGTGTGTGTGTGTGTGTGTGTGTGTGTGTGTGTGTGTGTGTCTGGTCCAATTAAAATAAATGAATAAATTAAAAAAATAAATCTTTAAAAAAAATTGTTAGTGAGCATGACTCAGCAGCACAATTTCTGGTCACCCTGAGAAAGTGTTCTGCAGGACTTCCATGCAGGAGCGCTGTGGAATTCTGAGAGCAGGTGGTATTACCCACACTGTACGTCAGCACAGGGAGTTGCCCCATTGGTCCCAAATTCAGAATCTCTACTAGTGGGGGCTTATTGGTCATGGGTGGGTTACAAAATTCTTAGACTAGCAATTGATTAGAAGTATAAGTCTTGCTCTCAAAAAGACTGACAGCGGAAAAGGATGTCTGATTCAATGTTAACAGAGATTATGGGACTTCGCCCTGCATTTACATGACCCCATGCTAGCGTCAGATGTGGGAGCTGCATGCCAGTGGGTCAGCAAGGCTACCTTAGCAAGGTCCACAGCGATCAGCAGCATGGCTCTCCAGGCCTCGCAGGAGAAGTGTAGAATGAAGGTTTGTTTCCGTCTGCAGTTCTACAACATGGATGAACGCTTGGGAATGACATGCTAAGTGAAGAAAACCATCAGAAAAGACCACACATCATATGATTCCACGTATATCCACTGTCCAAAAATAGCGAATCCATAGACAGTACAAAAATGGTGGACACCTGGTGCTGGGATGTAGTTACTGCCACTGAGAATGACTGGTCCTCTTGAAGTGATGTAAGTGTCCTAAAATTGGATTGTGGTATTTAGTGGCAAAACTGTAAATTTACTAAAAATCATTGAATTGTACACTTTAAAAGAATGAATTTTATGGCATGTAAACTATATCTTGATAAACTTGCTATTAAAAATACTATTTGTCTGGGGCCAATAAATGGAGTGTGGTTAAGGCAGTGGGCTCCCACTGGCCATTCTCATAGGATGGAGGAGAAGGGAATTTGGGACATGCACACACACACATGTGTGTGGCATGTTTCTCAAGCTGCTGGGTCTGGGACTCGAACTGTGCAGTTTACAAAGTGACATCTAGCTGATTTAACCACCATACCATTAGCTGGCCCCAGAATAAAAGTTTTGAAATGGTGTTATCCTCGTGTTTTGGGTAAAACGTATCCAATCAAGATAGTAAGTTGAGGGACCAGCAGATGGCGTAATGGTTACATGACTGGACTCCCACATGTCCGATCTTGGCTCAGGTCACAAGCAGGGTGGCTTGAAAATCATGCCATGCATGTTTGCATGTGTGCCTAAGATCCTGGGAGGAGAATGGAGGAGAAGGTACTGCAGTGTGGACATCCCCCTGGGGGGTGATTTTCACTTTCCCTCTTACAGCCTCTTTATCTGTGTCTCTCTTTCTCTATGGCGAGGGAATGTGCTGAGGCAAAAACCTCTACAAAAAAAAAAAAAAAAATAGTGAATCGATTAAGTTGTCTGGTAGCTCTTCCAGATGATCTTGAACAAAAGTTTCATCATCTTGTGTACATAGACCAATTGGTTAAGACCTGTTTTTTAAAACAATGATTGGTATTTCTAAACAAATTAGTGAAAAATGATGCAATCCCTAAGCCTTAGGGGTGGAAGACAGTCTTTGGAATATCAGATCCCCTAAGGATTCTACCTCTGTTTAAACCTCTGATACTCGCTCTTCAGGGAGGCTTTAGAGCCTACAGAAAGGATCAGAGAATCAGTGGGATGTTATCTCGGAAGTTCATTTGCACAGACCATGACTGGCTCAAGAGTAAACATATAGAAAAATCACAATTCTAAAGGCACTGACCAGGTCAGTCTGTAGAATCCTTGCTTGATAAGGTGGCCCAGGAAAATCTTCCATCAGTGGAATAAGAACAGAAAAGAAAAGCCCTACATTTCACTTGGACCAGTACATTAAGTAGATGAAGAACGTAAGCTTGAACTTCATTGTGTATTTGTTTATTCTCGCTCTGTTTCCCTGTCCCTTCTCTGTTCCTCTCTGTCCTTTTTGTAGCTCTTCTTCACTTGATTTTTCTTTCTTTCTTTTTTTCTTTTCATCACTTACTCTAAGGGTCTAGTTACAAACTTTCCACCCACTGTGTTGTTATTAAAACTGAATAAAAACTATTTTTAACCTAGTTTTAACCTGCTCAATAATAGATTGTTTTTATAATTTAGTCTATTGAGTAGTGGTTCTTCAACATTTTGATGGTTGTGGATCTTATTAGAACACAATAATATTATTGGATGTTTCCCCCAGAAAAATGTGTGTGTGTGCTTATACTTCCTCATAAGATACTGAAAGTAATGTCAAGAGAATAGAAGAAAATAGGTAAAAATAGGTAGGACAGAGTCAGAATACTGTAACATATCTCAGACCCAAATTCTGATCCTGTCTGTGACTTTGGGGAATTTTTTCCTCTTTTGACCTCCATTTCTTCATATAATATTTGAGACATCAAATGAGATCATCTTTTCAGGTTTAAGATTTTTCTTCATTATTCTGATTATGTAAGACTCCTGTTTAGTTCATGATGATGAAGCTGTGTCTGTAGCTAAGAATAAAACTCAGGCCCCTAGACTACTAAATCTTTTTAGCATAATTGTTTGCATACACTCTGGTACTTGCTGAGGAGAAGAGATTTAGAGTCAAAACGAGCGTCCTTGTCCATGGAGAATCATTCAGAGGAGTAGCATTGCTAAATGTGTTATTTTCTGGAATTAACTTCAATACTACCACACGTGAAGTGAACACTCATTCTGACATTATTTTCTACATCTAGCTCAGTATTTTTGACTCACTGTATGAACCAACATCTACTTAACTATAGAAGGCTTTTTTTCAACATGGAGGAAGAGTTGAAAACTGAAGTAAAGCTCTAAAAAAACTCAGAAATCACTTTCTAAAAGAGATCAGCTGTGGTTACATGGCTAGTCCTCCCTCTAACAACTTACCAGGTATCTGTATTCATTTGGTAAGAGAAATTACTGTATGGTAATTTTGGGCAAATGATTTAACTTTCTATGACTCGTTTACCCTTTTATTAATTGGGAATAATAGTATTCATTAGAGATGATTGTTAAAATGATTGTCTAGGGCCAACCCCATTGCCTGGTGACTAAGGCAGCTGGATCTCACCGGGCTGACTATGAAGTTTAAGTTGTGGTCCTGGCAGTCTGATAAACACGTGAGGTGCATGTGTGTGTTTGTGTACCCAAAATTCTGAAAAGAGGGAAAGATGGAAGAGAAGGGATTGCAGCATGACCATGCCCCATAAGGGGTGCTTTCTTGCTTCCTCCCTCTCTTGGTCTCTCTGGTGAGTGCATGAACCCTCTGACAAACTTTCTAAAATAATAAAATGAGTACAGAAATTAATGTATATAAAGGGCTTAGAATCATGTCTTTCTAATTTATAGTGAGAGTAAAATAAAAATTGGTTATTATCATTCATTATTATTTACTTATCAGTGCAGTTGAGTCATGGAATAATATGGGGAATTGAGCAGAAGGAATGAAGGAGGGACTCAACTTCCCCACTTTTTAAATATTCCCAGCTCTTCTCTCCTGTTCTCTCTCAGTACTTTAATAAGTCTTCATACACCCAAGAAGTAATCTAATTTCCTTTCATGTTTTCAGGTGCAAGTCCAGCCCTGAATCTTCTCCTTAGTTTTCAAACCATAAATTCACTGCCTTCAGGTTTTGTCAATGCACTGGTCTACAGGCTCTTCATGGTCAACAGGATAACAAAAGTCATCCTGTTAGTTACCCAGACAAAACTAGATTTCACTGTGTAATTTACTTAATTCCATATCTCAATTAACAGCACCATTACTCCATCACTCACCTAGTCTATTATTAAATACTTATTAATTCTATTAATATTCCATTAGTGTATGTGAATTTATTATTTCTTCTTTCTTTGCCTAGATGGTTGCTTTAGATTCTTAGCTTGTCTTTCCATCTTTAAACTATTCACCCTGTTAAACATTCTAGACACTGTTACCAAAATAATTTGCTAGGAAGCTTGCCATTCTGGATAACTAATTAAAGCCAAGTATTTTATTCTTTTATGTAGGGCCTTTCACAGTACATACCCTGGATGTTTTTATTTTTATGAAGTCTTTGTTCAAAATTCCAGTAGGAATTATTTATAATTTCATAGCTGGGTCGTGCAAATACCTTTAACACTGTCAGCATGACACCATATCATATTTATATTTCTTTAGTTTGTGTGTTTCTTGAGAGGAGAGTCTGTGAGTGCAAGTTTTTGTGTGTCTCAGTGTCTCACAGGGATGTGACTGAAGAATATGATCAACACTTGTTTGTTTATTTAAGGCAATAATCTGGCATTGTAGGCATAATCGTTTTTCCTAACTGATATCTAAACTTTTCTTAACTTTGCTTCTTTTGGTATTATACTTCTTCAGCTCTAACTGTGTAATCTCTCTTCTTTTCTTCTCTCAAAACTATAGAATCAGTAGAATGTATTCTCCTTATGTGATTTTTTTTAAAAAAAGAAATGAAAATGCATAAAAGATATACTCTCTTGCATTCTATTTGATCATAAAAATTTTGGAAATCTTATTACTCTCTGAGACAGTGAAAAGGAAAAGGATTTGAGTATGGTGAATTTCACAAATGCCAAAAATCTGATTTTTTTAATTCATTATACATATTAACCCTGATCTTGCATTTGAGGGTCATTTCTCTTTTATATGTGAGATAAACTGCTCAGAATATTAAGTTCAATTAAGTTTATGTGGTAAGTTTGTATAGGTCATGGAATTTGTTTCTTAATCCCTTTTGGAACAAAATATCTCTGTAGAATATTATGAAATATTCCACCTTCAGTGACTTACTTTATCTATAGGGTCTGAAAAGCGTTTCATTTGTATATTGCTAAATTTAGTTGAATTAAGCGAATTATTAAAGTAAACTAGTTCTTAGGCCAGCTTGTGACCTGGTGGTTGAGGTGGCTGGGTCTCACACATGACTGCATGGTCCCAAGTACTGGACCCGGCAGCTCGAGAAACATACTGGGCACCTGTGCATGTGTGCGCTGATCCCAAAAAGATGGAGAGGTGGAGGATAAGGGATTGCAGCATGGCCATGTCTCATGGAGGGGTGCTTTCTTACTTTCCTCCTCTGTGTCTCTCTGACAAGCACTCTTACCCTCTGGCAAAAATAAAAAACAAATAAACAAACAAATAAAACACTTAATTCTCTTTCCTACTCAGATCAGGAAAAATATCTACAATATCACTAACTCTCTTAGCAAAGGGAAATTATTACTAGTTTAGACATATTTTTATAAATTACTTTTAAAGAAAAAAATAATGCTTCTATGTGGACTAGAACTTACAAGCAGATATTAGGAGGCCTCATACGTAAAAGATCCACATGCTGGAAAGAATACGGCCTTTGTTGTTTGAAAGAATCAAAATCTACAAAGATTATTTGATAAACTTGAGTGACAGATGAATACCCATGTGGTGAAACTGGACAGCTCGAAATGGTACATGTAAGTGTTTTTTAGGAACAAAATAACACAAAAGAGTGGTTCTAGTACTAAATAGTAGAAACCAGTGGGAAAATGTTATAATTTTACATATGAAAAAAGTTCCATTTTAGATTGTGTTATCAACATTTCTTTTAATTTTTTATTTCATTTTCTTTTATACATTCAATCATGTTATTTAGCTTACAAAGTGAATATTTCAACATGTTAACATTTCTCCCTAGTCCAGTTGATAAAACTATAAAATTATCTTCAACAAATAATATCATATTTCTTTGTCCCATTAATGCTTTGCCTCTCTATTTTTCTTCTAAATGTCCTTCCTCAGACCCTACTCTTTCACACATACTATATCTGGTATTCACATCCATTTACTGTGTTTCTATATGCTTTAGTCAATCAGTTTCAGTCATAGAGTGCAGACACTCGGTATATATTAAGTGGGGACATACAATGTCTCTCCCTCATAGTCTGGCTAGCTTCACTCAGCAGTAAATCTTCCATATTCTTCCACATTCTGTCAGGGTCTTCTTTTATATGGCTAAATAGTATTCCATACAGTATATGTGCCACAGTTTTTCAATCCATTCATCTGTTCATGGGTATTTGGGTTTGTTCCATATCTTAGCAATTGTGAATAGTGTTGCAATAAACAACAATGTGCAAGCACTTTTCCGATTAAGAATTCTTCTGTCCTTTCGGTAGATACCAAGGAGTGGGATTGCTGGATCATATGGTAGTTCTATTTGTAGATTTTTGAGGAATCTCCAAATTGTTCTCCACAGTGGCTGGAGCAATTTACATTCCCACCAGTAGTGTTAGAGAGTTCCCCTTTCACCACACTCCTGCCAGCACTTACAATTCTTTTTTTTAAATCTTAGTCATTCTGACTGGAGTTAGGTGGTATCTCATTGAGGTTTTTATCTGCATTTCCCTTACAATGAGGGATGTTGAGCATGTTTTCATATGCCTTTTGGCTATTCATATGTCACCTTCAGAGAGTGTTTTTTTTCAACTCATTCCCCATCTTTTAATAGGGTTGATCTTCATTTTTTGGAACAGCTGCTTGAGTTCCTTGTGTATTCTGGTTATCAGTCCCTTATGTGATACATAGTTTACAAAAATATTTTCCCATTTTGAGGGCTGTCGATTCACACTAATTACTGTGTCTTTTGCCATGCAGAAACTTCTTAGTTCTGATGTAATCCCATTTGTCTATTTTGGGAATATCAACTGTGCTTTGGAGGTCTTATTTAAGAAGTCTTTGCCTACCCAATGTCTCTGAGTTTCCCCAGTGTTTTTCAGGAGCAGTTTTATAGTTTGAGGCCTTAGATTTAGATCTTTGACCAACCTTGACTTGATTTTTGTCAAACATGAGGATCAACATTTCTTTGAGAGCTCATGAGATATTAAAGTATGTTGACAAAAATATAGTAAGGCACATAATGGCTACATTTCTCATATAGCTGCGTGGAGTGCTGAATAAGAACAGGCAAATGGATAGGGTTAATATAAGAATTATCAGGGAGCAGCTCAAAGCCAGTGTGGAAAAGATATGTATAAAGAGATCCAAATTAAAAAACTAAATGATTGAGTGAGAGGCTAGCAGGTGCCATTGTGGTTAAGGTCTTGGACTCAAGTGTTTGACTGTGGTTTAGGTTCCAAACCCGGTGGCTTGAAAATCATGCCAGGGGCCAGTAAGTAGCATGGTGGTTGGGGTTGTGGACTCCCACAGAGTCGAAAGCAGTTCTAGCTTCTGACTCAATGGCTTGAGAATCATGTTGGGTGCACATGTGCGCATGCCCAAAATCCTGAGAGGAGAATGAAAGAGAAGTATTATAGAGTGGCCATGCCCCCTGGGGGGTGATTTTAACTTTCCCTCTTACTGTCCCTGTCTCCAGCAAGCACACACACTGTATGGCAAAAAACAAACAAACAAAGAACAAAAAAAACCCCACTATAAATAAATAAATAAATAAATGATTGAACTAAGTTATTTTTATATTTCTTTCAGTTCAGAGACTATATTAATGTTTCTTTTAACCACATTTTAATAGTTCCTTTTCCTCTTTCCTAATTATGATGTAATTAAGGAATCATTAGTTAGGCTCTTTTTTTTTTTTTTTGAGAGGTTTTTCGCTATAGGGCGCGTGCACTCGCCAGACAGATAGAGAGAGATATAGAGACAGAAAGCGAGAAATCACCCCCCAGGGGGGATGGTCACGCCGCAATCCCTTCTCCTCCATTCTCCTCTCGGGATCTTGGGCACGCACGCACACGCGCTCGGCGTGAGCTGTAAGCCACCGGGTCCGAGACGCGAACCGCGGTCGACTACGTGGGAGTCCAGCGACATAGCCATTACACTAACTGCTGGTTCCCATTAGTTAGGTTCTAATTCTGGATCCGCCATTAGCCGTGTATGAGAACTTGAACAAGTTATTTAACTTCCATGAGTTGTGATTTTTTTCATCAATTATGAAATGGAAGTATTAATGCCTATCTTACAGGAAATTTTAAGGCTTAACTAGACAATAATTATGAAAATTTTATGTAAACTATAAATGTACCCTACCTTTTTCTTTTTCCTTTTTTTCCTTTGGCTTTCTCTGCCTTAGTCCCTGTTACTTTGAGTATGTCACTTGTTCTTCTCTGATAGTAAAACAAAAATCTGCTATTTGCAGTCAAGTTGTGAGCATTCAATCTGCAATCTCAGACACACATCACCTTCTGGGGACATGTGCCAGCTCTGCAGTCTGAACAAATAAATACTTGTATGATTATTGCATCAGCAGCCTCACTTTTGTCCTTGAGAATCTGTTTGTATATATCAGTGGAATTTGGTGTCTTGGATAATGAATTTACAGTTCTCCCCCCACCCCCCTTCCAGGTAAGCATCTAATGTCTATGGAGATAAAGAATCGCACTTTGGTCACAGAGTTCATCTTGTTGGGCATCCCACACACAGAGGGGCAGGAGACTGTGCTCTTTGTTGTGTTCCTGATCTTCTACCTCTGCACCCTGCTGGGAAACCTGCTCATCCTTGTAGCTGTGGTGTCCGACGTCCGCCTCCACACCCCGATGTATTTCTTTCTCTGCAATCTCTCTGTGTTGGACATTGGCTTCTCTTCTGTGAGCACCCCAAAGATGTTGGCCAACTTGCTGGTGAGAAGCCAAGTTATCTCTCTGGGGGGTTGTATGTCCCAGGTCTTCTTTTATCACTTCCTGGGCAGCACCGAGTGTCTTCTCTACACGGTGATGGCCTATGACCGGTTTGCCGCCATCTGCTATCCTCTGCGTTACACTATTATCATGAACCGCCGGGTGTGTGCCCTGCTGGCTGCTGGTACCTGGTTTACCAGCTCCTTCCATGCCACGATTCTCACAACTTTGACCTTCCAACTGCCCTATTGTGGGTCCAATGAGGTGGACTACTTCTTCTGTGACATCTTCCCTGTAGTCAAGCTAGCATGTGGTAACACCCTTATCATCGAGACGGTGAGCTTCACTAACATTGGCCTCGTGCCCATGACCTGCTTCCTGCTCATCCTTGCCTCCTACATCCGCATCGTCATCGCCATCTTAAAGATGCGCTCAGCTGAAGGGAGGCGCAAGGCGGCCTCCACCTGTGTGTCTCACCTCTCCGTGGTCACGCTGTTCTTCGGGCCCTGTGCTCTCATCTACACCCAGCCATCTTTGAGTGAAGTGCTGGTCACCCCTGTGCAGATCTTTGGCAATGTAGTCACCCCCATGCTGAACCCCACCATCTACACCCTGAGAAACAAAGATGTGAAGGGAGCCCTGAAGAAGCTGGCTGGGGGGCAGATTGTGTCAGAAGGAGGTTTCTAGTCCATTTGTGAGTGAAACTGATTATTCCTCGTCATTTATATATTAAACTAATTTTTTTAAAAAGAAAATCTATTGTTGCCAGTTGTAAAAGTCTTTCTGCCCTTAGGAAGTCTGGGAAGTAATTGTGTAGATACAAAGCTGTAATGTTGTCCCCCTCTCACAAATTGGAGATGAGTAAACTTTCTCTTTAAAGATCCAGATAGTAAATCTTTTAGGCTTTGTACATCAATAATCTGCCTCAAATACTCAACCCTGCTGTTGTAGCATGAAAACAGCCATAGAGAATGTGTAAACAAATTGGTGAGGCCATGTTTCCAGAACTTTCCCTTTCAAAAACAGGTGGTGGGCACGATTTGCCCTACAAGACATACTCTGCTGACTCCTGTAACAAAGGCCAATTGAATTTGCAAACATTCTTTTCAATGCTATGTTGATTAAGAGTATGCTCTGATGTTTGGTGCCCCCCAGAGCACAAGGTGAGTTATTGGTCAGGAATAAGTGTGAAGGTGTGGATGGCAAGGGACACAAGCACACCCTTAGGCATACTCTGGGATACCCTGAACCTACAGTGAGAACTGCTCCTGCAGCAGGTCCAGCTAGGTGGGAAATATGCTGGTGTTGGAAATGTGCCCCTTCCCCTAGCCTTTGCACCAGAGATGGCTTTCAGCAAGTTTTCTTAGGTATAAAAGCAAATGGTTCCTACTCTTGCTCATAAACATAAACGTTTTCATCTCAGACATTACAGAACAAAGCTTTACGCACCTTGGACCTCACTCAGTGTCCTTCTCCCAGAATCAGTCACTCGAGTAATGTTTCATTCATAAACTACCATGAGGGATGGTGTGGGCACCATAGAACATACTTTTGACAAGATTACCAAATTCTCCCAAGATCACAAGACTATGTTTCAGACTAGAGGGATCCTATCCAGTGAATCTCCTGCTACCTTTAGGTCTACTCTCTGCAATAAAAGATTTCATGTGTAGAGTGTATATGAGTTACTGTGGCTTATTTGGTGTTGGGAGCAGACCCTCTTAGAGGGCTGAGAAGGTAACAGAATATCAGAACACACGGAGCATTGCACCCCCTTGCCTTCACAGGGGCTGCTGGTGATGGTTCTTTAGCAGGAACCCACACCCAGCACTACCTGTGCTGGGGTCCTGCTTAGTCCTCTCATATACTTGGCCAACTGGGTTATTAGGGTGGCATTGACAACTAGAGCTGGCCTTAGTTTGGCAGGGTGGATGGATGGATAGATGGATGGATAGACACATGATTGATGGGTAGGTCAAGAGACAGAGAAGTAGCTGTTCATACATAGCTTTTTAAGCTATTTGGGACTAAATTCTCTCCTACTTTTCCACAAAAGCAGATCCAACAAAAACTCATGTCACCAAGCTCCCAGAACTTTTCAAAGTACTCAGTGGATTGGAGTTTGTTTCACCATCACCACGTCTCTGAAACACTGTAAAATATACACATTTATTTCTAAGGATAGAAGTCAAATATTTTAAAATATCTTGCTTGGAAATTATGTGTGTGTGTGTGTGTGTGTGTGTGTGCCCAAAATCCTAAGAGAAGAATGGAGGAGAAGGGAATGTGGTATGGCCATCCCTCCTGGGGGGTGATTTCTCTCTTTCCCTCTCTCTGTCTCTCACTGATAAGTGCACACGCCCAATGGCAAAAACAAAACAAAACAAAACAAAACAAAATTGTAAAGTATTTTGGGAACTATTTTACACAATTTTAGACTATCATACAATTTAAAGAATACTGAACAAATATATACATGTAGCAAGTGTAGGAAACAGACTTGCATAAAAAAAGTTTCCCCTGTGTACTTCTGCTTTCTCCCTTCTCCCAGAAGTTATTAGTAACCTCAAATTTGTTAAGGCAATATCTTTCTTTTATGTATGGATTTACTTCAAATGCATTCATCCGTAAGCAATATGTTATTTAGTTTACTCAGGTCTTGAGATTTGCTTGAGTGGATTCAGAGGTGATTGCCTTTGCTCCCTTCAAGTTTGCTTTGAAGATCCATTAATTTCAAAGACCACAGCTGTAATTTTACATCTCATGTGTTCATTTGCTGATGTTGGATATGCAAGGGGTTTCTACTTGCTGCTATTATGAACCAGCTTCTTCGTATCTGGTTCAAGAGATAGAGAAATGTACATAGAAAGCATCCAAACAGCTTTTCAAAATGAAATTATTATAACAAGGAGATTCTTATCTTCAATAAGTAAGAATTATTAGCACATTCATTTCTTTAAGAGGCTTTTGCTACAGGGCATGTGCACTTGCCAGAAAGACAGAGAGACATAAAGAGAGAAATCACCCCCTAAGGTGGATGGCCACTCCACAATCCCTTCTCCTCCATTCTCCTCTCGGGATCTGGGGCACGCACACACATGCGCCCGGCATGAGTTTAAGCCACCTGGTCCGGGACTCAAACCACAGTCGACCACATAGGAGTCCAGCGATGTAGCCATTACACTAACTGCTGGTGCCAGCACATCCATTCTTGTCAGTATTTTATCTCAATATCCTTCTTAATATTTGTCAATTTGATGGTTTGAAATTATAACCCTTGATTACCAATAAAATTAAGTATCTTCTAATATGTTTAAAGACCATTTCAGTTTATCCCTTTGGAAAACTTGTTATTTTTTAGTTCAGTTTTATTTTGAGTATTTTGACTTTTATAAAATTGATTCATAGTGGTTATATATGTATTGTGAATATTTATCTTTTCCTCATAATACATATTACAAACATTGTCTAGTTTGTAATTCTTCTTTATTAGCTTCAAGGTATGCTCTTGATCAGATCAACACCTTTGAAAGTGGATGATTTGTCAAAATTTTTCTTTACAATTAGAGACTAGTGTATTTTTTTAGAAATAAAATATTATCTTTATGTCTTTAATATTTTTAGTTTTGTATTTCACTTAAATCTTTAATCCACCTGGAAATGTTTTTTCTTGTGACTTACATACAAATTCAATCCTCTTGCAACTAAGGAAATTATTTCCACATATGTCTTAAGATTGGGCTGTATCCTTCAAATTTTCTCTCTCTTCCCTAGGTCAATCATTGGGTAAAAAGTATAGATATGAAGCCAAACAGTGGCATGGTGGTAAAGGCAGCTAGACCACCCATGGTCAACTTCACAGTTGGAGTCCCTGACCCACAGCTGCTTGAAAAACACATCAGGCACATGTAGACACATACCCAAAATAAGGAGAAGAGAAGTGAGGAGAAGGGATTGCATCCTGGCCATCCTCTTTGGGAAGTGTTTTCTCAATCTCCTTTCTCTTCTCTCTCTGGCAAGTGCATACACTCTATAGCAAATTAAAAAAAAAAAAAAGGAGTAGCTATGGTTCCATCTCGTTCATATCATAGGGGAAACAGGATCATCATATTGTTTCAATTAAGTCATTTACTCACTCCTAATTATTCCCTTTGATCAAAAATTTCTTAGAATAGAATTCATTCAGGAGTAGTGTCTCAAGGGCTCCAAGGACATTTAAATTTCCACATAGAAAAAAAGCATAGCTATTATTGTATTAAAAGATGTCTTTACAGAAGACAGATGCATATGTGCTGTTTCATCTAGTCTAAATTTATTTGGCTAAGGAGAAAGAGAGGACTAGATTATGGAAGGAGATCCCTAACCCTGGCTTGTGGTGTGAATTTTGGCTGAAGATCCTGGGGAGACATGGTAAAAGGCTCAGACTTGCTCCTGTAAGTCACAAAAGTGTCATATTCATTTCCTTTTTCTACTCCTCCTATGCCTATGTAATGGAGAGAATTTGGAGTCCTTGGTTTACAAATATTCTGAGTTCAGGATGAACAGGGACATGGGGTTACTGGGCACAAAAATAGGACATCATTTGCTTAGTTTGTCTTATAACCAATTGCACTGGTCCACCAGTTCACAAACCCTGTTCTATTCATCTCTCTTTATAACCAGGAGCCTGGACTTGTTTCAAAATGATTCAAAGAATGAAAACTCTAATAAGCCTGGATACCTTCAGTCTTTTTTTTTTCTTTTTCTTTTTCTTTTAATCTCTTTTTTAAAGTTTTTGCTATAAGGTTCATGTGCTTGCCAGAAAGAGACAAACAGTTAGACAGAGAGAAAGTACTCCCGGGGGCATGGCCATGCAGCAATCCCTTCACCTCTATTCTCCTCTCAGGATTTTGTGCACACATACCCAGCACGTTGTTCAAGTTGCAGGCTCCAGAACTAAAGCCACTCAGTCAGCCATATGAGATCCAACCACTTTAATCCACCACGCTACTGGCAGGGCCCCTTCAGCCTTTGTATCTATGTGATGTGTAACAAGTGGGACTTTTTGGCAATAGGACACATTATGTGCAGCTTTTGTCCTGGGTCTGGGCACCTTCAGATATGATGCAGAGGTTCCCTGGGTGCCAGTGCCACAGGGAAAATTTAGAAGTGCTAAATATTCAGAGAAACTGAGCAATAGAGGAACAGGTAAGTGATCAAGGTGATTTATGAAGTTGTTTAGGGAAATTACTATCTGACAATGTTTCTTAAGTCCTATTATAGAACAAATAAATTCTTAGCAGTCAATGAGTGACTTTATTCATTCTTCCATTCATCAAACATTTACTGACGACTTACTCTGCACCAAAAATTGTTCTTTGCATGGGGGATAGAGTTGTAAACACCAAAAAGCATCTACTCTCCTAGACTATACACACACACACACACACACACACACACCCAGACACACATATATATAAAGAGAGCGAGAAACAGAGTATATATATACAGAGTGTGTGTGCATATGTATAAATATACACACACACAGATGCAGACACACATACACACATATACATACATATGTATGTATGTGATAGCTGGGAGACAGGTTGGTTTCCATTTCTTACAAAGGAGAAGCAGAGACCTTTTGGAACCTGGTGATATCAAAGGGACACATGGATTACGCGGGGCAAGGTCCTGAAAGGTTGGCAGTGCCACACCACATCCATCACGGATGCAGTACAAGGGAGACATGCATGTCTGAAGCAGGTGGAGACTCAGAGCCCTGGTTCTATTACTTGCCAGTGACCTACACCGAGGAGGATTACTTAGCTTCCTCCTGCCCAGTGTTCCCTCTTTTGTATATCACTTTCAAAGGGTTACTAAGAGAACTAAACAAACTGCTCTCATGTTGCATGAGCATGTTGAACTGAATAATGTGATCGTTCAACATTTATGACAACTTTTAGACCTTAAAAACACACGAGGATGGGCCAGCAGGTGGTGTGTGGTTAAAGTGCTGGACTCCCACATGGCCAACCGTGGTTCAAGTCCTGGCCCTGGTGGCTTGCTTTTTCACTTTCCCTCTCTCTGACTCCCTGAGCAGTGATTTCTTACTTTCGCTCTCTCTGACTCTACCCAGTGAATGTATGTGCCCTATGGCAAAAACCTAAAAAAACAAAACAAAAGGAAGGAAACCACAGGGACAAAATATAATTTTGTCAGCAATATTTGTTCACAGATACAGTGATTCTCAAGTGTAGGTAGTATCTCCAGACATGTGAAAAAAACCTTATATGTCTCTGAGGCTTGATATCTCTCTACCTAGGGAGAAGGATCATGTTTTGGGGGCCCTGTATTCTCTTGGAAAATACTTGCTTTCACATTAAAAAAAATACTGTTTTAATAAGGAATATCTGCCTTGGGAATTGGTACAACAAAACCATTTCTACAGAAACTGTTAAGTTGTCTCTGATTGTTGTCTTCAGCTGTTATCACCCTATAAGGTAGGTCACAAGTAGTCATTCCATAACTTAGAACCAAAATACAGTCATTAAGTTATAAAGTATTCTCCAGGGTGTTCACACATTGAAATCAGCCAGAACCTTCCTCCATGGGCTCTGCTTCCTCTTCCTTCCCCAGGACAGGCTCATGGAGGTGGAGAACTGCTCGGTAGTAACCAAGTTCATCCTGTTGGGAATCCCACACACGGAGGGCCTGGACACTATACTTTTTGTGCTGTTCCTGCCTTTTCACACCTGCACTCTGCTGGGGAATGTGTCCATCCTTGTGTCTGTTGTTTCTTCTGCTCACCTTCACAAACCCCTGTACTTCTTCCTGGGGAACTTGTTGGTGTTTGATATTGGGTTCTCCTCTGTGACCTGTCCCAAAATGCTGCTCTACCTCATGGGTTGGAGCCGACTCATCTCTTACAAAGACTGTGTCTCCCAGCTTTTCTTCTTCCACTTCCTTGGGAGCATTGAGTGTTTCTTGTATACCATGATGGCCTATGACCTCCTCACTGCCATCTGCTACCCGCTGTGGTACACTGTCATCATGAATCCTCAAGTATACCTGGCCCTGGCTGCAGGCACATGGTTGTTAGGGTGCATCCACTCCAGTGTCTTGACGTCCCTCACCTTCACCTTGCCCTACTATGGTCCCAATGAAGTGGCTCACTTCTTCTGTGACATCGCAGCCCTCCTGTCCTTGGCTTGTGTTGATACATCTTTGGCTCAGAGGGTGAGTTTCACCAACATCGGCCTAGTGTCTCTCGCTTGCTTCCTCCTGATCCTCATCTCCTACACTGGAATCATGGTCTCCATCTTGAGCATCCGTACAACCAAGGGCCAGCGCCATGCCTTCTCCACTTGCAGTGCCTACCTCGTTGCCATCCTCTGTGCCTATGGACCCATCATCACCATCTACCTGCAGCCCATACCCAGCCCCATGCTGGGAACCGTAGTTCAGATTCTGATGAATCTGGTTGGACCAATGCTGAACCCTGTGATCTACACCGTGAGGAACAAGGAAGTGCAAACAGCTCTGAAAAAAACTTTACCCAGGACAGCCCAGGTCCCTGACAGTTTGTAAGAGCCAGCACAGGGGTGTGTATCCCTGCAGTTCTTACTGCCATGACAGGTGAAACTTTATTCTGAAATCCTCAAATGTAACAATGACTTGGAATTTTTAGCATATGCTGCTTGGTGTGGACTACTACAGAATAATAAAGTCATGAATTTTCTAGTATTATCTAAGTACTGCCTTTCCATCCATCTTTAAAATATCAATAGTAGAATCTTGGATGTTATTTTTGCCTTTCTTCAGTGGAAAATCACCTGCTGCTGGAAGGAAGATTTATTTATTTATTTGTTTGTTTGTTTATTTATTTATTTAAATTTGACCAGAGAGGGACACAGAGAGAGAAGGCAAGCCGCCAGGTCCAGGACTTGAACCACAGTCAGCCATGTGGGAGTCCAGCACCCTTAACCACCATGCCACCTGCCAGTCCCAGAAGGTATTTTCTACTGCACCATTTTGCACAATTTTATGTGTTTATTCTCCTCCATTCTCTATGTGAGACAAGCTTATGGGAAAAGATGATAAACAGAAGAAAAAGAGAGAGATTTTACTAAATTGAGAGAGTAATAGAGCTGTATTTCTTTTAATATTAACAGACTAAATGTTAGAGTTAAGGTAATGTGCTTTCTTCTTCCTTCCCAACTGTCTAGAGAGAAAAATAAAGTAGAGTTTGTCAGAAAAGTTGTGTTTTCCTCAATACCAAATTTGGTTTCTTCCTAATTTCTCTCCTCAAAGATTTTCAGGCAAATAGGGCTAGCTCCAATTGCTCAAGGAAAGCAGAATGCAGGGTGACTGCTGTCACAGAACTGTGTCTGTTTCCGCCTCACGCCCAGCCAGCCCTGTGACTGTCAGTATGATGAAACAGCAGTTTTCAGATCAACTTGTGGGACAGGACCAGAGGCTTTCCGAGCATCACTCGAGGATCCACGGACTCCAGTCAATTTATTGCAAGGCTTCTGTGGTATCATTTATGAGAATTTCCCTTTTATCTAGCTTATGTATTTGATTTCTGGCCAAGATTTCAGTTGAAAAAGTTTAAAATCCTCCAGATTATCTGATATCCATAGTAACTTCTAAGACCAATATTTTCACGTGTATTGTCTTTTTCTACCCACAACTTTAAAGGTGTTGCTGCCTTTTCTTCAATACCTAAGCCTTGACCTCACCTCTGACTGCACTTGGGTTGGCCAGACTCTGTTAAAGATCCAAAGTTCATTCTATTACCTGCCAAACAATTCTGCTCTTCAAAAACCAAACAAACCAAAAAAGTGTAAAGGGAAGATGTATGATTGCACTAGGCCTCATATAACCTCATTGTTGGTCTCATTTTACCCCTCTCCCTGTAGAGGTAGACCAGGAACCTGAACCTATTATCTTCCATAGAGTCAAGCATCACTTGAGCAGCCCGTTCTCACCACCCCATTGAGCTGGCCCCCAAAGCAACCTTTGATGTGTATATTACTTTCCCATCTTATTACTAAGTCTCTAGGACTTAGAGAAAATAAACCTATCTCTCCAGATCACACAGGCAGATGGAATAGACTCAAGATATGAATCCAAGATGTTTAAACATTAAGAAATTGCTTCCCAAATGCTTAGTAATCTTTCCAGTTAAGAAGAAATGAGATATGAAAAGGGAGCAGTTAACGACATTCAGGCCAGTCCAGAAAGCATAAAATACTAAGATTTTTTCTTTAAGACTTATGAAGGAGATTGTCACCAAGAGAGCCTGTGGTATGTCCAACTTGTCAGACCCGCCGATGATGAACAGTTCCTGAGTTGGGGGGCGAGGATTAAAGAAAAGACAAGAATACAGGATAGAAACGGGAGGACTGCCAGTCAATACTGGTCAGCCCCGAGGTAAGTTTATTGCTGTGTTTTATACAGAAACATTTAGCTTCCTTAATGTGGGATTCAAAAGTCCTTGCTGAGTTTATCAGGATGTTGTAACAATACATGGAACATTCTGCACATAACAATTCAGTCACCCAAGGTTAGGTCTGGACAATAACCTTGGTCTACATCTAGTGGTCACATCCTACACGTTCAAGTCTCCTTCTTGGCTCCCCACATCTCCCCCTGTTTTGTTTATTAAAAAATACACCACTTCTGACAGGCAGTAGGCTGTGGTTTAGGTTGTCCCTGGTAACATTTTCTCTTATCTGTCATCAGGTAATGCATATTTGTATGCACCCTCTGTCTTAGGTTGAGAAACATCCCAAGGATCTTACCCATCATTGACTACCAGCCTCTGCATCTAATGCCTTGGCTTGAAGTTTTAACCAATGGATTTTAGAATGAACTCCAATAAAGGAGCATCCAAGTATTCGCACAAGGCAGAGGGCACAGCACAGCAACACAAGACCAATACCTGCGGCCATAACGGCAGGCATTAACCACTGTTGCCAAGAGGTCTAGTGTGGTAGGAGACCATACAGTTGTTGCAGCAATTTATTTGCCTCTTGTGCTGCATTAAAGGGAGAGGAACATGCATTCTCTATCTCTAAGATTTCTCAATGGAGTGTAAGAATGTCCATTGTTTCATTGGCCCTGCGCCAGACACTTTGTAAATGTTTTTAGACCTTTTTCCAATCTTGTTGACTTTCATTATAGATTTTAGGGGTGACACAAATGCATTGATACAATGCATGACATCAGACAGAAGAATGCACATGGAACCCATCTACCTGGTTTCCCAGATGTACAACAGTATCATAAAGGGCATCCAATTTTTGTTGGACTTTTTTCATCAATAGTTTCTTGAGTATGTAAAGCTATGGAAATATTTTTGGATACATTATCTACAAAACCAGCTGTTTGTACTGTCTATGTTAAAGCTATGACAGAGGTGACTGCAGTCACCAAAATGAATATAAATGCAATAATTCCTGTTATTATGAGTCCTACCCCCCCCCCCCCACACACACACACACTTGTGATGTGCTAAGGCACATTCTAATTCTCACAAAACTTGCAATCCCTTTTCCTTATACTATTCTTCAGATATATTTACAGGAAGCATAACAAATGAAAGTTGCTCTACTACAAAAACAGAAGAGGTTCCATGGCTAATACGATTAGAAAGTGTACAATTAGAACAACTGACATTAAATTTGTTAGTCCATATGCCCAGTAGATTTCTGTTCCAATGAGTGTCACCATCTTCAGGCAGTTTCATAGACAAAGCATCCTCCTGGTCTTTCGCGGTATCTACAAACCACACCAAGTGTTCTGGAAGCCAGCGAACTCCATCATTATCCTGTGAAAAAACACAAACATATCCTCGACCCCACATCAGCACAGGATTGGGCCCATTCCATGATTCCGTTAAAAAATCTTTCCAAATAACTGTGATTTAATGATATTGCATTTGGGAATGCCAAAATCATTCAGCTGTGCTAGATCCTTGTTCATCCACATTTAAAAAATTAAGTATGAATAAGGCATGTTTTAAATAATGATGTGGTGTCAGGGAATATAACTCCCCCTTTTTAATTTTATGTAAAGCAGCTTTTAAAGTACCAGGAGCTTTTCCTACAATACCTTGACTTTGGGGATTATAAGGAATGCCAATTTTGTGGGAAATATGAAATTGGGCACAGAAGCCAGCAAAGCCATTATTAGTATATCCACTGCCATTATCAGTTTTAATGCACCGAGGCAATCCTAAAACAGAGAAGGCCTCCAGGCAATGGGTCACAACATGTTTTGTAGTTTCTCCAGTACAAGCTGAAGCAAAAATAAATCCAGAGAAAGTATCTATTGACAAATGAATATATTTTAACTTATCAAATTCAGGATAATGAGTAACATTCATTTGCCACAAATGATTTGAAAGAAGGCCTTGAGGGTTTAACCCATAATGAGGAACAGAAAGTAATTCTGGGCAGGTAGGACAGCTTTTAACTATTTTTCTAGTGGCTTCCCAAGAAATGCCAAATTGTTTTCATAAACTGGCACTATTTTGATGATGTAATGCATGAGCCTGTTCAGCTTGTAAGTGAGTGAGTACGATTAAGCAGGTGCCTCTATCAGCAACGGCATTGCCCCTGGAAAGTGGACCTGATAAATTGGTGTGTGTTTGAAGATCTCCAATAAACAAGGAAGAGTTCTTTGTCAAATACATTGTTGTAGGTTGGAAAGAAGATGTTCTATAGTGGATAATGTGGGATCAAGAAAGGCAACAGTCTCAAGGGACTGGGCAGCTTGAAAAATATAATGACTGTTAGTATATAACTTAAAAGATGTTTGAGGAAAGAGTTGAAATACAGTTATGCCCACTTGTAATTCCACTATTTGTGCTGAGGCAGGGGGAAAATGAAGAAAGGTAATGTGATTATCAATTACATAGGCGGCATGTCCAGATGAAGAACCGTCAGTAAAAACAACAAGTGCATTTTTTTTTATAGGGGTTGCTTGCAAAAAAATGTGGGAAATATAAAAGCATGTGACTGTGCAAAGTGGAGCAAATGATGGTTAGAAAGATGGTGGACAATTTGTCCTGCAAAATGTGCCAAAGCAAGTGCCCATGAGTCACAAGTCTGAAGAAGCCAATCCAATTGTTGGGCAGTGTAAGTGATTCCAATATATTGTGGCTCTTGACCAAAATATCTTTTAGATTCTTTTCTAAGTAGGAAAAGAAGAAAAGCAACTGCATCATAATATAAGGTTAAAACTCTGGCAGGAGACACAGGCAGATGCACCCAAAACAGGGGGCCATCCTGCCAAAGAACTATGGGAGAATGCTAAGCATAAAGGACATAGCCAGTCCAAGGTCAGGCATAATCGAGATACTCGTTGTGTCTAAATAGTACATTCTACCTTATACAGAGTGACTCATGCTTCAGGAAACAGCTGTCTAGGGGAGGTAGGGTCTGGGTCACCTTTTAAACCATCAAAAAGAAGTTTCAAATCATGGATGGTAAGGCCTAATTGGGGACGAAGCTAATTAATATCTCCTAACAGTTTTTGAAAATCATTTAGAGTACAGAGATCATCTTTTCTAACATGAATTTTTTGGGGGACAATGACTCGAGGGTAGAAGGTGTGACCCAGCTACTGATAAGGTGAAATTCATTGAAGCTTTTCTGGGACCGTGTGTAAATCTCTTTCTTCTAAAGTCTTTTGCATTTGTGCATATATTGAAAGTACAACACCCTCATTATGGTTGGCAATCAAAATATCATGCATATAATGAATGATATATGTTTCAGGGGCAGCTGGCCGTACCTTTTCTAATGCAGCTGCAACAAATTTTTGACATTAAAGTAGGACTATTGGCCATTCCTTGTGGCAATACTTTCCATTGATATCGTTTCATAGGTTCTTTAAAATTAGTCTGAGGAATGTTGAAAGCAAATCGTTTACAATCATCAGGGTAAAGAAGAATAGTATAAAAACAATCTTTAAGATCAATTATAATTTTAAAGGTATCTCTAGGAATGGCACATGGCTTAGATAAACCTGGTTGCAAAGCTCCCATGAGTTCCATAGTCTTATTGACCTTTTGGAGGTCTTGTAAGAGCCTCCATTTTCCTGATTTCTGTTTTATTACAAAGATGGGTGAATTCCATGGGGAAGTAGTTTCAGTTATATGTCCTAAAGCGAGCTGTTCCTGTACTAACTGCTCGGCTGCCACAATTTTTTTTCTGTATTAAGAGGCTGCTGATCCACCCACACAGGACAGTCAGATTTCCTTAATCATTTTATCCTGCAAAGTTGTGGCCATAGCTAGCCCTTGGGTTTATGATGGGCCAATATCTGTACACTATTGTAATCATACAGGTCACCTTTATTTCTAAAAGTACGGATAGCTGTTTGGCAGTCTGAATTAGTATTTTTATAAGTGAGTTGTTTTACTAACAAAAGTCCTATTTTACTTTCCCCTAACAGTCTTTTTGTAGTCTGTAGTAAACGGGCTACAAAATCCTGAAAAGGCTCATCTGGTCCTTGTCTGATCTTAGATAAGTCCTCTGTCTATTTTCCAGCAGAGGGTAGTTTATCCCATGCTCTCCTAGCCATGACACTTACTTGTGCATACACAACTATGTTAAAATTAAGCTGTTGATTAAAATACATATATTGTCCTTCTCCAGCCAACATTTCAAAAGTAATGGCGATATTTTGAGTACGATTTAACTCTGCTGTAGCCTGGCAATGGTCTATAAATTCAGTTTTCCATAACAAATAATCCCCACCTGAGAGGCAGGCTTTAGCTATACCTTTCCAGCCCCCAGGAGGAAGAACATCAGTAGTCATGGCTTCCAACATTGCTTACATGAATGGATACGTTGGACCATACTGAGTAGAAGCCATTTTCAATTCTTTCGATTGCTTAAATGGAATGGGTGTATGAACTCGCACCAAATTTGCTTGTTGATCTCTCTGCTCTATAACAGGATACAAGGAAAAACCCGTGACATCTTCCCCTTCCTTAAGAGCATGTTGTAAAGATAATTGAAGAGGGGATAAGGAGGCTAAATCTTTTTGAGCCATTGCTACTAAAGGGGGGATCTTTAGAAAACACCTGGAGGGGCCGAATGGGTCCAATCCTGCAAGCATAGTTGGAGTGGGGAGATGAATCTTACTAGTCCAGGTAGCCTGATATTTATGAGTTTTTAGATGAAGCCATTGCATTTTATCTAAGATTTGCCTCATTTCTACCTGTAACTATGATAATTCAGTTGAGACAGGTACAGATGCCTTTTCCTGTGTAACAGCTATGATAGGGTGTCTTGCAGCATCATATTGAGCTGTGTCTTGTTCAAGTTGTTTCAATTCCTCTGGGGAGAGTTCCTCATCCTCCATCTCTGGGGGTGGAGGAAAATCTCCTATTAACCTCTCCTGCAAGGGAGGAACAGGGAGAAATTCCAACAGCCGGGAGAGAGTCTTTATCCATGGCAGAAATAATCCTCTCTTGCTCATAGTGAAAATCCAAAACATCTCTAATTAAAGCCCATAAACTTAAAGCATCCACAGGCACCTTTTCTGGACCATGGGCATCGTAATAATCTTGAAGCTTTTACTGCACCTTTTTCCAGGTATCTGTGTGAACTGTACCTTCCTCAGGAAATCAAGGACAAACTTCTTCAATAAATTCTAAAAATTTTGAAAGCTGCTGCTGCTCTACCTACAAGCTTTGTGCACTTAGCATTTCTTTAAGCATATGTACAAAGAGCTGGCGACTATTGCCCTGCCCCATAATTACTCCCGTAATATTCACTGCAACACTTCCACTTTTAAAACGAATGCATTCGTCGTTTACTCTTTGCAATGTCCTTGACTGGTATCTCCAGTACTCAGGTCCTTGTTCGGGCACCACTCTGTTGGACACACCAACGGTGAACAGTTCCTGAGTAGGGGGGCAAGGATTAAAGAAAAGACAAGAAGACAGGATAGAAACAAGAGGACTGTCAGTCAATACTGGTCAGCCACGAGTTAAGTGTATTGCGGTATTTTATATAGAAACATTTGGCTTCCTTAACATGGGACTCAAAAGTCCTTGCTGAGTTTATCAGATTGTTGCAACAATACTTGGAACATTCTGCATATAACAATTCAGTCACCCAAGGTTAGGTCCGCACAATAACCTTGGTCTTCATCTAGTGGTCACATCCTACACGTTCCTCAAGTCCCTTTCTTGACTCCCCACTCCAACTCTGGGAATCAGGTGGCCTAGGCATCAAAGACTCTAACCCACAACAAGCTCTGATGGGACATACTAAGCAGGACACCCCACAAAGAAACAAGGATAGCTCTGTCTTGTTCTTTGTCTCCTTTGGATAAGAAGGGGCAGAAGCCATAGCGGAAGGCACTGGAATCTTTGATTGGATCATGAGGGCCAGCTAGAAACAGCAGAGATGACTGAAGGTAAAATACAGTCAGTGCTGGAGAGAAAGCCCTGCTCCCACACACACACACCTGTGTCTCTAAAACCTGCACGCTCCACTCCTCTTGTTAGGAAGTTTCCCAGATCATGTAAGAAGCTAATTATGGATTTCTTATGACCAATTCCTCACATCTTCTGGGCCATTACCCTTGGATCCAGGCTCACAATCCTTCCCCTGAGCCACACTCTTGGTTTGAAGCTAGCCTGAAGAAGTCACCATCTGAGGTTCCTCAAAAACATCCTCCTTAGGGGGGATGTCTTTGCTCTTACTGGCCAAGACAGAATCCAACAAGATCTGAGAGCCTCTGTCACCTCAGGATGGCTTCAAATGTAACTCAGGGTCCCAGAGAGATAAGCATGGGCTGTATTTTGCATCTCCTCCGCTGTACATGCCTCTTGTTATCATTTTAAGACCAAATTAACAAAGATGAAATTCCATGCTCGCTTTTAAAGGAGTAATCCATTAGCACAAAATCTTTTTGAAGTGTTTATTTTGTCAGCAGGACAGAGAGAGAGAGAGAGAGAGAGAGAGAGAGAGAGAGAGAGAGGCACCCACAGGGCCTGACACCCTCTCCACCCCTATCCTCAGCCATCCTAGATCAAGATCATGGCACATGTGTTATGGTGTATTCTAGAAGGTCTCCAGACACAACAGACCTTTTCTGTATGGATCAGCATACACAAACTGTATTCAAAGTCATAACCTTCTTCTTTGGGTCAACCCAAAAGAGTACTGCATTTGACTGCTTTCCTTTGTTATAATTTTTCTAACTGACTTTCCTAAATCTGATTTTACTTACAGCTTATTTGTATAACAGTCTAATTTTGATCTTATTTTTAAAGATAGATGCTCTTAGAATTTTATTTATTATTTTTTTTTAAGTTTCTTAAGGGGCTTGCAAATGGTATAGTGATTAAGGTGCTGAATTCCCACACGGCCAACCACAGTTTGAGTTCTGGACCTAGCGGCTTGCTTTCCCTCTCTATCTTGTCAAATTAAAAAATAACAATAATAAATAAAGTTAGATAAATAATTCTTTTAAACAAAGTTCCATAGCAGTAAGGAACTTTCTTCTAATAGTGAGCTGTTACGAGTTAAAATCTGTAATTAACATATTTCTTCCAATATGTTTTAAAGTTATACTTTCTATACAAATCTGTCTGAGGTCATTTGCCATCATAACAGAAAAGTCCTTTTAAGTTAGCTGCTGTTTCAGCTTCATCGAGTGACACTCTATACTTCAACCCTTCTACCACCTTATTATTTAATTAGAAAAACAAATTTCTTTGGCAATATCTACTTTGCTCCTTCTTTAAGTTGAGGTGTTCATTTTAGACAATAAAGCAATTAATTTCACCAAGAAGGATCAGGGCTAGCAACTCCCAGGGATTCTCTCACTTTGTCTCTCTAGTTGTTTCCAAACAACTGGAAAATTCTTAAAATATAACAATTAAGTATATAAAAAAATGAAATGTTCATAAGACATGTATATTCAGTTTGTTAAAGGATTTCTTCCCGAATTCCAGATTAGGAATTGGGAGGCCTGAGGCCTGACAGTTTATGATGGCAGCAAAGAATGTCAATAGGTTAGATCAGGCAGAAGACTGAATCTCTAACATAGAAGAAAAAACATCTGACCTAGAAAAAAAAAGCATAAAGAAGATTGAAAAAACAACCATGAAAACTGAGGATAATATACGAGGAATACCGGATACCATCAAGTGCCCCAACATCAGGATAATTGCTATCCCATAAGAGGAAGAAGATAATAAGGGCCTAGAAAATTTATTCCATGAAATCCTGGAAGAAAACTTTTCAAATATAGAAAGGCATTAGAATATCCAGACCCAAGAAATACATAGGACCCCAAGTAGAATCAACCCAAGAAGATCCTCTCCAAGGCACATCATAGTCAGACTGGCAAAAACAACAGACAAAGACAAAGATGGCAAGAGGGTAACATCGAGTTGCTTACAAAGGTCACTCCATCAGGCTAACTTGGCAGAAACAATGCAGACAAGGAAAGAATGGGGAAATATAGTCAAAGTGTTGAGTGAAAAACAATTTCAACCAAGAATACTATACCTGGCAAGATTACCTTTCATATGGAAGAAAAAGATAAAAGCATTCTCAGATAAACAGAATTTGAAGGAATTTACCAACTCCAGACCAGCTCTTCAAGAGGTTCTGAAGGGAATGCTATACCAGGAAAACTAAAAAGTCAGACAGACAGTTATAGGAGAACTAAAACCAACCAAGAAAATGACTCATTTAATGATAGGATCAGGTATGAAAATATGGATAATTACATTAAATGTCAATGGATTAATTCTCCAATTAAGAGACATAGACTGGCCGAATGGACAAGAAAACAGAAACCCTCTATCTGTTGCCTACAAGCAATTTACCTTGTGGATAAAGACATACATAGACTAAAAGTAAAGGGCTGGAAAAAGATATTCCATGCAAATGGAAATCAAAAAAGGGCTGGAATAGCGATAGTGATCTCAGACAAAATAGATTTCAAGACAAAGACTGTAAGAAGAGGCAAAGAAGGGCATTATATAATAGTAAATGGGGTAATCCAGCAAGAAGACATAACCCTTATAAATATCTATGCACCCAACTTAGGTGCACCTAAATATGTAAAGGAAAGACTGCTGGAGCTAAAAGGAGAGATAGGGAGAAATAGTATAATAGTTGTAAATCTCTACACCCCATTATATACTTAAGACAGATCTTTTAGACAGAAAATAAATAGAGAGATACAGGACCTAAATGATACTATAAATTGAATGGGCTTGACAGATATCTATAGTACTTTCCACCCTATACCCACAACATACACATTTTTCTCACCCAGGCATGGAACCTTTTCAAAGATTGATCATATGTTAGGACGCAAATCAAGCCTTTACAGATTCAAAGGCATAGGAACTATATCCAGCATCCTCTCTGACCATTATAAAATTAAACTCAAGATTAATTTCAAAAAACAACCCCCAAAATACACAAACAAATAGAAACTGAACAACCTACTTCTTTTTTTTTTTTTTTAATTTAGTTGTTTAATTCCAGTGTAGGTGTTTAGTGACATCAGAATTGTCAACCCAAACTCCCCTGGGAAAAAATGTTAGCAATTAGAGTACAGAACATATGTACAATTTCTTTCACCTTTGGTCTTATAGATTGTACTAATTTCCAGTTAATTAAACCAGCATTCTCCCCTCCCTGCCGGGGTGAGCTGGTTTTATCCATTTGTAATACAGTTTTTAAAATATTTTTGTCATGATCTGTATTCCATTCTGGTAAACTACAAATCTCCTAAATGAATCTTTTTTTTTCCATCCAAAATATACTGTGTATTGGCTCAATCAAGCACATCAACATACATGTTTTCAGCAAATAATTTTCCAATTCTTATGTCTTGTATACTTTTTTTTTGTTTTGCCATCCTTGATTCCTTATCCCTCACCCTCTGCCATGTCCCACCCTCCTCCCACATTGTCTCTGGTATCCATGGTTGCTTTCTATGCCTTCCCCCCCCCATTTAATTGATTTGCTAATGAACTTAATTAGTCTAAATATATCCAATAGCTAGCACAGCTGATATATACATACACATGAACCCAAGTCTGACTTTAGGCATAAACCCCAGTGAGTAGAATGAACATATTATAAAGTAGTACCCAGCTGGGGTTATATAGCTTACTGCAGTCATCAAATATGGATTTTTTAAAAAATTTCGATATGAACAGTTTTACTGTTTTTTTTTTCTCCTGCAACTTTTTTTTTAAATTACTTAACATTCATTCCCTGAACATCATCACAACATACTAAATGTGGTTTCCCATCTAGAGTAAACTGCATAGTGGCATAATCATGCATGTTATCATCAATAATATTCTATTTCTCCTTTCATACATATGTATATGTGTGTATATATATATATATATATATATATATATATATATATGTTTTTTTATCCCATGTTTGACCCTCTGCCCTTTTCCATTCTCTTATTACACTATCTCTGCTATATACAGTTGTCTTCCATTCCTTTTTCCCCAACATTTTGTTCATCACACAATATCATGAGTAATCTAAATACTTTCAGCAGGTAATTTCAAGAAGAGCAGTTTTGAACTGGTAATGATATTTCCTTGAAACTTAAAGCCTAGAAACAGGTTAGTATTCTGTTCAAATAGTAGGTACATGCACCTATCGACAGCTCAAGACAGGACAAAAATCCTTTAAAACCAGAAAACAAAGCTTAGGAATAAAGCAGCAATAATTCAGTCAGGTCACAGAATGTTGTTTCATCGGTTCAGTCTCATGTACTTAATCTTTCTTCTGTTAAGGTTTGATCTTCCAGATTGAATTCTGGGATATAATATTCATCTCCAAACATTGTCCCTACAATTAAGTTGCCCATTTTCATAGTTTTTGAACTCTTATTTCTGTGTGTCTGCATTTAATTTTACTGACATAGCAGTCCCTTAATAACTTCTTGGAGATCTGGTCTGGTGCTGGTAAATTCTTTCAGGTTTTGTTTATCTGGGAAAGTTCGTGTCTTTTCTTCCCAAATGAATGATAACCTTGCTGGGTACAGAATTCTTGGTTGAAATTGTTTTTCCCTTAATACTTGAATATATTTTCCCATTCTCTCCTCGCTTGCATTGTTTCCGATGAGAGGTCTGCTGTTGGTCTGATGGGATACCCTTTGTAGGTAACTTGCCTTTTTCTCTTGCCAGTCTTAGTATCTTGTCTTTGTCTGTGGTTTTTGTCAATCTGGCTATAACGTGTCTTGGAGAAGATCTTCTTGGGTTGATTCTATTTGGGGTCCTCTGTATTTCTTGGGACTGAATCTTTGAGTGCCTCTCCAGGTTTGGAAAGTTTTCTTGCAGGATTTCATGGAATAGATTATAAATGCCCTTATGAGTCTCTTCACCCTCTGGGATGCCTATTATCCGGATGTTTGGATGTTTAATTGTATCTAGTACTTCTTGCATATTATTCTCAAATTTTGGGGCCATTTTCTCAGTCTTTGTGGTGGATTTTTCTAGGCCAGCCATTTTCTCTTCTACATTAGAGATTCTATTTTCTGTATGATCTAGTCTGCTTTTAATACTTTCAAGGGAGATTTTGACTTCTTGTATTATAGCCTTCATCTCTAACAGTTTACCATCTGATTCTTTTGTAAAGTGTGAAATTCCTTTTAGATCTTGAATGAATTTCCTCACCTCCTGGAACTCTTCAACTCCTTTCTCCTTCGTCTTCAGCAGTTCCTTGTCTCTCTTCTCTTCCATCTCTGTTAGCTTTGACATTATGAATGTTCTGAATTCTTTATCAGACATTTCCATGATTTCCATTGAACTGTGTGTGGATGAAGAGGAGCTATCTGTTTCCCGTGTGGGAGAGGTATTTTCCTGATTCCCCATATTTATTGTGGTCCTGCAGTGATTTCTAGTCATCTGGTGGATGGTCAGTTTCTTTCCAAACTTGGAAGTTCAAACTGAGGGTCAAGGAGTGTGCAGAAAAGGAAGCAGAGAGAGGGAAACAATACCAACAACAGCAAAAAAAAACAGTCAAGAAACAGAGAAAAAGAAGAGAAAAACTTTTAAATAAATCTAGAAAAGAAAAATTAATATTCAAAAAATTTCAATAAAACTCAAAAATTAGAAAACCGCGTGGCACGCTTGCGCACCACGTGAAATAGCTAGATCGCAGGAGCCATGGAGCTGTCTGTCTCTTGAAGAAGGGCTGTTCTGGGAGGAGGAGAGGGGATTATTAACAAAATAAAGGGCTAGCTAGGAGGGGCCAAAGCGCCCTGTGAAATGCCTCACCTTAAAAAATTCTAAAAAGCAAAAATTTAAGAAAAAGACAGAGAGAGAGGACAGAGACAGAGGTAGAGAGAGACAAAGACTGATACAGAGACAGGAGACTTCTGAACAACCTACTTCTGAATGACTTCTTCAGCACTGAAGAAATTAAGGCTGAAATAAAAAAAATTATGGTAACAAATGATAATGAGTACGTAAGTGTCCTTAATCTATGGGACACAGCAAAAGAAGTCTTAAGAGGGAACTTCATACCAATTAGTGTGCATAAGAAAAGGATGGAAAGATGGCAAATAGATAACCTATCATTATACCTCAGGGAGCTGGAAAAACAACAACAAACCAACCCCAAAAATTCCAGGCAAAAAGAAATAATCAAGGTTCAAGCAGAAATAAATGAAATATAAAATAAACAAACCATACAGAAAATAACTGAGAGCAAAAGCTGGTTCTTTGAAAAGATTAACAAGATTGACACACCATTGGCTAGTCGGATCGAGAAGAAGAAAGAAAGAAACCAGATTAATCAAATATGTGATAAAACAGGCAATATTACAACAGACATAGTAGAAATACAAAATATCATTAGAGGATACAATGAGTGACTATATGCCAACAAACAAGATAACTTGGAGGAGATGGACAAATTCCTGGATGCATATAATCTACCAAGATTAAATCAGGAGGACATAGAGAACCTGAATAGCTTGATAACAAGCCAGGAGAGTGAAACAGTAGTAAAAAACCTCCTGACAAAGAAAAGCCCACAGATGGCTTCACTTCTGAATTCTACAAAACTTGTAAGGAAGAGTTAACCCCTATCCTACTAAAAATATTTCTAAAGATTAAAAAGAAAGAAAACCTTCCAAATTTATTTTATGAAGCCTCCATCATCCTCATCCACAAAACAGATAAGGACAGTACAAAAAAGAAAAACTACAGACCAATATCATTGATGAATAGAGATGCAAAAATTCTCAACAGGATACTCCCAAATTGTATCCAACAACGTATAACAAAGATTATTCAAAACGACTAGGTAGGCTTTACCCTAGGGATGCAAGGGTTGTGTAACATATGAAAGACCATAAATTTAATACACCACATTAACAGAAAGAAAGATAAAAAACATACGATCATTTTAATAGATGTGGAGAAAGCATTTGATAAAATACTACATCCTTTTATGATTAAGAACCTTAGTAAGATTGATATAGAAAGGTCATTTCTCAACACAATAAAAGCCACCTATGAAAAACCTACAACTAACATTATACTGGATAGGGAAAAGCTGAAAGCTTTTCCACTAAAAACAGGCACTAAGCAAGGGTACGCACTTTCTCCACTGCTCTTTAATACAGTACTAAAATTCTTAGCTAATGCAATCAGAGAAGAGAACAATATAAAAGACATTTGAATAGGCTAAGAAGAGTTGAAAATATCTTTATTTGCAAATGACATGATGGTATATTTAGAAGACCCAAAGGTGGCGGCCCAGGGTGCCTGCGCCGGGTGGCCCAGGGCGCGGGGCTCTGCTTCGCATGCTGGCTGGGCTTGCGCAGCCCAGTCTGTGCGGCCGGGGCTCTGCTTTGCGAGCCGGCCCAGCCAGGGCTCTGCTCCGCGTGCCACGGCCTCGACCGCCTGACCCCCACTGCCTCTCCGGCGCTGGGTGTTTCCCGCTCTCGGTGCTGACGTGGGCTGGCGGCGCAGATCGGCCGAGGTCGCCGTCCTTCCTTTCTTTGGCCGGGCGGGTGGGCGGGAGGTGGCACAGGGACCCGCGCGCGGGGACCCGCGCGCATTTGCGCGCTGGGGGCTGGCGTGTGGCTGCCAGGCTGGTGCATAGTCGCTGGGCCGGCACCTGTGCGCGGCAGCCGGGCCTGCCCCTGCGTGCAGCTGCCGGGCCTGAGCGTGGCCGCCGAGCCGGCGCGTGGCTGCTGGATCTGAGCGTGGCTGCCAGGCCTGTGCCTGTGCTTGGTAGCCGGGCCAGCGCTCGTGGCCGCTGGGCCTGTGCCTGTGTGTGGCCGCCAGGCCTGCGCGCAGTCCCCGGGCCTGCGAATGGCCGCCGGGCCTGCGCGTGGCCCCCGGGCCTGTGCATTGCCACCGGGCCTGCACCTGTGCGTGGCCACAGGGCCGGCGCATGGCCCCCGGACCTGCGCATGGCAGCCGGGCCTATGTCTGCGAGTGGCCGCCAGGCCTGCGTGTGGCTGCCGGGCCTGCGTGTGGCCACTGGGCCTGCGCCTGTGCGTGGACACCGGGCCTGCGTGTGGTCCCTGGACCTGCGCATGGCAACCGGGCCTATGCCTGCGAGTGGCCGCCGGGCCTGAGCGTGGCTGCCGGGCCTGTGTGTGGTTGCCGGGCCTGTGCTTGCACGTGGCCGCCGGGCCTGCACGTGGCCGCCAGGCCTGCGCGTGCCTGCCGGGGCTGTGCGTGACCCCCGGGCCTGTGGGTGGCCGCTGGGCCTGAGCGTGGCCACCGGGCCTGTGCCTGTGCATGGCCCCTGGACCTGAGCATGGCAGCCAGGCCTGCGCCTGCGAGTGGCCGCCGTGCCTGTGCGTGGCTGCCGGGCCAGCACGTGACCGCTGGGCCTGAGCGTGGCTGCCGGCCGTGGGCGGCAATTTGAAGCCAAAAACAAGGATTAAGAACTTGCAACTATAAGTAACAGAAAGAAACTTAAGCTGTCTTAAACCAATTGAGAAAAATATTGTATGAGAAGAGCGTCTCTGCCTATGGACAGTGAGAGGATGATGGTTGCCAGCCCTGCATTACCTCAGGGAAGAACAGGAACTATTCTGCCATTCTTGGGGAGGCCAGATGCCCGAGGATGACTCGCGTTGCAGATCCCCACAGCACCATTCCCGGTGGTCACAGGTTGGATGCTGTGCCGCATCAACTGATAACCATCTCTGCTTAACAGAGCCGCTTTCCTGAAACTGTGTTCCATGGAGACTCACCTGCAGTTGCGGAACTGCATGGGACCCACCCTTAATCCAACCCTGAGTAGAATCTGTGTTCCCTGTTGTTGAAGATTGTATGAGCTGATAATTGAAAAAAAAAAAAAGAAAATAAAAAGAAAAAACTGAGGGAACTGGAGGGTATGGTGGCAGGGATGGCAGCTGCAGATGCTGGAGACAGTGTGGGAGAGGTGATGGGGGTGAGTGATGGAGGGCGGAGGGGAGGGATTCAGGGAGCAAACAACACACTTAATAGACATAAAAATGAAAAGTTGTCTGTTGATAATGTATATGGTAATATTGTCTTGACTGATGTGCACTGTACTCATGCTGGGAAAAACCATGTTGTACACTGTAGAGATGTGCAATGATAAAAAAAAATAAAGTCAGCACTCTGGCAAAGGGAGAAAGATCTGAAGATATGATAGTGGAAAGATGAATGCGGATGCCAGAGGCTGCAGGGGAGGGGAGTGGGTGGTGGAGAGTGGGCGTGAGGGGCAAAGGAAAGAAACATTTAACACCAAAAAAATGTAGAGTTCTCTGTTGAAAACTATATATATATATATATATATATATATATATATATGTATATTGTATACATCATAATGGGGACTTTATGTAAAATGTGAATTTAATTGATCTGAGAAAGAAAATAAAAGATAAAAATTAAAAAAAAAAGATGACCCAAAGGTCTCCATGAAAAAACTTCTTGAAGCAATAAGTGAATACAGTAAAGTGGCAGGATACAAAATCAATATCCAAAAATCTATAGCGTGTTTATATATGAACAACAAGCTGAATGAAGTAGAACTGAAGAAAGGAATTCCTTTCACCATAGCCACAAGATATGTAAGATACCTATGGATAAACCTAACTAAGAAAGTCAAAGACCTTTATAAAAAAAACTATGAAAATCTTAAAAAAGATATTGAAAGTGACATGAAAAAGAGGAAGGACATCCCATGTTCCTGGATTGGAAGAATTAACATAATCAAAACAGCAATTCTACCCAAATTAATCTACATGTTTAATGCAATTCCAATCAAAATACCAGAAATATTCTTCACAGATCTAGAAAAGACAATCATAGAATTTGTCTGGAATCATAAAAGACCTCATATTGCAAAAGCAATTCTGCACAAGAAGAATGGAATAGGAGGCATATCACTCCCTGATCTCAAGATATACTATAAACCTGTGATAATCAAAACAGCATAGTATTGGCCCAAAAAACAGTCATGTGGATCAATGGAATAGAATAGAGACCCCAGAAATAACCCCCAAAGCTTATAGCCAACTTATTTTTGACAAAGAATATCAATCAATCCATTGGGAAAAGGAAAACCTCTTTAGTAAATGGTGATGGGAAACTGAGTATCCACCTGCAGAAAGATGAAACTGAACCCCCATCTTTCACCATTAACAAAAATCACCTCTAAATGGATCAAAGATCTGAACCTAAGACCTCAAACAATAAAACTACTGGTGGAAATTGTTGAGGAAACTCTGGGAGACATTGGAGTAGGCAAAGACTTTTAAAGTAAGAATCCCAAAGCTTAGACAATAATCCCTAAAATAGACAAGTAGGAGGGACCAGCATTTAGCGTAATGGCTATGTCGCTGGACTCCCACGTAGTCGACCGTGGTTCGAGTCCCGGACCTGGTGGCTTAAACTCACACCGGGCGCGTGTGCGTGCATGCCCAAGATCCCGAGAGGTGAATGGAGGAGAAGGGATTGTGGTGTGGCCATCCCCCCTGGGGGGTGATTTCTCACTTTCTGTCTCTCTGTCTCTCTCTGTCTGTCTGGTGAGCGCACGCACCCTATAGCAAAAACCTCTCCAAAAATAAATAAATAAATAAAATAGACAAGTAGGACTATATCAGACTAAGAAGTTTCTGTACAGCAAAGGACACAGTAACAGGTGTGAACTGACAACCCTCTGAATGGGAAAATATTTTTGTTAAATATGTGTCAGACAAGGCACTGATAACCAGAATACACAGGGAACTCATGTGCCTTATGTGGAAAAAAAAAAGGTTTAATCCAATTAAAAGATGGAAAAATGAGGTAAACAAAAATCTCTAAGGAAGATATATGAACATCCAAAAGCATGTGAGGAAATGCTCAACATCCCTCATCATAAGGGAGATGCAGATAAAAACCACAATGAGATATCACCTAACTCCTGTGAGAATGGCAAAGATTAAGAATAAAAAAAGTGGTAAGTGTTGGCAGGGATGTGCTGAAAAGAGAACCCTTCTACATGGTTGGTGGGAATGTAAACTGGTTCAACCACTGTGGAGAACAATATGGAGGTTCCTCAAAGATCTACAAATAGAACCACTATTTGATCCAGCAATCCCACTTCTGGGTATCTACCCAAAGGACAGGAGAACGCTCCATTAGAAAAGTGCTTGCACATCAATGTTTATTGCAGCATTATTCACAATTACCAAGACATGGAACCAAACTAAATGTCCACAAACTGATGAATCATTTGTAATAGTGTGGCATATATACTCTATGGAATACTACTCAGCCATAAAAAATAACAAGGCCCTGGAATTTGATATAAAGTGGTCAGATATGGAGGATCTATTGCTGAGTGAAATAAGACAGGCTATGCAAGAAAGATATTGTATGTACCCAATTAATATATTATATATATTATATATTATATATATTATATTATCCACTCTCTGTAGTAGAGAGTGAAATATTGGAGAACATAAAAGCAGTGAAAGTACTTAGCAAGAATAAGACAGTGTGGAATGGAGGGGTGAAGAGAAGGGAATAGAGAAAGATAGCAAGAGAACAAATAGAGAGGCAGGACGTTAGTGGGAAACAGATATAGCTTATTACCTGCTGATGATGACATGTATAGTATTCTCAACTGGATTGGTCTGAGAAGTATTTTATAATGGGTAAAGTCTTTTTACAAGAAAAATGAGAAATAGGGATTGATTGTTTAAAAAATAATTGGAATAATATTAATAATGATTGGGAAAAACAATGAAAAAATATTGAATGATGAAGTGGGGAGATTAATGTTTCTGTATTTACTGACATGCTTGGCATTCCCTTTTGAAAAAGCAATGTAATACACTACAAAATTATACACCATCCAATGTAATATAAACAAGATTATGATGGTAATTTTAAAAACAGAGAAAGAAATACCGAAGGAAGTACTGTATAAAGAAAACAAAAGGCTCCATGGCTCGAGTCCTAGGCCTGGTGATTTGAAAAACAAACTATGTGTGTATATATGATTACCCAGAATGTCAAGAAGAGAAGAGAATGGAGGAGAAAAGATTCGAATTGCTGCATGGGCATCTCCTTTGGGGGTGAAATCTCATTTTCCCTCTTTCTCTGTCTTTCTCCAGTGAGTATACATGTTCTATGACAAAAGAAAGAAAACAGAAAATCTAAATAACAAAAAAAAAAGAAAGAGAGACAACCAGGAATAACAGAACACAAAACAGCTAAGAAAATGACTAACAAAATGGCAGGGATAAGTCCACCAAAATCGTTAATAATGTTAAATGTTGATGAATTAAATTCTGCAATTAATAGTTACAGATTGCTGAATAGATAGAAGAATAGGAGTCCTCTATATGCTGCTTACAAGAAGCACACCTCACTGATAAAGATACACATAGACTGAAAGTGAAGGACTGGGAAAGATACTCCCTGTAAACAGAAACCAAAAAAGCACTGGAGTGCAATATTGATATCAGAAAAAAACAGATTTCAATTCTAAAACCAGAAGAGGAGACAAGGACACTATATAGTACTAAGAGGACTACACTGAAGCACTCAGATATGTAAAAGAAAGACGGCTAGATCTGAAGAGGGGGGTAGATTGCAACACACTAATAGTTGGGGATCTCAGCACTCCACTTTCACCTATAGATATGTCATCTAGATAAAATATAAAGAAAGAGATGCAAGATCTAAATAATGCAATAAACCAAATATACTTGACAGATGTATGTGAATTATTTCACCCAATAGCCACAAAATACACATTTTTCTCACCCTCTACATGGAATATTTTGAAAATTGTCCACATAATAGGGAAAAAATTAGCTTTTACAAATTCAAAAGCACAGAAATGATATCAAGAATCTCTTCCGACCACAGTGGAATTAATCTTGAAATCAATCACAGAAAGAATCTTTGAAAATACACAAACACATGGAAACTAAACAACCTACTCATTTTTAATAATCGGTCATCTTTTTCTCTGTTATTTATTTAATTTTATTTGTTGTATTGTTCTTCAATTTAAGCAGAGAGAGAGAGAAAGAGCAAGCTGCCAGTTCTGAGACTTTAACTGCAGTCGGCCATGTGAGAGGCCAATGCCTTAACTACCAAACCACCTGCTAAACCCACTAAACAACTTATTCTTGAATGACTTCACAAATACTGAAAAAATTAAGACTGAAATCGGAAGATTCATCGAAACCAATGATAACAAGTACACACGTTTTCATAACTTATCGAACACAGAGAAAGCAGTCATAAGAAGGAAGTCCATAGCAATTAATTCTCGCAAGAAAAAAAAAAAAGAAAGGTGGAAAATAGAAAACCTAACAACACATCTCAAGGAAATTGAAAAGAACAACAAAAAACACCCCAAAAAAATCAGAAGGAAAAAAAATTATTAATATTAGAGCAGAAATAAATGAAATAGAGAATAAAAGAACTATATAGAACATAAATGAAACCAAAAGATGGTTCACTGAAAGGATAAAATTGACACACCATTAGCTAGACTAATAAAGAAGAACAGAGAAAGGAACCAGATAAATTATATCAGCAGTGAAAAATAGGAGCTCTCTATATGCTGCTTACAAGAAGCACACCTCAGTATCACAACAGATATAACAGAAATGCAAAAGTTCATGAAAGAGTCCTGTGAGCAACCATATGCCAATTAACAAGAAAACCTAGATGAGAAGGAGGAATTTCTGGACAAATAAAATTTACCTAACTCAAACCAGGAAGAAATAGAAGTCCTGAATAGACCAATAACATGCAAAAAGATTGAATAAGTAGCAAGTAGTCCCCCATCCCCCCTCAAAAAAAAAGCCCAGGTCCTGATGGCTTTACTTCTGAATCCTATAAAACCTTTAAAGTTGAATTAGCCCCAATTCTCCCCAAACTATTTATAAAGATACAAAAGGAAGGACTTTCCCAAATTTATTTTATGAAGGCTCCATTAACTTGGTCGCTAAAACAGATAAGGGCATAACAACAACAAAATATGACAAATCAATATCCCTGGTGAGCACAGATGCAAAATTCCCCAACAAATACTGAAAAAATTAGCAAATCATATCCAACAACACATTAGAAAGATTATACACCATGACCAGGTAGGCTTTATTCCAGGAATGCAAGGGTGTTTTAGCATAAGTAAAACAAAAAATATAATAAATCACATTAACAGAGGGAAAGATAGGATTGTATCAGTTGATGCAGAAAAAAAAACATTTGGTAACATACAAAATCCCTTCATGAATAAGACTCAGCAAAATTGGCATAGAAGGAACATTTCTCAACACAATAAAATCCATGTAACACAGAGCCATAGCCAACGTTATACTGAATACATAATCTTTCAAATTCTTTACTTTTGAAGATTCCCAAATTCATAAAATGACTTTTCCAATATTTCTTCCATCATCGTGGTAGCCAAGGTTCTCACAAGAGAACTCTCACCTTAGCCATGACTTCTAGATCAGGTTCTTCCACAAACTCATCCCATGCCATTATAACCACAGTTAAGCCAACACTTTCACTCATCAGCTGGCATCTAGCCTGGGCTGCTGACTTGTGATTCTCATAGTTGAGGAAGTAGAACACCCGATCTTCTTTTTGTTGTCGTGTTGATAGAGGAGAACATCCACCAAACCTCCGTGACTTTGCTGAATTCTTCCAAAATGTTTTCTTTAATCTTATTCTTTGGAATGGATCCAGCAGAAAGGCTGTTGTTTGCCAAAGAAATGCACACTCCAAGGTTTTAACTATTGTAGTACAGACAGAGCTTTTTCTTCATCAGATTCCCTGAGAATTTTCCCCCTTTGGCAGGGCCTGTGAGAATCAGCAGAAGGTGCTTAGAAAATGACTAGAAATTGTGCACATTCTACCCTCTCCATATTTTTCTATGCAAAAATGTGACTTTACTGACAGTCCAATATATTAAAAATAACTAAAAGAAAAGATTTTGAATATTCACACCAAAAAGAAATAGTAAATGTTTTAGGTTTTGGATACACTGTATATCTTGATTCAATCATTATACAATATATGCTGGTATCACAATGTCACACTCTACTCCACCGATATATGCAATTGCTGTGTATGTGCCAATCAGAAATATAAAAGCAGCAATGGGATACACCACTGGTGTTATAAATAGCAATAAAGTAAAATAAGTTTACTAAAGAAAAACACCGACAAACTTTATGCATCCATATGTAAATGTATCCATCAAATGACCCTAGGTCCACTGGAATCCAGGTAACCCACTGCAGACCTGAGACCAGGCTTACCAGAATTTGTGAGGAGAAAAGCAAAGGCAAACATTTACAGAAATAGTATATAATCCACTTGATGTAGCTGTCACAGGCACCCATAGACCCCAATTTTGCCCCACATGATACACACGTCTCCTTTTACTTATGTCTACCTTTTAATCTAGAAGTCAAAACTGAGTGATATGGCTTTCTCTTACCACCCTAGCAATGGATATAACTTTGAGACTATTAGGGGCACTTTATTATTCCTCCCTGATAAGATCAGGTCAAAGTTGAGTGCCCACATCAGTGGACTGTACAGCATAGTACAATCTTTTTCACAATATCCAGAAGAATACACACTTTTGCCCCTTACATACCAGAGTCATTGGTTGTATTTATACCATAGACAGCCTATGCGCAGATAAGAGAGCTATTTGAAATACATATATCTGGCAAGGGATGAGCACCTAGAATATATAAAGAAATTCTAAAATAAATATGTGGAAATCTCCCACATAGAAAAATGTACAAAGCACATGAACCAGACATGTCACAAAAAGAACAGTCAGATGGCCAATGAACATATTTCCAAATGGTACTCACCTTTATTTGTCATCAAGAGATTGAAGATAGTGCAAAAATGGCAAGTGATTTGGTAGAAAATAGATTTAAGATAAATAATTCTAAAACAAAAGCTTGATTTATTACCACCTGTATCACTTAGGCAACTACTGCTTGGTCAAGCAGTTTAAGGGGCATTGAAAAGTTTTTTTCAAAATATGGAGTGTCTTAAAAAATTCATGGAAAATGGCTCTGAGAAGATTCCTCATGGAAACTGGGAACTAGATATTTCAGGGCACAGGAGAAATGAAGATTTTCTACTCATAATTCAGCCTCCAGCAAGCAAAGCTAGTGTGGCAGGAGAGTTGAGCCATTCTCTGAGAAGATTCCTCATGGAAACTGGGAACTAGACATTTCAGGGCACAGGAGAAATGAAGATTTTCTACTCATAATTCAGCCTCCAGCAAGCAAAGCTAGTGTGGCAGAAGAGTTGAGCCCTTCCTTCAGAAGATTCCTCATGACTCCTGTGAACTAGATATTTCAGGGGACAGGAGAAATGAAGATTTTCTACTCATAATTCAGCCTCCAGCAAGCAAAGCTAGTGTGGCAGGAGAGTTGAGCCATTCTTTGAGAAGATTCCTCATGGAAACTGGGAACTAGATATTTCAGGGCACAGGAGAAATGAAGATTTTCTACTCATAATTCAGCCTCCAGCAAGCAAAGCTAGTGTGGTAGGGAGCCCCTCTGGCCTTCTATCTCTGTCTCTGTGTCTCTGAGGACTCTGTCTCTCTCTGCTCCTGTCTCCTCATTTTTTTTTGGTAATTTTTCCTTTTTACGATTTTTTTAAAGGTAGAGTTTCTCTCTGGCTCTCAGCTCCATCTTTTGTTTTGTTAATAATCCCTTCTGCTCCTTTCTCCCAGGCAGGAGAGTTGAGCCATTCTCTGAGAAGATTCCTCATGGAAACTGGGAACTAGATATTTCAGGGCACAGGAGAAATGAAGATTTTATACTCATAATTCAGCCTCCAGCAAGCAAAGCTAGTGTGGTAGGGAGCCCCTCTGGCCTTCTATCTCTGTCTCTGTGTCTCTGAGGTTTCTGTCTCTCTCTGCTCCTGTCTCCTCATTTTTTTTTGGTAATTTTCCCTTTTTACGATTTTTTTTAAAGGTAGAGTTTCTCTCTGGCTCTCAGCTCCATCTTTTGCTTTGTTAATAATCCCTTCTGCTCCTTTCTCCCAGGCAGGAGAGTTGAGCCATTCTCTGAGAAGATTCCTCATGGAAACTGGGAACTAGATATTTCAGGGCACAGGAGAAATGAAGATTTTCTACTCATAATTCAGCCTCCAGCAAGCAAAGCTAGCGTGGTAGGGAGCCCCTCTGGCCTTCTATCTCTGTCTCTGTGTCTCTGAGGTCTCTGTCTCTCTCTGCTTCTGTCTCCTCATTTTTTTTTGGTAATTTTCCCTTTTTACGATTTTTTTAAAGGTAGAGTTTCTCTGGCTCTCAGCTCCATCTTTTGCTTTGTTAATAATCCCTTCTGCTCCTTTCTCCCAGGCAGGAGAGTTGAGCCATTCTCTGAGAAGATTCCTCATGGATACTGGGAACTAGATATTTCGCGCGGCGCGCTTGCACACCGCACGGTTTTCTATTTTGTGATTTTTTTGTTTAAAAAAAAAAGAAAAGCAATTATAATTTTTTTATTTTTTTGTCTTTTTTCTCTCTTTTTGTTGTTGTTTCTCTCTCTCTTTTTCATTTTCCTTTTTCTTGTCTCTCCACCCAATATCTACTGAATCTGCTTCACCAGCAATCACAACAGAACAGCAATCAGATTCTAGAACACCTCTGTCTGCTTGCTCCTGAACATTGAGGCTTAACTTCAAGAATTTGAAAGAAACACGCCATTCATCAGATGACAAGAAATCACCGTCGGATCACGAGAAATATGGGAAAGCGAGAAAATACCTCTCCTCCAATGGAAAAGAGTAACTCTCCTTCATCCACAAGCAGTTGGGTGAAAATCATGGAAATGTCTGATAAGGAATTTAGAACATTTGTAATGTCGAAGCTAACAGAGATGGAAGAAAAGAGAGATAATGAACTGCTAAAGAGAAAGGAGAAAGAAGTTGCCGAGTTCCAGGAGATGAGGAAATTCTTGCAAGATCTAAAAGAGGAATTACACACTTTACAAAAGACTCAAACGGAACTGCTAGAGATGAAGTCTATAATACAAGAAGTCAAAATGTCCCTTGAAAGTATTAAAAGCAGACTAGATCATTCAGAAAATAGAATCTCAGATGTAGAAGAGAAAATGGCTGGCTTAGAAAAGTCCACCACGAAGACTGAGAAAATGGCTCAAAAATTTGAGAATGATATGAGAGAAGTACTGGATACCATCAAATGTCCAAATACCCGGATTTTGGCATTCCAGAAGGTGAGGAGACCCATAAGGGCATTGATAATCTATTCCATGAAATCCTGCAAGAAAACTTTCCAAACCTAGAGAGGCATTCGAAGATCCAGTCCCAGGAAATACAAAGGACCCCAAATAGAATCAACCCAAGAAGATCTTCTCCAAGACACATTATAGCCAGGTTGACCAAAACCGCAGACAAAGACAAGATACTAAGATTGGCAAGAGAGAAACATCAAGTTACCTACAAAGGACATCCCATCAGGCTAACAGCAGATCTCTCATCAGAAACAATGCGAGCGAGGAGAGAATGGGAAAATATATTCAAAGTGTTACGAGAGAAGCAATTTCAGCCAAGAATACTGTACCCGGCAAGATTATCTTTCAGGTGGGAAGAAAAGACAAGAACATTCTCAGATAAACAAAACCTGAAAGAATTTACCAGCACCAGACCAGATCTCCAAGAAGTTCTCAAGGGTGTGCTGTATCAGGAAAATTAAACACAGACACACGGAAATAAGAGTCAAAAAACTATGAAAGTGGCCAACTTAATCAGAGGGACAAGTCTGGAGTTGAATATTATATCCCAGAATTTAATCAGGAAAATTGAACCAGAACAGAAGATAAAAGTACATGAGACTGATAGGTTCATGCACCTTCCATTTGAACAGAATCCTAACTTGTTTCCTGGCTTTAAGCAAAGTTCCTTGGCATTTCTTTGAGTTAAGTTAAAACTGGTTTTCTTAGTAGTAATGAGTGAACTCACCATTGAAAGTAGTTAGATTATGTAGGAAATTGTGTGATCAATGCAACGTGGGTGGGAAGGGAATGAAGGACAATTGTAGACATCGGAGGTGGTGTGAGAGGAGGGTGGGAAGGGACAGAGGGTTAGAAAGAGGGGTGGAAGTAATTCTAGGAACTAGTAATGGAAAATTTTTTGTAATGTGCATGATTGTATCACTATGCAGTGTGCACTGGATGGGAGATTGCATTTTGTATGCTGTGATGAAGCTTAGGGAAGGAATGTAAACTGAGTTACAAAAAAAAAAGTTCCAGAAAAAAAATATATATCTATTCAATGACTGCAGTGGGATATGTAGCCACAGCTAGGGGCTACTTTATAGGATGCGTAAAGTAAGACTTGTGTTCATGGAAATGTGGGTATCACCTGTGTTTGCTATGAGGGTATTTGGATTGATTAGGGTCTTTGGCGTTACAATAAAATGTGAGGAGCAAACAGTATAGAAAGCAAACATAGATACCAGAGACTGTGGGAGGAGAGTGGGAGATGGCAGAGGGTAAGAGATAGAGAATCTAGGATGGGGGGTAAAAAGCAAAACATACAGAAAACAAGAAATGGAAGATCATTTGCTGACAATAACATGTTTGTTGATGTGCTTGATTGAGACAATATATAGTGTACTTTGGATGGAAAATCTCATTTTGTATGCTGTAATGATGTTCAGAGAATGAATGCAAATAAATAAATTAAAAAAAATTCATGGAAAATGCATTATTAAAGCATTATACATGGATTTCAGCTTTTATTTTTATCAAAATAATCTCTCATACTTTAATTTCATTTTCCAACAACTTTTTTTTAAAAGAATAATTTAATTATTTTAATTTATTCCATTTTTACAGCTAAAGTATGAATTTATTTTGGCACAAAAACTTTCTGAAATTCATACATAGTTTTCCCATTACACATATTTCCATGAGCTTTTTTTTCTGAAACATTTTTTAAATTAATTTACATTCATTCCCTAAGCATTGTCACAGCATACAAAATGTGATTTCCCATCTAGAATATACTGCATTGTGTGTTAATCATGCATATTATCATCAATATTTTTTATTTCTACTTTTATATATATAAATATATCTATTATTTATTTATATAAATATATATTAAATATATATTATTTCTTTTCTGTTATTTATTTATTTATTTATTTATTATTTACATTTTTTAATACATTCAATTACATTATTTAGTTTACAAGGTGATCATTTCAATATATGAACATTTCTCCCTGGTCTAGTTGATCAAAATATAGCAACACTACCTCCCTGTCTCAACAATGCTGTCTTCATATCCCTCCTCCAAATGTTCTTTCCCAGGCCCCTCTCCACCACACATCCCATACCTGGCATTTACATCCACCTCTTCTGTTTGTATATCCTTTAGCCCATCAGTTTCAGTTATAGAGTGCAGACATTTGGTATATATTAAGTGGGGACATACAGTGTTTCTCCTTCATAGCCTGGCTTGCTTCACTCAGCAGTAAATCTTCCATATTCTTCCACTTTCTGTCAAAAGTCAGGGTTTTGTTGTGCTTAATGGCTGAATAGTATTCCATAGACTATATGTGCCACAGTTTTTCAATCCATTCATTCGTACGGGGGCATCTGGGTTGATTCCATGCCTTAGCAATCGTGAAAAGTGCCGCAATAAACATCAATGTGCAAGCACTTTTCCAATGAGAAGTTCTTCTGTCCTTTGGGTAGATGCCAAGAAATGGGATTGCTGGATCATATAGCAGTTCTATTTGTAAATTTTTGAGGAATCTCCAAATGGTTCTCCACAGTGGTTGGACTAATTTACATTCCCACCACCAGTGTAAGAGAGTTCCCCTTTCACCAGACCCCCGACAACACTTATCATTTTTTGTTTTTTTAATCTTAGCCATTCTGACTGGGGTTAGGTGGTATCTCATTGTTGTTTTGATCTGCATTTCCCTTATGATGAAGGATGTTGAGCATTTTTTCATATGCCTTCTGGCTATTCGTATGTCATCTTTACTGAGTGTTCTTTTCAACTCCTTCTCCCATCATTTAATAGGGTTCCTCATCTTTTTTCCAAACAGCTTCTGTAGTTCCTTATGTATTCTGGTAATCAGTCCCTTATCTGATGCATAGTTTACAAAAATATTTTCCCATTCTGAGGGCTGTTGATTCACACTAATTACTGTGTCTTTTGCCATGCAGAAACTTCTTAGTCTGACGTAATCCCACTTGTCTATTTTGGGGATTATCGACTGTGCTTTGGGGGTCTTATGTAAGAAGTCTTTCCCTACCCCAATGTCTCCCAGAGTTTCCCCAGTGTTTTCTAGAAGCAGTTTAATAGTTTGCGGTCTTAGATTTAGATCCTTGATCCACCTTGACTTGATTTTTGTGAAAGGTGACAGGTAGGGGTTCAGATTCATCTTTCTACAGGCGGAAATCCAGTTTTTCCAGCACCATTTGCTGAAGAGGCTTTCCTTTTCCCACTGGATTGACTGGTATCCCTTGTCAAAAATCAGTTGACTGGGAACCAGCAGTTAGCGTAATGGCTATGTCGCTGGACTCCCACGCAGTCGACCGCGGTTCGCGTCTCGGACCCAGTGGCTTACAACTCACGCCGGGCGCGTGTGCGTGCGTGCCCAAGATCCCGAGAAGAGAATGGAGGAGAAGGGATTGCGGCATGACCATCCCCCCTGGGGGGTGATTTCTCGCTTTCTGTCTCTATGTCTCTCTCTGTCTGTCTGGCGAGCGCACGCGCCCTATAGCGAAAAACCTCTCAAAAAAAAAATCAGTTGACTGAATGATTGGGGATTTATTCCTGTGCACTCAATTCTGTTCCATTGGTCCACATGTCTGTTCCTATGCCAATACCATGCTGGTTTGATTACCACAGCTTTGTAGTATATTTTTGGGTCAGGGAGTGAGATGCCGCCCACTCCACTCTTCTTTTGTAGAATTACTTTGGCAATACAGGGTCTTTTATTATTCCAGATGAATTTTATGATTGTCTTTTCTAAATCTGTGAAGAATATGTCTGGTATTTTGATTGGCATTACATTAAATAGGTAGATTAATTTGGGTAGGATTGCCATTTTGGTTATATTAATTCTTCCAATCCAGGAACATGGGATGTCCTTCCACATTTTTGTGTCATTTTCAATTTCTTTTTTTAGCTTCTCATAGTTTTCCTTGTGGAGTTCTTTAACTTCTTTGGTTAGATTTATCCCTAAGTATCTTATACTTTTAGTAGCTATGGTAAATGGGATAACTTTTTTCAGTTCTATCTCCGTCTGCCTGTTGTTTGTATATAGAAATGCTATAGACTTCTGTATATTAATTTTGTATCCTGCAACGTTACTGTATTCGTGCATTACTTCCAGAAATTTCTTCATGGAAATCATTGGGCCTTCTATGTACACAATCATGTCACCTGCGAATAAAGAGAGTTTCACCTCTTCTTTTCCTATTTGGATGCCTTTAATTTTTTCCTCTTTTCTGATTGCATTGGCAAGGACTTCCAGTACTATGTTGAAAAGGAGTGGAGAAAGTGGGCATCCTTGTCTTGTACCTGTTTTTAGTGGGAAAGCTTTCAGCTTTTCTCCATTCAGGATGATATTCGTGATGGGTTTTTCATGGATAGCTTTTATTGTGTTGAGAAATGACCCTTCTATGCCAATTTTGCTGAGCGTCTTGATCATAAAGGGATGTTGTATCTTATCAAATGCTTTTCTGCATCAATCGATATGACCATATGGTTTTTGTCTTTTTTCCTGTTAATATAGTGTATTACATTTATGGTTTTACATATGTTGAACTAACCTTGCATTCCTGCAATAAAGCCTACCTGATCATGATGTATAATCTTTTTTATAAGTTGTTGGATATGGTTTGCTAGTATCTTGTTGAGAATCTTTGAGTCTTTATTCATCAGAGATATTGGTCTATAGTTTTCCTTCCTTGTCCTGTCCTTATCTGCTTTGAGGATAAGGGTGATGGAGGCTTCATAGAATGAATTCAGGAGAGATTCACCCTTTTGGATCTTTACAAATAACTTGAGCAGAATGGTGGTTAACTCTTCTTTGAAAGTTTTATAGAGCTCAGATGTGAATCCATCCAGGCCAGGGCTTTTCTTTGTTGGAAGGCTATTTATTATGGATTCAATCTCCTGGCTTGTTATGGGCCTATTTAGGCTTTCTATATCCTCCTGGCTCAATCATGGTAGGTTATACTTGCCCAGGAATTTGTCCATCTCATTCAGATTGTCTTGTTTCTTGGCATAGAGTTGTTCATAATATCCTCTAATTATGTTCTGTATTTCTGCTTTGTCTGTTATATTTCCTGCTTCATTGCAGATTTGATTCACCTGGTTCTTTTCTCTCTTCTCCTTAATAAGTCTCGCTAGTGGTGTATTGATTTTGTTTATCTTTTCAAAGAACCAGCTTTTATTTTCATTTATTTTCTGTATGGTTCGCTTATATTCTATTTCATTTATTTCTGCTCGGATCTTTATTATTTCCTTTCTCCTGGAGTTTTTTGGGTTATTTTGCTGTTGCTTCTCCAATTCTCTGAGGCATTATGTTAAGTGATCCATTTGCCTTCTTTCCATCTTCCTCTTATGAGCACTAATTGCTATGAATTTCCCTCTTATGACTGCTTTAGCAGTGTCCCAAAGATTATGGAAACTCGTGTCCTCATTATCATTAGCTTCCATGAATCTTTTGATTTCAGACTTTATTTCATCAATATTTGTGGATTCATTCAGTAGTAGGTTATTTAGTTTCCATGTATATGAGTATTTTTGAGGATTTCTCTTGAAATTAAACTCAAGTTTAATTCCATCATGGTCAGAGAAGATGCTGGGAATAGTTTCTATGCCTTTGAATCTGTAGTCTTGCTTTGTGCCCTATGATGTGGTCAATTTTCTGAAAGGTTCCATGTGAGGGTGAGAAAAAAGTGTATCTTGTAGTTTTTGGATGGAAAGTAGTATAGATGTCTGTTAAGTCCATTTCATTTATGGTATCATTCAGATCCTTTATCTCTTTATCCATTTTTTTGTCTAGATGATCTGTCCCGAGGTATCCCCTCGGGATAGTGAAGTGTTGAGATCTCCAACAATTAGTGTATTGCAGTCTATCTCCCCTTTTAGATCTAACATTCTTTCCTTAGCATATTTGGGGGCTCCTGTGTTGGGCACGTAGATATTTATAAGAGTTATATCTTCTTGATCTATTGATCCTTTTACTACAATATAGTGCTCTTCTTTGCCTCTTTGAACAATTTTTGTTTTAAAGGCTATTTTGTCAGAAATTAGTATCGCGCTTCTTTCCAGCTTAGGCCGGGCAGAATGGCTCCCGCAAAGAAGGGCGGCGAGAAGAAGAAGGGCCGTTCAGCCATCAACGAGGTGGTGACCCGGGAATACACCATCAACATTCACAAGCGCATCCATGGCGTGGGCTTCAAGAAACGTGCCCCTTGGGCTCTCAAAGAAATCCGGAAATTTGCCGTGAAAGATATGGGGACTCCAGATGTGCGCATTGATACCAGTCTCAACAAAGCTGTCTGGGCCAAAGGAATAAGGAACGTCCCATATCGAATCCGTGTGCGGTTGTCCAGAAAACGAAACGAGGATGAAGATTCACCCAACAAGCTCTACACTCTGGTGACCTATGTACCTGTTACCACATTCAAAAATCTACAAACAGTCAATGTGGATGAGAACTAACTGCTGATTTTCAAATAAAGTTATAAAACAAAACAAAACAAAACAAACAAAAAAAAAGAAATTAGTATCGCAACTCTAGCTCTTTTTTGGTTCCCAGTTGCATGAAAAACCTTTTTCCAACCCTTCACTTTCAGTCTATGTATGTCTTTATCGATGAGGTGGGTTTCCTGTAGGCAACAGATAGAGGGTCTCTGTTTTTTTATCCATTCGGCAACAGATAGAGGGTCTCTGTTTTTTTATCCATTCAGCCAGTCTGTGTCTCTTGATTGGGGAATTTAATCCGTTCGCATTCAGTATTATTATCAATGTAACTGGATCTGTCCTGGCGTTTAAGTTGGCCATTGTCACAGCAGCCATTTATTCCTTTGTTTCTGTCTGTTAGCTCTTTAGTTTTCTTGGAACAGTACTTTCTTCAGGGTTTCTTGAAGAGCTGGTCTGGTGCTGGCAAATTCTTTCAGGTCTTGTTTGTCTGAGAAGATTTTAATCTTTTCCCATATGAAGGATAATCTTGCAGGATACAATAATCTTGGTTTGAATTGTTTCTCTCTTAAAACTTTCAATACATCTTCCCATTCTTTCCTTGCTTGCATTGTTTCCATTGAGAGGTCCGGAGTTAGCCTGATAGAATGACCTTTGTTTGTCACTTCTTGTTTCTCTCTTGCCAGTTTTAGTATCATGTCTTTATCTGTGGTCTTGGATAGTCTGGCTACGATGTGCCTTTGGGAAGATCTTCTGGGGTTGATTCTAACTGGGATCCTTTGTATTTCTTGGGTCTTAATGCTTGAGTGCCTCTCTAGACTCGGCAAATTTTCTTCCAGGATTTCATGGAATAGATTTTCCATGTCGTTATTTGTTTCTTCACCTTCTGGGATGCCAATTATTCTGATATTTGGGCATCTTATGGAATCTAGTATTTCTCGTATATTATCCTTGTGGGTTTTTTTTTGTTGTTATTTTCTCTATCTTTTTGGTGGTTCTTTCTAGGTCAGAGGTTTTATCTTCGACATCAGAGATTCGATCTTCAGCATGATCTAATTGACTTTTAATACTTTCAAGGGAGTTTTTTATTTCCTCTATTCCAGACTTTATCTCTAATAGCTCCATCTGGTTCTTTCTCAGTGTGCCCATTTATTCTTTCATATCTTGGAATGACTTCCTCATCTCTTGGAGTTTGTTGTCTCTTTTCTGTTCCAACTCAAAGAATTTGTTCACCATAAATGTTCGAAATTCTTTGTCTGACATTTTGGTAATATCATCCATTAGCACAAAAGATGGAGGAGAGTTACTCTGTACTTTTGATGGAGATGTATTTCCTTGTTTATTCATACCTGAGGCTCTTCTTCTACTTCTAGCCATTAGAAGATGTATTCACTTTGAATACCTCTTGCGGGAAGGTTACTCCGACTAGGATTAAGTGACTTTCCCTTTTGCTAGGGGGTGGGTCCTTGGGCTGGTCTCTGCAGGTGAGGCAGGTGGACAGTGATATCACTGCCTCAGAATCGCTGGCTGGCCAGAGGCCTGCTGCTGGGTCTGAAATATATATATTATTTCTACATATATGTGTGTATGTGTGTGTGTGTGTGTGTGTGTGTATTTATTTTACCCCTATTTCTGACCCTCTGCCATTTCCCACCCTCCTCCCACACTATCTCTGCTGTCTACAGTTGTTTTCCATTCCTTTTCCATCACATTTTATTGATCACACCATTTCTTAAATAATCTAACTACTTTCAATAGCAAGTTCAGCCAGTAATTTCAAGAAAAGCAGTTTCAACTTTAATAAATCAATGATATGCTAAGGAACTTTGCTTAAAACTTAAAGCCAGGAAACAGGTTAGGATTCTGTTCAAATAGTAGGTACATGAACCCATTGACAGCTCAAGACAGGACAAAAATCCTTAAAATCAGAAAACAAAGTCTAGAAGAAAATCAGCAATGTTTTAGTTAAAAGTCATAGAATGCTATTTCACCAGTTCAGTCTCATGTACTTAATAACTTCTTTTGTGATTCGATCTTCCCAATTAAATTTTAGGATATAATATTAACTCCAGGCTTGTCCCTATGCTTAAGTTGGCCATTTTCTTAGTTTTTGAACTCTTATTTCTGTGTGTCTGTATTTAATTTTCCTGGTACAGCACTCCCTTGAGAATTTCTTGGAGATCTGGCCTGGTGTTGGTAAATTCTTTCAGGTTTTGTTTATCTGAAAATATTTTTGTCTTTTCTTCCCATATGAAAGATAATCTTGCTAGGTAAAGTATTCTTGATTAAAATTGCTTTTCCCTTAACACTTTGAATCTATTTTCCCATTGTTTCTGACAAGAAGTCTGCTGTTAGCTTGATGAGAGGTCTGCTGTTAACCTGATGGGTTATCAAGTAACTTGTAGGTAACTTGCCATTTTTCTCGTGCCAATCTTAGTATCTTGTCTTTGTGGTTTTGGTCAATCTGGCTATAATGTGTCTTGGAGAAGATTTTCCTGGGTTGATTCTATTTAGGGTCCTTCGTATTTCTTGGGACTGGATCTTTGAGTGCCTCTCTAGGTTTGAAAAGTTTTCCTGCAGGATTTCATGGAATGAAATGCCCTTATGAATCTTTTTTGCCTTCTGGGATACCAGTTATATGGCTGTTCAGATGTTTTATGGTATCTAATAGTTCTCGTATATTATTCTCATTCTTTTGGCAATTTTCTTAGTCTTTGTGGTGGATATTTCTAGGCCAGCGATTTTATCTTCTACATCTGTGATTCTATTTTCTGTATGATCAGTCTGCTTTTGATACTTTTGAGGGAGATTTTGATTTCCTGTAATATAGCCTTCATCTCTAAAAGGTCATTTGATTCTTTTTTAATGTGTGTATTTCCTCCTTTAGCTATTGCAAGAATTTCCTCACCTCCTGGAACTCATCAGCTCCTTTCTCCTGCCTCTTCTGCAGTTCATTGTCTCTCTTCTCTTCCATTTCTGTTAGCTTCATCATTATGAATATTCTAAATTCTTTATTATACATTTCCATGATTTTCATTGAACTTTCTGTGGATGAAGAGGAGTTATTCTTTTCCCTTGGAGAATAGGTATTTTCTTGCTTTACCATATGTCTTGTGACCTGGTAGTGATTTCTAGTTATCTGATGGATGGTGTGTTTCTTCCTAATTCTTAAAGTTCAATCTCAGCATTCAGGAGCTTGCAGAAGGAGGTGATCTGCAATCCCTTTGCTGTTCTGTTTTTTATCCCTTTGTGCAGCAGATTCAGTGGCTATTGAGAAATATGTTAACCCTAATAGTATTTGGTTGTTTGGCTATGGCTCTCTTAGATCTGACTAAAAACACAGTGAATGTAGGTTAAGTAGCAGAGTGATGATATAAAAGAAAAAGAAAAGAAAATAGAGACAGAGAAAAAAAAGAAAAAAAGAAAAACAAAAAAATTTTTAAGCCAAAATAAAAAAATAATAGAGCGCACAAGCGCTGTGTGAAACCACTAGTTCTCAGTAGCAATGGTGGAGTCTTCTTCTGAAGGCTTGTCCCTTGCCTCTCTTGGAGGGGAGGGAAAAAGGAGATTATTAACAAGATGAAGGAGGAACTGAAAGCCAAGAGAATACTTTACCTTAAAAACTTTTAAAAAGGAAAAATTATATAAAAAATGAGAAGACAGAAAAAGAGGCAGTGAGAGACAGAGAGAAGGTTAGAGGGGCTCCCTACCACTTGAGTTTGGGGGCTAGAGGCTGAATTATCAGTAGAAAATCTCTATTTCTTTTTTTCTTCACTTCTCCTCTTTCCCTGAAATCACTAGTTCTCAGCAGCAATGGTGGAGTCTTCTCAAATCATTTAATTTAATAACATCATTATTAGTTAATTTGGCCAGAGAGAGAGAGAAAATGAGAAAGCAAGCTGCCAGATCCAGGACTAGAACCATAGTCAGCCATGTGGGAATCCAGCACCTTAATCACTACACCACCTGCCAGCCCTTCCCACAAACTTCTAAAGTTACTTCATATATTCCTAAATAGGTGAGAAAAATGTTCCATATCTTGCATGTTTACTCTCTTAAAATTTTCACCTGGTTTCTCATTGTATCAATGTAGAATTCTGTACAATAGGACAGTTATAGAGAAGAGATGAAGAGGACTCTGTAAAAGTACATGTGGATCAATGCCAACAGTGCTATTAAATAGTAAAACAGACCTGACTTCTAGTTTAGATTCTGCCACTTACCTAATATTTTGGTTATTAAGTCAGTCACTCCACTCTGTTTGAACCCAACATAAAATAAGACAGCTTTATTTTATGTCTTTGACTCTAACGATAACTTTCTATATTATTATTTCTAGTCTTGTGGGACATTTCTGTAGGAAAAGATAGTCAGATAGTTTGTGTCATTAATCAAGATTTGGGGTTTCATGGCTGAAATCAGGCAGAAGAGGAGGCTAATACTCTCATCCTTGCTAAGACAGGACAAGGGCTGTTTCTGGTATTGGAGAAAGGAATTATTCATTCATTTAATCATTTATATTCAGGACACATTTTTAAATAGAGACAGACATTTCTATAAATATATTACTTTATAATGAATTTCTCCATTCTGTTCTTCTGCTTCACCCTGCTGCATACTTTCTGAAATCACTTGTGACATAAGAGCAAACTATTTATTTACGTGTCTTTTTTCTACCTTATAAACTCCTTCGAATGCGCATTTAAACAAAATAGCTGTAGCCTCAGGTTCTGAAATAACACCTAACAAAACTTAAGAGGATTTTTGAGTTCCACATCTCTAACATTGACTAGATGTTCTTCTACCTGTTTTTGTCACCCCTCAAAATGCAGTAGGGGGTACACTGTGAGCTAACTGCAGCAGGACCTCCACTGTGAGCTAACGCAGCAGGACTGCAATGTTCAAAAGGTGAGAAGGAGGGCTTAGGTATTTATGTTCTTTGGCTTTACCCCAGAATATGATAGGGCTTTTCAGTAGTCTCCAGACCAAGTGTGTTTTGCTAAATTTGGTGTCTCCTCTTCTCAGCTTTTTATATTAATTTAATTTTAAATTTTTTAGTTTTTACATAGGGCACGTGTGTTTCCCAGAGAGAGAGAGAGAGGGAGAGAAAGTGAGAAATCAGCCCCCGGGGGAAGCAGCCATGTGCAGCATCCCTTTTCCTCCACTCTCCTCTCAGAATTTTGGACATGCACACACACATGCTTGGTATGTTTTTCAAGTCACTGAGTTAATAGGACCCAAGCTGCTTGATATGCAGTTAGCCTTAACTACCACACCACTGGCTGGACCTCTCCTCTGTTATTAATAAAAATGTTTTCTTTTTTCGGCTACTCTCTTTTCTCCCCATATCCTCACCTTCCAGCCCCTCTAGTGTGATTTCTCCTTGAGGTTTAGTTTTTTTCCTTTTAAGAGAAAGGGGAAAATAAAAACCTACAAGTAAGAACAGAGAAAGAATATCTAAGAAAAAAAGTAATAAATTATACTATCTTATCTCAGTTACAAATTTTCTTTTTTAAAACAATTTGCCGATGATGAAGGCAGCTGGTGATATGGTAGTTGAGGTGGTTGGATCCCACATGACCCACGATGCAATTTGAGTCCCCAACCCAGTTACTTCAAAGACATATTGTAGATGTGTGTTTGTGTGTGTGTGTGTGTGTGTGTGTATGTGTGTGTCCCAAATCCTGAAAGTAACAGTGGAGGAGAAGGGATTGTGGTGTGACCATTCCCCAAGGGAAAGGTGTTTCTCACTGTCCATCTGTCTCTGTCTCTCTTTCTCTCTCTATCTCTCTCTGAAAAGTACAGCTGCCCTCTAACAAAGTACACAAGATAAAATTTGCCGGAGGGCATGTGCACTTGCCAGAGAGGAAGGAAAAGCACCCTGCAGTGAGGCTGCTCATGCCGCGATTCCTTTTCCTTTATTTCTCCATCCTTGGGGGGATTGGTGCTGCATATAAACCTGATGTGCTTTTCAAACTGACAGGCTGGAATTTGAACTGCCACATTGGCCATGTGGGAAACCAGTAGGTCGTGGGATTGGCCCACAACTAATTTCCTTTGCATATCACCTTCCAGAGTCTACTTTCAAGCATATCTATTTTACATGGCTGCAATCAAAACATTCACATCATAGGTGCCAGTAGCATAAGCATTAAAAACAGTCTTTAGAATTATGATTTTAATGAATTCACACATAGTCCATTGTCAACATATAAAAGTGTGTGACACGGGACCAGCAGTTAGCGTAATGGCTATGTCACTGGACTCTCACGTAGTTGACCGCGGTTCGAGTCCCGGACCCGGTGGCTTAAACTCACGCCGGGCACATGTGCGTGTGTGCTCAAGATCCCTAGAGGAGAATGGAGAAGAAGGGATTGTGGCGTGGCCATCCCCTCTGGGGGGAGATTTCCTGCTTTCTGTCTCTCTGTCTCTCTCTGTCTGGTGAGCGCACGTGCCCTATAGCAAAAACCTCTCCAAAAAAAGAAAAAAAATAAAAAATAAAAGTGTGTGACAGTATTTTTTGGTAATATTTAGGTTATTTTCAGGTTGTACTGACACCCATTTAGAAAAAATGAAATGGAGTCTGAGGAGTTAGGTGAGGCACACAACCGAGTCACTCACCACTCCCTCCCCAGCAAGATACCCAATAAACATTTTTTAATGCCAGAAAGCACAAGAGAGAAAACACTTACAACAGGGCATGCCCTTTCTGCCCATAGCAGCAAATACATGTTGCATTAAGCCATATATATTATAGGCTGTGTATGCTTGCCAGAAAAAGACAGAGAGAGAGAAAGAAGGGAAAAGTGAAAAAGTACCCCCCAGGAGGCGTGGCCTCACCACAATCCCGTCTCCATTTTCTTGTCAGGATTTGTACATGCATGCATGCACATGCACCTGATGTGTTTTTCAGACTAATGGGCCTGGGACGTGAACCATGGAATTAGACATATGGAATCCAGTGCCTTAACCACCATGCAATGAACTGGCCCAACCTCTTCCTATTTTATATAGGAATATATATATTCCTATATATTGTTATGTGACCTGCAAAGAAACCCTTATAATTCAAGTGGAATAACTATTAACATTATTCGTACCAATCAGGAAGCCATGCACCTAGGGGTGAGATAATATGCCCAAACACCATACACAACTAGTAAATAGCAAAAATTGATTCTTATAGGTCTTGAAAATAAGAAGCCCGCATATCCATTCTCTCTCTCTCTCTCTCTCTGAAAATTCTGATTTTCAACCATCAGTGTAGTATGGTCTACAAGAGAAATATACAACATGAGTTAAAGATCATGTCATCTTTATGACGGATAACCATAAATGGTCGAAGGTTAATTCTGAAAACTGGAATCCACTTGGGACTGTATACACATGTACAGATGTTTTCCACTTACCTTGGAAAACAGAAACTATAACATTGCAGCATTAATGATTGCAGGATTCCCTTGTGAATATTTGAACATAGTCCCATCTGGGACAATTAAAACTTTTTCCAAATAATACAAGCTTTGGAGACCCCTGGAGTATGGAGTGATTATTAAGCTAAATTAGTTTGTATTTCACTTTGTATTCCAGTTAGGTACCTCTGGGATCCAAACAATAATCACAAGAACAGGAAAGCTTAATGAGTTACTATAAACTTCTGGGCCTCTGTCCCTAGAGTTGGGGTTTTATGGACAAGTCTTTCACTGTGTAGTTTCTATGATCTCCCCAAACATTTATTTTCTTTTACTTTAAACTAAAGGATAGTAGCCCAGCCTTGGTGGTACTGTGGCCGTGCAGTTCTCTGCAGTGCTGATGCCACATGGGGAGGTTCTGGTTCCTGTTCTGTGGTATGTCTGCATGTGCTGGCTGCACGGTGCCTGTGATCCTGGCTGGCTGAGAGGGTGGTGGACTGTGGCATGGAAACCCCATGAGGTGTCTGTTTCCCACCCAGTACGGGTGCTGGACACCCTTGCTAATGGAGGCCTGCACAGTCTGGCTCCCACCCAAGGGACGGTTCCAAGGCAATACTTGATCATGTTCCCTGTAGCTGGCACGGCCACTCCTGGCACTTTATTTATTTATTTATTTATTTACTTATTTATTTATTTATTTTAAAGCGAAGCACAGAGTATTGAGGTGAAACCTGGACACACATACCCAGAAATGGGAAGTTCCCCTCCCGCTGTGATTATGGTGTTAGAGGAGAATGGTCTCCAAACAGTGTGCGATGGGGTACATCTGGGCTTCCATGCAGATGCCACTTGCCTGCTCCATTCTCTTCATCAGGATGTTTGCCCAGGCTGTAGGCAAGAATGGGATTGCCTGACGTGTAAAAATGAGTGATGGAAGTTGGCTATCCTGCAGGACTTGTTGACTATCTAACTCTTTGAAACGCTTACTGAAATTGAAGATTCCTTTTCCCAGCCCCAAATTTACAGAACCAGAGCTTTGAGGATCATAGAACCCATGTTTAACAGGTGCCCCGGGTGATTTTCCAGCACACCCACATTTAAGAAAGGGAGGAATCAAGTGGTAAAAGAAAGAAGTGAAATATTTTAGGGACCCAAAAATGAAAAATTATTTGCTGGAGATAATGTATGTGGTGATATCTTTGACTAAAGCAATATATCATATATTCATGATGAGAAAATTCATTAGGCATGCTGTGTTTAAAGGTAACAAATAAATAAAAAGAAAAAACATAAAAAGTACATATGTGTCACTTAAAAACAAAATTAAGAAAGAAAGCAAATTATGAGACACTTGTAAAATAAAAACAATTTTTATAAATTGAAAAAAAAGATCTCTTCCAATAACAGCTCTGCCAGCACCTGAGGATGTCAGGGCGATGTTGAGGTCCTCAGTCTTTGGAGGTGCTCTTCCTCCTCTTAGGCCGTTTTACAAGGCTTCGAGATGAAACATGAGGAGTCCACTGGTCTAGACCTTCTAAATCTAAGGAGTCCTTGGATTCTGTTCCTTCCCTTCAGGAATTTTAACCATTCCTGCAAATTTTTGAGCCTGATCTGTTATTTCTTGAAGAAGTCAGTGAAAGAAATGATCTGTAGACATTTTCCTAGCCAAATACACTAGTCTTGTTATTGGGTAGTCTTAGCCCCAAATCTGTTCTTGCTTTTCAAGTTTCATGATGTGTGCTGAGTCACCTATAAAGCACAAAAAAAGTCATTTTCCTTCAAACATAAACAGCTACCTTCCTGTAGGTTTTCTTCTTGTTAACACATTTTAGCTCTGCCACTTAGCAACTTTCTGGTTTTGAGCAAATGTCAGGATCACTCTGAGCTCCAGTGGTCTCACTGGTAAAATGGGGCTAATAGTTTATGATGCCGAGTAGTTAATGCCACTAAACAGGATCAATACTCAACAGATATAAACTCCTTGGGCCTCTCCTTCCCCTCCATGGGTATGTGTGTGCCCGTGCATCTGTGGCTGTGGTGTGTGTGTAGGTCGGTGGGAAGGCACACATATCTGGACATGCCAGAGCCTTCTCCAGGATTCTGTTTTCATCAAGACCAAGAATTCATGAAGGAACTTGATCTGATGAGTCTGACTCATCAGATAAGTTATACCCACCCTTGGAAAGGCATACCCCCTAAGAACAGTGTGTAGGATCCCTCTGAAATTATATTCAAGGCCTTCTCTCTCTTTGCATTTTTATGGTATTTGAGGGAACTAAAACCAAAAATTTGACCTTAGCATAAATCCCAGTAAGACATTGCTGTATCATGAAATTTTTTTACATAAAACATCCAGCAAAGCACAACACGAAAGACCACATATCAGCGAGCTATCTACCCACATAATTTTGGCTCTATCAGGGCTCAAGCACTACTGCCTGGTTGAGCAGCTGCTCATAGTAGGATGACAGCAGTGACCCCTCATGGTGGTTTTCCAGGTTTACAACAGGGATAGTGAGAGTGGGAGGCAGTAAATGTGTCTTTGGGTCTTCTCAAACCTAAATGCCTCAAGTACTAGTTTTAGCAGGCCCTTGCTAAGGGATTAAAAAATAAGTAAACAAAACAAACAAGAACAACACCACCTTGAGAGGAACCTCTTGCATAACTACAGAGACATTCCTTAATTACATCATCTTTCATCTATCCACATTAACAAAGGAGAATAAATATTCTGTATTTTTCACTTTCTCTTCAGATTATATGTTTATTTATTTATTTATTTATTTATTGCCCTCATATACCTTCTACATGATCTTTGTGTAGCAAATTATAAATAATTTTTAGTTTCAGAATAAATTATTTCAGTGGTGAGACAGCAACACACACACACACACACACACACACACACACGATCATAACAGGCTGATCTGAGATTTATTCATGAAATGTGTAATTCACAGTTGGTCATGCGCATCTTAATTATAGTTGAAGTTTTGTGTTAAAATACTTGACTTCTGTAGACTCTGTGTGATAAATCTCTAGGACAAGTATAAGAAGAACAGATAATTATCTTCAAGGATCAGCAAGAATATTGTGCCATAAGTGTCTGTTTTTTCTAATACCGTAAACCTCATCATTCGTTATTGACCACTTTCGATCAAGAATTAACCCATTTTGTGATTTATCTGGCGAAGGATAAGTTAGCCTTGTAAGTTAGTCTATTTTCATTTGTTTTCAAGGTCATGACTTTCTTGACAGGACAGAACAAATCATTCTGACTGAGTGAGATGCCTGATAAGGATGAGGACAGACGCCGAAAGAATAAATACCACTAGGTGCCAGGCATTGTGCCAGGCCCAAGGCACACAATCATGAGGAGCGATCCCTTACCTCAACCAGCCCCCAGAGAGCGGGAAGGCCCACATGTGTGCACGGATGGTAGACATGCCAAGGTTAGGGTAAAACAAAAGGAGGACAGCTAAGAGATATGAACAAAACCAAAGGCACTTTTTCCAGGAAAGTATGAGGTGAGAGTCTTTGAAAAGTTCATAGAAATGCAGATTATAAAATTATTTTGTGGAGCCGGCAGGTGGCCTAGAGGTTAAGGCAGTTGAATCTCACATGACTGAGTGCTCAGTTTGAGTTTCAGACCCTGCGTCTGGAAAAACATGCCTGGCGCACTACATACATGTCCCAAAACCTCACTTTCTCTCTCTTCTCTGTGTGTATCTCCAGCAAGTACACATGCCTTATAGCAAAATTTGTTTGTATTATTTTTTTTTAGGAGAAGATTTTGCTATAAGGTGCATGCAACTGCCAGAAAGAGAGAGACAGAGAGGCAGAAAGTGAGAAATCACCCCCTGGGGAGGGGGATGGCCACGTCACAATCCCTTTTCCTCCATTCTCCTCTTGGGATCTTGGGCATGCACACACATGTGCCCAGTGTGAGTTTAAGTCACTAGGTCTGGGACTTGAACATGGGAGTCCGGCAACATAGTCATTAAGCTAACTGCTGGTCCCCCATAGCAAAATTTTAGATAAAGTTTACAGAAAAACTATTTGAAAAAAAAAAAAAAACTGCGTGAATTAACAAAAATTTGTATATAAAAAAAAAAAGACCCTGACATTTGATAGAAAGTGAACGAATATGGAAGATTTACTGTTGAGTGAGGTAAGTCAGCTAATGAAAGGCAGACACTGTACGTATACTGAGTGTCCACACCTATGGTGGAAACTGAAAGATTAGGAGATATATAAGCATGGAAAATGGTTATGGGTTCTGGAGACAGTGTGGGCAAACAGTGTGAGAAGGATGAGAGTGTGAGGAAAATAATTAAGGAGAAAAATAGAGAGGCAAGACATTTATGGCCCACAGAAATGGATTATTATCTGATAAGGGTAACATATTTAGTATCCTCAATTCAATTGGTATGAAGTGTATTCAAGTGGGTAAACTCACTTTACAAGCTAAGTGATGTACAGTAATTGAATGTGTAAAATAAATAAAAAGAAAATAGAAATAAATATGAAAAAGAAAGTAAAAGGAACAAATCAAACTGTATACCTTAAGTATATACAATAAAAATTTATTTTTAAATAATAAAAATTTTGCACCAAAACAGTTTGTTAATTCCATTTTTTTCTATGAAATTTTTTTTTCTTTTTTTTGGGAGAGGTTTTTGCTATAGGGCACGTGCGCTCGCCAGACAGACAGAGACAGACAGAGAGACAGAAAGTGAGAAATCACGCCCCAGAGGGGATAGCCACGTCGCAATCCCTTCTCCTCCTTTCTCCTCTTGGGATCTTGGGCATGCACGCACACACGCCCGGCGTGAGTTTTAAGCCACCGGGTCCGGGACGCGAACCGCGGTCGACTACGTGGGAGTCCAGCGACATAGCCATTATGCTAACTGCTGGTCCCTCTATGAAATTTTTGAAGATCCTCTTATAAATTGATTTTTAAAACATGATTTAATGCCCCTACAGCATGAATAGGGTAAGTGCCATGTATTATTTTTCTTTACTCCAATCTTCAGAAGTTTAAGGTCTTTAACATGGTAGATACTTAATAACAGATTATGTGATCATCTGAATTAGTGTCACAACAGCTGTTTGCCCTGTAAGTTCCGAGGTTTCAAGGGCATGTGTTGTTTTAAGGTTACCAGGAATGGTTCACCCAAAGGCCATCAGTCACGCCCTGCTGGATGTCCTGCAGGGCTCACTAGGACCAGAGGGTTCAGCTCAGACATCCCCGATGCCATTTACCTCCATAATTTATAGAAACATTGAACCCACCGCCTTTATCAAAGAAACGCTCCAGTTTTCCCATTGTTCTTCACATATTCGCTATGTTCTCTGCTTCTCAGTTCCTTTGCTTATGGCTTTGTCTCCATCTTGAACATCCCTTTATAATTTCTCAGCTAAGTGAATTCTCCTCCTTTTGAAGGCACAGTTTAACATCTACCCTTCTCTGAAGAATCTCTTTGTCACTGTAGACAGCAGGGTCTGTTTCATCTCTGACCTCTAATAGTACCTTCTGCTTAGGACACCAAGCACTGTCCCTGGTGCTTCATTCATTCAGCAGGTTGGCAGGACAAAGATGTGTGGAGAGATTCACCCGCCCATTGGATGGCAAGGCTCTAAAGGGACTCTTTTATTTATTTTTTTTATTATTTTTTTTTTTTTAGAGAGATTTTTGCTATATGGTGATTGTGCTCACCAGAGAGACAGATAGACAGAGGAAGACGTTATCCCCAGGGGGCATGGCCATGCCACAATTCCTTCTCTTCCATTCTCCTTTCGAATTTTGGGCGCACACACATGCACACGGTATTGGTTTCAAGCCTCTGGTCCGAAACTTGAACCATGATCTACTACATGGGAGTCCAGCAACATAACCATTACGCTATCTGCTTGTCCCAAGGGGCTCATTTTGAGTCCTCTTTCTGTGTGTGTAACCAGAGTTGACACCTGATTGACAGTCCAGCACAGGGAGTCCCTAGAAATACATAGGCAGTGAAACCTCAGGAGAGAAGAAACCCTTGGGCCTACTGATCCTTATATTTCTAGGCTAAAATACTTGAACTGAAAATAAAACTCACAGCTTTTTGTTAGCTGCATTTGCTTTGACACTTAAAGAAGATACAGTTAATCTAGTTCTATTCCCCATGTGATGAGAATAAGAGAAAGAAGAGGTACTCACCAGCAGTCCTCAGGCAGAAGGTGAGTTCAGAACATGATGTTCCTATTACACAGCTGCAGCATGACCGTGTTCTCAAGGCCACTCCTGACAAGCACACGTTCTCAAGCATCTGCGTGCTTGTAGACTACTAAGTCACTGAGGTAGGGAAGGACGGACACCCACCTCAGACTCAGTTGTCATGTTCCTACTTGCTTTATCTAGGTACCCTAGTGTCTAAGATGTGAGCTCTCCAGTTTAAATATATATTTACAGACATATTTATGCAAACCTTACATTGAAGAAAGCATGTGTGCAATTATTGCCTCATTTAATTTGCATAACAGACCTTTGATGTAGTTATTGTATTTTACAGATTAAAACATGAAGCTCAGAGAGGCTCTGGTGAGTCACAGGTTGAACCCTGAGTCTTAGAACTGGGGGTGAAACTACGTCCTATGACTCCTGGTTTAGTGCTCTTTCGGCTCTCTGTGTATGAAGAGCTTCATTCTCTAAAAAGAGACAGTTGAGATTTGACAACTATGCTGGATTAGGAAAAAAATTATATTCTAAACCCATGCTTATCCAATAGTACAACCTCTCATCATGGGTGACACTACTGAACATTCGAAACGTGGCTAGTTCTACTTAAGATGCATCTTTGCTGTGAACTACACTATGGGTTTCATGATCTGTCTGAAAAAAAGGGAGAAAGAAAGTAACATATCTCACTAAAATTGTTATATGACTTACATGTTGAAGTGATCATATTGATTAATTTTAATTATACATTTAATCTTATACATCATTTAGATTGTAAAGAGACTTTACCTAGCATGATATACACCTCAGTCCAGCCCAGTTGAGAATACTATACAGATCCTCATCAACAAATAATAAACCATATCTGTGTCCCACAAACATCTTATCTCTTTTTTTTACCTTACATTACTTTTCCTACACTCGTCCCTTCCCACACTCTTTTCACTTTGTCTCTAGAAGTGATCATACTTTGGAAATGATGATTTTCAAATAGAATTATTTTTAAACTTGAATGTATCTTTGTGTTTTTACTTTTAAAAAAAGGACTTCTAAATTGCCCATGAGGCTACATTGCATACCTACTGGGCATTGCTGGTCTACACTGTCCATTTGTAGAATCACTTCCATAGCTATAGTTTTAATAATACTGCGTGATGCATCGATATATTTAAAAATGTCTTTCAATGCTTTTGGATCGCTAACAATACATGTGGCCTGAATCAGTTCTGAGCCAGGGTAGTAGATTATTTTTGAGGGTAGTAAAACACCCTCGCAAAATTTTAGCCCTAACCTAGCTGAGCTTACTGTTTTGTAGCTGTTAAATTAAGCAGATACTATTTACCACTGTCAATTTTTATGTTGATGAAGACACAATTTGTATAACATTTCTTCCTACAAGCACAAAAACCTAATGCACTTTGTGTAATAGGCTATTTGTCATGCACACTACATGCCATAGAATATCTGAGTTCACATGCAGGTGGCAAAATACTGACATGTAAAATCATACAGTTTCTATCCTTCATCCAAGGAGGCTTGTCATTAGATGTTTTCCAAGGATGGGTTTTATGTTATCCCGTGATCCTTTCTCAGACAGAGAGGCAGAGACGGGTTCAGAGGGGAAAACGGGAAGAAAAGAGATGATTTCATGGCAAGACAGAATATGCTAAAACAGGGTCTCTTGAACTTCAATGTGCACACAACGCTTTTGGGGTTCTTGTTAAAATGTACATGTTGATTTAGTAGGTATGGGTAGAATCTGGGATTGTGCTCTCTCTCTCTCTCTCTCCCTCTCTCTCTCTGTTCTTATTTTTTTCTTTTTCTTTCTTTCTTTCCTTCCTCACTTTCTCCCTCCCTCCTTCCCTAAATCTTTCTTTCTTTCTAATTTTCTGTTTCTCTTTCTTTCTTCCTTCCTTTCTTTTTTTTCTTCCTTCCTTCCTTCCTTCCTTCCTTCCTTCCTTCCTTCCTTCCTTCCTTCCTTCCTTTCCTTCCTCCCTCCCTCCCTCCCTCTCCCCCTCCCTCCCTCCCTCCCTCCCTCTCCCCCTCCCTCCCTCCCTCTCTCTTTCTCTCTCTTTCTTTCTTTCTTTCTTTCTTTCTTTCTTTCTTTCTTTCTTTCTTTCTTTCTTTCTTTCTCTTTCTCTTTCTCTCTCTCTCTCTCTCTCTCTCTCTCTCTTCTCCTCTCCTCTCCTCTCCTCACCTCTTCTCTCCTCTCCTCTCCTCTCTTCTCCTCTCCTCTCGTCTCCTCTCCTCTCCCTTTCCTTTCCTTCTTTTTCTTTTTCTTTCTTCCTATCTTTTTTCTTCTTCCTTTCTTCTTTCTTTTTCTTTCTCTCTTCTCTTTCTCTTTCTCTCTTCTCTTTCTTCTTTGTTTGTCTCTCTTCTTTCTTTCTCTCTTTGGTTCCTTCCCTCTTTCTTTCCTTGTATCATTTTTCTCTTTTAAAAATACACATCTTGATTCGGTAGGTATGGGTAGAACCTGAGATTATGATTTCTCTTTCTCTTCCTCTTTCTTTTTGTTCTTATTTTCTTCCTTCCTTCCCTTCCTCTCTATTTTTCTTTCTTCTTACTTTCTGTTTCTTTTTTCTTTCTTCTTTTCTTCCTTCCTCCATTTCTTCCTTCCTTCCCTTTCTTTCTTCATTATTTCTTTCTCATTCCTTCTCTTTCTTCCCTTCCTTCTCCCCCCCCTTCCTTCCTTCTTCTCCTTCATTCTTTTGCCTGAGAGAGCATGCATTCATCAGAGGATAAATGGAGAGGGAAAGCACTCAAAATGTGGCATGGTCACACTGCAATTCCTTCTCCATTTGTCTATTATGTCAGAATTTTAGGCACATGTATGCCCATGATCATTGGAGCTTTTCAAGCCACTAGTGCCCAAATTCAAGTTGCACAATCGGCCTTGTCATGTGGGATCTAGCTACCCTAATCACTGCAGTACGGGGCTAGTCCAGGCTTGTACATTTCTAACAAACTGCCAAGTGATGCAGATGGTTTCTTTGTGAACCACAATGAGTAGCAAGGACCTTGTTATGGTTTGGATAATGATTTGTCTCCTAGAGGTTCATGTTTTGAAATTCAGGCCTAGAGGGCAGATTATGGTGATTGGATCATGAGGACACCACACTGGTGAATGGATTAATGCTGTCTCGTAGGAGCTGCAGTGAATTCTAGCTCCTGTGATGAGGCAGGTTATTACAAGAGAGAGCTGCCTACAGCTTGCTCTCACCCTGCAAATGCCCACAACCATCCCTGCTTCTGCAGGTCATGTTGTGGGCTGGCCTGATGCTCAGCCTGCACCTTTGGACTTCCCATCCCCCAGAAAAATGAATCAACCATTTCTCTTTCCATATACATCACCCATTCTCAGAACCAGCAGATGGTGTGGTGGTTAAGGAACTAGACTCACACATGGCCAACTGCAGTTCGAGTTCTGGACCTGGCAGCTTGCTTTCTCACTTCCCCTCTCTCTTGTTCTCTCTTTCTCTCTCTGATCAAGTTACAAATAATAATGATAGATACAATAAAATAAAATAATTCTTAAAAAGATCACCCAGTCTCAGGTATTTTTGTTAGTAATGCAAAAATAAACTGAGACATACATAACACATGGACATAGGAAGTAGGAAATACAGGAAAGAGTGACCCCCTGAGGAGAGCAGAGAGCAGGGGTAGGACACTGGACTCAAGGAAGGAGCATGAGGGGAGGAGAGACGTTTTATTCCAACACAAACCCCAAGTAGGAATTAGGGAGAATAGGAGAGCATCAGATAGATGCTGAGAGTGGTCAGTGTGTTTGTGACACTCAGGACAAGTGAAAGGCATGTATGAGAAAACCATGAGATTAAAGGCAAAGAAAGAAGTATGAATTTTCTTGGATACCCCTGTGACTGTTCTCTGCGCAGTCTCTGTGACTAGACTACCCACGAGCATGCTAATTAGTAAGGGAGGAACAGAAAGGAACACCCTGGGGTATTTCAATAATAAGCACAGGGCAACCCTTTGCACATGAATTTCTCATCTCCATCCTTTAGGATTAGAAGGAAAAAAGAGAGCAAATACAAAGGACACGTGTTCTGTAGAATTTGGAAACCTACTCAGAGAACAGCTGTCCAGTGTCACAAGGTTTCATGTGTTAACACTGAGAGGAATTTGGGAAACAAGGAGTAGTGACTTGGAACCTCAGGAATTCAGGTGACCAGAGGAAGTGCAGCTTGTCCAGTTGTGCCAGTAATAGATCAGAAGCCAGAAGATCCAAGTTGCTTCTTGACAAGCCAGAGACAGATAGATCTTGAGTTGGGCAGATTGACAAAACACCCTGATATTTCTGTATTTTCTGGGCAAATATGGGAGTCTGAAGAGGGCTCTGTGAGCAGCCCAGCACAAAAAGGAAAGTGGCCAGATATCTTAGAGGTAAGACCATGGTTCACCCTGAACAGGCAGCTCCAAGGGTGTGCCATGTGTAGCCCACCTGAGGAGAACAGTGGGGTAAACAGGAAGTACTCTGTTGGGCTGGGCTGTTGGCACTGCCCAAAGGCGACACTAACACCCGTGTTGAACCCAGTGGCCTTGGTGAGAGTTGTAGGTACAGCCCAGAGGAGGGCCCAAGATTCAGATGCAGTTTTGGGAATTCTGCCATTCTACTATCATCCAGCTTTACTGAAGTGTAAGAAGGATAAACTTTCCACCTGGAAATCAAATTATGGTTAGATTAAAAATAGAACAAATACACAAATAAAAAAGGGTTTCCTGAAATAAATTCTGGATCACACTAATGCTAGCATGTGAAGGGTCTTCAGAAAGTTCATGGAAAATGCATACAATGAAAAACTATGCATGACTTTCAAATTTTTCTTGTTACAAAATAGACTTGTACTTTAATTCCATGTTCCACAGACTTTTTGAAGTCCTTCAGTTGTTTTATTTTTTAAAACTGTAGTCTTTTTTCATTAACTTTATTTATTTGTTTATTTGTTATTTGCTCAGAGAGGGACAGAGTGAGAGAAAGAGAGAGCAAATGAGAGGAAGTGAGTAAACAAGCCGCCAGGACTGGAATTCAAACCACAGTTCGCCATGTGGGAGTTAAGCACCCTTAAACACCACACCACCTGTCGACCCCAGGCCTTTATATGTTTAAAAAGTAGTGCACAGGTGGCCTATCACAAATAAGTTAAGGAGACTTTGAAAGTTATGTAGTTCTTTAAGTGGACTTAGTCATCCTTCAGCTAAGAAACCAGTTTAACTCTGTGTGCACACACACACAGGTACTCGGGCTTGCATCCTGGTGTGTTTCTCAAGTTGCCAGGTCCAGAACTCATACCTAAAGTCCACCCTGTGTGATCCAGCCACCTTAACCACTGTGCCACGAGGTGGTCCCCCTGGGCTATTTATTTCATGTTACTTCTATTTCCATCTCCCTAGAGTTAACATTTTGCTAAGCATCCTTGAAAGCTTGATGCAAAAAGTCACAATTGACCTTACGGATAGACACAGTCTCTATAGGAACTCCTGAGGCAGGGCCAGCCCTGGGCAAAGGCATCATTGGCAGAAGAAGGTTCACGGCCCCAGCTTCTCTCTATGCACCTCTTTAACTGATGTGCCTGAGAAAATCTCCAGCACAGTCTTCAGCATTGGTATGTTGTTCACTCTGCAGGGAAAGCTTTTGTTCTTGCTAAAATAATTTGAGGTAGTGGAGGGGATAGAGGGAGTATTTGTGGTTCCCACACTGTGGGTAAACAGGGGCTTACTGACTGCATTTGATCTGAATGCTGGCTTCGGTGTTTGTTTGTTTTCTTTTTGTAACACAAAGTCGCAGTTTGCATAGCTAGGAATACCTGGGATACAGGGAACTGGAGGCAAGCTGGGATTCTGCCTGTCTGATTGGACGTTTTCCCTTTCATCTCTGCAGATTTCTTAGAGGAGAATGGGTGTAAGAAACCACTCTGCTGTGACCGAATTCCTTCTCTCAGGATTGACGGAACAACCAGAGCTTCAGCTACCACTTTTCTGCCTGTTCTTAGGGATCTATACGGTCACCACGGTGGGGAATCTCGGCATGATCTCGCTCATTAGCCTCAGTCCGCAACTTCACACCCCCATGTACTATTTCCTCAGTAGTTTGTCCTTTTTGGATTTCTACTATTCTTCTGTCATTACCCCAAAAATGCTGGCTGGGTTGTTATGTTCAGAGAAGGGTATCTCCAACTCTGGATGCATGGCTCAGCTGTTCTTCTTCTGCAGTTTTGTAATTTCTGAATGCTACATGTTGGCAGCCATGGCCTACGATCACTATGTGGCCATCTGCAGGCCACTGCTCTACAATGTCATCATGTCCCCTCGGGTCTGCTCTCTGCTAGTGGCTGCTGTCTTCTCAATAGGTTTCATGGATGCTATGATTCATGGAAACTGTATATTAAGGTTGTCTTTCTGTGGATCAAACATCATTAAACACTATTTCTGTGACATTGTTCCTCTTATTAAACTCTCCTGTTCTAGCACTTACATTGATGAAATACTGATTTTTGTCATTGGTGGATTTAACATGGTAGCCACCAGCCTAACAATCATCGTTTCATATGCTTTTATCCTTACCAGCATCCTCCACATCCGCTCTAAAGATGGCAGGTCCAAAGCCTTCAGCACCTGCAGCTCCCACCTGACAGCTGTTCTTGTATTTTATGGGTCTAGCATGTCTATGTATCTCAAACCAGCTTCCAGCACTTCACTTATCCAGAAGAAAGTGTCTTCAGTATTTTACACCACTGTGATTCCCATGTTAAACCCCCTGATATACAGTCTGAGGAACAAGGAAGTGAAAAATGCATTGATGAAACTTTTCTTTTTTTTGAGAGATTTTCGCTATAGGGCGCGTGCGCTCGCCAGACAGAGAGAGACATAGAGACAGAAAGCGAGAAATCACCCCCCAGGGGGGATGGTCATGCCGCAATCCCTTCTCCTCCATTCTCCTCTCGGGATCTTGGGCACACACCCACATGCGTCCGGCGTGAGTTTTAAGCCACCGGGTCCAGGACGCGAACCACAGTCGACTACGTGGGAGTCCAGCGACATAGCCATTACACTAACTGCTGGTCCCCTGATGAAACTTTTAAGAAGAAAAATACTTTCTAAATGAATATGTTTCGAATTAAGATTAGTTTTATGTATTCATAATCATAGTTGCATGTGTGTGTTTATATGTTAGCTCTATAAGCGTAATTTAAGATGAGGTGAAATTATTTACATACACATATAAAACGTATGCACACATAAGATTATTAAATTATAAAACAAATCTAAAAGTGAGACATTAGTGAACATTTTAAATTGAAGGATTAATACCATTTCTGGTACCGAATATCTGATTTTGGTTTTAATTTCCTGAATATAGGCCAAAAATGAAAACATAATCATTGTGTATTTTGAATTGGAAAAAAAAACCACTAAATTTCAGAGACATTTCTTTTGTTAAAATTTGCAAAGAAAGTATTGAACAGTGTGAGGGAAGTTATCATATTTTTATAAACGTGAAGAATTTTTTTCCTGTAAACGCTTTATTAAAGACCGGTGTCATATGAAAGTGGAATTCAATGTAGATGATTCAATTAACTAATAGAGTCTCGGTAGTCGGCTTCTGCTGATTCAAGGATGAGACTTAGACTATCTAGATGAGGAAATGATATTTGTAGTCTAATCTAAATATGTTTTTTTCAGTTTGATCAATATGTATGCAGCATCTTACAAGTTTGTTTTTTTTCTTTTTTGAGTTGCAATTTTTCTCCTTGACTGTAAATTCGATATATTTCATTTCTTTCATGTGATATGTTTTGAATTGAATATAATTAAAAAGTTTATGAGTTCCAAGAATGAACTCTTATCAAGATAAAGAACTGTGTGGAGAATATGATGTGCTAGTTAATTCATTTACTCAGCATATTATCATGGACTATGTGCCAGGAACTGTTCAAAGTGCTGAAATATTATGGTGGATATGGTAGATAAAGTCTCTTCTTACTTGTTTGGGCTGAGGAGGATTGAAAGACAATTCAGAAGTAAATAAATTAACAAACATGATAATTATAGACATAAATAAATGATTTGGAAAAATGAGTTACATAGTTATCAATGGGTCAAGAGCTACTCTCAATTGAGCTCTTTGAAGAAGGGAAAACTGAGAAGAAACCTAAATGAAAAGAATACAGTTCTGTTAAAAACAGAAAAGCAGCAGCAAGTTTAAAGTCCAAGGCTATAACAAACTTGGCTATTTTCAAAAAATAGATAAGGCAATATAGCTGAAACTTACTGAAAGAGGGAAAAGAGGTACTGCACGGGTTAGTATAAGTGGTCAAAATAAATACCAGATGCTATAAGGAGTTTAAATTTTATTCTAAGAACAATGAGAAATCATTGGTATGTTTCAAAAGTATAGTGCTATAATCTGTTTTAAATTTGAAAAACATCCTATGGTTATTGATTAGGAAACAGATGGATGTGGGGCTAGCCAGTGGTGTGGTGGTTAAGTTAGTTGGATCTAAAATGGTTGTGCAGTTCAAATTCTGGTCATAGCAGCATGAAACACACTGAGTGCATGTACGTGCATGCCAAACATCCAGAAAGGAGTGAGAGATGGAGGAAAAGGGATTGTAAAGTGACCATCACCCATAGAGGGTGCCTTCTTACATTCTATCTCTTGTATGCACTTTGTCTCTCTCTGGTGAGCACTCATGCCCTTTGACAAATACAAAAGTGATCAATGTGTCTGTATTTGTGTGTTTGGGGGAGAGTTGGGTAGGGAAATGTGTGCTTTTGGCTAGAATAGAAACAGAGAAAATACTTGTGAAGCTGTTGAAATTATCTGGGCAAAAAATGATATACTCTTAATTAGATTAATAGCAGTAAAGATGGAAAAAATAAATGGAAGGATTCACAATACATATCTGACTTTGAATCAATAAGATTTATTTTTGAATGTTAAGTGAAATGCCTGAGGGTGATAAATTTTTATAATATTAAAATGATAATTTAAAAATAAGAAAATTATAAGCAGTGAAAGCAAGTCAATACTATTCAAAATAAAAATGGATATAAGGCCAACCCATGGCCTAGTGACTAAAGGAGCTACATCCCACATGGTTGATCATGGTTTGAGTTCTGGCCTCGGAGGCTTGAAAAACACACCTGGCACATGTACATGCTCCAAATCCTCACAAGATGAAGAAATGGAGGAGAAGGGATTGTGATGTGACCACACCCCACCGTAAGGGGTGTGGCCTCTCTCTCTGTCTCCTTTTCTGGCAAACCTCAGGCAGAAAAAAATATAAAAAGATAAAAAGAAAGAAAGAAGGAAAGAAAACTAAAAAGAAATAAACCATAAAAGCTTAACTAGATTTGCACTTCCTATCCATCTGAATTTCCTATTAGAACATATACAATAAATATGTTAGTAGAGGGGCTTATACAATTCTCTTCATTATAAGGAAAGAAGAGTTCCAATTATTCTTAGTAAGCAAAGGTTGTAAAAAATCACCTCTATCTTTTTTTTTTTTGCCTCAAAAAAGCAAAAACAATTTATGTGGAAATTTATATGGGATTACTACCAACAGACGGCATAATGGGTGGGCTCCCATGTAGTCAACTGCTGTTTGAGTTCTGGACCTTGTGGCTTAAAACTCACACTTGGTGTTTGTGCTCAAAATCCTGAGAAGAAATTGGAGGATAAAGGATTGCAGCATGGTCATCCCCCCTGCAGGGTGATTTCTCACTTTCTGTCTCTCTGTCTCTCTCTATGTCTCCAGTGAGTGCACATGTCCTATAGCAAAAAATCTCTCTCTCAAAAAAAAATGCTAGTAAGTAAAGTGTTTTTGTTGTTGTTGTTGTTGTTGTTTGTTGTTCCATATACAGACACCAGGAAGAGAGAGAGAGATAGAGACAGAGACAGTAGGAGAAAAAGTAAGAAATCACACCCTCATGGGATTGGCCATGCCACAATCCCTTCTCCTCCATTCTCCTCCTGGGACTTTAAACATGCACACACATGCACCCAGCATGATTTTAACCACCATTTCTGGGACTTGAACAGCGATCACCCATGTGGGAGTCCAGCACCTTAACCACCATGTCACCTGCTGGCCCAGTAGGTAGAGCTGTTAAAAGGAGAAAAACTTGTGTTTTTAGATAAAGTATTTATTTCTCTTTGTTTTGTATCTTTCTCACAGAATGTGTCTCTTGTGTTACTGATGAGATAATGTACTTAAAATAGTATTTTACTTACCTATGTTTAAAAAGCCAATTAAGAAAATTAGGAGAGGGCTGGCCTGTGGCCTAGTGGTTAAGGGAATCAGATCCCACATGACTTGACCGTGGCTCAGATCCCAGCCCTGAGGGCTTAAGAAACCCACTGGGCATGTGTGCATGTGTGCCCCAATTCCAACAGGATGGAGAAATAAGTGGAGAAGGGACTGCATCATGGACACACCCTATTGGAAGGACGTTCTATCTGTCTCTATCTCTGTCTTTTTCTGGTATTCACACGTGTCCTCTGGAAGTTAATAAAACTTAGAGGGCAGGAAACAGGCTGATTCAAAAATGATATATAGGTGGTATTCTTTATTTAGCCTCCTATGCAAATTTATAGCACATATTCCTTTTATATTATGGTACTACAAAAAGTCCAGATGTAGCCTCCACCTCTTTTTAACCCAGTGCCCCAGGCTAACACTATGTTTGGAACAGAAAAAGCAAATATAAAGAAACCTAATTTCCTTGAAGCTTTTACTATTGGGTAGTCAGAAAAGTCAGCACGTAATGTTCTCTATGTTTTTCTACACAAAAATGAGTCATGTCTTTTCCAACAACCTAGTAATTTTATGTACATTGAATATTACAGATTCTCTAAGAGACTGCATCGTGATTTGGGGGCAACAACTGAGCAGGGCTAAAGAGCATTTGTTTTTTCCTTTCTTTTTCTTTCTTTTTTTTTTTTTTAGATGTTCTCTTGGCATATATCTAGTTTAACGTTTTGGAACTTTTAGGGACTGCTGCTGGGAAAATCAGGATGCTAGGAGGATAGTCATCTCTGTTGTTTCTTGAAATGTACAATGAATAAAAATTTTAAATATAATTGATACATATTTTCTGAAATTTCTACTCTCTAGAAATACTTGTTTTTTTCATCCATAATTGATAAATCATAGAATTCTGTTTTCACGTTCCAATCTCTTGGAGGCCACCTGGAAACAGTTAATACAGGCCCTTGCGTTAGTTAGCCCAGGTTAGCACTCAGTGCAGAAAAGCAGCAGATCTCCTTTGAAAGCATAGTGAAACAAATGAGCAACTCACTGATGCTTTGCCAAATGATTGCAGTTGAGAGGAAGTGCATGGAAAGCCTGGGTGATCTTGGATTTCTAGCCCCCAGAACTGTGAGAAATACATTTCTGTTATTTACAAAGCACCCAGTATAAATTATTATTTCATTTTAGCTGCCTGAATAGATTAAGTCAAATACCAATTAATATAATGACTATATTAACAACAAAAAAGGGAAAAAAGTTGTACAATATTCGCATTTGATAAAACTGATCATTATTTTTAATTTTTTAAAAATTTGACATAAGGCTTGTGCACTTGCAGGAGAAAGAGACACACACTTGAGAGAGAGAGAGAGAAAGAGAAATCATCTCCCAGCGGAACAGTCATGCAGAAATTCCCAGAAATCCCTTCTTTTTCACTCTCCTCCCAGGATTCTGGGTGTATGGACACAAATGCCCAGTATGTGTCTCAAGTTGCTACTCTGGGACTCAAACCACACAGTCAGTCGTGTGTGATCTAGCTGCCTTAGCCACTGTGCCACTGGCTGGCTGAGATAAATTATTCTCAGAAAAACTCTTTAGGCAAAGAGGGAATGGGATATGATGAATTGGAGACTTTAAAAAAATCCATGCACCTACCTATCTACAATGATGAAAAAAATCTCAGTAAAATGATAAATTTTAAGAGAAAAATTGTATTTTTCAAAGAGGAAATTAAACTACAAAGAAACTTTTTTTTTCTTTTTTTTGGAGAGGTTTTTGCTATAGGGCGCGTGCGCTCGCCAGACAGACAGAGAGAGACAGAGAGATAGAAAGCAGGAAATCACCCCCCAGGGGGGATGGCCACGCCGCAATCCCTTCTCCTCCATTCTCCTCTCGGGATCTTGGGCACGCACGCACACACGCCCAGTGTGAGTTTAAGCAGCCGGGTCCGGGACTCGAACCTCGGTCGACTACGTGGGAGTCCAGCGACATAGCCATTACGCTAACTGCTGGTCCCACAAAGAAACTTTTTAAAAATTATAGTCACAAAGAATTATTTTATTCCTTTTTTTTACAATTTTTTAAAATTAAAAAAAAATTTTATTATCACCATAATCTTGTTTATATTACATTGGATTGCATATAGCTTTACAGTGTATTCATTGTTTTTTCAGAAGGGAATGCCATGCATGTCAGTAAATACAGAGACATTAATCTCCCCACTTCATCATTCAATATCTTTTCAATATTTTTCCCAATCATTATTATTATTATTCCAATTACTTTTTTAACAGTCAATCACTATTTCTCATGTTGCTTGTAAAAAGACTTTACCCATCACGAAATACTTCTCAGACCAATCCAGTTGAGAATATTATACATGTCATCATCAACAGGGAATAAGTCATATCTGTTTCTCACTAATGTCCTGCCTCTCTATTTGTTCTCTTGCTATCTTTCTCTATTCCCTTCTTTTCACCCCTCCATTCCACACTGTCTTATTCTTGTTAAGTACTTTCACTGCTTTTATGTCCTCCAATATTTTGCTCTCTACCACAGGGTGTGGATAGTTGGTATGTATTAAGTGGATACATACAATATCTTTCTTTCATAGCTGGGCTTATTTCACTCAGCAATAGATCCTCCATATCTGACCACTTTATATCAAATGCCAGGGCCTTGTTATTTTTTATGGCTGAGTAGTATTCCATAGAGTATATATGCCACACTTTTCCAAACCATTCATCAGTTTGTGGATATTTAGGTTGGTTCCATGTCTTGGCAATTGTGAATAATGCTGCCATAAACATTGATGTGCAAGCACTTTTCTGACTGAGCGTTCTCCTGCCTTTTGGGTAAATACCCAGAAGTGGGATTGCTGGATCAAATGGTAGTTCCATTTGTAGATCTTTGAGGAACCTCCATATTGTTCTCCACAGTGGTTGAACCAGTTTACATTCCCACCAACAGTCTAGGAGGGTTCTCTTTTCAGTACATCCTTGCCAACACTTAGCACATTTTATATTCTTAATCTTTGCCATTCTGACAGGGGTTAGGTGGTATCTCATTGTGTTTTTTTATCTGCATCTCCCTTATGATGAGGGATGTTGAGCATTTCCTCGTATGCTTTTTGGCTGTTCATATATCTTCCTTCGAGAGATTTTCGTTTAGCTCATTTTCCCATCTTTTAATTGGGTTAAACATTTTTTTCGCATAAGGCACTTGAGTTCCCTGTGTATTCTGGTGATCAGTCCCTTGTCTGAGGCATATTTAACAAAATTATTTTCCCATTCTGGGGGTTGTCTGTTCACACTTGTTACTATGTCCTTTGCTGTGCAGAAACTTCTTAGTCTAATATAGTCCCACTTGTCTATTTTAGGGATTATTGCCTGTGCCTTGCGAGTCTTATTTAAGAAGTCTTTGCCTACTCCAATGTCTCCCAGAGTTTCCTCAGTATTTTCCACCAGTAGTTTTATTGTTTGAAGTCTTAGGTTCAGATCTTTGATCCATTTTGAGCTGAATTTTGTTAATGGTGAAAGATGGGGGTTCAGTTTCATCTTTCTGCAGGTGGATACACAATTTTTCCAGCACCACTTACTAAAGAGGTTTTCCTTTTCCCAATGGATTGACTGATATCCTTTGTCAAAAATCAGTTGGCTGTAAGCTTTGGGGTCTGTACTCTATTCCATTGGTCCACATATCTGTTTTTGTGCCAATACCTTGCTGTTTTGATGATACAACTTTATAGTATATCTTGGAATCAGGGAGTGATATGCCTCCTACTTCATTCTTCTTGCACAGGATTGCTTTTGCAATATGAGATCTTTTATGATTCCAGCCAAATTCTATGATTGTCTTTTCTAGATCTGTGAAGAATATTTCTGGTATTTTGATTGCAATTGCATTAAACATGTAGATTAATTTGGGTAGAATTACCGTTTTGATTATGTTAATTCTTCCAATCCAGGAACATAGGATGTCCTTCCACTTTTTTATGTCACTTTCAATATCTATTCTAAGATTTTCATAGTTTTCTTTATAAAGGTCTTTGACTTTCTTAGTTAGGTTTATCCCTAGGTATCTTATACATCTTGTGGTTATGGTGAAAGGGATTCCTTTCTTCAGCTCTACTTCGTTCAACTTGTTTTTTATATATAGAAATGCTATAGATTTTTGGATATTGATTTTGTATCCTGCCACTTTACTGTATTCACTTATTACTTTAAGAAGTTTTTTCATGGAGACCTTTGGGTCTTCTAAGTATACCATCATATCATTTGTAAATAAAGATATTTTCCACTCTTCTTTGCCTATTCGCATGCCTTTTATATTGTTCTCTCCTCTGATTGCATTAGCTAAGACTTCCAATACTATATTGAAGGGCAGTGGATAAGGTGGGCAGCCTTGCCTAGTACCTGTTTTTAGTGGAAAAGCTTTTAGCTTTTCCCCATTCAGTATAATGTTAGCTGTAGTTTTCACACAGATGGTTTTTATTGTGTTGAGAAATGACTCTTCTATACCAATCTTACTGAGGGTCTTAATCATAAAAAGATGTTGTATTTTATCAAATGCTTTCTCCACATCAATTGAAATGATCATATGGTTTTTATCTTTCTTTCTGTTAATGTGGTGTATTACATTTATGGTCTTGCGTATGTGGAACCACCCTTGCATTCCTGGGATAAAGCCTACTTGCTCATGATGAATAATCTTTGTTATATGTTGTTGGATACGACTTGTGAGTATCTTGTTGAGTATTTTTGCATCTCTATTCATCAATGATATTGGTCTGTAGTTTCCCTTTTTTGTCCTGTCCTTATTTGTTTATCTGTTTTGGGAATGAGGATGATGGAGGCTTCATAAAATGATTTTGGAAGGCTTCCTTCCTTTTGAATCTTTTTTTTTGTTGTTGTTAAATATTTTTATTTAAAATAAAATCAATTTATTAATTTAATTCTGTGATTTTTTAAACTATTTTTTGTATTAATTTTTTCCTTTATATTTATTTATTTTTTTACATTAATTCACTATACATCATTACAGCATACAAATGAATTTTCCATCCAAAATACACTGTATATTGGCTCAATCACACACATCAACATGCATGTTATCAGTAAATAATTTTCCATTTCTTATGTCTTGTGTACTCTGTTTTTTTGTTTTGTCATGCCTACTATTTGAACAGAATACTAACCTGTTTCTAGGCTTTAAGATTCAAGGAAATATCATTACCAGTTCAAAACTGCTCTTCTTAAAATTACCAGATGAACTTGCTATTGAAAGTAGTTAGATTACTTATGATATTGTGTGATCAACAAAATGTTGGGGGAAAAGGAATTGAAGACAACTGTATAGAGCAGAGATAGTGTAATAAGAGAGTGGGAAAGGGCAGAGGGTCAAACATGGGGTAAAAAACATATATATATATATACATACACATATATATGAAAGTAGAAATGGAATATTATTGATGATAACATGCATGATTAAGCCGCTATGCAGTTTATTCTAGATGGGAAACCACATTTAGTATGTTGTGATGATGCTCAGGGAATTAATGTTAAGTAATTAATAAAAAAGTTTCAGGAGAAAAAAAAAACAGTAAAACTGTTCGTATTGAAATTTAAAAAAAATGCATATTTGATGACTGAAGTAAGCTATATAGCCCCAGCTGGGTACTACTTTATAGTATGTTCATTCTACTCACTGAGGTTTATGCTTAAAGTCAGACTTGGGTTCATGTATAGGTATATATCAGCTGTGCTAGCTATTGGAAATATTTAGACTAATTAAATTTCTTTTGAATCTTTAGAAATAATTTTAGTAGGATGGGGGCTAAGTCTTCCTTAAAAGTTTTGTAGAATTCAGAAGTGAAGCCATCTGGACCTGGGCTTTTCTGTGTCGGGAGGTTATTTATTACTGATTCAATCTCCTGGCTTATTATGGGTCTATTCGGGTTCTCTATGTCCTCCTGATTCAATATTGGTAGATTATATGCATCCAGGAATTTGTCCAACTCCTCCAAGTTATCTTGTTTGTTGGCATATAATCACTCATTGTATCCTCTAATGATATTTTGTATTTATACTATGTCTGTTGTAATATTGCCTGTTTCATCACATATTTGACTTATCTGGTTTCTTTCTTTCTTCTTGATCAGTCTAGCCAATGGTGTGGCAATCTTGTTCATCTTTTCAAAGAACCAGCTTTTGCTTTCTTTTATTTTCTGTATGGTTCGTTTATTTTCTATTTCATTTATTTCTGCTCGAACCTTGATTATTTTTTTTTCACCTGGCATTTTTGGGGTTTGTTTGTTGTTGTTTTTCCAATTCCCTGAGGCATGATGATAAGTTATCTATTTGCCATCTTTCTATTCTTTTCTTATGCGCACTAATTGCAATGGATTTCCCTCTTATGACTGCTTTTGCTGTGTCCCATAGATTATGGACACTTGTGTACTCATTATCATTTGTTTCCATAATTTTTTTATTTCAGCCTTAATTTCTTCAGTAGTAAATAAGTCATTCAGAAGTAGGTTGTTCAGTTTTCATGTGTTTTTGTATTTTCAGAGTTGTTTTCTGAAATTAATCTTGAGTTTAATTCCATCATGGTCAGAGAAGATGTTGGATACAGTTTTTATGCCTTTCAATCTCTAAAGGCTTGATTTGTGTCCTAACATATGATCAATCTTTGAAAAAGTTTCAAGCGGGGGTGAGAAAAATGTATATGTTGTGGATGTAGGGTGGAAAATTCTATAGATATTTGTCAAGCCCATTCAATTTAAAGTATCATTTAGGTCCTGTATCTCTCTATTTTCTGTCTAGAAGATCTGTCTAAAGTAGATAATGGGGTGTTGAGATTTCCAACATTTATAGTATTTCTCCCTGTCTCTCCTTTTAAAAGCTCCAGGAGTCTTTCCTTCACATATTTAGGTGCATCTGAGTTGGGTGCATAGATATTTATAAGGGTTATGTCCTCTTGCTGAATTTCCCCATTTACTATTATATAATGCCCTTCTTTGTCTCTTCTTACAGTCTTTGTCTTGAAATCTATTTTGTCTGAGATCATTATCACTACTCCATTCCTTTTTTGATTTCCATTTGCATAGAATATCTTTTTCCAGCCCTTTATTTTTAGTCTATGTATGTCTTTATCCATAAGGTGAGTTTCTTATAGGCAACAGATAGAGAGTTTCTTTCTTTCTTTCTTTCTTTTTTTTTTTTTTTTTTTACCATTTGGCCAGTCTATGTCTCTTAATTGGAGAATTTAATCCATTGACATTAAATGTAATTATCCATATTTTTGTACCTGATCCTATCATTAAATGAGTCATTTTTTTGGTTGGTTTTTGTTCTCCTATAACTGTCTGTCTGACTTTTTTGTTTTCCTGGGATAGCACTCCCTTCAGAACCTCTTGAAGAGCTGGTCTGGAGTTGGTAAATTCCTTCAAATTTTGTTTATCTGAGAATGTTTATTTCTTTTTTTTTCCATATGAAAGATAATCTTGCCTGGTATAGTATTCTTGGTTGAAATTGTTTTTCACTCAACACTTAGACTATATTTCCCCATTCTTTCTTTGCCTGCATTGTTTCCGCCAAGATATCCGATGTTAGCCTGATCGGGTGACGTTTGTAAGTAACTTGATGTTTCTCTCTTGCCACCTTAATATCTTGTCTTTGTCTGTTGTTTTTGCCAATCTGGCTGTGATGTGCCTTGTAGAGGATCTTCCTAGGTTGATTCTACTTGTGGTCCTATGTATGTTTTTTTGGTCTGGATATTCTAATGCCTTTCTAGATCTGGAAAGTTTTCTTCCAGGATTTCATGGAATAAATTTTCTAGGCCCTTATTATTTTCTTCCTCTTCGGGGAAGAAATTATCCCGATGTTGGGGCCCTTGATGGTATCCGGTATTCCTCGTATATTATCCTCAGTTTTCATGGTTGTTTTTTCAATCTTCTTGATGCTTTTTTTCCTAGGTCAAATGTTTTTCCTTCTATGTTAGAGATTTGATCTTCTGCCTGATCTAACCTATTTTTAATACTTTCAAGGGAGGTTTTGATTTCCTGTATCACATTCTTCAACCCTAGAAGTTCCATCTGGTTCTTGTTTAAGGTTTCCATTTCTTCTTTCAAGTCATGAAAGGACTTCCTCATCTCCTGGAACTCCTTGTCTCTTTTCTCTTCCATCTCAGTTAGTTTGGTCACTACAAATGTTCTGAATTCCTTATCAGACATGTCCATGATGTCCATTGTATTGACTGTGGGTGATGTAGGCTTGATGATTTCCCTTGAGGGAGAGACCTTTTGTTAGGTGCTCATACTTCTTGAGCCTCTGCAATTGTTCCTAGTCATCAGGTAATCTATATATTGCTTCTAACTTATTTAAGGTATCTCTGAGTGTTAAAACTTGTACAGGATTAGGGACCAGCAGTTAGCATAATGGCTATGTTGCTGGACTCCCACTTAGTCTACTGCGGTTCGTGTCCCGGACCTGGTGGCTTAAACTCATGCTGGGCGCATGTGCGTGCGTGCCCAGGATCCCAAGAGGAGAATGGAGGAGAAGGGATTGCAGCATGGCTATTCCCCCTGGGGGGTGATTTCCCGCTTTCTATCTCTCTGTCTCTCTCTGTCTTTCTGGCGAGTGTACGCACCCTATAGCAAAAACCTCTCCAAAGAAAAAAGAAAAAGAAAAAATATTGTACAGGATTAGAAAATTGATGATTTCTCTTATGTTTGGCCTACCCGTTGCTGACCATTACCATTAACTGTTGCCGCTAGTCCTGTATGGCCCAAACTCCTCCCTGTTTCTAAGGAGTGGTAAGCCTCCAACCGACCTAATTAGCAACACCTTAAGAGCAAAGGAAAACAAAATGAAAAAAGAAATCATGCAGTGCACAATATGTGCTGTGCACTGTTCAAATCACTAAAATTCAGAGAGCCCAAAAGCAAGTGGGGAAGGGTCAGAAGATGAGTGACTGGTCCTGGACAGATGGGCCTGCAGGTACAGGCCACCTGGTGTCCTGAATTGCTGGCTGGCTCAATCTGGTTTGCAGGTGAAGTAGGGTGGGGTGGAGTGCTAGTTTGTATTAAAGTCCCATGCAACCAACCTGAGGTCCAAAGAGGAGTAGGGGTGGGGATGCACAAAGGTCCATAGTAGTCGGGCCAGCAGCCTCAGGCCGCCTGTTGTCTGGAACCCAGAATTATTTTATTTCTAAGATAGAGTCAAGCCTACAAAATGTTACTAGTGATTCCCATAAGCAGCATTAAGAAGTATATTTTCCAGAATACAGAAAAACTTGAGATGGTCACCTATTCACTAGGTATAATTCTGATATTAAATCCTACATGACAGCCTGGAAAACAAAATCAAAATACTGATATCAGCAGTAATATGGAAGATCTACTATTGAGAGAAGCAAGCCAGGATATGAAAGAAAGATATTGCATGTATCCACTTAATATAAACTGACTATCCCCACTTTATGGTAGAGATTGAAATACTGTAGGGCATAAAAGCAATGAAAATATTTATGGATGCTGAGGACAGTGTGGAATGGGACAGGGGGAGAAGGGAGGAGTATAAAGAAGGATAGCAAGAGAACAAATAGAGAGGTATAACATCAGTGGGACAGAGAAATGGTTTATTATCTTTTGATGATAACATGTATAGTATTCTCACCTGGACAGGTCTGAGAAGTATTTCATGTTGGATAAATTCTCTTTGCAAATCGAATGATATATAGTGATTGAATGTTTAAAAAATAATGAAAATAAATAATAATAATAATAATCTGAAAAAATGATGAAAAACTATTTGATGATGATTATGATGTAGATAGTAATGTCTTTGCCTTAACTGATATGTATGGTAATCATGCTGGAAAAAGAAATATAATGTACTGTAAAGATATATATGATTACATGTAATATAAAAATTATGATAATAATAAATTAAATTAATAAATAAAGTTAAATAAAATAATTCTAAAAAAAGACTGAGTATATATGTGAATGTTAAAATTTTTAGGTAAGGAAAGGAAATCTAAAGTTGAGAGTGATTAAGTAAATTTCCCAAGATCTCCTATATTGTAATGCAGAGCCAGAACTAGAATCAAGTTTTTTTTTTTATATGTAATTTCCACATTATAGTTTTTTGTGAGGCTGTTCATGGAATTTGGAATCTACTCTAGTGGATTCTCTGGTGGCTTAGACAGGACATCTTGTCTAGTACCTGAAAGTTTTGTGGTTGGTCTTATAAAATGTTTCATATCAGGCACACAATTATTTGATATATTATGCCTTTGTTATGCTTTTCCAATTAGCTATTCAGTGTAAGTGAGACACTAATAGTCAAAAGAGATTGTGAGGGACCAGCAGATGGTGTAATGGTTATGTTGCTGGACTCCCACATAGTCAACCATGGTTCAAGTCCCAGACTTGGCGGCTTAAAAATCATGCAGAGCACATGTGTGTGCGTGCCCAAGATCCTGAGAAGAGAACAGAGGAGAAGGGATTATGGCATGTCCTTCCCCCCACCCCCGGGGTGATTTCTCACTTTCTGTTTCTCTATCTCTCTCTGTCTGTCCAGTGAGAGTACACGTCCAATAGCAAAATTTTCTCTCTCAAAAAAAAACTGATTGTGATATGTTAGTTGTGTTACAATGATTTAACTTTGAAGATAGTTGTGTTACAATGATTTAGTGTACATTTAAAACTTACGCTAAAGCATTGTAACACTAAATTGTTGTAACACATCTAACTTTGAAGATCATTAAAAGGGAGCTTCATTATTTTCAGGCTATTCAGAACTTCGTGTGATAATGAAATGCTCTGTATGTGCACACGAAGGGATATGGAGACCACTTGAAAATGGCCAGTGCAATCTAAAAAATGATCTTTAAATGTAATTTTATTAAAAATTTTTACTGTAAGTTGATTAATTATAATTGTATATATTATGAGGTCCAAAGTAATATTGTGTTAGACAGTACACTATGGTTATCTGTAGTCTCAATTTTTTTTTTTTTGGAGAGGTTTTTGCTATAGGGCGCGTGCGCTCACCAGACAGACAGACAGAGAGAGACATAGAGACAGAAAGTGAGAAATCACCCCCCAGAGGGGATGGTCACGCCGCAATCCCTTCTCCTCCATTCTCCTCTCAGGATCTTGGGCACGCACGCACAGCGCCCTGCGTGAGTTTTAAGCCACCGGGTCTGGGACGTGAATGACTACGTGAGAGTCCAGCGACATAGCCATTACGCTAACTGCTGGTTCCCTGTAGTCTCAATGTTTTATAATAGGTATCACAAAATTTATTTCTCCTACCTAAAATTTTGTACATTTTAACCAGTATCTCCACATTTCTCTCAGCTCCCTCAGTCACCAGTAACCATCTCTCTACTCTCTGTTTCTATAAGTTTTATTTCTTTAGATTTCATGTATAGATTTCATTTCTGTATCTGGCTTATCTCAGTCAGCATTAAAGTCCTGAATGTTTAAACATATTGTTCCAAGTGATAGAATTTCCTTCTTTTATAAGACTGAATGATATTCCACATGTGTATTGGTGCATCTGAATATGTATATATATATACATATATGTATTTGTAACACATTGTCTTTATCCATTCAGCTGTTTATGGACACAGGCTGTTTCTGTCAGTTGTTTACTATGAATTATACTGCAATGAAAATAGGATTGCAGGCCTTTTTTTATATAATATCTTTAGTTTTTTGAGGCACTTTTATACAACTTTCTGTGATAGCTGCACTAATTTATATTCCCATCAACAGTGTGCAAATTTTCCCTTTTCCCCACTTTTCTTCATCATTTATATTTCATGTTTTTGATAATAGCCATTCTGACAGGTGTTTTGTCAGAATGTAGTTTTACCTTTCCCTAAAGATCAGTGATGTGAGAATTTTTTTATACATCTATTTTCCACTTAGATGTCTTCTTGAGAAATGTTTATTAAGGTCTTTCCCCCTCTTTTAATCAGGCTATCTCTTTTCTTGTTATTGAGTCATTTCACTTTCTTATATTCTGAATATTAACCCCTTACCAGGTTATGTTTCAGGCTTTGCAAATATTTTCTCTCAATCCGTTGGTTGCCTCAACTCTGATCATTGTTCCTCTTTCTGTTCCCACATGAGAAGCTTTATAGTTTTCTGTGATACCATTTATCTATTTTTGCATCTGTTGCCTGAAATCATTACCCAGACCATATTTTCTTTCAGAAGTTCCACACTATCTAGTTTTATGGTTGTTTTAAATTTTTCTTTGAGTTTGTTTATGGTATAAGATAAAGGTCCAATTTCATTCTTCTTTATCTATTTTTTTTGTCACCTTTAGTGCTTTCACAAGTGGTCAGAGGATATTGTACTGGGTAGCACAAACTTAGATTAAGCTCACTGAAACTGAAATGTTTCATAAAGTTAAATTTAAGCAAATAGAAAATGCATCCTAGGTTTTTTTTTTTTGAGTTTTTTCTATGTCCTGCATTTTCCTGGTGTTTCTTTCTTTTCATTTTAATTTTTCTTTAGGTGTAATTGAAATAAATTTGCTGTGCAAAATAGAATAGAAAACACAGTTTTATATAAGGGACTTAGTTTTTTAGATGCACTATCATCTTTAGACCGAGAAGACTCTTGCCCAGCACCCTTTCCTAACCACTTTCTTCATGGGGCAAGACATGAAGGGGGCCAAGATGAATACCCATCTGGAGTCCCATCCCCACCTTCCTAAGTCATGCTTCCAGTACTCAGGACACTGTTCAAAGACAATGAGTGTTCTATTTTGTTATTATTTTTTGGTTTCTAGTTACACTTAATTCAATTCTATAAAGGCAAACTAACTTGAATATATGGAAGCACCTAGAGGAAAATGTAGAAATTCTCCAGCTCATTCTCTTTCTAATGCCACTTGCATTTCTAGAGGTAACCACTCTTCACAATTTTGTATCCTTCAGAATACTTCTACATTTTTTTACATAGCATTTGTACCCATACAAAAATATAGCTTTTATACTCATAAGAAATTATGTTATATGTTTCATCTATATTAGTTCCATAATATACTATTTAAATATTTTCTTAATAATGAGAATTTAGGAATCAGCAGTTAGTATAATGGTTATGTCGCTGGACTCCCATGTAGTCAGCCTCGGTTTGAGTCCTGGACCCAGTGGCTTAAACTCATGCTGGGTGCGTGTGCATGTGTGCCCAAGAATGAAGGAGAAGGGATTGCAGCATGGCCATCCTCCCTGGGGGGTAATTTTTTGCTTTCTATCTCTCTGTCTCTCTTTGTCTTTCTGGCAAGTACACGCACTCTATAGCAAAAACCTCTCAAAAAAATAAAGAGAATTTCTCTCTTCACAGACAGTCCTTCCAGGCTGCAGGCAGCAGGTCCAACTAGAAGCCTCTGGCCAGCAAGGGACTCTGAGGGAGGGTCATCTCTGACCCCCCACCCCACTTCCAGTCTCTCCAGCTCCAGACTCCACCTCCTTGACAGTCCTTCCAGAAGCGTGGTGCATGACTTTTTCTTTATCTCTCTCTGTTGTCTCTCATTTCATTTCATATTATCCTTCCCCTGCACTTTTTACCCTGACAGAGGGACTAGACAGGTCTAGAATCACACATCTGATATTCCCTAGTAACGCAAATGTCTCTTGGATCCTCCCTTGTTCTGATCAACCTGTGAGAATGGAGTCACTGCTCTTAGGCACCTCAGTAGAGTTCCTCTCTTGAGATCTCATTGATAAAAACAACAGAAGAGAGGCTTCAGCAAACATCTATTCCTGGCCAAAAAGAAACACTCCTACTCCTAGTGGGAGAAACATTCCCCTAAGAGGTTTTCAAAGGGAATACATTTTTCAATGGCTAGAAGTAGAAAAAGAGCCTCAGGTCTGAATAAACAAGGAAATATGTCTCCAACAAAGGAAAACACTCCTCCATGTTTCGTAAATATGGAGGATGTTACCAAAATGACAGACAAAGAGTTTCGAACATTCATGGTGAACAAATTCTGTGAACTGGAACAGAAAAGAGACAATGAATTACAGGAAATTAGAAAGTCCTTCCAGGATATGAAGGAAGAAATGGACACTCTGAGAAAGAATCAGGTGGAACTATTAGAGATAAAGTCTATAATACAAGAAATCAAAAACTCTCTGGAAAGTATTAAGAGCCGATTAGACCATGCTGAAGATCGAATCTCTGATGTAAAATATAAAACCTCTGACTTAGAAAAATACACCAAAAAGATCGAGAAAATAACAAAAAAAACATGAGGATAATAGATAATATATGAGAAATAATAGACTCCATTAAACGCCCAAACATCAGAATAATTGGCATCCCAGAAGGTGAAGAAACTAATAGTGGAATGGAAAATCTATTCCATAAAATCCTGGAAGAAAATTTCCCAAGTCTAGAGAGGCACTCAACTATCCACACCCAAGAAATACAAAGGGCCCCAAATAGAATCAATCCCAGAAGATCTTCCCCAAGGCACATCTTAGCCAGGCTGTCTAACACCACAGAAAAAGACATGATACTAAAACTGGCAAGAGAAAAATGAGAAGTAACTTACAAAGGTCATCCCATCAGACTAACACCAGACCTCTCATCAGAAACAATGCAAGCAAGGAATGAATGGGAAGACGTATTGAAAGTGTTAAGAGAGAAACAATTACAGCTGAGACTATTATATCCTGCAAGATTATCCTTCATAAGGGAAAAAAAAGATTAAAATCTTCTCAGACAAAGAAAACCTGAAAGAATTCGCCAACACCCGACCAGCTCTTCAAGAAAACCTGAAGAAAGTATTGTTCCAGGAAAACTAAAGAATCAACAGACAGGAACAAAGAAGTAACAGGCAACTAAGACAATGGCCAACTTAAATATTAGTACAGATTCTGTAACATCGATAATAACATTAAATGTTAATGGTTTAAATTCTCCAATCAAGAGACACAGACTGGCTGAATGGATAAAACAACAGAAACCCTCTATCTGTTGCCTACAAGAAACCCACCTCATGGAGAAAGACATACATAGACTAAAAGTGAAGGGTTGGAAAAAGGTTTTCCATGCAATTGGGAACCAGAAAAGAGCTGGAGTTGCGATACTAATATCTGACAAAATAGCCTTTAAAACAAAAGTCGTTCAAAGAGACAAAAAAGGGCACTATATTGTAGTAAAAGGCTCTATAGATCAAGAAGATATAACGCTTATTAATACCTATGCACCTAACACAGGAGCACCTAAATATGTGAAGGAAAGACTGTTAGATCTAAAAGGGGAGATAGACTGCAACACATTAATTGTTGGAGATCTCAACACCGCTTTATCCCCTCTGGACAGATCATCTAGGCAAAAAATAGGTAAAGAGATAAAGGATCTAAATGATACCATAAATCAGTTGGACGTAACAGATATCTATAGAACTTTCCACCCAAAAGCCACAAGATATAGTTTTTTCTCACCCCGACATGAAACCTTCTCAAAGATTGACCACATCATAGGACACAAAGCAAGCCTCTACAGATTCAGAGGCATAGAAACTATATCCGGTATCTGCTCTGACCATGACAGAATTAAACTTGAATTTAATTTCAAGAGAAGTCCTCAAAAATACCTAAAAACATGGAAACTAAATAACCTACTCCTGAATGACTCCACTATTACCGAAGATATAACGACTGAAATAAAAAGATTCATGGAAGCCAATGACAATGAGGACACAAGTTTCCATAATCTTTGGGACACTGCTAAAGCAGTCACAAGAGGGAAGTTCATAGCAATTAGTGCACATAAGAGGAAGATAGAAAGAAGGCTAATGGACCACCTAACATCAAGCCTCAGAGAATTGGAAAAGCAACAGCAAAAAAATCCAAAAAATTCCAGGAGAATAGAAATAATAAAGATCCAAGCAGAAATAAATGAAATAGAAAACAAACGTACTATAAAGAAAATAAGTGAAAGTAAAAGCTGGTTCTTTGAAAGAATAAACAAAATTGATACACCACTAGTGAGACTTATTAAGAAGAAGAGAGAAAGGAACCAGGTGAATCAAATCTGCAATGAGGCTGGTAACATAACAACAGACATGGAAGAAATTCAAAACATCGTTAGAGGATACTTTGAACATCTATATGCTAAGAAACAAGACAATCTGGACGAGATGGACAAATTCCTGGACAAATATAATCTACCAAGAATGAGCCAGGAAGATATAGAAAGTCTGAATAGGCCCATAACAAGCCAGGAGATTGAATCAGTAATAAACAACCTCCCAACAAAGAAAAACCCTGGCCGTGATGGATTCACTTCTGAATTCTACAAAACTTTCAAAGAAGAGTTAACTCCCATTATGCTCAAGTTATTTCTAAAGATCCAAAAGGGTGAATCTCTCCCTAATTCATTCTATGAAGCCTTTATCACCCTTATCCTTAAAACAGATAAGGACAGGACAAGGAAGGAAAACTATAGACCAATATCTCTGATGAACATAGATGCAAAGGTCCTCAACAAGAAACTAGCAAATCGCATCCAGCAACTTATAAAAAAGATCATACACCATGATCAGGTAGGCTTTATTCCAGGAATGCACGGTTGGTTCAACATATGCAAAACCATAAATATAATACATCATATCAACAGGAATAAAGATAAAAACCATATGGTCATATGGATTGATGCAGAAAAAGCATTTGATAAGATACAACATCCCTTCATGATCAAGACTCTTAGCAAAATTGGCATAGAAGGGCCATTTCTCAATACAATAAAAGCCATCTATGAAAAACCCATAACGAACAGCATCCTGAATGGAGAAAAGCTGAAAGCTTTCCCACTAAACACAGGAACAAGACAAGGATGCCCACTTTCTCCTATCCTTTTCAATATAGTACTGGAAGCCCTCGCCAACTCAATCAGAAAAGAGGAAAAAATTAAGGGCATTCAAATAGGAAAAGAAGAGGTGAAACTCTCTCTATTTGCAGATGACATGATTGTATACATAGAAGACCCAATGGTCTCCATGGAAAAATTACTAGAAGTAATACATGATTACAGTAAAGTTTCAAGACATAAAATCAATATACAGAAATCGATAGCATTTCTATATATGAGTAACAGGCAGACTGAGATAGAACTGAAAAAAGTTATTCTGTTTGCCATAGCCACTAAAAGTATAAGATATTTAGAAATAAATCTAACCAAAGAAGTTAAAGACCTCCACAAGAAAAACTATGAGAAGCTAAAAAAAGAAATTGAAAATGACACAAAAAAATGGAAGGATATCCCATGTACATGGATTGAAAGAGTTAATATAATCAAAATGGCAATTCTACCCAAATTAATCTACCTATTTAATGCAATGCCAATCAAAATACCAGATAGATTCCTCACAGATCTAGAAAAGACAATCTTAAAATTTTTCTGGAATCATAAAAGACCCTGTATTGCCAAAGCAATTCTACACAAGAAGAGTGGAGTGGGCAGCATCTCACTCCCCGATCCAAAAATATATTACAAAGCTGTGGTAATAAAGACAGCATGGTACTGGCACAGAAACAGACAGGTGAACCAATGGAACAGAATAGAGTCCCCAGAAATAAGTGCCCAAACATACAGTCAACTGATCTTTGACAAGGGGTACCAGTCAATCCAGTTGGAAAATGAAAGCCTCTTCAGCAAATGGTTCTGGAAAAATCGGACTTCCACTTGCAGAAAGATCAATCTGAACCCCTACCTCTCTCCTTTGACAAAAATCAAGTCAAGGTAGATCAAGGATCTAAATCTAAGACCTCAAACTATAAAGCTGCTCCTGGAAAACACTGGGGAAACTCTGGGAGACATTGGTGTAAGGAAAGACTTCCTAAAGAAGACCCTCAAAGCAGAGTCGATCGTCCCAAAAATAGACAAGTGGAATTATATCAGACTAAGAATTTTCTGCATGGCCAAAGACACAGTAGTTAGTGTGAATCGACAGCCCTCAGAATGGGAAAATATTTTTGTAAATTTTGCATCAGATAAGGGACTGATAACCAGAATACAAAAGGAACTAAAGAAGCTGTTTGGAAAAAAGATGATCAACCCTATTAAAAGATGGGAGAAGGAGATGAAAAAAACACTCTCTAAAGATGACATACGAATGGCCAAAAGGCATATGAAAAAATGTTCAACCTCCCTCATCGTAAGGGAAATGCAGATAAAAACAACAATGAGGTACCACCTACCCCCAGTCAGAATGTCTAATATTAAAAAAACAAAAAATGATAAGTGTTGGCGGGGGTGTGGTGAAAAGGGAACTCTTTTACACTATTGGTGGGAATGTAGATTGGTCCAACCACTGTGGAGAATAATTTGGAGATTCCTCAAAAATCTACAGATAGATCTGCCATATGATCCAGGGATCCCACTCCTCAGTATCTACCCAAAGGACAGAAGAATTCTTCATTGGAAAAGTGCTTGCACATCGATGTTTATTGTGGCACTATTCACAATTGCTAAGTCATGGAACCAACCCAGATGCCCCCGTATGGAGGAATGGATTGAAAAACTGTGGCACATATACTCTATGGAATACTACTCAGTCATAAAAACCAACAGAGCCCTGGCTTTTGACAGAAAGTGGAAGAATATGGAAGATGTACTGCTGAGTGAGGCAAGCCAGGCTATGAAGGAGAGACATTGTATGTTCCCACTTAACATATACCGTTTGTCTGCATTCTATGAAAGAAACTGATTGACTAACAGTTGAACAAACACAAGAGATGGGTGTGAATGTTAGATGAAGTGTATGTGGAGGAGTGGGACCTAACGAAAGACATTTGGAGAAGGGATACAGAGGTAGAGTATCGACAGGATGGGGAGGTGTGGTGTTATCTGTTGAAGATATTTCGTTCAATGGGTTGGGGAGAAATGTTCACATATTGAAATGGTCTTATTGTAAGCCAAACAATATTGAAAGTATATACAAAAAAATAGTAATAATAAATAATGTGGAAAAAATGAAAAAATAAAAAAGAGGGAAATTCATAAAAAAGATATATGTGATTAAATGTAACATAAAAATAATAAAAATAATAAAAAATAGGGTATAAAAAGGAAAAATAAAATAAAAATAAATAAATTAAAATAAATAAAGTATTTGATAAATACACGTTATAAAAACAAATAATAATAGCACTAAATACATTAGAGATATAAAACAAAATTCAACTGACCTTTGGGTAAAGGAAAATTTTATTTCTTTTTTGTATTTTCGTGTATTTCCTAAATTTATCTCTTGCCTATGTATTTCTGATTTTGACAAATAAAATTTTAAACCATTATCATATTTTTTAATAAACACTATAACCAGAAAAAAATGAGAATTTAGTTACTTACATTTTTACACTAACAAATAAGTTTGCATTTATCCTAATAAATTCATCTTTGTTTCATATTTTTAAAGATATTGTTATATTAGATATCTAAAGTGGGATCGCTGAATCTAAGGGTATGCTTATTTAAATTTTTTTTTTTTTTTTTGGAGAGGTTTTTCGCTATAGGGCGCGTGCGCTCGCCAGACAGACAGAGAGAGACATAGAGACAGAAAGCGAGAAATCACCCCCCAGGGGGGATGGTCACGCCGCAATCCCTTCTCCTCCATTCTCCTCTCGGGATCTTGGGCACGCACGGACACGCGCCCGGCGTGAGTTGTAAGCCACCGGGTCCGAGACGCGAACCGCAGTCGACTACGTGGGAGTCCAGCGACATAGCCATTACGCTAACTGCTGGTTCCCTGCTTATTTAAATTTTGTATAGGCATTGGCAAATTACTTTTCAAAAGGCTTGAAATTTAAATGACACCTGAGAATGACCATTTTTCATCAATTATTATTAGCTATTAAAAGCTTTGTCTCAATAACATAAAAAGTAATATATCATGGGTTTAGAAAATTTAAGTAATCTGGGCTACTTTTGCCGGCAGCATCTTTTCCTATGTTTATTGGTGCTTTTGTAAATGATTTTTACATGTAATTGTGGGTATGATTTCATTGTGGGCTATTGAGTTTTCTGTTCTTATTGACTTTCTGGAGGAATTTATATTTTATAGTATTTATCAGATGGATTAGTATGCCATGTATTTTAAATTTTTTCACATTTATAGCTTCATTTTATACTTTGTTATCCAAGTGTGTATGATCTACACAAGTTTTAAACTGTACATAACATTTTCTGTTTGTCATTTCATTTATGACTTCTGGATTTTGTGTCTTGCTTAGAAGATCTTCCCACTCTAAGATCATAAAAGTCTATCATTTTGTCCCAGAACATTAGTTTTACATATTATTTATTTTTAAATTAAAAATATTTATTAAAATATTTATTGAAATTATTATTAGTTTTTAAAGTTTGGCTAAAGGGTATGTATGCTCACCATATAGAGAGACAGAGGAAGAGAGAAAGAGAAAGAGAGAAAGAAAGTTAGAAAGCAAGCCACCATGAACCAGGTCTGGGACTCAAAATGTGGTTGACCAAGTGGAAGTACAGTGCCTTAGTCGCCATGCCACCTGTTGGCCCCTTTACATGTTAATTAAATTTAAGTGTGTTATTCATCTGGAATTTACTTTCTATTCACACTGTGTACAAATCAAATATTGTTTCTAAAAGAAAATAGAATCATTAGAAATTTTTTATCTATTGAGTCCTGGGCCCGGGGGCTGAAATTCACACCGGGCATGTGTGTATGTGTGTGTGCCTAAGATTCCAAGAGGAGAACGGAGAAGAGATTGTGGCATGGCTATCCCCCTGTAGGGTGATTTCTTGCTTTCTGCCTCTGTCTCACTTTGTGTTTCTGGTGAGCACATGCTTACTATAGCAAAAGCCTCTCCAATAAAAAAAAGAAAAAAAAAAAGAAAGAAGAAGAAAGAAAAGAAAAGAAAAGAAAAGAAAGAAAGAAAGAAAGAAAGAAAGAAAGAAAGAAGAAAAGAAATCTTTTATCTAATAGTCATCCACTATTTTGAGACAGTTGCCTTTATCATACATTCTTAAATATAGTCTACAATATATGTGTGGGTGTGTATGTGTCTTTTTTTTTCTTTTTTTGCTATAGGGTATGTGCGCTCGCCAGAAAGACAGAGAGAGATAGAGAGACAGAAAGCGAGAAATCACCCCCCAGGAGGGATGGCCATGCCTTCTCCTTCTTTCTCCTCTTTGGATCTTGGGTATGCATGCACACGTGCCCAGTGTGAGTTTAAGCCACCAGGTCCAGGACGTGAACCGTGGTCAACTACATGGGGGTCCAGCGACATAGCCGTTACACTAACTGCCGGTTCCTATATGTGTCTATTCTGTTCTATTGTCCTTGACTTTGGTGTTAGGGTATGCTGGTCTCATAGAATGAGTTTGGAAGAGTTTTCTCCCTATTGAACATACAGTAATTTTGTCTGGTTGTGGTAGTAAGGTTGTTTTAATGTTTTTGAGAGAACAGAGATGATTGCCATCTTTATCTCTGTTAATTAATAGCTGATGAGACTTACGTTTATTCAACAAATATTTACTGAGCTCCTGGCATATTACATACCAGAAATTGTTTTATGTGCTGAAGTTGTAGCAGGCAGGAATAATCTGTATCATGGTGGTTTGGTAGGTCTTCTCATAAAATATTTATCTTTCTAAGCAATGTGTCTTTTACTAACTTTCCAATTTATTATTCTTTGCACAATCACATTTTCCATGAATTTCAGTTGAGGCGGCGGAGGTATTTACCAGTGTAAATGGAACACTGAGGTTTTTGATCTACAATGGGTGAACCACAGCAAATGAGTGCACTTCCACCACCTCTGATACAGTACATCAAAGAATATACAGATGAAAATATTCAGGAAGGTTTAGCCCCCAAGCCACCCCCTCCAATAAAAGATAGTTACATGATGTTTGGTGACCAGTTCAAATGTGATGATCTTATCATCTGTCCTTTGAAAAGCCAGGGCATTCAACAGCTTCAACCTATGCAGTTTGATCACAAGAAAGAACTGAGAAAACTCAATATGTCCACCCTTATTAATTTTTTAGACCTTTCAGATAAGAAGCCCTGGGAATATAACACGAAAAGAGAAATTAGAAGATCTTAAGCTGCTTTTTGTACATGTGCATCATCTTATAAATGAATATTGACTCCATCAAGTGAGAGATCTCGAGAGTTATGATGGAGGTCCAAAAATGTCAACGGCTTGAACAGCTGAGAGGTTTCAGAAACACCTGGAAGGAGTAATAGAGATGATTAAAAATTGCTTGGCTTCTTTGCCTGATGATTTGTCCCGTTCTGAAGCAGGCTTGAGAGTAAAATCTGAACCAATGGATGCTGATGATAGTAACAATTGCACTGGACAGAATGAACAACAAAGAGAAAATTCAGGTCATAGGAGAGAACAGATTATAGAAAAAGATGCTGCCTTGTGTGTCCTAATTGATGAAATGAATGAAAGACCATGAAAAATTTTTCTTTTCCTTTTGGTAACTAGCATCATATATATTAGTTTATTTTTGTCTGGACAGTCTGAAAAGAGATATAATTAAAAATGTAAGCAGATTTTATCTTGACTAATTTTTTCAATTCCAAAGTACTTTAGGAGGCAATGTCACTGAAAAAATAGAGGTGAATGAGTACCATTACAGTAAGAATAATCACTTTAAAAAGTAAAGTGTCTGGGCCAACCTTGTAGTATAGCGCAGCACTTAAATGCTGTCCATAGGGAACCAGATCACATGTGGCTAACTGGTTTGAATCCTACCCCCAGTGGTTTGAAAAGAAAATGCTAGGTACATACGTGCTCATGCTTAAAATCTTAATGGGGTAGAGAAGTGGAGGGAAAACAATTGTGCTATGATCATCCCTCATTCAGGAGTGCTTCTCTCCACCCTCCCCACATTGAGCACACACTCTCTCTGGAAGTAAAAATAAACATGTTTGCAGGTGTGTGGCACGTTTCTGTTTTTAGACTCTCAGTAAAACTTTCAAGGTATCTTTGGTAATAGCAACTATCCTTGAAAATTAGATTTATCATTTGAGAGTGATAAGTAAATGAATGATACCAAGTTGTATAAAATGAAAAAAATGGATTATTTATATTGCTCCAGAACATTGCCCATTTTACCAGATCTTAAAATACATTTGTAGAGAGTTCATATAATTTTCTAGAAAACATAATTTCTTTATAATTTGTTCTTTTGATAGTTCCTACTGCTTTGTGTATATGTGTGTGTTTCCTTTTCTGCCTCGTTCAAACTTGCCATACATTTATATCTATTAATTTTTACTCAAAGAATGAGCTTTTGGTTTTATTATGTCCAAAGTTTCTTTTGGGATGATGTGGGGGTAAAGAGGATCCTATTCTTGACTGTATTTTTCTGGATTCTTAATCCACATATTTTTCTTCTTTTTATTTTTTAATAAATGAAAGTATAATTGTAATTTTTTTAGCATTCTTCTAAGTAATTCTTCTTCAAGGAAGAATTGTCTATTCTCTCTCATTTATTTATGTTTCAATCATTGTGGTTTTTTATAATTATTTATTAAATTTTATTTATTCATTCCTTTATTTTTAATTTGATGGAGAGAGACACACAGAAAGAGAGAGAGGAAGAGGGGAAGTGAGAAAACAAACCACCAGGTCCGGGACTCGAACCGTGGTCAGCCATGTGGGAGTGTTCAGTGCCTTAATCACCATGCCACCTGCTGGTCCCAATCATTGGCTTTTTTTATTTTTAATTTTTAAATATTTATTTATTTATTTATTTTTTTCATTTCATTTTCTTCCATACATTCAATCACTTTATTATTTGTCTTACAAAATGGATATTTCAACAGCTGAACATTTCCCCCTAGTACTGTTGATAAAACTATGAAATATCTTCAACAGATAATGCCACACCTCTTTGTGCCATTAATGCTTTTCCTCCCTGTCATTGGCTTTTTTAATCATGAAAATTTATCTTATGCTTTGAGTTATAATTCAGTTCTATTAATTTTTTGTACAAATTGTTTCAACTTTGGCCATTGGGCACTCTCTCTTTTAATTTACCTATTTATTTCTTCCATGAATAAGAGAAACAAAGAGAAAAAGAGAGAGACAAAATAGACACACAGATTGAGAGAGACAGCATGCCCAACAGAGTTCTGACATCACAGTCCAACCCTAACCTTCATCCAGCTCCAGATTATGAACATATTTATCCCCAGTGTATTCAGGAAGACCCTTGGACTTGAACCTTGAACTTTCCCAAGTGGGATTGCCTTGCAGAACTTCATGTATTCAGAACTATGACATCATCTGGTCCCCATTAGGAGCTCATTTAGTTGTTTTTTGTATCTTTTTGATAAATCACATCCAGTTTATTTAAGACTGTTTTATCTTACTTTGTCACTATAGGATGCCTCACGCATCTATTTCCATTCTCAGTTCTTGGATTAGCTATTTCTCTAAGGCCATCTGGTTGTTTTTATTGGAATATGTATTTAAAATTAAGATTCAATTGCAAGGTTTACTCTTTGCTACTGAAATGTGATCATTTTCAGGTATCTTCAGCTTAAATAGCAAGGACATGTATGCAAATATACTTGCCAATATATATATTGGTTCACCGGAAAAGTCATGATATATTTTTACATAGAAAAAAACAGAAAAATATGTCATGAGTTTTTGACAACCCAATATGTGTATCTATAAATATTTTATATGTGACCATCTGTGTGTGTGTCTGTGTGCGTGTGTGAGCACATGTATGTGTAGTGGATTATTCTAGGCCTTTTGCCTTTTCTTACAACTTTTAGAATTGGCTTGTTGATACCTGAAAGGTTACTGGAGTGTTGATTGAGGTTGTGTTGAATCTACAGACCAAATTGAGAAGAAATTACATTTTAACAATATTGAACCTTCTAATCCAGGAACACAGAATATCTGTCCACTTATTAAAATGTTTACTAGCTTTTTTTTGGAGTATTGTTACTTTCCACATATGGATCCTATACACATTTTGTTAAATTTTTATCTACACATTTTTATTTTGGTCTTATTGTAAATAATATTGCTTTGTAAAAATTAAAGTGCTAATAAGTTATTGCTGGTAAATATCTTTTGTATATTTAGCTTATATCTTGCAACTTTGTTATAATAGTTTATTAGTTTCTGGTGGTTTTTGTTGTTGTTTACTGATTCTCTAGAATTTTCTACATAGACAAACATATTAACTATAAACATATATAGTTTATCTTTTCTTTGCACTCTGCATATTTTTATATTCTTTTCTTGTACTGACTAGGATTTCCAGATCAATGCCTAATAGGTACAGTGAAAGTAGACATTCCTATTTTGTTACTAATGTTAGGGAAAAATGCTTTCACTTCCTCACCATTTATGTGATGGTAAAACTATAATTTCATATTGTTTTTTCAATCAAATTGAGAAGAGTTCCTTCTATTTCTTATTTACTGGGAGTTTTTGCTATGATGCATGTTGGATTTTGCCGAATGTGTTTTTAATATAAATCCATGGAATTATGTGACTTTTTTCTTTTCTTTTCCTCTCCCTTCCTGGCCTTTACTCTTCTCCCTCCCCCTCTTTTGCCCCCTTTCTTCTTTCTTCCTCCCCTACTCCCTTTCTTTTTCACTTCTTTCTTATTTGTTAGAGGACATGTATGTATGCTCAAGACAGAGAGAAAATGAGAGAGAGAGAGAGAGAGAGAGAGAGAGAGAGAGAGAGAGAATATGAGAAAGCACCCTTCATAGATGGTCACACCACAATTCATTGTTCATTTCTCCTTTTGAGATTTTGGACATGTGCACACATGTGTCCAGCTACCAGATTCAGGACTTGGACCATGTAGTTGGCCATGGTGGGATCCAACTGCCTTCATTACCATACCAGCATCTGATCTCTGATTTTTATTCTTTAGCCTATAGACATGATAAATTACACTTATTGATATTTGAAAGCTGAACCAGCCTTGCCTATCTGTAATAAATCCCACTTGGTTATAGAGCATAATTCTTTAAAAACATTGTTGGATTCATTTTGATACATTGTTCAGGAATTTTGTGTCTATGTTCATGGGAGATATCGTCTCATAACTTTCTTTATTTATAATGAATGTATCAGGATAGTGCTGCTCTCATAAAATGAGATAAGAAATATTCCTTTTGCTCTACTTTTAGAAAAAAAACATTGTAGAAAATTGATATTTCATACTTAAATGTTTTTTTTACATACTGAACAGTAGTTTATTCATGCTGCTAAAAATGTCAGACCTTAAAAATCAGTAAAAAATATAAGAAAGTAAAACACTAACTTTTAAATTGTACATTATATACCATCATGTTAATACACTGAATCTAAAGATTACAGAACATTGTTTTAATAATACATTGATAAACAGTCACTTAAATGGTATAGTTTTAACATAAGTAAAAAGGGAATTCCTACCAAATTTAATAACAAATAAATGTTTCAAAAATTGGCTTTGGAGGGCCTTAAAAGTTAATATATATTTAAAGAGTCTGCCAAAATGGAAGATAGACCAATATTGAGTAGATAACAGAATCAATTATGACATTTGTACTTTTGGTTTTACTCAAAAGCTCTCTTGGATTAATCTCATATAAGCTAATAAGAGCTCCCCCACAATATGACAGTCAGCTAAGAATTTCATTTTAGTGTATGAACTGCTTAAAACTACATATCGACTTTCAGAATTAGGGAAAACACACCTTAAAATGGTAATATAGTGTCCTTCAGTTTAATGTTGAGAACTTTGCCAATGTGAAGAAAAAAAATCATTCTTATATATGTTCTTTTGGTTCACTAAACTTTCTCCTTTTTGGTGCAGACTCCTGACTAGAAGATCCAAAGTGATGCAAGATTGTTTTCCCAGATTCAGGTTGACCTCTCTTCTGATTTACTTTAGAACATTTGACTGGTTGATTTCCATTTGCCTCATTTTACTCTGGAAGATTTTTCCACTTCTTGTTTTGCTTTCAGACACATCAAGTTCAGATGTTTTACTGACCAACTGTTCAACCTGAGAATGAGAACCTGAAAGATCTGCACTTTCTTTAGATTTCATAATTTCATCTTCCTCACAAACTAAACTTGGTTCTCCAAGTTCAGAAGATTCAGGATTTTTTTTCTGCTCTTCCATTTTAGTTTCAATGTCAAAATCATCACTTATATAATGTTCCTGTTCATCTTCTAGATCATCTTTGTCCATCAGGATTTTTTGAAGTGGTGTTTTAAATTGTTTTGGTGACAGTATAGTTGAATCAATATTTTCCATTCGTTCTTTCTCAGTGGTCACTTTTACTTTGAAGGTGTGAAAAGGTGTTGGCACTTCTCCCACATTTAAGTACATAGGTTCTCCTTCAAATATTACCCCTTCACAATCACCATCCTTAAAACCAGAAGGCTGGTAATCTGGTGGAGTAACTTCATCGTAGTAAAAAAGTTTCATGGTCAAACAGACGTCATTAGGCAAAGGTCCCAAATTTTGCATTAGGATCTAAATCTTGCGAATGAGGAGAATACTTGCTTTCTTGGTGTCAGCAGATGACATGCTAGATTTATTATTCTGGTTTTTACTGATGAAATCCATAACTGGTCCATTATTCGTGTACTTGAATTTAAATTGGTAACATTCTGAAATTGTCTGAGGGTCTTCTGGATTGGAATACACAGGTAGAACAACCATCCTTAGGTATATTTTCTGTAAAGCATCATAGCATCCTAGCATTCACTTCACTAACTGTGTAGATCCTGGGCACTTTTTATCTTCTCTTAGAATTTTGACACAAAGATCATCTAGGTATCTTGTTCCATAAGCACATTCTGGAAATATTCCTCTCAAATATGTGATGCAGGATACTGAAACTGCCAGGAGCCTCTTCACTAACACCAAAGACTGCTGGTCAGTTGATATCTTATTGGGAAATATGAAGGTACTCATGGAAGTTCTCTGCAACTGTGCCGTGGCCATCTTCTTCTGTTAAAATGATTTTCTTTAATTCAACGTAGCCTCTGAGGGGCGGGCTCCGACAACCACAAGAGTTGTACGCCTCTGCACTCATACTTAAATGTTTAAGAATTTACTAGCAAAGGGATCTGGGCTGAATAATTTCTCTTTTAGAGATTAGTAATTATTGACTCAATGTCTTAAGTATAATAGATATAAGGCCTATTCAGGTGACCCACTTGTTTTTGTGTGAATATTGGTCTTTCAAGGATTTGATTGATTCATGCATTTCATCAAACTTGGCATACATTTGTTCTCATTAATACTGTATTACCTTTTACTGTTCAAGAGATCAGTAATGATAACCCCTTCTTTTATTTGATATTGGTGATTTGTTATCACCTTCCTTTTTGCCTTGCTACAGGTTTGTCAGTTACTCATCTATTCAAAGAACTGGCTTTTGTTTTCATTAATTTAATCAATATTGGATTTTTTATTTTAACTTAATTTATGTGGTATAATTTTTATTACTTCTTTTGATCTGCTTCTTAAATTATAATTCTTTTACTAATTTCCTAAAATGAGAACATAAGTTATAGACTGAAATCTTTCTTCTTCTCTAATATATGCCACAAATTTCCCTCTAAACATTGTTTTTGTTGCATCCTCTAGATTTTGATAAATTATATTTTTTGTTATGTTTATTTTAAAAATTAAATTTCTTCTATGAGTTTTTTCTTTGACCCATGTGTTATTTAGAAATGTGTTGTTTCTAATCCCGTACATCTTTTAACACTCAGAGATAACTTGAATAAGTTAGGAAGGAACGTATAAATCACCAGATGACTAGGAACAATCTCAGAGGCTCAAGAAATATGAGTAACCAACAAAATGCCTCTCCTCCAAGGGAAACTGTCAAGCCCACATCGCCAATAGTCAATTCAATGGACATCATGGACATATAAGAGAAGCAATTCAGAATATTTGTAGTGACCAAACTAACTGAGATGGAAGAGAAAAGAGACAATGAGATCCAGGAGATGAGGAAGTCCTTTTATGATTTGAAAGAAGAAATAGACACCTTAAAAAAAAAAAAGATGGAACTTCTAGGTTGAAGAATGTGATATGGGAAATCAAAACCTCCCTTGAAAGTATTAAAAGTAGATTAAATCAAGCAGAAGATCAAATCTCGAATGTAAAGACAAAAACTCCGACCTGGAAAAAAGTATCAAAAAGATGAGAAAATAGCAAAGAAAAATGAAGGTAATATATGAGAAATACTGGATACCATTAAGCATCCCAACATCCCGATAATTGGTATCCCAGAAGAGAAAAAAAAATAAGAAGGGGATTGATAATTTATTTCATGAAATCCTGGAAGAAAACTTTCCAAACCTAGAGAAGCATTAACATATCCAGACCCTGGAACGAGCAGTGGGCAAAATGGCTATGTTGCATGACTCCCATGTAGTCGACCGCAGTTCAAGTCCTGGGCTCAGTGGTTTAAACTCAGGCCATGCATGTGTGCATGTGTGCCCAAAATCCCAAGAGGAGAATGGAGGAGAAGGGATTGTGGTGTGGCCATCCCCCCTGGAGGGTGATTTCTTGCTTTTTGTCTCTCTGTTTCTCTCTGTTTTTCTGGTGAGTGCATACAACCTATATCAAAAACCTCTCCAAAACAAAAATAAATATTCAGACCCAAGAAACTCATAGGACCTCAAATAGAATCAACCCAAGAAGATCCTCTCCAAGGCACATCATAGTCACATTGGCCAAAACCACAAAGGCAAGATACTACAGTTGGCAAGGGGGAAATATCAAGTTACTTACAAAGGTCGCTTCATCAGGCTAACATTGGACCTCTTGTCCGAAACATGGGAAAGTGTAGTCAAAGTGTTAAATGAAAAACAATTTCAACCAAGAATACATTTCCAGCAAGATTATCCTTCATATAGGAAAAAAAGATAAAAACATTCTTGGATAAACAAAACCTGAAAGAATTTACCAACTCCAGACTAGCCCTTCAAGAGGTTCTTAAAGGAGTGCTATATCAGGAAAACTAAAAAAATCAGATGGACAGTTATAAGGGAACCAAAAAAAAAACAAAAACAAAAACAAAAACAAAAACAAAAACAAAACAAAAAACAAAAAACAACCAAAAAAAAGCCTCACTTAATAATAGGAACAGGTCCGGAAATATCAAAAATAACATTGAATGTTAATGATTAAATTATCCAATTAAGAGACATCGACTGGCTGAATGTATAAAAAAACAGAAAACTTGTATCTGTTGTCTACAAGAAACAACCCTTATGGATAAAGACCTAAAGACATACATAGACTAAAAGTGAAGGGGTGGGAAAAGATATTTCATGTGAACAGAAATCACAAAAGGGCTGGAGTTGCAATACAGATTTCAGACAAAATAGGCTTCAAGACAAAGACTAAGAATAGATAAAGAAGGGAATTATATAATAGTAAATGGGCTAATTCATCAAGAAGACATTAACGCTTATGAATAATCTATGCACCCAACTCAGGAGCACCTAAATATGTAAAGTAAAGACTGTTGGAGCTAAAAAGAGAGATAGGGTCCAACACTATAATTGTTGGGTATCTCAACACCCCAGTAGCTTCTTTAGACAGATCTTCTAGACAAAACATAAACAGAGAGATACAGGACCTAAATGATACTATAAATCATATGGGCTTGACAGACATCTATAGAACTTTCCACTCTAAGACCAAAAAATATATATTTTTCTCACCCTAGCATGGAACATTTTCAAAGATTGACCATATGATAGGACACACATCAAGCCTTTACAGATTCAAAGGCATAGAAACTATATCCAGCATCGCTCTTTCCACAGACTAGTTCTTTCCCAGCAGCAGGCACAAGGTCCACTACAGGCCTCTGTCCAGCAAGGGATATTGAGGGAGGGTCATCTCTGACCCCCACCCCACTTCCAGTCTCCCCAGCCCAAGACTCCACCTCCTAGGTAGGTAGATAGAATTTTTCTGTGGCTTTTGTTTTTCTTGGAACCCCTCTATACTCTTGTAAATTCCTAGCTCTGTCTCTTTCCACAGACTGTCCTTTCCTGGTAACAGACACAAGGTCCAGCTACAGGCCTCTAGCCTTTATTTCTCTCTATTGTCTTTCATGTTGTTTCATATTATCCTCTCCTCTTCATTTTTTACCCTGCCAGAGAGACTAGACAGGTTTAGAATCAGATATCTGAAATTCTCTAGTAAGGCAAGTGTCTCTGGGATCCTCCCTTGTACTGATCCACCTGTGAGAATGGAGATACTGCTTTTTAGACACCTCAGTAGAGTTTCCCCTCTTGAGAGTACATTGGTAAAAACAACAGAAGAGACTTCAGCAAACATCTATTCCCAGCCAAGAAGAAACACTCTTACTCCTAGTGGGAGAAATATAACCCTAAGAGGTTTTCAAAAAGAAATACATCTTCCAATGGCTAGAAGAAGAAAAAGAGCCTCAGGTCTAAATAAACAAGGAACTGTGTCTCCAACAAAGGAAAACACCCCCTCCAGTTTTGTAAATATGGAGGACATTACCAAAATGACAGACAAAGAATTGTGAACATTCATGGTGACCAAATTCTGTGAATTGGAACAGAAAAGAGAAAACAAACTGCAGGAAATTAGGAAGTCCTTCCAGGATATGAAAGAAGAAATAGATACTCTGAGAAAGAATCAGGTGTAACTATTAGAGATAAAGTCTATAATACAGGAAATCAAAAACTCTGGAAAGTATTAAGAGCCAATTAGACCATGCTGAAGATCGAATCTCCAGTGTAGAAGATAAAACCTCTGACCTAGAAAAAAACACCAAAAAGATCAAGAAAATAACAAAAAAAAGAGGAAAATATACGAGAAATATTAGACTCCATTAGATGCCCAAACATCAGAATAATTGGCATCCCAGAAGGTGAAGAAATTAATAGTGGAACAGAAAATCTATTCCATGAAATCCTGGAAGAAAATTTCCCAAGTCTAGAGAGGTACTCGACCATCCAGACTCAAGAAATACAAAGAACCCCAAATACAATCAACCCCAGAAGATCTTCCCCACGGTACATCTTAGCTAGGCTGTCTAAGACCACAGATAAAGACATGATACTAAAATTGGCAAGAGAGAAATGAGAAGTAACTTACAAAGGCCATCCCATCAGGCTAACACTGGACCTCTCATCGGAAACAATGCAAGCAAGGAAAGAATGGGAAGATGTATTGAAAGTGTTAAGAGAGAAACAATTTCAGCCAAGACTATTATATCCTGTAAGATTATCCTTCATATAGGAAAAAAAGATTAAAATCTTCTCAAAGAAAACCTGAAAGAATTCACCAACACCCAACCAGCTCTTCAAGAAACCCTGAAGAAAGAACTGTTCCAGGAAAACTATAGAATCAACAGCCAGAAACAGAAATAACAGGCAACTAAGACAATGGCTAATTTAAATGTCGGTACATATCCTGTAACATGGATAACAATATTGAATGTTAACGGTTTAAATCCTCCAATCAAGAGACACAGTCTGGCTGAACAAATAAAACAACAGAAACCCTCTATCTGTTGCCTACAGGAAACCCACCTCATGGAGAAAGACATAAATAGACTGAAAGTGAAGGGTTGGAAAAAGGTTTTCCATGTAATTGGGAACCAAAAAAGAGCTGGAGTTGTGACACTAATTTCTGACAAAAGGTTTTAAAACAAAAGCCGTTAAAAGAGACAAAGAAGGGCACTATATTGTAGTAAAAGGCTCTATAGATCAAGAAGATATAACGCTTACTAATATCTATGCACCTAACACAGGAGCACCCAAATATGTGAAGGAAAGACTGTTAGATCCAAAAGGGGAGATAGACTGCAACACACTAATTGTTGGAGATCTCAACACTGCATCATCCCCTCTGGACAGACATCTAGGCAAAAAAACAAGTAAAGAGATAAAGAATTTAAAAGGTACCATAAATCAATTGGACTTAACAGACATCTATAGAACTTTCCACCCAAAAGTCACAAGATATAGCTTTTTCTCGCCCTGACATGGAACCTTCTCAAAGACTGACCACATCATGGGACACAAAGCAAGCATCTACAGATTCAGAGGCATAGAAATGATATCCAGCATCTTCTCTGACCATGATGGAATTAAACTTGTGTTTAATTTCAAGAGAAATCCTCAAAAATACGTAAAAACATGGAAACTAAATAACCTACTACTGAATGACTCCACTATTACTGAAGAAATTAAGACTGAAATAAAAAGATTCATGGAAGCCAATGACAATGAGGACACAAGTTTCCATAATCTTTGGGACACTGCTAAAGCAGTCATAAGAGGGAAATTCATAGCAATTACTGCACATAAGAGGAAGATGGAAAGAAGGCTAATGGATCACCTAACATTAAGCCTCAGATAATTGAAAAAGCAACAGAAAAAAAAATATAAAAAAAATCCAGGAGAAAGGAAATAATAAAGATCCAAGCAGAAATAAATGAAATAGAAAACAAACGTACTATACAGAAAATAAATGAAAGTAAAAGCTGGTTCTTTGAAAGGAAAAACAAAATTGATACACCACTAGTGAGACTTATTAAGAAGAAGGGAGAAAGGAACCAGGTGAATCAAATCTTCAATGAGGCTGGTAACACAACAACAGGCATAGTAGAAATTCAAAACACCATTAGAGGATACTTTGAACATCTATATGCTAAGAAACAAGACAATCTGGATGAGATGGACAAATTCCTGGACAAATATAATCTACCAAGAGTAAGCCAAGAGGATATAGAAAGTCTGAATAGGCCCATAACAAGCCAGGAGATTGAATCAGTAATAAATAACCTCCCAACAAAAAAAAGCCTTGGCCGCAATGGATTCACCTCTGAATTCTACAACACTTTCAAAGAAGAGTTAGCCCCTATTCTGCTTAAGTTATTTCTAAAGATGCAAAAGGGTAACTCTCTCCCAAATTCATTCTATGAAGCCTCGATCACCCTTATCCTTAAAACAGATAAGGACAGGACAAGGAAGGAAAACTATATACCAATATCTCTGATGAACATAGACGCAAAGATTCTCAACAAGATACTAGCAAATCGTATTCAACAACTTACAAAAAAGATCATACACCATGATCAGGTAGGCTTTATTCCAGGAAAGCAAGGTTGGTTGAACATATGCAAAACCATAAATGTAATACATTATATCAACAGGAATAAAGATAAAAACAATATAGTCCTATCAATTGATGCAGAAAAAGCATTTGATAAGATACATTCCTTCATGATCAAGACTCTCATTAAAGTCGGCATAGAAGGGCCATTTCTCAATACAATAAAAGCCATCTAGGAAAACCCATAGCGAACATCATCCTGAATGGAGAAAAGCTGAAAGCTTTCCCACTAAACACAGAAAGAAGACAAGGATGACAACTTTCTCCACCCCTTTTTAATATAGTACTGGAAGTCCTTGCCATCGCAATCAGAAAAGAGGAAAAAAAAATAAAGGGCATTCCAATAGGATAAGAAGAGGTGAACCTCTCTCTATTTGCAGAAGACATGTTTGTATACATAGAAGACCCAATGGTCTCCATGGAAAAATTACTGGAAGTAATACATGCTTACAGTAAAGTTTCAAGAAATAAAATCAATATACAGAAATCAATAGCATTTCTATATTCGAATAACAGGCAGACTGAGATAGAACTGAAAAAAGTTATTCTATTTACCATAGCCACCAAAAGTAAACAATATTTAGGAATAAATCTAACCAAAGAAGTTAAAGACCTCCACAAAGAAAACCATGAGAATCTAAAAAAAGAAATTGAAAATGACACAAAAAAATGAAAGGACATCCCATGTTCATGGGTTGGAATAATTAACATAATCAAAATGGTAATTCTACCCAAATTAATCTACCTATTTAATGCAATGCCAATCAAATTACCAGACACATTCTTCACGGATCTAGAAAAGACAATCATAAAGTTTGTCTGGAATCATAAAAGACCCTGAATTGCCAAAGCAATTCTACACAAGAAGAGTGAAATGGGCGGCATCTCACGCCCTGACCCAAAAATATACTACAAAGCTGTAGTAATCAAAACAGCATGATACTGGCACAGAAACAGACATGTGGACCAATGGAACAGAATATAGTTCCCAAAAATAAATGCACAAACATAGTCAACTGATCTTTGACAAGGAGTGCCAGTCAATGCAGTGGGAAAAGAAAAACTTCTTCAGCAAGTGGTGCTGGAAAAACTGGATTTCCACTTGCAGAAAAGTGAATCTGAACCCCTAACTTTCACCTTTGACAAAAAGCAAGTCAAGGTGGATCAAGGACCTAAATCTAAGACCTCAAACTACAAATTTGCTCCTGGAAAACACTGGGGAAACTCTGAGAGACATTGGGGTAGGGAGTTTCTGTATGGCAAAAGACACAGTAATTAATGTGAATTGACAGTCCTCGGAATGGAAAAATATTTTTTTAAATTTTGCATCAGATGAGGAACTCAAGCCGCTGTTTGGATAAAAGATAATCAACCCTATTAAAAGTTGGGAGAAGGAGTTGAAATAAACACTCTCTAAAGAAGTCATACAAATAACCAAAAGGCATATGAAAAAATGTTCAACATACCTCATTGTAAGGAAAATGCAGATAAAAACAACAATGAGGTACCACCTAACCCCAGTCAAAATGTCTAAGATTAAAAATCAAAAAATGATAAGTGTTGGTGGTGATGTGGTTAAAGGTGGACTCTTTTACACTGCTGGTGGGACTGTAAATTAGTCCAGCCACTGTGGAGAATAATTTGGAGATTCCTCAAAAATCTACAAATAGATCTACCATATGATCCAGCAATCCCACTCCTCAGTATCTACCCAAAGGACAGAAGAATTCTTCATTGGAAAAGTGCTTGCACATTGATGATTATTGCAGCACTATTCACAATTGCTAAGACATGGAACCAATGCAAATGCCCCCGTAAGAATGAATGGATTGAAAAACTGTGGCACATATACTCTATGGAATACTACTCAGCTATAACAACCAACAAAACCCTGGTTTTTGACAGAAAGTGGAAGAATATGGAAGATTTAATGCTGATTGAGGCAAGCCAGGCTATGAATGAAAGACATTGTATGTCCCCACTTAATATATACTGAATGTCTGCACTCTATGACTGACACTGATGGACTAATGGTTGTGCAAACAAAAGAGATGGGTGTGAATGTCAGATGAGGTGCATGTGGAGGAGTTGTACCTAACGAAGGACATTTGGAGAAGGGATATGGAGGTAGAGTATTGACGGGGTGGGGAAGTATGGTGTTATCGGTTGAAGACATTTTGATCAACGGGACTGAGGAGAAATGTTCACATATTGAAATGCTCACACTGTAAGCTAAACAATGTTATTGAATGTATATACAAAAATAAATAAATTAATTTAAAAAAGAAACTATATCCAGCATCTTCTCTAACCATAATGGAATTAAACTCAATATTAATTTCAAGAAACACCCTAAAAAATACATAAGTACATGTAAACTAAACATTTTTTTAAACTAAAATATTTCTGAATGATTTTTTAACTACTGAAGAAATTAAGTCTGAAATAAAATTATGGATATAACAACAGAACATCATTAGAGGATACTATGAACAACTATATGCCAAGAAACAAGACAATCTGGATGAGATGGACAAATTCCTGGACACGTATAATCTACCTAGATTGAGCCAGGAGGATATAGAAAGTCTGAATAGGCCCATAACAAGCCAGGAGATCGAATCAGTTATAAATAACCTCCCAACAAAGAAAAGCCCTGGCCCTGGTGGATTCACCTCTGAATTCTACAAAACTTTCAAAGAAGAGTTAACCCCCATTCTGCTCAAGTTATTTCTAAAGATCCAAAAGGGTGAATCTCTCCCTAATTCATTCTATGAAGCCTCTATCACCCTTATCCTTAAAACAGACAAGGACAGGACAAGGAAGGAATACTATAGACCAATATCCCTGATGAATATAGATGCAAAGATTCTCAACAAGATATTAGCAAATGGTATACAACAGCTTATAAAAAAGATTACAAATCATGATCAGGTAAACTCTATCCCAGTAATGCAAGGTTGGTTTAACATATGCAAAACCATAAATGTAATACACCATGTTAATAGGAAGAAAGATAAAAACCATATGTTTATATCGATTGATGCAGAAAAAGCATTTGATAAGATACAACATCCCTTCATGATCAAGACTCTCAGCAAAATTGGCATAGAAGGGTCATTTCTTTCTTTCTTTTTTTTTTGAGAGTTTTTTGCTATAGGGCGCGTGCATTCGCAAGACAGACAGAGAGAGACAGAGAGATAGAAAGCGAGAAATCACCCCTCAGGGGGGTTGGCCATGCCACAATCCCTTCTCCTCCATTCTCCTCTCAGGATCTTGGGCACGCAAACACACGCGCCCGGCGTGAGTTTAAGCCACCGGGTCCAGGACGCAAACCGCGGTTGACTACGAGGGAGTCCAGCGTCATAGCCATTACGCTAACTGCTGGTCCCTAGAAGGGTCATTTCTCAACACAATAAAAGCTATCTATGAAAAACCCATAGCGAACATCATCCTCAATGGAGAAAAGCTGAAAGCTTTTCCACTAAAAATGGGTACAAGACAAGGATGTCCTCTTTCTCCACTCCTCTTCAATATAGTACTGGAAGCCCTGGCCATTGCAATCAGAAAAGAGGAAAAAATAAAAAGAATTCAAATAGGAAAAGAGGTGAGACTCTCTCTATTTGCAGATGACATGACTGTATACAAGAAAGAACCAATGATTTCCATAAAAAAAAAATTCTGGAAGTAATACATGAATACAGTAAAGTTTCAGAATACAAAATTAATATCCAGAAATCTATAGCATTTCTGTATATGAACAACAGGCAGACTGAGATAGAACTGAAAAAAGTTGTTCCATTTACCATAGCCACAAAAAGTGTAAGATACTTAGGGATAAATCTAACCAAAGAAGTTAAAGACCTTCACAAGGAAAAGTATGAGAAGATAAAAAAAGAAATTGAAAATGACACAAAAATGTGAAAGGATATCCCATGTACCTGGATTGGAAGAATTAATATAATCAAAATGGCAATTCTACCCAAATTAATCTACCTATTTAAAGCAATGCCAATCAAAGTACCAGACACATTCTTCACAGATCTAGGAAAGACAATCATAAAGTTTGTCTGGAATCATAAGAGATCCCGTATTGCCAAAGCAGTTCTGAACAAGAAGAGTGGAGTGGGTGCCATCTCACTCCCTGACCCAAAAATATACTACAAAGCTGTGGTAATCAAAACAGCATGGTACTGGCACAGAAACAGACAGATTGACCAATGGAACAGAATAGAGTCCCTAGAAATGAATGCTCAAACTTACAGCCAACTGATTTTTGACAAGAGGTACCAGTCAATCCAGTGGTAAAAAGAAAACCTCTTCAGCAAATGGTGCTGACAAAACTGGATCTCCATTTGCTGAAAGATGAATCTGAACCCTTACCTTTCACCTCTGACAAAAATAAAGTCAAGGTGGATCAAAGATCTAAATCTAAGACCTCAAACTATAAAACTGCTCCTGGAAAACACCGGGAAATCTCTGGGAGACATTGGGGTAGGGAAAGACTTCTTAAATAAGACCCCCAAAGCACAATCAATAATCCCCAAAATAGACAAGTGGGATTACATCAGACTAAGAAGTTTCTGCATGGCAATAAACACAGTGATTAGTGTGAATAGACAGCCCTCAGAATGGGAAAATATTTTTGTAAACTATGCGTCAGATAAGGGACTGATCACCAAAATTCACAAGGAACTCAAGCAACTGTTCTGGGAAAAGACAATCATTCCTATTAAAAGATGGAAGAATGAGTTGAAAAAACCACTCTCTAAAGATGACATATGAATAGCTAAAAGGCATATGAAAAAATGCTCAACAACCCTCATTGTAAGAGAAATGCAGATCAAAACAACAATGAGGTATCACCTAACCCCAGTTAGAATGTCTAAGATTAAAAAAAAAAATGATAAGTGCTGGCGAGGGTGTGGTGAAAAGGGAACTCTCTTACACTGCTGGTGGGAATGTAAATTGGTCCAGCCACTGTGGAGAACAATTTGGAGATTCCTCAAAAATCTACAAATAGAACTACCATATAATCCAGCAATCCCACTCCTTGGTATCTACCCAAAGGACAGAAGAATACTTTATCAGAAAAGTGCTTGCACATCGATTTTTATTGCGGCACTTTTCACGATTGGTAAGTAATGGAAGCAACCCAAATACCCACGAACTGATGAATGGTTAGAAAAACTGTGGCACATCTATTCAATGGAATACTATTCATCCATAAAAAACAACAAAATCCTGGCTTTTGACAGGAAGTGGATGAATATGGAAGACTTACTGCTCAGTGAAGCAAGCCATGTTATGAAGGAGAGGTATTGTATGTCCCCACTTAATATATACCGAGTGTCTGCACTCTATGACTGAAACTAATTGTCTAAAGGATATAGAAACACAGTATATAGATGTGATTACCAGATATAGTGTGTGTGAAAGAGGAGGGTCTGAGGAAGGACATTTTGAAGAGGGACAAGAGGAAAAGGATTAATGGCACAAAGAGGTGTGGTATTATCTGTTGAAGATATTTCGTAGTTTTATCAACAGTACTAGGGAGAAATGTTCACCTGTTGAAATATTCATTTTGTAAGACAAATAATAATGTGATTGAATGTATGGAAGAAAATGAAATGAAAAAAAATAAATTTTAAAAAAAGAAATAAAATTATGGAGACAAATGATAATGAGTACACAAGTTTCCATAATCTATGGGACACAGCCAAAGCAGTCGTAAGAGGGAAATTCATAGCAATAAGTGCACATAAGAAAAATATAGAAAAGTGGCAAATAGACAACCTAACACCATGCCTCAGGGAATTGGAAAAACAACAAAAACAGCATCAAGAAAAAAAAAACCTGCCAGGCAAAAGTAAATCATAAGGATTTGAGCAGAAATAAATTAAATAGAAAATAAATGAACCATACAGAAAATAAATGAAAGGAAAAGCTGATTCTTTGAAAAGATTAACAAGATTAGCTAGACTGATAAAGAACAAAGAAAGAAACCAGATTAATCAAATATGTGATAAAACAGGCAACATTGCAACAGACATAATAGAAATGCAAAACATCATTAGAGGATACTATGAGTGACTATATGCCAACAAACAAGAGAAGATAGAGGAGATGGACAAATTCCTGGATTCATATAATTTATCAAGATTGAATCAGGAGGACATAGAAAACCTGAATAGACCCATAACAAGTCATGAGATTGAATCAGTAATAAATAACCTCCCAACAAAAAAAGTCCAGGTACAGATGGCTTCAATTCTGAGTTCTACAAAATTTGAAGGAAGAGTTAACCCCTATTCTACCTGAATTATTTTTAAAGATGCAAAAGGCAGGAAACTTTCCAAATTCATTTTATGAAGCTTCCCTAATTCTCATTCCCAAAACAGAGAAAGACATGACAAAAAAGAAAAATCACAGACCAGTATCTGATTAATATAGATGAAATATTCTCACCAAGATACTTGCAAATTGTATCCAGCAACATATAACAAAGACTATTCATCATGACCAGGTAGGCTTTATCCCAGTGATGCAAGGGTGGTTCAACATACACAAGACCATAAATATAATATATCATATTAACATAAAGAAAAATAAAAACATGATTATTTCAATTGATGCATAGAAAGCATTGATAAAACACAACATCCTTTCATGATTAAGACTCTCAGGAAAATTGGTATAGAAAGGTCATTTCTCAACACAATAAAAGCCATATATGAAAAACCTATGGCTAACATTGTACTGAATGGGGAAAAGCTAAAAAGCTTTTCCACTAAAAACTGGTACTAGACAAGGCAACCCACTTTCTCCACTGCTTTTTAATATAGTGCTGGAAGTCTTAGCTAATGCAATCAGAAAGGAGAACAATATAAAAGACATTCAAATAGGCAAAGAAGAGTTGAAAGTACCTTTATTCACAGATGACATGATGGTATATTTAGAAAACCCAAAGGTTTCAGTGAATAAACTTTTCAAAGTAATAGTATAGTAAAGTGGAAGGATACAAAATCAACATCCAAAAATCTATAGCATTTCTATATATGAAGAGGTTGATTGAAGTAGAGCTGAAGAAAGGAATCTCTTTCACTATAGCCACAAAATGTATAAGATTCCTAGGGATAAACTTGACAAAGGATGTCAAAAATCTTTACAAAGATAACTATGAAAATCTTTAAAAAGATATTGAAAAAGACATAAAAAAGTGGAAGGATATCCCATGTTCCTGAGTTGGAAGAATTAACATAATCAAAATGGCAATTCTACCCAAATTAATCTACATATTTAACACAATTATAATCAAAATACCAAAGAGGTTCTTCACAGATCTAGAAAAGACAATCAAAGAATTTATCTGAAATCGTAAAAGACCTCGTTTTGCTAAAGCAATCCTGCACAAGAAGAGTAGAATATGTGGTATATCACAACACAATATATACTATAAAGCTGTGATAATCAAAACAGAATGGTATTGGCACAAAAATAGACAGGTGAACCAATGGAATATAATTGAGACCCCAGAAATAAACCTCAAAACTTAAAAATAACTAGCTATGATAATTTCTTAGTGGACATATGATTTAAAAGATATACTTTTTGAAAATAATTGTTTAATTTATTATTTATTATTTTAGTATTATTTCTTAATTTGATTCAGAGAGAGAGAGAGAGAAAGAAAGGAGAGGGAAACTGGGAAAGCTAGCTGCCAGGTCTGGGTCTCAAACAGTGATTGGTCACATGGGAGGCCATTGCCCCAATCACCGCACAACCTGATAGCCCCAAAAGATGTACATTTTGACATCAAACAACTTGTAGGGTTAGAGAAGTAAGAGGTTTTTTGTGTGTAACTGAAATTAAAATATTAACACCTTCAAGTACACTGTTATAGTTATATGTAATTTTATTAAGCCTCATGATAATTACAAAGAAAAATCCTGTACATACACAGAAAAAATGAACTGAAAGAATAAAAACATAAGATTACAAAAAAAAGATCATCAAACTGCACAAGAAGATAGCAAGAGAAAAAGGAAGAAACAAAGAAACCAAAAACAGAAAGAACACAATTAACCAATAGCAATGTTAAATCATTATTTACCAATGATTACATTGAATGTAAACAAATTAAATTCTCTAATCAAAAGACACAGAGTGAATGAATGGCTAAAAATATATGATTAAACTACACAATGTTTACGCTGAACACGAGTTCACTTTAAAGACACACAGAGAATGAAAGGGAAGTGTTAGCAAAAGATATTACATGTAAATGGTAGCCATATGAGAGCAAGGGTGACAATTAAGTAAAAAACTGTCATGAGAGTCAAAGACAGTCATTAAATAATGGTAAAGAGGTTAATGTGTTAATTATTGTAAACATGACGTTGGAACACCTAAACAAGGGAAATATTAACAGAAACAAAGAGGGAAACAGACAATGATTCAACAGTAGTAGGTGAAATAAATACCCAACTTTCAATAATAAATAGGTCATTGAGACAGAAAAGCGATAAGGAAAGAGCAAAACTGAACAGTTTAGACCAAATAGACCCAATAAAACATCAAGAACATGACATCTAACTGCAGCAGAATTCATGTTCTTTTCAAATGGGACCAGCAATTGGCGTAATGGCTATGTCACTGGTCTCCCACGTAGTTGACTGTGATTCCAGTCCTGGATCTTGTGGTTTAAACTCACGCTGGACATGTGTGTGTGCCCATGATCCCAAGAGGAAAATGGAGGAGAAGGGATTGTGGTGTGGCCATCCCCCCAGGGGGTGATTTCTCACCTTCTGTCTCTCTCCATATTTCTGGTGAGCGCACACGCCCTATAGCAAAAAATATCTCCCCACCCCCAAAAAATTGTACATAGAACATTCTCCAGGATAAGCTATATGTTATACCACATATGTGTTAACAAATCTATGAAGATTTAAGTCACAGTATCTCTTCCACCACGATGGTATAAAACTAAAATTCAGTAATACGAGGTAAACTGGAAAATTAAAAAAAATATGTGGTTATTAAACAACACACTCCTGAACAATTGATGGGTCAAATAAGAAATCTAAAGGGAAAATAGAAATTCTCTTGAGACAAATGAAAATGGAAACATCTATCAAAACTTATGAGACAGGGAACCAGCAGTTAGCGTAATGGCTATGTCGCTGGACTCCCACGTAGACGACTGCGGTTCGCGTCTCGGACCCAGTGGCTTACAACTCACGGTGGGTGCGTGTGCATAATTGCCCAAGATCCCGAGAGGAGAGTGGAGGAGAAGGGATTGCAGCGTGACCATCCCCCCTGGGGAGTGATTTCTCGCTTTCTGTCTCTATGTCTCTCTCTGTCTGTCTGGAGAGAGCACGCGCCCTATAGCGAAAAAAAACCTCTCCAAAAAAAAACTTATGAGACATAGTTCGGACCAGCAGTTAGCCTAATGGCTATGTCGCTGGACTCCCATGTAGTCGACCACGGTTCGAGTCCTGGACCCGGTGGCTTAAACTCACGCCGGGCGCGTGTGCATGCATACCCAAGATCCCGAGAGGAGAATGGAGGAGAAGGGATTGCGGCGTGGCCATCCACTCTGGGGGGGTGATTTTTCGCTTTCTATCTCTCTGTCTCTCTCTGTCTGTCTGGCAAGTGCACGTGCCCTATAGCAAAAACCTCTCAAAAAAAAAAAAAAAACCTTATGAGACATAGCAAAATCAGTTCTAAGAGGGAAGTTGACAGCAACAAATAGCTACAATAAAGAAAATGCAAGGCCTCAAATAAACAACCTAGCCTAATACCATGAGAAATAAATAAAACAGTAAGTCGAAAGTTAGCAGAAAGAAAGAAAGAAATAACAAAGATTATAACAAGAATAAATTAGAGACTACAAAAATTTACAAAGGACCAATAAAACTGAGCTAGTTGTTTGATAAGATAAGTAAAATAGTCAAACTTTTAGTTAAACTAAGAAAAATCAATGAGTGCACAAGTAAGTAAACTTATAAATGAAAAAAGCTATATTACCACTGATATCACAGAATTACATAGGATCATACAATTATAATGACTATTTTTGACTGCCAGTGGGCATGTATGCTTGTGAGAGAGAAGAAGAGAAAAGGCATCTCCCAAGTGGGGCATGATCAGTGTTACGATCCATCTTTTTCCATCTCTTCATCCAGCCAGGATTTTGGACATGAGCACACATGCCCAGTGGGTTTTGCAAAACACGATGACTGGGATTCAAGCTGTGGTGAACTGTGTTTGATTCTGCTTCCAATGCACAGTGATTACCCACTATGCTGTGGGACTGACCTTATCATAACATTAGTATGAGCAATTAGATGCCAACTAACTGGAAAGCTCAGAATAAGTGGCTTAATTCCTAGAAATTTACAATATCCCAAGACTAAAGCAAGAGGACATTGAAAATATGAACAGACTAGTAATGAGAAGGTTAAGTCGGTAATCAAAAATCAACACAGGTGCCAGAAGGCTGTTGCAGTAGTAACACGTGATGTTCTGCCAGGCTGACCTACAAAGGTCAGCATTCTGGGTTCACACCAACAGAGCTTAGAAAGCTTACTGCTACATTTTATGATGTCAATATTATTCTGATACCAACATTTTCAAGAAACATTGCAATAAATAAAATCTCCAAACCAACATCCCTCAACAACTTATATACAAAGCACATAAAATTTTTTAACATAAGAATTAATAACACCTAAAAGAATAATACATGATAAGCATTTGGAATTTATTCCAGGAATGCATATTGATTCAACATTAAAATCAAACATAGTAACTCACCATACTAACAGACTTTTTCATTTTTTTTTTCTCTTCAGTTGCTAGAGGACACTCACATTCACCAGAGAGAGAAAAAGAGAAAGAGAGAGAGGAAAGAGGAAGGAGCAAGCACACCCCAGTGGGGCATGTTGCCCACAATCCCTTCTCCTCCACTTCATTATTCTGGGATTTTGAGCATTCATTCACATGTATCTGTTGAGTTTCTCACACCACCAGGGCTGAGATGCAAGGTTGGCCATGTGGTAGCCAGCTTCCTTAACCATGAGGTCAGGGGACTGGCCCACATGACAAATTTTAAAAGAAAAATTATATGACCCTCTCAGTAGGTTTAGAAAAAGCATTGAGCAGTGTCTAGCATCCGGTTCTCTATAAAAACTCAACAAATTAAATATATAATTAAAGAGAACAGCCCTTCTTCAAGAGACAGTCTGCTCCATGGCTCCTGCGATCTAGCCATTTTGCGAGAAAGGAAGATGTCCCACTCCTAACTGGGCCTCCAGCATACAAAACCCGCGTGATTGAACTTCCAAGTTTGGGAAGAAACCAACCATCCACCAGATGACTAGAAATCGCTGCAGTACCACAAGAAATATGGAGAAGCAGGAAAATGCCTCTCCTCCAAGGGAAACGGGTAGCTCCTCTTCATCCACACACAGTTCAATGGAAATCATGAAAATGTCTGATAAAGAATTCAGAACATTCATAATGGCAAAGCTAACAGAGATGGAAGAGAAGAGAGACAAGGAACTGCTGAAGAGGAAGGAGAAAGGAGTTGAAGAGTTCCAGGAGGTGAGGAAATTCATGCAAGATCGAAAAGAGGAATTTCACACTTTACAAAAGAATCAGATGGAACTGTTAGAGGTGAAGGCTATAATACAAGAAGTCAAAATCTCCCTTGAAAGTATTAAAAGCAGACTAGATCATACAGAAAATAGAATCTCTAATGTAGAAGAGAAAATGGCTGGCCTAGAAAAATCCACCATAAAGACTGAGAAAATGGCCCCAAAATTTGAGAATAATATGCGAGAAGTACTAGATACAATTAAACGTCCAAACATCCGGATAATAGGCATCCCAGAGGGTGAAGAGACTCATAAGGGCATTGATAATCTATTCCATGAAATCCTACAAGAAAACTTTCCAAACCTGGAGAGGCACTCAAAGATTCAGTCCCAAGAAATACAGAGGACCCCAAATAGAATCAACCCAAGAAGATCTTCTCCAAGACACATTATAGCCAGGTTGACAAAAACCACAGACAAAGACAAGATACTAAGACTGGCAAGAGAAAAAAGGCAAGTTACCTACAAAGGGTATCCCATCAGACTAACGGCAGACCTCTCATCGGAAACAATGCGAGCGAGGAGAGAATGGGAAAATATATTCAAAATATTAAGGGAAAAGCAATTTCAACCGAGAATTCTGTACCCAGCAAGGTTATCATTCATTTGGGAAGAAAAGACACAAACTTTCCCAGATAAACAAATCCTGAAAGAATTTACCAGCATCAGACCAGATCTCCAAGAAGTTCTTAAGGGAGTGCTCTGTCAGTAAAATTAAATGCAAACACACAGAAATAAGAGTTCAAAAACTATGAAAATGGGCAACTTAATTGTAGGGACAATGTTTGGAGATGAAATATTATATCCCAGAATTCCATCTGGAAGATCGAACCTTAACAGAAGAAAGATTAAGTACATGAGACTGAACCGATGAAACAACATTCTGTGACTTGACTAAATTATTGCTGCTTTTCTCCTAAGCTTTGTTTTCCGGTTTTACTGGATTTTTGTCTTGTCTTGAGCTGTTGATAGGTGCATGTACCTACTATTTGAACAGAATACTAACCTGTTTCTAGGCTTTAAGTTTCAAGGAAACATCATTACCAGTTCAAAACTACTCTTCTTGAAATTACCTGCTGAAAGTAGTTAGATTACTTATGATATTGTGTAGTCAACAAAATGTTGGAGAAAAAGGAATGGAAGACAACTGTATATAGCAGAGATAGTGTAATAAGAAAGTGGGAAAGGGCAGAGGGTCAAACATGGGGTAAAAAACATATATATATGTCTACATATGTATGAAAGTAGAAATGGAATATTATTGATGATAACATGCTTGACTAAGCCACTATGCAGTTTATTCTAGATGGGAAACCACATTTAGTAAGTACATTGTGATGATGCTCAGGGAATGAGTGTTAAGTAATTTGGAAAAAAAGTTGCAGGAGAAAAAAAAACGGTAAAACTGTTCGTATCAATTTTTAAAAATGCATATTTGATGACTGCAGTAAGCTATATAGCCCCAGCTGCGTACTACTTTATAATATGTTCATTCTACTCACTGAGGTTTATGCCTAAAGTCAGACTTGGATTCATGTATAGGTATATATCAGCTGTGCTAGTTATTAGATATATTTAGACTAACTAAGTTCATTAGCAAATCAATTAAATGGGGGGGGGAAGATATAGAAAGCAACCATGGATACCAGAGACAATGTGGGAGGAGGGTGGGACATGGCAGAGGGTGAGGGATAAGGAATCAAGGATGGCAAAACAAAAAACAAAGTATACAAGACATAAGAATTGGAAAATTATTTGCTGAAAACATGTATGTTGATGTGCTTGATTGAGCCAATACACAGGGTATTTTGGATGGAAAATTCATTTGTATGCTGTAGTGATGTATACTGAATTAATGTAAAAAATAAATACATTTAAAGAGAAAAAAATAATAAGAAGAAAAAAAATAAAATAAATGGGAGCTGAATAAAAAAAGTAATTGGAATAATAATAATAATCCAGAAAAAATAATGAAAAGCTATTTGATAATGAGGAGGAGGATTTTAATGTCTTTGTATTGACTAATATGAATGGTATTCCTTCTGAAAAAAAGAAATGGAATACACTGTAAAGTTATATGTGATTCAATGTAATATAAGCAAGATTATGATAATAATAAATAAAATTAAATGAAAAAGCAAAACTCAACAAATTAGTAATAGAAGGTAACTTCCTCACCCTGATAAAAAAACATCTATGAAAATCCTGCAGCTACAGTCATACTTAATTATGAAAACCTAAATGCTTTCCTCAAGATCAAGAACAAGACAAAGATGGGAAATACTGGGATCAGACTTATTGTTGTGGCAACCTTTGAGAAATACAATGTCCCAATATTTTAGAATTTGGCAAAGTTTTGAGAACATGTGCGTGTGTGAGTGTGTAATCGACAATGATCTAAGTTCAATGACTGCTCTCCAAAGATTGGGAATCCTTATCTTGATGAGAATCTTACTGAAATAAGGAATGGTAAAGCTGATTACAGAATACTTGACTACAAAGCATCTGTATTTCTGCAACATGCCTGGCAAATGTTACCTCATTGTAGCATCCTTATAGTCTGTGCTTCCCTGTGTTTAGAGTACTCAGACCTATTCTAATAAGGCAGAACCGTTAGTAACAACTAAAATGGGAGGTAGCTATAGACTTGTAATAAAAACTTTAAATCACAGAATATTTTTGAAGAAATTCTATTTTATTAAATTCTAGCACTACCAGGGATCAGGGGGCATGTCAACGTGTTTTACAGATGTCCACATTCTTAATTAATTTATTTTTATTTTTATTTATTTTAGGAGTGAAAACAAGTTCATTAAGGGAAGAATGTGGAACAGACTACTTCATTAGTGGAGCAGCTCTGTGAGGAGAGATGGGTGAACAGTTCGGTTCCTTTTGAGAGAAAGGGGAGAAGCATTACCTGGAAGGGCAGACAGACAGGTTACCCCATAGGCAGAGCAGCCTGTCCACATTATTTAAACAGTAGCCTGAAATCACTTGTATACTCATACTTTGAATACAATTATTGTGGAATCCTTCATCCTATGAAGATAGTTCACTCGACTGCATGCATCTTATTTTTTGTACGCCCCTCTTTCATGGAAACTGAATTGCCTCTCCAACACTATGTGGTAAGATGACCAATGGTAAGAACTCCTCATCACTCTTGCATTATGTCCTTCTGTGAAAATCATCCTGTTCACAAAACACTTTCGTTTCCCATCCATTTGACATATAATCATGAAATATCAGTTATTTACTGTTTGGATTGTAAGAGGCTGGGAAAATAGTAATCTTACATAGTTGTCCACTTTTTGTCAAGTGTTTCTATTTTTATTTTAATGAATACCAATTAAATCTCCAATCTCCTTTCCTTTTAAATTTCAATTAAATAGAACAAGTACACCAAAGCTCTTAAATCTCCAAATCAAATCCAACCAGAAATATCTGAAAAGAGAAAACAACAAAATTTCCCCTACTCTATACAAGACAAATCTTTACACTTGGCAGTTACATCGAGAAGAATATATGTGTCTTGTTTTATTTCCATATCCCGAATACTGGATTGAATGTATACTAAGTTAAATATTTTATTGAGTTCTTTTGTTTGGAACACTTAAGATGTACAGGGGTCTTTGCTTTTGAAGTTCTTATAATCTAGTTACGAGCATGAAACCTTTGGTAACAGTTCAAAACAAGACAGCAATTAGTGACATTATGAAGGCCTATAATATAATGTGATGAAGAATCTATGCTGCCTTGGGAACCAGAAGTTAGCATAATGGCTATGTCACTGGACTCCCACGTAGTTGACCGCGGTTCGTGTCCTGGACCTGGTGGCTTAAAACTCATGCCAGGCGTGTGTGCGTGTATGTCCAAGATCCTGAGAGGAGAATAGAGGAGAAGGGATTGCGGCGTGACCATCTCCCCTGGGGGGTGATTTCTCGCTTTCTGTCTCTATGTCTCTTTCTGTCTGTCTGGCAAGCACACTCGCCCTATAGCGAAAAACCTCCCAAAAAAAAAAAAAAAAAAAAAAAAAAAAAAAAAAAAAGAATCTATGCTGCCAAAAGGCAAGTACGAAGATGGAGAAGAATTCGAGAGTGAACCATTTTACAGGGTAGGCATATATAAAAATGCTAAGGCCAAAGTTGAGAGGAAAAGAATATAAGATGGTCATCGCATAGCCACACTATTCTTTGACCACGTATTCTTTCATTCCTAGAAGGCAGACATCTGACGTGACTGAGGAATTGTGTAGGACCAGACCATACAGATAGCTTGTTTGAGCACCACCTCTCCTTCCATATTTGACTTCCTGTATATCCTACCAGTGCTTAAGTTTTCTCTGACGGGAATGAAGAGTTTGCCTGAGTTACTTCTGTCCTCCCTCCTATGCATCAATAATGGAGACACTAAAACAAGGGAGAACAGCTCTGACTTCTGGACAAATGCTGTTTATTCCCTGCATTTCTTTCTCTCTTTTTTTTTCTGTGTGTTTTTCCCTTCCAGGAGTGCTAACTTCAGACTTTGTATTCATATTTAAAGGTCAGGGAATTCTTATCTCAAGACTTTCCTTGATGAAAGGCCTACTATAATATTATACCGCTAATATCATTGGTTAAATAACAGGGGCAGGATTTGATTATCTTGCAGGTACTGTTGTGTTGTATTTTGAAATATGTCCCTGAAGTCATACAGATTTCAGATGAAATCCTGGTTTCTACTATTATTGTTTGCATGGCCTTAGAAAGGTGACTTTACCTATCATATTAGCAATTACTTTGTCTGTGTAACATAAATTAAAATACTGTTCTAAAATATACTTCTCAGGAGAGTTAATATAAACAAACAACTAGCACAGTGCCTTGCACAGATACATATATATATATATATATATATATATATATATATATATATATATACATACACACATATATATAAATTATTATAATTACTATCATCATTCTTATAGTCTTTCAATTTTTCCCTCCTTAATACACCTCTAATTAATTCTATGAAATACTTCTCCATCTCCAATGTCATCATCAAGTTTAATAATGATGTTTCTTCTTAGACCTAGGACATTAGCTTGTTAATAGCTTGTTAATTGACCATTCTACCACCTCTCTCTTTTACTCTCTCCCTTCTCTCATTTATTCCATGATTTAGCATTTAAAGAAGTGGCTTCTCAGGATTAGAGTATCCCGATAAACTATGAAGAGGAAGGGAAATGAAGAAGTAGGATGCCTAGCAAACTCCTCAGTTTGGGATGCAAGGCTCCTTCAGTCAGCAGAAAACTTCAGAGTCATTTCTTATTTTCTGAACAGTGAGAACTCCTACTATCTGGCAAGCTGTTTAACTATAACTTTGCATTCTCTCTTATCGCTTCAAAGTCTAGAAGTGACTTTTTTTGTGTGTGTAGCTGTTGTATAAAGGCTTGTTTAACGAAGACATTAAAACCTTGCCAAGCCTCCAGGAATGGTTTGAATCTTAGCTGGTATAATATGCTCTCTTTAATTTCTCTAGCCCGTGTGGAAGGAAACCAGGGCACATGCTTTCCATAGTTGTCTCCTTCAGTCCTTATAAAACCCAACAAAATAGTTATTTTCCACATTACTTTCAAAAGAGAAGACTGGAGGGACCAGCAGTTAGTGTAATGGCTATGTCACTGGACTCCCACATATTCGACCACGGTTCGAGTCCCGGAGCCGGTGGCTTAACTTCACGCTGGGTGCGTGTGCGTGCATGCCCAAGATCCTGAGAGGAGAATGGAGGAGAAGGGATTGCGGCATGGCCATCCCCCCTGGGGGGTGATTTTTCGCTTTCCATCTCTCTGTCTCTGTCTGTCTGGCAAGCGCACGCACCCTATAGCAAAGATCTCTCAAAAAAAAAAAAAAAAAAAAGAGAAGACTGGAATTCCAAGTCTGATAAAAGTTTTACAAAATTCTGCACCTAGTGGGATCAAGATTAAAATGCTGCTAAGTCCAAGTGATTCGAAAATCCGTATCATTTCTAATCATTCCGTATTCCCTTAGTCATACACTATCTTGAGTGGAAAAATATGACATGAGAGATGATACTGAGTGAACTTGAGCAAGCTACTGTTCTTGTATTTCATTATTCTGAAAAATGTGTTATTTTTTATCTTAAGCTGGTTGGCACATATAGAAAAGTTAATTTTATTGTCAATACCTTGTATATTTGTTTTCAGTATATTTTAATCTGTATTACATATTTAATCAAATTATTTCTTTCTTTTTTTTTTGGAGAGGTTTTTCACTGTAGGGCACGTGCACTCGCCAGACAAACAGAGAGAGAGACAGAGAGACAGAAAGCGAGAAATCACCCCCCAGGGGGGATGGTCATGCCGCAATCCCTTCTTCTCCATTCTCCTCTCGGGATCTTGGGCACGCACGCACACGCGCCCGGCGTGAGTTTTAAGCCACCGGACCGGGATGTGAACCGTGGTCGACTACATGGGAGTCCAGCGACATAGTCATTACGCTAACTGCTGGTTCCCATCAAATTATTTCTTAAAAAGTCAAAAAAAGTTACTGAAATGTGAGGATTTGAGGATCTGAATAGCATTCCATCTACATTGAGTCATAGAGCTTGGAGTTTGGGAATATTCCAGACATTACCTAATCCAGCTCTTTCATTTTATAGACGAAAGGCTTGTGGCCAGACCTTGAGGAAGGCCACTTAGCCAAAGGAGGGGGGAAAAGTTACTGGTTGAGCTGAAACTCGGTAATTTTCATTTCCACGTGAGTTATTTTCCTTATTCATTTGGAGATGTGAATAGCTGTGTTCCTGGCAGGGAATGAGAGGCGGACAGTGCAGGCTAAGGGGGTGGGCTGCCCGCTGGCGGCTCCAGGCAGCCCCTGCAGAAAAGCCGTTGCAGAGCCCTCTTCACTTCTCTGTTCCGCAGAGTGTAAATGAAGATTGAGCATCAGAGTGACGATCCTGTATAGGACAGCGGGGGCCCTAGCCCCCACGCCCCTGGAACAAGGCTGCAGGTAGATGCACACGGCACACTGGTGGCAGGTAGTACAGGAGCACCATGGTGAGGTGCGAGGAGCAGGTGGAGAAGGCCCGCCACTGGCAGTAGGACGGGACGATGAGCGTCAGGCAGCCTGTGGCCACCACCGGCTCATTTACCGCGGTGTCCGCACAGGCCAGCTTCAGCAAAGGCCGGATGTCACAGAAGAAGTAAGCGCCGCGGCGGGAGACTTTGTTGGGAGACTATTATTCATTTACTTTCATTACTCTTTTTTATTTATTTTTTTCCAACTTGCCAGAGAGGGCATGTGCATTTGCCTGAAACAGACTGGGCAGAGTGGGTAGTGAAAAAGCACTCTCTCCTATGAGGAATGGTCACACTACAATTCCTTCTCTGTTTCTTTTATTTTCTCACATTTTATTGATTCACAAAATACCTTAAACTAAAACTATGGACAAAGCTAGAATTGAGTTACAAGTGTATTGTAATTTTCTTCTGAAACATTTTAAATTAATTAATTACATTCATACCCTGAGCATTGCCATAGCATATAAAATGTGACTTCCCATCCAAAACATACTGCATAGTTACTTAATCAGACATGTTATCATCATTAATTTTCCATTTCTAGTTTCATAGTTTCATATACATACATGTATATACCCCTTTATCTCACCCTCTACCATTTCCCACCTTCCTCCCACACTATCTTAAGTGTTTACAGTTGTTTTCCATTCCTTTATTCCCCCACATTTTATTGATTCACAAAATTTCTTAAGTAATCTAACTACTTTCAATAACAAGTTTAGCTGGTATGTACATATCAGTGAATACATGTCTGACTTTAGGCATGAAACTCTGAGTAGAGTGAATGTACTGTAAGGTAGCACCTAGCTGATGCTATAAAGCTTACTATGATCATTAAGTAGAGATTTTTCATATATTTTTTAATTTCAAGAAAAGCAGTTTTTGCTTTAATAAATAAAAAAAAATGCTAAGGAACTTTACTTAAAACCTAAAGTCAGGAAACAGGTTGAGATTCTGTTCAAATAGTAGGTACATGAACCTGTCAGCAGCTAAAGACAGGAAAAAAATCCTTAAAACCAGAAAACAAAGCCTAGAAGAAAATCAGCAATGTTTTAGTCAAAAGCCACAAAATGTTATTTCACCAGTTCAGTTTCATATACTGAATCTATCTTCTGTTGTGTTTTGATCTTCCTGATTAAATTCTGGGATATAATATTCAACTCCAGACATGTCTCTACAATTAAGGTGGCCATTTTCTTTGTTTTTGAACTCTTATTTCTGTGTGTCTGTATTTAATTTTCCTGGAGTAGCACTTCCTTGAGAACTTCTTGGAGATCTGATCTGGTGTTGGTAAATTCTTTCAAGTTGTGTTTATCTGACAATATTATTGTCTTTTTGTCCCATGAGAAGGATAATCATGCTGGGTACAGTATTCTTGGTTGAAATTGCTTTTTCCTTAACACTTTGAATATATTTTCCCATTCTTTCCTCACTTACATTGTTTCTGATGAGAGGTCCACTGTTAGCTTGATGGGATATCCTTTGTAGATAACTTGCCATTTTTCTCTTGCCAATCTTAGTATCTTTGTCTGTGGTTTTGGTCAGTCTGGTTATAATGTGTCTTGGAGAAGATCTCCTTGGGTTGATTCTATTTGGGGTCCTTTGTGTTTCTTGGGACTGGATCTTTGAGTGACTCTCTAGGTTTGGAAATTTTTCTTGTAGGATTTCATGGAATAGATTATCAATGCTCTTGTGAGTCTTGTCACTTTCCGGGATACCAATTATCCAGATCTTTGGACATTTGATGGTATCTAGTATTTCTTATATATTATTCTCATTTTTGGGGTCCATTTTCTCAGTCTTCATGGTAGATTTTTCTAAGCCAGCAATTCTATCTTCTACATCTGAAATTCAGTTTTCTTTTTCGTTAGTTAATTCTTTTTTAAATTTTTTTTAATTTTAATTTTTTATATGCATTCAGTCATATTATTTAGCTTACAAAGTGAACATTTCAATATGTGAACATTTCTCCCCAGTCCAGTTGATCAAAATATCTTCCACCAATAACACCACACCTCCATATCCTGTCAGTGCTCTCCCTATTCTTCCTCCAAATGTCTTTCCTTAGGTCGCTCTTCTCCACACAATCCACTTCTGGCATTAACCCCCATCTCTTGGGTTTGTACAACCTTAGGTCAATTAGTTTCAGTCATAGAGTGAAGACACTTGGTATATATTAATTGGGGACATACACTGTCTCTCCTTAATAGCCTGGCTTGCTTCACTCAGCAGTAAATCTTCCATATTCTTCCACTTTCTGTCTAAAGTGGAAGGTTTTTTTTTTTTTTTTTTTTTTTTTTTTTTTTTTTTTTTTTTAATGGCTGAATAGTATTCCATAGAGTATATGTGCCACAGTTTTTCAATCCATTTATCTGTACAGGGGCATTTGGGTTGGTTCCATGTCTTAGAAATCGTGGACAGTGCCACGATAAACATCATGTGCAAGCACTTTTCCAATGAATAATACTTTTGTCCTTTGGTTAGATACCTAGGAGTGGGATTCCTGGATCAAATAAGAAGTTTTATTTGTAGGTTTCTGAGGAATCTCCAAATTGTTCTCCACAGTGGCTGGAACAATTTACATTTCCACCAGCAGTGCAAGAGTTCCTCTTTCACCACACCCCTGCCAACACTTATCATTTTTTGTTTTTTAATCTTATACATTCTGACTGGGCTTGAGTGGTATCTCATTGTGGTTTTTATCTGCATTTTCCTTACAATGAGGCATATTGAGCATTTTTTCATATGCCTTTTGGCTATTCGTATGTCATCTTTAGAGAGTGTTTATTTCAACTCCTTCTCCCAACTTTTAATAGGGTTGATCATCTTTTTTCCAAACAGCAGCTTGAGTTCCTTGTGTATTCTGGTTATCAGTCCCTTATCTGATGCAAAATTTACAAAAATATTTTCCCATTCTGAGGGCTGTTGACTCAAATTAATTACAGTGTCTTTTGCCATGCAGAAACTTCTTAGTCTGATGTAATCCCACTTGTCTATTTTGGGGATTATCGACTGTGCTTTGAGGTTCTTATTTAAGAAGTCTTTCCCTACCCCAATGTCTCCCAGAGTTTCCCCAGTGTTTTCCAGGAGCAAATTTATAGTTTGAGGTCTTAGATTTAGATCCTTGATCCACCTTGACTTGCTTTTTGTCAAAGGTGAGAGTTAGGGGTTCAGATTCATTTTTCTGCAAATAGAAATCCAGTTTTTCCAGCACCACTTGCTGAAGAAGCTTTCCTTTTCCCACTGCATTTACTGGTATTCTTTGTCAAAGATCAGTTGACTGTATGTTTGTGCATTTATTTCTGGGAATTCTATTCTGTTCCATTGGTCCATGTGTCTGTTTCTGTGCCAGTACCATGCTGTTTTGATTACCACAGCTTTGTAGTATATTTTTGGGTCAAGGCATGAGATGCCGCCCACTCCACTCTTCTTGTGTAGAATTGCTTTGGCAATTCAAGGTCTTTTATGATTCCAGACAAATTTTATGATTGTCTTTTCTAGATCTGTGAAGAATGTGTCTGGTACTTTGATTGGCATTGTGTTAAATATGTAGATTAGTTTGGGTAGAATTACCATTTTCATTATATTGATTCTTCCAATCCAGGAACATGTCCTTCCACTTTTTTGAGTCATTTTCAATTTCCTTTTTTAGCTTCTCATAGTTTTCCTTGTGGAGGTCTTAATTTCTTTAGTTAGTTTTATTCCTAAATCTTATACTTTTGGTGGCTATGGTAAATGGAATAACTTTATTCAGTTCTATCTCAGTCTTCCTGTTACTCGTTATAAAAATGCTATCGATTTCTGAATATTGATTTTATATCCTGCAACTTTACTGTAATCATGTATTACTTCCAATAATTTTTCCATGGAGAGCATTCGGTCTTCTATGTATACAATCATGTCATCTGCAAATAGAGAGAGTTTCACTTCTTCTGTTCCTCTTCAGATGCCTTTAATTTTTTCCTCTTTTCTGATTGCATTGGCGAGGACTTCCAGTACTATATTAAAAGGGAGTGGAGAAAGTGGACATCCTTGTCTTGTTCCTGTGTTTAGTGGGAAAGCTTTCAGCTCTTCTCCATTCAGAATGATGTTTGCTAGGGATTTTTCATAGATGGCTTTTATTGTGTTGAGAAATGGCCCTTCTATGCCAATTTTTTTTTTTAAATTATTTACATTTTTTTATTTCAATGTATTTATTTGCATTCATTCACTGTACATCATTACAGCATACAAAATGAGATTTTCCATCCAAAGTACACTATATATTGTCTCAATCAAGCACATCAACAAACATGCTATTGTCAGCAAATGATCTTCTTTTTTTTTTTTTATTATCATCATATTCTTCTTTATATTACATTGAATTACATATAACTTTACATTGTATTACATTACTTTTTCAAAAGGGAATGCCATGCATGTCAGTCAGTACAGAGACATTAATCTCCCCGCTTCAACATTCAATATCTTTTCTATGTTTTCCCCAATCATTATTATTATTCTAATTATTTTTTAAGACAGTCCATCGCTATTTCTCATGTTGCTTGTACAAATACTTTGCCCATCATGAAATACTTCTCAGACAAATCCAGTTGAGAATACTATACATGTCAACATCAACAGTTAATAAGCCATATCTGTTTCTCACTAATGTCCTACCTCTCTATTGTTCATTTGTTATCTTTCTCTATCCTCTTCTCTTCACTTCCCCCATTCCACACTGTCCTATTCTCATTAAGTATCTTCACTGCTTTTATGTCCTCCAATTTTTTTTCACTATCATAGAATGCTGATAGTCGGTATATATTGAGTGGATACATACAATATCTTTCTTTCATATCCTGGCTTACTTCACTCAGCAATATATCCTCCGTATCTGACCACTTTCTATCAAATTCCAGGGCCTTGTTATTTTTTATGGCTGAGTAGTATTCCATAGAGTATATATACCACACTTTTCCAATCCATTCATCAGTTTGTGGACATTTAGGTTGGTTCCATGTCTTGGCAATTGTAAATAATGCTGCAATAAACATTGATGTGCAAGCACTTTTCTGACTGAGCGTTCTCCTGTCTTTTGGGTAAATACCCAGAAGTGGGATTACTGGATCGAATGGTAGTTCTATTTGTAGATCTTTGAGGAACCTCCATATTGTTCTCCACAGTGGTTGAACTAGTTTACATTCCCACCAACAGTGTAGGAGGGTTCCCCTTTCACCACATCCCCGCCAACACTTATCACTTCAATTTCTTGTCTTCTGTATGTTTTGCTCCCCCCCCCATCCTTGATTCCCTATCTCTTACCCTCTGCCATCTCCCACTCTCCTCCCACACTGTCTCTGGTATCTATGTTTGCTTTCTATACTGTTTTCCCCTCACATTTTATTGAATCGCCAAAGACCCTAATCAATCCAAATACCCTCATAGCAAACACAGGTGATACCCACATTTCCATGAACACAAGTCTTACTTTAAGCATCCTATAAAGTAGCACCTAGCTGTGGCTACATATCCTACTGCAGTCATTGAATAGATATATTTTTTTTTCCTGAAACATTTTTTTTGTAACTCAATTTACATTCCTTCCTTAAGCTTCATCACAGCATACAAAATGCAATCTCCCATCCAGTACACACTGCATAGTGATACAATCATGCACATTACAAAAAATTTTCCATTACTAGTTCCTAGAATTACTTCCACCCCTCTTTCTGACCCTCTGTCCCTTCCCACCCTCCTCTCACACCACCTCCGGTGTCTACAATTGTCCTTCATTCCCTTCCCACCCACAGTGCATTGATCACACAATTTCCTACATAATCTAACTACTTTCAATGGTGAGTTCACTCATTACTACTAAGAAAACCAGTTTTAACTTAACTCAAAGACGTGCCAAGGAACTTTGCTTAAAGCCAGGAAACAAGTTAGGATTTTGGTCAAATGGTAGGTGCATGAACCTATCAGTCTCATGTACTTTTATCTTCTGTTCTGGTTCAATTTTCCTGTTTAAATTCTGGGATATAATATTCAACTCCAGACTTGTCCCTATGATTAAGTTGGCCACTTTCATAGTTTTGGGACTCTTATTTCCATGTGTCTGTGTTTAATTTTCTTGATACAGCACACCCTTGAGAACTTCTTGGAGATCTGGTCTGGTGCTGGTAAATTCTTTCAGGTTTTGTTTATCTGAGAATGTTCTTGTCCTCTCTTCCCACCTGAAAGATAATCTTGCCGGGTACAGTATTCTTGGCTGAAATTGCTTCTCTCGTAACACTTTGAATATATTTTCCCATTCTCTCCTCGCTCGCATTGTTTCCGATGAGAGATCTGCTGTTAGTCTGATGGGATGTCCTTTGTAGGTAAGTTGATGTTTTTCTCTTGCCAATCTTAGTATCTTGTCTTTGTCTGTGGTTTTGGTCAACCTGGCTATAATGTGTCTTGGAGAAGATCTTCTTGGGTTGATTCTATTTGGGGTCCTTTGTATTTCCTGGGACTGGATCTTTGAATGCCTCTCTAGGTTTGGAAAGTTTTCTTGCAGGATTGCATGGAATAGATTATCAATGCCCTTATGGGTCTCTTCACCTTCTGGAATGCCAATTATCCGGATATTTGGACGTTTGATGGTATCCAGTACTTCTCGCATATCATTCTCAAAATTTTGAGCCATTTTCTCAGTCTTTGTGGTGGACTTTTCTAAGCCAGCCATTTTCTCTTCTACATCTGAGATTCTATTTTCTGAATGATCTAGTCTGCTTTTAATACTTTCAAGGGAGATTTTGACTTCTTGTATTATAGACTTCATCTCTAGCAGTTCCGTTTGAGTCTTTTGTAAAGTGTGTAATCCCTCTTTTAGATCTTGCAAGAATTTCCTCATCTCCTGGAACTAGTCAGCTTCTTTCTCCTTTCTCTTTAGCAGTTCATTATCTCTCTTTTCTTCCATCTCTTTTAGCTTCGACATTATGAATGCTCTAAATTCCTTATCAGACATTTCCATGACTTTCACCAAACTGCTTGTGGATGAAGGAGAGTTACTCTTTTCCCTTGGAGGAATTTTCTCGTTTTCCCATATTTCTCGTGATTCGGCGGTGATTTCTTGTCATCTGATGGATGGTGTGTTTCTTTCAAATTCTTGAAGTTAAGCCTCAATGTTCAGGAGCAAGCAGACAGAGGTGTTCTAGAATCTGTTTGCTGTTCTGTTGTGATTGCACGCTAGCTTTGCTTGCTGGAGGCTGAATTATGAGTAGAAAATCTACATTTCTCCTGTCCCCTGAAATATCTAGCTCAAAGGAGCCATGAGAAATCTTCTGAAGGAAGGGCTCAACTCTTCTGCCATGCTAGCTTTGCTTGCTGGAAGCTAAATTATGAGTAGAAAATCTTCATTTCTCCTGTCCCCTGAAATATCTAGTTCACAGGAGCCATGAGAAATCTTCTGAAGGAAGGGCTCAACTCTCCTGCCATGCTAGCTTTGCTTGTTGGAGGCTGAATTATGAGTAGAAAATCTTCATTTCTCCTGTCCCCTGAAATATTTAGTTCACAGGAGCCATGAGGAATCTTCTGAAGGAAGGGCTCAACTCTCCTGTCATGCTAGTTTTGCTTGCTGGAGGCTGAATTATGAGTAGAAAATCTTCATTTCTCCTGTCCCCTGAAATATCTAGTTCACAGGAGTCATGAGGAATCTTCTGAAGGAAGGGCTCAACTCTTCTGCCACACTAGCTTTGCTTGCTGGAGGCTGAATTATGAGTAGAAAATCTTCATTTCTCCTGTCCCCTGAAATATCTAGTTCACAGGAGGAATCTCAATTATTTACATTCTTAAAATACATTCAATCACATTATTTAGCTTACAAAGTGATCATTCCAATATGTGAACATTTCTCCCTGGTTGAGTTGATCAAAATATAACAACACTACCTCCCTGTCTCAACAATGCTGTCTTTGTATCCCTCCTCCAAATGTTTTTCCACAGGCCCCACTCCTCCACACACACCACATCTGGCATTCACATCCATCTCTTGTGTTTTTGCTGAGAGTCTTGATCACGAAGGGATGTTGTATCTTATCAAGTGCTTTTTCTGCATCAATTGATATGACCATATGCTTTTTATCTTTATTCCTTTTATATGATGTATTATATTTATGGTTATGCGTATATTGAGCCAAACTTGCATTCCTGGAATAAAGCCTACCTGATCATAGTGTATGATCTTTTTTGTAAGTTGTTGAATGTGATTTGCTAGTATCTTGTTGTGAATCTTTGCATCAATATTCATCAGAGATATTGGTCTACAGTTTTCCTTCCTTGTCCTGTCCTTACCTGTTTTAAGGATAAGGGTGATAGAGGCTTCATGAAACAAATTAGGGAGAGAATCACCCTTTGGATCTTTAGAAATAACTTGAGCAGAATGGGGTTAACTCTTCTTTGAAGGTTTTATAGAATTCAGAGATGAATCCATCAGGGATAGGGCTTTTCTTTGTTGGGAGGTTATTTATTACTGATTCAATATCCTGGCTTGTTATGGGCCTATTCAGACATTCTATATCTTCCTGGTTTATTCTTGGTAAATTATATTTGTCCAGGAATTTGTCCATCTCATCCAGATTGTCTTGTTTCTTAGCATATAGATGTTCAAAGTAACCTCTAATGATGCTTTGAATTTCTACTATGTCTGTTTTTATATTACCAGCTTCATTGCAGATTTGATTCACCTGGTTCCTTTCTCTCTTCTTCTTAATAAGTCCCACTAGTGGTGTATTAATTTTATTTATCCTTTCAAAGAACCAGCTTTTGCTTTAATTTATTTTCTGTATAGTACTTTTATTTTCTATTTCATTTACTTCTGCTCAGTCTTTATTATTTCCTTTGTCCTGAAGTTTTTTGGATTTTTTGCTGTTGCTTTTCCAATTCTCTGAGACATGATGTTAGGTTATCCATTAGCCTTTTCTCTGTCTTCTTCTTATGTGCACTAATTGCTATGAACTTCCCTTTTATAACTGGTTTAGCAATGTCCCAAAGATTATGGAAACTTGTGTCCTCATAGTCATTGGAGTCTATGAATCTTTTTATTTCAATCTTTGTTTCTTCAGTAGTAGGGGAGTCATTCAGGAGTAGGTTATTTAGTTTCCATGTATTTGGGTATTTTTGAGGATTTCTCTTGAAATTAAACTCAAGTATAATTCCATCATGGTTGGAGAAGATGCTGGATATAGTTTCTATACCTCTGAGTCTGTAGAGGCTTGCTTTGTGCCCTATGATGTGGTCAATCTTTGAAAAAGTTCCATGTTGGGGTGAGAAAAAAGTGTATCTCATGGTTTTTGGATGGAAAGTTTCATAGATGTCTGTTAAGTCCATTTGATTTATGATATTGTTTAGATCCTTTATCTCTTTACCTATTTTTTGCCTGGATGGTCTGTCCAGAGAGGATAGTGCAGTGTTGAGATCTCCAACAATTAGTGTGTTGCAGTTTATCTCCCCTTTTAGACCTAACAGTCTTTCCTTCACATATTTAGGTGCTCCTGTGTTAGGTGCATAGATATTTATAAGCGTTATATCTTCATGATCTATAGAGCCTTTTACTACAATATAGTTCCCTTCTTTGTCTCTTTGAACAGCTTTTGTTTTAAAGCCTATTTTGTCAGAAATCAGTATCGCAACTCCACCTCTTTTTTGGTTCCCATTTGCATGGAAATCCTTTTTCCAACCCTTCACTTTCAGTCTATTTATGTCTTTATCCATGAGGTTGGTTTCCTGTAGGCAACAGATAGAGGGTTTCTGTTTTTTTTTTTTTTTTTCTTCCATTCAGCCAGGCTGTGTCTCTGATTGAAGAATTTAATCCATTAACACTCAATATTATTATCGATGTTACAGGATCTGTACCAAGGTTTAAGTTCGCCATTGTCTTAGTTGCCTTTTATTTCTTTGTTTCTGGCTGTTAATTCTTTAGTTTTCCTGGAGCAGTACTTTCTTCAGGGTTTCTTGAAGAGCTGGTCTGGCGTTGGCAAATTCTTTCAGGTTTTCTTTGAGAAGATTTTAATCCTTTTTCCCATATGAAGGATAATCTTGCTGGATATAATAGTCTCGGTTGAAATAGTTTCTCTCTTCAAACTTTCAATACATCTTCCCATTCTTTCCTTGCTAGCATTGTTTCCGTTGAGAGATCTGGTGTTAGCCTGATGGGATGATCTTTGTAAGTCACTTCTCTTTTCTCTCTTGCCAGTTTTAGTATCATGTCTTTATCTGCGGTCTTCAAGAGTCTGGCTACAATGTGCCTTGGGGAAGATCTTCTGGGGTTGTCTATTTGGGGGTCCTTTGTATTTCTTGGGTCTGGACGCTTGAGTGCCTTTCTAGATTTGGGAAATTTTCTTCCAGAATTTCATGGACTAGATTTTCCATGCTGTTATTACCTTCTTCACCTTCTAGGATGCCAATTATTCTGATGTTTGGGCCTCTTATGGAATCCAATATTTCTCGTATATTATCCTTGTGTTTTTTTAGTTATTTTCTCAATCTTCTTGGTGTTTTTTTCTTGGTGTTTTTTTCTAGGTCAGAGGTTTTATCTTCTACATTGGAGATTCAATCTTCTGCATGGTCTAATCAACTTTTAATACTTTCAAGAGAGTTTTTGATTTCCTGTATTTCAGACTTCATCTCTAATAGCTCCATCTGATTCTTTCTCAAGAGTGTCTATTTCTTCTTTCATATCATGGAAGGACTTCTTAATTTCCTGAAATTTGTTGTTTCGTTTCTGTTCCAACTCATAGAATTTGTTCATGAAGGTTCTAAATTCTTTTTCTGACATTTCGGTGACATCCTTAGATTTTAGGAAAGATGGAGGGGAGTTACTCTGTTCCTTTGAGGGAGACACATTTCCTAACTTGTTTAGACCTGAGGCTCTTCTCCTACTTCTAACCATTACAAGATGTATTCACTTTTAAATATCTGTTAGGAGAACGTTTAGTTTCTTTGACTAGGAGCAAGGGTGTTTCCCTTTTGCTGTGAATTGATGTGTGGGAAAGTACCTCTTCTGTTGTTTTTAGTAATGTGGTCTCAAGAGTGGTATTCTATTCAAGTATCTAAAGAGTACTATCTACATATTCACAGGTGGTTCAGTATAAAGAAGGATTCCAAGAACCTTCCAATACTAGGGAAGTTCAGACTGGGATTTTTGATCTGTCTAATCCCTCTGGAAGAGTGGAGGATGAGGAAGAGAGAATAATGTAAGAGGAAAGAAAAGAGTACAGAGGAGGTTAAAGTAAAAGTTGGGTGCTGCCCAATAGCGTGGCGCACGATTTCACCAGTGGGCTATAGATGGAACGGGAGAACTTCTGCAGGGCAAGGACCTGTCTGGTCTGTGGGACAAGGGGGAGGAAAGAATTAGCAAAACAAAAAGAAACAGCAAAGAAGAATAAAAATTTTTAAAAAATGAAGGCCTATCTACCTTTAAAGAAAGTGGGATCCTGGAACCAGCAGTTAGCGTAATGGCTATGTCGCTGGACTCCCATGTAGTAGACCGTGGTTCGTGTCCCCGACCCCATGGCTTAAAACTCACGCCGGGTGCATGTGCATGCATGCCCAAGATCCCGAGAGGAGAATGGAAAAGGGATTGCAGCATGACCATCCCCCCTGGGGGGTGATTTCTCACTTTCTGTCTCTCTGTCTCTATCCGTCTGGCGAGCACACATGCCCTATAGCAAAAACCTATAAGAAAAAAAAAAAAAAGAAAGAAAGAAGAAAGAAAAAGAAAGAGAAAGAAAGAAAGAAAGAAAGGAAGGAAGGAAGGAAGGAAGGAAGAGGGGTCCTAGTCTTGGGAGCCCGGAAGTGGGCTGGGGGCAGTGGTGCCCAAGCCTCAATTTCCCTTGCTTGGAAATGGGCTATAGATGGAACGGGAGCTGAGATTCAATTTTCTATATGATCTAGTCTGCTTTTAATACTTTCAAGGGAGATTTAGACTTCCCATATTATAACCTTCACCTCTAACAGGTCCATTTGATTCTTTTTTAGAGTGTGTATTTCCTCTTTTAGATCTTGCAAGAATTTCCTCACCTCCTGGACTCCTTAGCTCCTTTCTCCTGCCTCTTCTGCAGTTCATTGTGTCTCTTCTCTTCCATCTCTCTTAGCTTAGTCATTACAAATTTTCTGAATTCCTTATCAGACATTTCCATGAGTTTCATAGTACTGTCTGAGGACTAAGAGGTGTTATTCTTTTCTCTAGGAGGAGAGGTATTGTCTTGCTTTCTGATATTTCTTGTAATTCTGTTGTGATTTCTAGTCATCTGATGGATGGCGCGTTTTTTCCTAATTTTTGAAGTTTAATATTTGCGTTCAGAGGCAAAAAGGAGGAGGTGATCTGTAATCTCTCTTCTATTCTGTTAAAGATATTATCATACACATTATCAACAGTAAATGTTCTTTCATTTCTAGTTATAAAACCATCTTAAGCATATCAGCACAATTTGTTCAGTACATTTCCATACTCTTTCTAGAATGCTTTGTCTCAAACTTTTGGAAATTATTTGTCTATGCTTTGCTTGTTGATCTTTTCCACTGGGTCAGAATCACAATTTGAAAGTTATCTTTTATACTTTTAATTCTTTGTCTTCTAAACTTGATTAGATGCTGCAGTATTTGAAGCTTTTTTAAAAACTGCTTTCTTTACTGTTTCTTCAGTTCTCATGTTTTTGCCTCACTCTGCCTATGCATATTTTATATTTTGTACCATCTATTAACTACTCCCTGAATATCAAAAAAATTCTGTATTCAACTTCATCATCTTCATATAAAAACATGTTTCATGCATTTCTCTTACTTTTCTCTTTATTTATCATAATTTATAATTTACATATAATTGTTACACATCTTTGTAAGGTACAGAATTACCTTTAAAAGATGTACATGGTGTGTAATAAACAAATCAAGGTTATAAACATATTTATCACATCAACATTTAACATTATATAATGTTGTGAGCATTCAAACTCCAATGGTTATTCTGCAAGTATGTACTGAGTTTCTAATGACATTCTTTACTGTGAGGTACAATTCTTAAGAAAAACATATTGATTAAAAAAATTAGCCAACATACCGTTTGTAATTAGCAAAGATAATCTTTTTTGGGGGGAGAGGGATAGGTTTTTACTACAGGGCATGTGTGCTCACCAGAAAGACAATGGGAAACAGAGAGACAGAAAGTGAGAAATGATCGCCCATGGGGGATGGCCATGCCGCATTCCATTATCCTCCATTCTCCTCTCAGGATCTTTGGCATACCTGTGCAGGAGCCCAGCATGAGTTTAAGCCACCGGGACTCAAACCGCAGTCAACTACGTGGGAGTCCAGTGACATGACCATTATGCCAACTGCTGGTCCCAACAAAGATAATCTTAAAATAGCTAATGAAAGAAAGAAGAAGCTACAGTTTCCAGGTAGAGGATTGTGGAAGATAAAAGTTTCTCATTTGAGAAAATCTGTGGCTATCAATCAGAGATCCAGTTAGAGATAGGTAAAATTTTACATCACAATAGCTCATTAAGAAGAGATAGAAAAATAATTCTTTTACTCACACAATCTGAGTTATTGTAAGACCATAGTACTGTTCTGTGTATAAAGAATTCCTTGAAAAAAAAAGATAAAACAAAATTAGAAAGAGATGTTTAAAGTGAAGTTATAATAAAGCCAGTGATTTGGTGATCTATAGGCTTTACAAAGTTCTTGATTCTAGCCTTTTAAAAAATGTATTCTAAAGAAAAACTCAGCTATCTAGTTTTATATGATAAGTAAGGGTTATAATAAATATATAAATCAAAACCTGTGGAAACAACTATCAAAGAATTGTAAGATTTGTATTTAAAACTGCTTGTGTGTAAAATTGTTAAATCTACATTTAGTCCCATCATTCAATGTTATTATCAATCTATGGACTTAATCTTTTTCCCTATTTGGTTTGTGTTCTCATACTTACATTGTATTTGTCTCTCTTTAGCTTTCCTGGTATAATTATCTGTTAAGTATTTCCTGAAGAGCTGGTTTCATTTGGGGAATTCTTTCAGCATTTGTTTATCTGGGAATTATTTTATTTCTTCTTCCCATTTGAAGGATAATCTTGCTAGGTGTAGTACTCTTGGGTGAAATTGCTTTTCTTTCAGAATTTTAAATATGTCTTCCATTTCTTTCCTTGCCTATATTGTTTCAGCCACGATATCCGGTGTTAGTGTAATGGGACAAACTTTGTAAGTAATTTGATGTTTCTCTCTTGCCATTTTTAGAATTTTGTCTTTCTCTTTGATTTTTACTAATTTGACTATGATATGCCTTGGAGAAAATCTTCTTAAGCAATATCTATTTAATGCCCTTTGTATCTCTAGATTTGGATGTCTACATGCCTCTCTAAATTTGGGAAGTTTTCAGTTAAAATATTATAAAAGATGTTTCCTATGCCATTACTTGTCTGTTCACCTTCTAGAATACCTATTGCATAGATATTTGGCTGCTTACTGGTGACTAGGATTTTCTGGATATTGTCCTTCTTTTTCATGGTTATTCTTCTATTTTTTTCAGCTGCATGGAATAAATCAGAGGTTTTGTCTTCAAGGTCAGAAATTTTTCTTTCCACCTGGCCTAATCTGCTGTTGATACTTTCAAGGGAGGTTTGGATCTACTGCAACATATTGTTATCTCCAGAATCTTACTCAGTATGTCTTTCTCTTTATGGAGCTCCTCATTCATGTCATGGAAAGGTTTACTCATCTCCTGAATTGGTTCTTCATTTTCTCTTACATCTTCTTAAGTCTCGTTACAATGAATAATTCAAATTCTTTTTTATTTTTCTGTGGTCTCTTGTATTTTATCCATTGTTGGTGAGAAGTGATGGTCCTTTGAGAGGTGATATTTCCTGATCCATTCCTAATTCTTTGGGCTCTGCTTTGATTTTTAGTCACATGGTGTTTTACTGACTTATTCCTACTTCTTTGGAATATGTTTCTGTAGTGTGTGCTCCTGCACTTCTTTACTGTATGTGCCAGTTTTCCTCCTCTGCCATGGGTGGGAGTGTGGAATCCATCATAGGGGCTTAGGGTGTAGATATTCAGAGCAGAGTTTCTCTCCTCTTACTGCTAAGTAAGTTATGGGGAAAGAATTCCTCCAGAGTCTCCTATTTTCAGGTGTTTGGTCCTTGCATACCCAAACCTCACTGCTCCCAGTGTAGAGGGAGGCTGTGCTGACATAGAATGTGAGGTGGTAGACTACTTCACGTGGTGCATTTGCTTGGCGGCTATAGAGCCCTTCTTCCCCGACAGCAGGCTGGGTGGGAATTTCTGATGATGAGCTTAAGCTGAGTGGCTTGGCTTTGACCTGCTTATTGGTCCTGAATGCATGGGGAGAGGAGGAGGGCAGAATGGCATCAGCACATGTGGAGCAGTAACTCCTGTCTTCTAACTCTGGAATTGCAGGGTTACTCTGTTGTTCCTTCTTTCTCTGGGATTGCAGGAACCAGACACTGGTTTTTGAAGGCTCAAGATCCCCTTTTCCCCAATAGCAGGCTGGACAGGAGTCCCTGCTGATAAACTCAAGCCTTGGCTTGGGCCTGCCTTTGCTTTTTCTTTCTCTGGGATTGCAGGAACCAGGTATTGTATTTCTCTTCTTTGTTATTCCCCACTGCCTAACACAGAAAGTGAATCTCTGATTCTAAAAATTCATCATCATAAAAAAAGTTACCTTATGTAATCCCCTATAGAAACTCCCTTTTCAGGATGCTGTTTGCACCATCTTTTCCTCAATTTGCCATAATTTCAACCTGATCTCATCACAAGATTCCATTTTCAGTAATGAATGGAATACCTGTAACCTGTCTCCCAAAGTCTATTTTCTATGGATAAATTTCAACTTAAATTTTCTAGGACTTATTTATAAATATTTTCTCTCACATTAATTTGTTAATTCCTAAAATCTAATGGTATTTATGACACCATGCTTACTAATTGTTAGTAAATTTCTATGCATGTGCTGTGTTAGACAGCTTTAATGATCTCTGTGTATCTGTCATATTTCTCTAAGGGAAACACTGGAAAAAATATTACACCTCTTTGAATTTCCCACTAAAATTTTTGGAACAGAGTATTACAAATAACAAGGGACCAACTTTATTTGGATTTCTATAAACTTAAGTTTAAATCCTTTGTCACTTGGTCACTCGCTGAAAGGTACCGATCACAGTCTTTGATTTCTCTGCTTCTCTGATCTTCTAATTTAACGTGGGAATTTCATCATTGCTGTTCTATTTCATATAGCTATTGTTTTCCTTAGAATATAGTGGGGCACACAGTATAAGACCTTGCATGTCTTCAGATCCAATAATTTATTCAGTGTAATGATATCTCTTATCATGCTCTTGACAAAAACTGTGAAACTTCTGCATGAACCTATTTAATAAAGGAGTAATTCTGTTTCATAAGAGAGCCTATTCCATTGTTGGGTATAACAATATGTAATGTCATTTGCATCAGTAAGTATAATATATTACAGACATAATGTAATATATTTGAAAATATACCTGTATCCCTGATATTTCAGAGAACTAAGTTTATATTTGCTGTTTTTACACACACCAGAATGGGTATGATTAAAAAAAAAATAGAATGAGTATTACTGAATTTAAGGAAATTAAAACCCCACATATTGTTAATGAAAATATAACTTACTTTGGAAAACAGTTGCAGCTTGTGAAAAATTTAAAAATGATTTGCCAGATGCCCTAGCATTTCTCCTCCTAGGAATTTAGACAAAACAGACAAAAAGCCATGTCTATACAGATAATTACTTGTGAATGTTTATAGCAGAATCATTCTCAATAGTCAAAGCATAGAAACAGTAAGACTTGCTGTTTATCAGTTGCTGAACTGATAAACAAAAATGAGTATAGCCATTGTTTTGAGAGCGCCAGCTACACTGGGTTCCAATACCAGAGTGGCCAGTGGCTCTGTCCTAATGAGAAAAAATGGCTACAATCCATCGTAAAATTATAAAAATCAGGATAGTGATCCTCAGAGCATACTAACTTGACTATAAACTATAGTTAAATTTCCCAGGTTTCTCCAACATCCTTTTTCCATGCTAGGACCAAGTGTAGGACCTTTCATTGCATTCATTTGTGAAGGGACCTTTGTCATTTCTAAGCCATGACAGTCCCTTGTTCTTTGCTCACTATTCATGAGCTTTAACCTTCTGATGAGTACTATTAGTAATTTTATAGAGGGTCTCTTAGTTTGAGTGTGTGCAATGTTTTCTCCTGAGGAGATTATTACCATAGAAATGGTTTTATATTTTTTTCAAAGCATCATATTAGGGATACTTGATGTCAGCATGTCTTACCACTAGCTTACCGTGTTAAGTTTTGGGGAAGAAACTTTGAGACTGTATTAATAATCTGCATCTCTTTAAACTTTTGCATACAGATTTCAGAATCCATCAGTGAATTTTGACTGTGAAAATGATTAGTTTCGTGTATGTCTAATGAAATTGTTTTAAATTCCTTTCACTGGTCTACATTATTAGTTTAGAATATGACTAATGATAATTCTTTTAAATTCCTTAATCTGGTCGACATTATTAATTGGAATTCTAATGATAATTATTTTAAGTTCCTTTCACTGGTGTGCATTATTAATTGGAATTCTTTTGTAAGAAAGAACTGTTTCTTCTTTATTTCTTCTTATTTATTTCTTCAATTCTTTATTTTTCTCAGTAGACAGTAGGGGCATTTATTTTCTTCTATGAATTATAATCCACTATGGTAATTATATATTTTATTCTCATATTGTGCAAGTTTCGATCATTTGGAGCCCTTTCAGGCTGTCATCTGTACTCTATTGACAAGTCCCACTTTTCTCATACACTTTCTTCTCCTGGCATGATGCTTTTCTAATATTTTCCCTGTCCTGGTGCTAGACTCGGTAACTTCTCTAAAGGGTTTGTTTATCGGAGAAATGTGTGAGAAGCCAAGATCTGGCTTTTAGATGCCCTCATTACTACTGGCTGTCATTACTCCTAGGCCTTTCCAGTAAGCGGAAAACACATGTAGTGTCACTGACATACTCAGGTGCACACATCTGTGTCTACTTCTGTATCTATTGGCATGGATACGGAAGGCTGTGTGCTCATACTAACGTGTTTAAATTCCCACTCAGTGTCATTTCCGTGGTCTAGATTTGTAATTCCTCTCCAACAGTTGGAAACTTCTCTTATTATTGAAATACAATCACACATTAATATATTTTCCTAAATTCTTTGTGGATTTTTTGAGACTCAGTTAAAAAAATATTCTGTGTAACTATGAAAGTCACTCACCCATGTTTTCTTGTTGTTCTTGTGTGTTTACTTTTTTTAAAAATTAGTTTTTTTTCTCTTTTCATTGTTTTGTCTTTTATTTTTTGGTCTTTTGCCTTTGTTTTTCTTTTTTTTTTATTTTTACCAGACTTTCTCACCTTGCTTCTCACCTTCCACAGATTGAATGACTAGGCAGATATAGGTGCACAGTAGCGAAACATCTGAATACTTTAAACCCCTCAGCTCAGCCCTGGTGCACCTGTTGCCTTGAAACTGTGAGGCCTTTATAATATCCAGTTCCACTGACAAAAGTGCAGGTTGCTTGGTGAGGATCAGGAAAATGGGACTACAGAAATAATGCAGGTCATCTCCTTCTGCATGCCTCTAACACTCAGAATTAACTCCTATAAGGTAGGAAGTAATGTATAATCCATCAGATGTCAAGAAATCACCACTGCAGAGACACAAGACTTATGAAAAATCAAGAAAATATCTCTCCTCCAGGGGGAAGGAACAGCCCTTCATCATATATAGACAGTTCAATAGAACTTGTGGAAATGTCAGATAAAAAATTGAGGATATTCATACTGACCAAGCTAATAGAGATGCAAGGGAAGAGAGACAAAAAACTCCAGAAGATGCAGGAGAAAAGAGACAATGAGTTCCAGGAGTGAGAAAGTTCTTCCATGATCTGAAAGAGAAAATACACACCATGAAAAAGAATCAAACGGTGTTGTTAGAGATGAAGGCTGTAATACAGGAAATCAAAACCTCCCTCGAATGTATTAAACGCAGATTAGATCATGCAGAAGATCAAATAGCAGATGTAGAAGATAGAACCTCTGACCTAGAAGAATTCACCAAAAAGACTGATAAAATAACCCCCAAAATGAGAATAAAATATGCATAATACTAGATACCATGAGATGCCCAAATATCTGGATAATTGGTATCCCTCAAGGTGAAGAAACTAATCAGGGCATTGATAATCTATTCCATGAAATCTTGGAAGAAAACTTTCCAAACCTAGAGAGCCATTCAAATATCTAGACTCAAAAAATACAAAGGACCCCACATAGAATCAATCCAAGAAGATCTTCTCCAAGGCATATCATAGCCAGATTGACCAAAACCACAGATGGAGATAAGATAATAAAATTGGCAAGAGAAAAACATCCAGTTACTTTCAAAGGATATCCCATCAGGCTAACATCAGACCTCTCCTTGGAAACAATGCGAGCAAGGAAAAAATGGGAAAATATATTCAAAACGTTAAGTGAAAAACAATTTCAACCAAAAATACTGTATCCAGCAAGATTATACTTCACATGGGAGGAAATGATAAAAAAAAAAAAAACCTGAAAGAATTGATCAACACCAGACCACCTCTTCAAGAAGTTCTGATATGAGTATTATACCAGGAAAACTAAAGACAGACAAATAAGAGAACAAATAAATGACCAAGGAAAAGGCCAACTTTTGATTGGGACAAATTCTGAAATATCAATAATAATGTTGAATGTTAACAGAAGAGTCTGACCACAGTAACACTACAAATTCAACAAAAGAGAGACTATAATGACAGAACTGATGAAATAGAATTCTATGACTTTTTTCTACAATATTACTGATTTTCTTCTACGCTTTGTCTTCCAGATTTAAGGATTTTTGTTTTCTTTTGAGTTGTTGGGTTCAGCAATTCATTAAAAAAATTTTTTTTAATTGTAACATAAACTTTTCTCCCTTTCTGACCCCTTTACAATTGGAAAATATTTGTGAACATTCTTATTCTGTGGCAGAATAGTTATTTGCATAAGTTCAATAATACAATAGTATATGTTGTCTTGCATCAGAAATTGAATTCTTATGGGCTTTGTGCAAGTAACAGACCAAATTGAGATTAACCTAATTTTTTTGCATATATCTTAGTTTATATCTTTTTTAGTAAAAGGGAGAAAGGAGAGAAAAAAAAATGTTTCAGAAGAAAATTACAGTGCACTTGTCACTAGATTCTAGCTTTGCCCACACTTTAAGATCTTTTGTGAATCAATAAAATGTAAAAAAAAGTAAAAGTATAGTATGGAAGGAAGTAGGAGAGCAGGAAGGTTAAAAAAATCAGGTGAAAGTATCCATAATTGACTAAAAATGAGAAGCTACTTGCTGATGATAATGTACATAGTGATATCCTTGTCATGACTGACATGCATGGTATTCATGTTGGAAAAAAAAATGTATACTGTAAAGACATGTAATAAATTGTAAAAAATAAATTAATTAAAAAACAAAATTATAACAAGTATTTTGAAAGTTATCTTTAAAATTTATTTTTTTTAAATTCAAAAGTTGTTTATTATTAACTGTCAAGAACTATGGAGTATGAACAAAATTTTTTTGATATGTAAAGTAAATGTGGGAAAATGTAAGAATAAATCAATTCATTTAAAAATAAATAAACTAAAAATTAAAATAAAAAATGTATTATGAAGAAGCTAGGCATGGATTTCATTTTTTTTGTGCAAAATATACTCATAGTTTAGTTCTATTCTTAAAAAAAAAAAGTATGTTTGATGGTAGCAAAAATCTCCCAGTTTTTGAAGCTAACGTCTATTGAAGATCATCAGTGGCATATCCATACATGCTGTGCTCTTACTGGCAAGGGATTGTGCCAAGGACTTGAATAAATGAGGTCATGACTTAAGATCAGATGGTGTCTACTGACCACTTCTCATAGATTTTGTGAAAATAAAGTACTAGAATTTTCTTGAAAGCTGCAACAATTAATGATTTAGATATATTTATAGCAAACTGATTTAAACTTTTTTTAATAAGAAGACAAATTCAGACCATTTATTTTAAAACAAAGATGAAGCCTCACGTTCTGATTTTCTTTCTCATTAGTTCCTTCCAAAGTAAGTTATTAAAGTTTTGATTCACATTTTTCCATAATGAATCCTTTCAGGACATTGAGTAGCCCATGAAAGTACAAAGGCAGAGGAAGACATTTTGAACTTTAAGAGTTTTATTATCATTTTCTCTTCTTCTTCCATTAAGTCAAAATATAAATCAGCACAGATACTTGGATTCCAATATTTTAAAATTTATGTTACTGTCAACAGAAAATAATGAACTCTGTAAAAGTAATAATGTGATTTATTTCTAAGCAGAATATGAATGACCTAAGCCCAGAGAGGAGGCAAAACATGTCTTTCTAGGAGTGATCTGATACAGGGGTTCCTTTTATTTGATTTTGAGAGGGAGAGACAGAGTTTGGAATTTAGTGAAGTTTTTCCATTGGTCTGGCCTAAAAAGGCAGGAGGCTTGTACGTTATAGGTGGGTTTACAGTTTTTAGGTAGGTGATTGGAAAAGGAAGGTTGCTGACATCAGAAAAGAATGTACTTTAACAGAGATAAGGAGACTTAATATATATCACAAGGATACTATATCAGGAGCAGGATGTAGGAAGAATCCTGTTACCAATGGATCAAAATGGTCTATTAATGTTTGTGAGTGTGACTCCCTCTAGGCCCTCTGGAAAGGATTTTGGAAAATAGGAACAAGCAGTAAGACTTTTGTCCTCAATCATCCCTGTTGGCCAAAAATCATTCCTCTAAATGCATGTGTACGCCACAAAATTGACAGGTCCCATGGTCCTAGGAAGGCTTATTCCTAGGAGTCAGGTCCTAGGAAGGCTTCTTCTTAATAGTCAGGTCTCACTGTGCTAGGAAGACTCATTCCTAGGAGTCATCCATTGTTATAGGCAGTGGAGTCCACAGGGAAGGACATGTCTGACTGATTCAGTAGCCCATTATCTCTGGAAAGAGTCAGACCTCAAAGTTCAGTTGGGGAAGGGGAACAATTTTTTTAGAGCTGTAAATGGCAAAATGAAAAATACCTATAATAATTTGATAGCAGTTCATTACAATAGAAGCAAATGACAAAACTACTTTTGTATTTTACACAGCATTTTAAGACAACAAACTTATTACTAACAGTGTCATATCAACATCATTAACCTTATAAGTCTATGATTTGAAAATATATTTGGGGACCAGCAGTTAGCATAATGGCTATGTTGCTGGACTCCCACGTAGTCGACTGCAGTTCAAGTCCCGGACCTGGTGGCTTAAGCTCACGCTGGGCGCATGTGCGTGCGTGCCCAAGATCCCAAGAGAAGAATGGAGGAGAAGGGATTGCGGCATGGCTATCCCCCCTGGGGGGTGATTTCTCACTTTGTATCTCTCTGTCTCTCTCTGTCTTTCTGGCAAGCACACGTGCCCTATAGCAAAAAAAAAAAAAAAAAAAAAAATTTATACCAATAATGATATGGATATGCTAACAACATTGAAAAAGACTTAGTAATCAGCTGACAATGTTCCTTATATAAGTTAATATTATCTTTTACAAAAACAAGATGCATCCTTTGAGGTTTTCCAAAGATGCAACTGATAAACCCAAAAGTCAAGTTTAGGTCTGGAAAAATGTTCAATTTACAATTTGATCTTTAAGAAACATGTCAAGATGTCAGAAAATTCAATGCAATATTTGATTACAACAGGATCATAAGTCACTGAGTATGATATTTAACTAAGTTGATAATAATAAAAAGATATACAAAAAAAAGTTTAACACTTTAAAGTTCTATTTTTCAAGTAATCAAAATCCCACTAGATATTTTACCAAACTCAAATCAGTTTCGCTCTCCCAAGCACTATAAAACCAGACCATAGGCACATGGTGTGATGAAGGAAAGTACAGCTTTATTGCAAAGCACAAAGCAAGGAGAGCAGGCAGCTCATGCTGAAAAGACCCTCAAGATGTTCCCCACATGTGTTTTTAAGGGCAAAAACTAGGCGCATGATCAGTTCAGTGATTGGTTCAAGAGGGTGGGATCATCTTGTGGGCATTCTTGATTGGTGAGGCCTTAGATAATCATCAAATTTCTCTTTAGGTGTCTGGAGCCATTCAGCCTGGAATCTTTGAGCTCAAAACCAGCAGTTTCCAGCCTATAAAACATCTTACATATTGAAATGAAAACCTTATCTTTCCTTTAAGTGAATGTTTTAGAGGTCAAATGGCCCTCATTCATGGTCCATGTTGATCATTATCATAACCAAAAGTCTGAAGACTTACTTCTTACTCTGGGTCATTACAATATAAAGGACCTTATATTTCAAGAACCTTAGAAAATACATTAGGAGGGCCTTGCTTTTTGTGCTTTATGTTTGTTACAAACATAAAGCATAAACATCTGTTTTCTTAAGCAGGTTATCAAGCTGTAAAGAAATCTCCTGCAGTATGTTTGCAGTGTACTGAGAGCAGATTAATGCTTTAAAAACCTTGGTTTTAGGGAACCAGCAGTTGGCGTAATGGCTATCTCGCTGGACTCCCACGTAGTTGACCGCGGTTCGCTCCTGGACCCGGTGGCTTAAAACTCATGCCGGGCACGTGTGCATGCGTGCCCAAGATCCCGAGAGGAGAATGGAGGAGAAGGGATTGTGGCGTGACCATCCCCCCTGGGGGGTGATTTCTCGCTTCTTATCTCTCTGTCTCTCTCTCTCTGTCTGGCGAGCGCACGCGCCCTATAGCAAAAACCTCTCCAAAAAAAAAAGAAAGAAAAAAGAAAAACACCTTGGTTATAAATACAAGGAAAAAAATAACTTTATCACTTTTAGGAAAACTTACATTACTTTCCTTAATTGTAGCCAACTTGTCATACACTACATTTCTTTCATAAAATTATTTTATCAGTCTTACTAACTTCTTTGAAACATCTTTGAACTCAAACCTTAACCTAATATGTCTTAGAACCGGTAATTATCCCTTTTTCTTTTAATGATATGTATATATATTTTTAAGTCATTTTACTTTAGCGCAAATACTCTACCATACAAAAACAATTTCTTTAATACAAAATTTTTTCTTTCTCACTGTTTTCTATCTTGTGTTAGACTGACCTCTGACTAGCCTTTTGGGAACTTCTTAGAAGGAAAGAAAATAGGAAATAGTTATAACAAGCTCTTGCCAGACCCTTGTATTACTGTCAAGCCACAGAACTGTTCTAGCCTACACCCACAAGGTCACAGTGGCATATAATCAATCAATGTGTCAACCATTTGTGTGATGCCATTGCTATCTTTAACACCTCCCATACTGGACATCAAGTCTTCTAGGTAGGATGGGCTAAAACACTTCTTGGCTTTAAATTCTTGCCTAAGAGTTTCATGCAATGAACTTTATATATATTTGGAAACAACCTTAAATAATCTTTTATTTAGACTGCCCCCCCAAATAATAATCTTAAAAGAATACATTTTTATGTCTTGCTTATGGATTTTTACCAAAATGACATTATAATGTTTTGTAACCTTGGATGTAGAACTACATATATTTACCTTAATTTTTCTAGTTATATAACCTTAACTTTTTAAAAAAAGAATTATTTAATTTTATTATTATAATTATCATTATTTTAAATTTAACTATAGAGAGACAGAGAAAGGGAAAGCATGAAAGCAAACTGCCAGGTCTGGGACTTGGACCAACATCAGCCATGTGGGAGTCCAGCATCTTAATCACCACACCACCTGCTGGTCCCTGTAACCTTAATTTTTTATAAGTAAGTAATTTTACTTGTCATATGCCAAATTCTTTTTTAGCTATTCAGTTTTTTTAAAACAATTTTTCTTATGGTAGAATAAAATAATCCTATAGGCCCATGTTTTTTTTTGTCTCTACAAAAGTTAGGAGCCAAGCAAAAAACTTTGTAGTTTATTTTAATCAAATTATTTAAATTTAAAAGATGACCAGTATTTAACCAATATTATTTTAATATAGCATAATTCCTTTTCTAAAATTACTTGAAAATTCTATAACATCATACTTATAATCACCAGATTTATCTTTAAAAACTATATGCCTAGGAGTGGCCCCTGGTTCTATCTCTGCCTGGCAGTCCTGCTCCTGCGGCTTGACTGGCTCCAGGTGGTGCTGGCTGGAACTGAAAATGAAGATTTTCTGCTGAGACTTCAACCTCCATACCAATTTCTGAAGTGGAGAGGTAAAAAAAACCCAGGCCCTTTTAAGATAGCTACTAAACTTGAGCTGTAAAATATTGCTTTCAAGGACTAAAAATGATTTTCTGCTGAGACTTTATCCTTCAGACCAATTTCTAGAGTGCCTCCATGCACTGAGTGTCTAGATAAGTCTTTCAGTGAACAGTATTCAAACATCTGAATACTAGTAGGATCAGAATATCTCTCAATTCCCACTGAATCCAACACACAAAGGGTGAAAAATGGAACAGAAGAGTGATTGCAGATCACCTCTTCCTTCATGCCTCTGAACACTCAGATTATACTTCAAGAATTAGGAAGAAATGTACAATCCATCAGATGATCAGAAATCACCATGGGGGCACAAGAATATGAGAATGCAAGAAAATACCTCTCCATCAAGGAAAAAGAGTATCTCCAGAGACAATGTGGGAGGAGGGTGGAAAATGGCAGAGGGTGAGAATAGGGGGAAATACATACTACATACATATATGATACAAAGAACGTAAAATTATTTGTCAATGATAACATGTATGATTAAGCAACCATACAGTGTATTCTGGATGGGAAATCACATTTTGTATCCTGTGATGATGCTCAGTGAATAAATGTAAAATTAATAAATTAAAAAAAAACTATATGCCTGGACTATCTAAATACCAAAACATACCAAAAAGTCAGTTATTTATTTCCCTATTAACTTTTTATAACATGTTAGGTATGTATACCATATGGATATTAGATATTTACCTTAAGTTGCTGATAACTCTGAAATCTGTTTTTAGTAAATCAATAATATCAAAACAATTTTGTGGCTTGATTAGTAAAACCTAAGCCAACAATTATGAAGATATCTTCAAGTTTATCCTTAAATTTGTAGCTGGCTTATTTACTTAAGTTATGTGAACTTGAAAGCATTTGAATTAAACATTATGAGTGGTCTTTATTTAAAAACCAAATTTAATAGAATTCCTTAAGGACTCTGCCATATAAACATAACATATAACATATATAAACACATGCACAACACAAAAGAACATATAAGAGACTTGTAGAAATATCTCCATATTAAAACAAATACCCATCCTACCTGTCTCTGGGCAGCAGGAAGGTTGTCATCTTCCTTTTGATATCTCAGATACACAAATTTACCACTGGGACGGGGCATGAAGTCAACATTCAGGCAGTGGAAGACCATCCTGGGTATGTGATGAGATAAGTAAATTTCTCATGTGAGAGAAGTTCAAATGCAGGAAAAAAAAAAAGAAAAGAAGAAGTGCAAGAAAACAAAACAAAGAAGACAGATACTAAGACAGACCTTCCCCTGAAAAAAAAATTCTTTACCAACCTCTAGAAAATAAATGTCAATACCTAACCTCATGCCTAAAGCAGGTGTCTTCTGGCAACTGCCCTCTCAAATGCCTGTCAGGTTTGGGGGTAAATTTTCTATTAGAGATCTTCAGCTCTCTATTTAAAACTTCTCTTTCCCTACTTCATATATGTTCATGGTTTTCATTCTGTGTCTCAGGACCGGTCTCATAGATTTGAACCCAGAACCTAAGTTTTTATACCCTGCAGCTCAACTCCCTCTTCTTGTAGACAACTCACTCACTGCAAGCGCCTTTGAGCAGCACTAAGTTTGTCAGTGAGCTGGCATTTCTCTCAATATGATAGCCAGTTCTTCTGCAAGTCATTCCTCTTCTCACATAAAGTCAGCTTCTCAACAAATTAAACAAACCTAAATAAAAAGACACCCAAACAAAATCCCTCTGAAATCGATAAACACACACAAAACAAACAAACAAACAAACAAACAAATAAACAAAAAAAAAAACAAGTTGAGTTTAATATTTAAGTAAAGTTATACCAAAACTGGGACAATTTTTATGTTAAAGAATTTTACTAAGGTCTGCCCTGAAGTAGAGTATTTAGGCTCTGCATGGAGGGTGCTGGGTCCCACATGGCTGACCAGGATTTAAGTCCCCATCCCAGCAGCTTGAAAATCACCAGGTGTGCATATGAATGCCCAGGATCATGACAGGATGGAGAGTAAGATGAAAATGATAAAGAAAGAAAGAAAGAAAAAGAATCTTGTATATAAAAGACAAAACATACAGTCTGTGAGAATATATTTTTAAATCACATATTAAACTAAGTTGTATCCATGACCTATAAAGAACGCTTATGGGACCAACAGATGACATAATGATTACGTTGTTGAACTCTTGTGTAGTCGACTGCTGTTTGAGTCTCTGGACCCAGCAGCTTAAAACTCACACTAGGCATGTGCACATGCATGCCCACAATCCCGAGAGGAGAATGGAGGAGAGAGGAAGGTGACATGGCCATCCCCTCAGGGGGTGATTTCTTGCTTTCTGTCACTCTGTCTCTCTGGTGAGCACACATACCCTATAGCAAAAATCTCTCTCTCAAAAAAAAAAAATCTTTGCAACTCAGTAATAAGAAATCAAGTAATTTAGCAATGTCCAAAAATCTGATTAGGCATCGCACCAGAAAAAGAAATATGAATGACCAAGTACGTACTTGAAAAAATATTCAACATCATTAGTAATTAGGCAAATGCAGATAAAACCTCAGTAAGATGCTACTTCAAATCCACTAGGATAACTAATTTTTTTTTAAAGGAGAATGACAAATATTGACAAGTATGTAGAGAAATACACTGCTGGTGGATAAATAAAGTGATGCAGCCACTGTGCAAAACAGATGGGCATTTCCTCAGAAAGGTAACACCAAGTCACCAAATGACACTGCAATTTCACTAAGAGAATGGAAAACATGTTCAAACAAAAACTTGCATATGTATGTTCATTGGAGCATTATTCATAATAGCAAAAATTCAGAAACAATTCAAATATGCATCACCTGGTGAATGGGTAAACAAAATAGAGTATATAGATATTATAGAGTACTCTGCAGCTGCAAAAATAATAAAGCACCGATATGTTACAACAGGGATGAACTTCACAGACGTGTGAAGTGGAAGTACAAAAGACCATTTTATGATGATGTGTGTATCAAGTGGACAAAGACAGCAAGTAGATTTTGGATAGCTGGGACTACAGGAGGAGACAGGCACTGACTGCAAACAGGTATGAGGAAATAAAAATTTTCTAAAATCAGATTGTGGAGAGGCTGCACAACTGGTAAATTCATTAAAAATTATCAAAATGTTGACCATGCTTCAAATTTCATCTCCAGCAGCTTGAGGAACATACAAAGTGCAAGTGCGTGTGAGTCTCAGATCCCTATGGGATGGATAAATAAAGGTAAAAGGATTGCAGATGGCTGTGCCCCATGAGAGGGTGCTTTCTCTCTCTCCCTCCATCTCTGTCTCTGTTGAGCAAAGGTGCACTCTGGCACCCACACACAAAGTTATCAAAATATACACTTCCAACGAGTAGACTTTGCCTCAGAAATGCCGTCTAGGAAAAGGCAAAACACAACTTTCAATCCTGATTAAGTTAGTGTTCCGTGTATGAAGAAATTGAATTTAATGACTGCTAAGGTGCTATGATATGGTGAAGTGAGTTTGGGGTTTGAAGAGAGTTAGACCTATGTTTAAATGTAAGCTTCAGAAGGGACCAGCAGTTAGCATAATGGCTATGTTGCTGGACTCCCATGTAGTCGACCGCAGTTTGAGTCCCGGACCCAGTGGCTTAAACTCATGCCAGGTGTGTGTGTGTGTGTGTGTGTGTGTGTGTGTGTGTGTGCCCAAGATCCCGAGGAAAAAAGTGGATTGCGGCATGGCCATCACCCTGGGGGGTGATTTCTTACTTTCTGTCTCTCTCTCTTTCTGGTGAGCACATGTGCCCTATAGCAAAAACCTCTCCTAAAAAAGAAAAGAAAAAAAATGTAGGCTTTATATGAGCTGAATAGCTTGATGGGTTTCTTTGAAGCTTCTAAGCCTAAGTGTCCTTATTTGTAAGTGATTTTAAAATAACTAAATCTAGGGCCAGCAGGTGGTGTGGCTGTTACGGTGCTGGATACCAACATGACCAGTTACACAGTTCAAGTCCAGGACTCAGTGACTTGAAAAACATGCCAGGTGTATGTGCATGGGTGCCCAAAACCTTGACAGGAAAGTGGAGGAGAAGGAATTGTGGCCTGGTCATCTCCACTGAGAAGTGATTTCTCCTTTTCTCTTTTCTTTTCTTCTCTCTCTCATCTCTCTTTGGCAAGCACACTAGCCTTATAGCAAAAGCTAAAAAACAAAATGAAACAAGTATGTTGAACATTTTGCACACACATACACATAATAGTAATTCCTACTGGTGGCTTTTATTACTGTATACTCTATGACTTCATGTCTTCCTTTGAAAACCTCTAACATCTTTTTTTTTTCCTACTATCACTATAGATAATAACTCAAATTTTCACACTTGGCTTATCTGAAATTTTACTAATTGGGTACAATAACATCTATCACCTTCCTTATCTGAAGTTTTACTAATTGGGTACACTAATATCTATCACCTTCCTTATCTGAATTTTTTCCACATAGCATTTCCACATTGATGACTCTTCATTCTCCACTTAATGGACGGAGACTCCACTGTCCAGGTCATATCTAAACTTTTCAATGCAGATTAGTTTTTTTCTCTATTTTTTCCCACATACCTGATCAGTTCCTTTTATTAGTGCTTTATGCTTCATTGGTTTATGTATTTTTTTTTCTCTCCCACAGGGCCTAGAAATGTGTTTTGTATTTTAGAAACTCAATACAAATAGTTTAATAAAGACTAAACAAATGCTCTCCTTGTAACAGTGAAGCAGAAAGAGATACAGAGGGGAAAGATGAGATTCAGAAGCCACAGTCATTAGAATAAGAAATAGTTACATTGATTCTCAGTATAGGCCTTCTGGTTAGCCATTTGTCCCTACAATCATCTTTTCACTCATAGTTAGTGATGAGTTAATCCCCCTCTTTGCTCAACTGAGATTATTTTTTTAATTCTATTTTTCACTCTTTTAGGTGTTTCTATATTTTTTAAAAAATTGTTTGTTTTACTTTATTTATTATTATTATTATTCAGATTGACCAGGGAGAGATAGAGAGAGAGACAGAGATAGAAAAAGAAAAAGCAAGTCTCCAGGTCCAGTACTTGAACAGTAGTCAGCCATATGGGAGTCCAGCGCTTTAAGTACCAAGCCACCTGCCCGTCCCTCTACATTTCTTTTTATGTAAGAGGTTACCTCTAACATCAAGGTTACCGTGATAAGTATAAAGACACATAAGATGACCCTGTAGGTCCTTAAAGATGCTAGAATAGTGTCTGCTTTTCTGTATGAATTCTCACTAGAGGAATTAATTGTTAATTCCATATGCACACATGTATAACCAGACGGTTTTAATCTTATCCAAAATAAGTACAGTATCTTCTAGACAGGCTAGAGAACCCAACTCCTACTGAAAGTCTTATAAAACTTGATTTTTTCAGACTTCTGCCATTCTTTTCTTCTTTATATTTTCACTAGAATTAGAGATGGAAATCAGAAGGGCCTTATTTACAGCAAGCTTGAGAAATTTTATTTTATTTTTTAACTTCTATGAACTTCTTGCATAGAGTTTGCATTTGATAATATTAGTAAGAAGATAGAAACCCCAGTCAGCAACACCACTCTCCAAACCAAACTCTTCCAGTGTTTAAAATTGTGTGTTAATTTAACAATCCAGGCAGTCTCTGTGGCTTATCGCATGGTCTTATTTGGATTTTCTGTCGTTAAATTTTAGAAATTGTCCTTATTTACACTCTTTATTCATTCAAACTGTCAAGCTTCATATCAGAATTCTATGGTTTCTTAATCTTTATTTTTTTTGCTTTTTATTTTTTTATTTTTTTAATGTAACTAGTCTCCAGTCTTGAAATAGATCTTCTATCCATACCTGGATTTTAATATTCTCAATTATTATCTTTAGCCTCTTATTTCACCAGAGTTGGATGATTATAATAGTCTTCTAAAAGATCTTCTCAACTCTAACTGCTCTCTTTTAATAAAGTACTCCATCCTGCACTGATGGAATGCATTGACTGATTAAATCCCAAAGAGTATATGTTACAGATCCCCTTCTAGAAATGCTAATTATCCCAACCTCATGAAGCAATTTCCTATGCAGCAAAAATGTCTTAATTTATCATTCAAAACTATGTAAAATATGTATTTCACTCCCTAGGTATAATGTTTAAATGGTGGATAAGAAAAATCCAGTTGGTGACTATTAATCTTGATAAAACCTCAGATTTTTCTATGACACATTTTCTTAATTTTTTTTTTTTTTTTTTTTTTTTTTTTAGATTTTTGCCATAGGGTGTGTGCACTCACTAGAGAGAGACAGAGAAAGAGGGAAAGTGTGAAATTATCCCCTGGGTGAATGGCCACATTACAATCATTCTCCATTCTTCTCTTAGGATTTTGGGCATGCATGCACATGCAACTGACATGTTTTCTAAGTTCTGTGTCCAGGACTTATATGAAGTCAGCCATAATGGAGGGATCCAACACCTCAGCCATTGTGCCATCGCTGGCCCAACTCAATTTCTTATTTCTTTCCCAAGGGCATTTTTCTTCATTATACCATTTTAATGTTATTATGATTATTTCTAATTTTCATCTAATAGTTGTACATATTTATGAAGTTATGTGTGTGCTTTAGTTTCTGGTATATATTGTGTGTGCTCATGAGAGAGAGAGAGAGAGAGAGAAATCATTCCCAGGAGGTATGGCCATGGTACAATTCCTTCTCCACTCTCCTATTGGGATTTTGGGTACACACACACCCACACACACCAGGCATGTTTCTCAAACTGCCAGGTCTGGCACTTGAACCACAAAGCTGACCATATGGAATCCAACACCTTAACCTCCATGCCATCTACTAGCCTCATACTTAGAGTTTTAAGAGCCTTCATGTCCTTTCATGAACACTGTGGAGATGCATTTTGTGTGCTGTGATGATGCTTAGGTAAGGGATGTAAATTGAGTTACAAAAAAAAAGTTTCAGGAAAAAAAATATATATTCAATGACTGCAGTAGGATATGTAGTTCCAGCTAGGTGCTACTTTATAGGATGCATAAAGTTAGACTTGTGTTCATGGAAATGTGTATGTCACCTGTGTTTGCTATGAGGGTATTTGGATTGATTAGGGTCTTTGGTGGTTCAATAAAATGTGGGGGAAAAACAGTATGGAAAGCAAACATAGATACCACAGACAGTGTGGGAGGAGAATGGGAGATGGCAGAGGGTAAGAGATAGGGAATCAAGGATGGGGGGGAAAAAGCTAAACATACAGAAAACAAGAAATGGAAGATAATCTGATGACAATAACATGTTTGTTGATGTGCTTGATTGAGACAATATACAGTGTATTCTGGATGGAAAAATCTCATTTTGTATGCTGTAATGATGTACAGTGAATTAATGCAAATAAATAAATTGAAATAAAAAAAGCACTGCGGGGAAGGAAAGATTATAGAACTTTTGAATCTTAAAAAATAGTATAACTTAGAGATCATCTTGCTTAACTAAAAAATATAAAAGGAAAGGAATGCTAAAGAGATTAAATGCAGAGTGGTCAATTGAAATGTCCTTTGGAAATAATCTGCATGAAAGGATAGAAAAGCAGCCCTAACTGGGTATTTAAAGTATTTTAAAGATTTCAATACAAACAGTTTTACTGTTTTTTTTTTTCCCTCCTGCAACTTTTTTTTTTTTAATTACTTAACATTCATTCCCTGAACATCATCACAACATACTAAATGTGGTTTCCCATCTAGAATAAACTGCATAGTGGCTTAATCATGCATGTTATCATCAATAATACTCCATTTCTACTTTCATATATATGTATATGTATATATATGTTTTTTTACCCCATGTTTGACCCTCTGCCCTTTCCTACTCTCTTATTACACTATCTCTGCTCTATACAGTTGTTTTCCATTCCTTTCCCCCCAACATTTTGCTGATCACACAATATCATAAGTAATCTACTTTCAATAGCAAGTTCAGCTGGTAATTTCAAGAATAGTAGTTTTGAACTGGTAATGATATTTCCTTGAAACTTAAAGCCTAGAAACAGGTTAGTATTCTGTTAGAATAGTAGGTACATGCACCTATCGACTGCTCAAGACAGGACAAAAATCCTTTAAAACCAGACAACAAAGCTTAGAAGAAAAGCAGCAATATTTTAGTAAAGTCACAGAATGTTGTTTCATCAGTTCAGTCTCATGTACTTAATCTTTCTTCTGTTGAGGTTTGATCTTCCAGATTGAATTCTGGGATATAATATTCATCTCCAGACATTGTCCCTACAATTAAGTTGCCCATTTTCTTAGTTTTTGAACTCTTATTTCTGTGTGTCTGCATTTAATTTTACTGACATAGCACTCCCTTAAGAACTTCTTGGAGATCTGGTCTGGTGCTGGTAAATTCTTTCAGGTTTTGTTTATCTGGGAATGTTCGTGTCTTTTCTTCCCAAACGAATGATAATCTTGCTGGGTACAGTATTCTTGGTTGAAATTGATGACTACAGTAAGCTATATAGCCCCAGCTGGGTACTACTTTATAATATTTTCATTCTGCTCACTGAGATTTATGCCTAAAGTCAGACTTGGGTTCATGTATAGGTATATATCAGCTATGGATATATTTAGATTAATTAAGTTCATTAGCAAATCAATTAAATGGGGGGGAAAAGCATACAAAGCAACCATGGATACCAGAGACAATGTGGGAGGAGGGAGGGACATGGCAGAGGGTGAGGGATAGGGAATCAAGGATGGCAAAACAAAAAACAAAGTATACAAGACATAAGAATTGGAAAATTATTTGCTGAAATCATGTATGTTGATGTGCTTGATTGAGCCAATACACAGTGTATTTTGGATGGAAATCTCATTTGTATGCTGTAATGATGTACAGTGAATTAATGTAAAAAATAAATAAATTTAAAGAGAGAAAAAAAAGAAAATTATCTGTTGAAGATAATATGTATATGTATAGTAATATCTTGGAATGAGCCCAATATACAGTGTATTCTGGATGGAAGAACTCATTTTGTGTGTCATAATGATTTACAGTGAATGAATATAAAATTAAATAAATTAAAAAAAGTATTTTAAAGAGCAGCTATTTAATAAGTTTAGTACTAAGGCAGATACACTAGTGTAATATTGCTCAATATTAATGTATGCATTTTAATTTAAAAATTTGAAGCCTGGGCCAATCCTGTGGCCTAGTGGTTAAGGGAACAAGATCACACATAGCTGACCACAGTTCAAATGCTGGCTCCAAAAACATAAAGGTGGCTTGAAAAAACATGGTAACTCCATGTGTGTGAATGCTCAAAATCTTAGGACGGAGAAATGAAGAAGGGATTGGGGTGTTCTCTGTCTTTCTCTGGCCAGTTCATGCACCACCCGAGAGTTAAGAAAAGATGAAGTGTAAAGGTAGAAAGAAGCCAAAGCATAACTATTAAGTTAGTAATATATCACTCAAAATAGTAATATATTCTTAGCTTCTATGTTCAAATGTAGAGAAATAGTCACACAAACTAGCACTACTTTTTTGGTTTTGCTTTATTATTTATTTATTTATTCATTTAATTCTCAAGCTTCAGTAACCAAGAAATAAATGCAAAAACAAAATGCTCTTTTTTTTTGGAGAGAGATTTTTTGCTATAGGGTGTGTGTGTGCTCGCCAGAGAGACAAGAGAGACAGGGAGAGACAGAAAGACAGAAAGTGAGAAATCACCTTCCAGGGGAAGTGGCCTTGCCTCAATCACTTCTCCTTATTCTCCCCTTGGGATTGTGGGCACGCACTTATGTGTGTGCAGTGTGAATTTAAGCCCCCGGGTCTAGGACTTGAACCATAGTTGACTATGTGGGAGTCCAGCAACGAAACCATTATGCCCTCTGCTGGTTCCTAAAACGCCCCCTTAAAGTTGTATTTTAAGAAATATTACCTTGTAGGGACCAGCAGATAGTGTAATGGCTACATTGCTGGGCTCCTGTGTAGTCAACTGCAGTTTGAGTCCCAGACCGGATGGCTTAAACTCATGCCAGGTGCATGTGCATGTGTGCCCAAGATCCCAAGAGGAGAATGGAGGAGAAGGGATTGTGGCATGGTCATCCCCCTTGGGGGGATTTCTCGTTTTCTGTCTCTCTGTGTTTCTGGCTAGTACATGTGCCCTATATTAAAAACCTCTCCAAAAAAGAAAGGAAGAAAGAAAGAAAGAAAGAAAGAAAGAAAGAAAGAAAGAAAGAAAGAAAGAAAGAAAGAAAGAAAGATTAGCTTTTAGTTCTTTCCAGTAGAAAGTTCAGATTCCCAACTCAAGTGACAAGCTCACACATTAGCTGTGCTGCAGTTTAACCATGAATAAAGTACAATTTGTTGCTTTGTGTTTTACTACTATGACATAATAAGATAATTGTATATTTCTCTATTAAACATAAAACAAGCAGTTAAGAATTTCCCTTTTATTTCTTTCCATAGTCTCTCTCTCTTTTTTTTTTTTTTTTGGAGAGGTTTTTGCTATAGGGTGCATGCGCTCGCCAGACAGACAGAGAGAGACAGAGAGACAGAAAGCGAGAAATCACCCCCCAGGGGGGATGGTCACGCCACAATCCCTTCTCCTCCATTCTCCTCTCGGGATCTTGGGCACACACGCACACGCGCCTGGCGTGAGTTTAAGCCACCAGGTCTGGGACTCGAACCACGGTCGACTACGTGGGAGTCCAGCGACATAGCCATTACGCTAACTGCTGGTCCCTCCATAGTCTCTTTATTCATTACACATTCAAGCACTGTGTGTCATTACAGCTTGTAAAATGAATTTTCCCAGCATGAATACTCTCTAAATTCACCCAGTTAAGGTATTCATTTGTGTGTGTGTGCTATGTGTCATTGGCCCTTATGGGAAAAGAAGTCCTCATGTTTGTTTTAATCAAGTCCCAGACAGGCTCTATGTTGGGCTCAAGGGCCTTGTTACTAACATTCTGCCTCCCTCTTGCTGTGCTGTGCTGTGTGCAGGTGCCTGTGGTACTGTGGCTTTACATGTTTCTAACTGCCTTGGGCTGCTCTTCCTAAGATAGGTAGTGAGGCTTCTCCAGAGCATTCTCCTAAGACTGTCCCAGGGGCCGTTTGCTGTCCCCATCACACAAAAAATCCTACCTACTGCTCAGCTCTGACTGACTGGGTCTTTCGGAGCATAGCTTGTCCTACCTTTTCTAGGAAGCCAACTTTGTAAATTCTGGGTCTAATGAACTCTCTCTCTCTCCTTTTCCTGAACAATACCTAATGTACACTGATTATTTTATGTTCATGTATTTTATTTCTCTGCCTCATATATAAATGCATTTTCCTCTAATGCAAGACATGGCCATGCTGAAGTCCCTTTTCCTCCATTCTCCTCTTGAGACTTTGTGCATGCATGTATATGCGCCCAGTGTGTTTTAAGCTGCCAGTTCTAGGACTCAAACCATGGCTAACTACGTGGGAATCCAACAACCTAACCATTGTGCCATTTGCCCAGTGTAATTTTAAGGACACCAGGTCCAGGACTCAAACTGTGCAGTTAGCCATGTGGAATCCAGTGCCTTAACTTCCATGCCACTTGCTGGCCCCACTCAGATTGTGGCATGACCATCTCCCCCACCTCCCCTCTGCCTGAGGAGGGGAATCTTGGCTTTTTGTCTCTTTGTGTGTCTCTGGAGAGCCCCCCGGCACTCTATTGTGAAAATCTCTCAAAACAAAGAAACAAAAGAAAAACCCAGCAAAAGCAACTCTAGCACTCTCAGAGTCCTGAGGGTAAAGTACTTCCCTTTAAATGCTGACAACATTCTTACAAGGACCACTGGCACCCCAGTGTATTCCTATACAACTTTACTCCTAATGAGTATCCAAACTCACACACATCTGTCTACCTTTTTACACGATCTGCTTCATTAACACCAATGGAGGCATCAAAGACACCAGCTTGTGCCTGTGGAGCAACGAAGTTTACCCTCAGCACTCCTGCCTCAGTTTGACCACAGTGGAGTCCTGTACAAGCTCAGAGAACTAGACCTACTCCATTTCTGCTGCAGTGCATGCGTAATTGCTCTCTCACATCAAGGTGAGGTTGACTCTCAAGTTCAAGTCCAAGGTCATTTTTTATCATTTTCATCAAGGTGAAAGGCAGAAAGAATAGAGTAGGGAAAAGCCACTTCCTTGAACTTCAGTATTTCCACAGCTAGATGGGAATAATAATAATACCTAATTACAGAATGGTTGTCAAGGTTAAATTAGATGGTTTGCATACTGGTTATTTATTACCTGTAAAACACTGACCAGATATCTACATGGACATTAGATGCAATAATACATATGAGAAAGACCGTGCATTTGTTTGCTATCGGGCATGTGTGCTAGCTGGAGAGAGACAGAGAGAAAGGGAAAGTGAGAAATCAAGAGATAACCATGCCACAATTTCTTCTCCTCCATTCTCCTCTCAATCTCCTTGGGGATTCTCCTTTTGGCATTCACATCTGCCAGCACATGTGCCTGGCATGATTTTTAAGCTGCCAGGTCTGGAATTTTGGAGCACGTGTTGGCCATATGGAATCCAGGGCCTTAATCTTCACACTACTCACTGGCCTGAGAAAGAGCTTTTATAAAAGACAGAGCATTTGACTTATCTTGAACTTTCCTACAAGGCGCTATGCTGGCTGAGTTGTTCTGACTGATGTGCTTTGGTTCTGAAGGAGAACATATAGGAAGCCATGTTGAGAGCAGGCTACAACATGGACTTCCCAAGCTTTCACCCTACCCAGAAGTCCTCTGCTGTCTCTGTGACTCCTTTCTTTTTCTGTTTTCAATCTTCCAGATTAGTTAGTGTCCCATCAGGACTGTGTATTGACATGTGTACTGCATGTCTGGGAGGGGTGTAGTCAGTGAGCCTGCACCACCTTGCAGCCTCCCAGCCTCCATAATGCTGCCTTCATCTCTTTGTTGCGGAGAGTGTAGATGATGGGGTTAAGCAGGGGGGTGACAACAGTGTAGAAGACAGCTATCACCCCATCCAAGGGCTCCTGCGAGCCAGGTCGCAGGTAAATGAAGGTGCAAGGCACATAGTACACGATGACCACAGTGAGGTGGGCAGCACAGGTGGAGAAGGCGTTGCGGCGCCCCTCCGCCGATCTGATCCGCAGGATGGCAGCCACTATGTACCCGTAGGATGTGAGGATGAGCACAAAGCAGGTGAGGGCCAGGAAGCCGATATCCACAAAGGTGACGAGCTCATTGATGGTGGTGTCAGCACAGGCGAGACGCAACAAGGCAGGGATGTCACAGAAAAAATAGTCAACCTGGTTTGGGCCACAGAAGGGCAGCCTGAATATAAAGCTTGTTTGGAAAAGGGAGTGGAGGGTTCCACCCATCCAGGTACCAAGAGCCAGATAGTTACAGATTCTGTGGGTCATGATGGTGGCATAGTGCAAAGGCTTGCAGATGGCCAGGAAGCGGTCGTAAGCCATGAGTGTGTAAAGGAAGCACTCAGTGCAGCCCAGGAAATGGAAAGAGAAAAGTTGGATGACACAGCCCCCAAAAGATATAGCCCTACTACCCAAGAGAAAGCCAGCCAGCATTTTGGGCACGATGGCAGAGGATATGGTCATATCCAGGAAGGACAGGTGACACAGGAACCAATACATGGGGCGGTGGAGCCGGACATCCACCAGGACAGTGAGGATGATGACCCCATTGCCCGAGACGGTGAGGAGGTAGATGAGGAGGAAAGCCAGGAAGAGTGGCACGGCCAGCAGCGGTGGGTGGTGCAGACCCACCAGGAGGAAGTGAGCCACGGAAGTCTGGTTTCCACTTTGCATTTTCTTGTTGTTCACATCCACTAAAAGAAGTAGCAGAAAGGAAGGCTCAGTAAAATTCAAAATCCTGAAGCAAGATTCTGCATCATTTCCAAGTAGGAATGGTAAAGAGATCTCTCTCACCTTCCCCCTTGAGCTTTGACATTCTTTTCCCTCATATTTCCCTCAACACTTGATTCTGAAATCCTACAATACTGCTTGGTTCCAGGGAGCAGGTGTTTTTTCCAAGGTTAAAGGTAATAGATTATGTGCATGTAATTCAGGAGAATGAAGGAAAGACCACACAGAAAGTTTTGTCTAGAAGAAGTAATAAAAGCTTAAACAAATTGGTAGAGAAGGTGCTCTGCTGTTTTCTCTTAGTTTCATTTTATAACACAGAGTTATTTTCTAGGAACTTTAAGAGTTTACATTGTACTGAGCCAGCAGGTGGCCACAGTGGAAAGAAGAATCAAGGGCATGACTGGGGCTGCCAGAACTCTCCCTGACACCAAGGAGCCAGTGCAGCTGCTCTGCATAGGGTCACCTTCCTCCCACTGGTACTCCTTCCAGTGGTCTGTTTACAAATGGGAGACAAATATCTGAATGGTCTGTCACCTTCACAAAGCCTCAGGGGCAAGCCAGTACTGGGAGGCTTCAGAGGGTGTAGATTAAATAGGATGTCTAGCTAGTTGGACCCCAGAGGGTAAGGGAACCAGGGTCACGCTTTTGTCTGTCAAGTGGCTTCTTTCTCTTCCCTTTTCATGCATAGATTCCCATGTATGATTCATCTTACCCTCTCAATCTCCTTTACTGCCACAGACACTACTCCTCTCAATGCAAATGAGTTTGATGGGGACTGAATGATGTTTTGAGATATGGAACTTTCTGTGCTAAACCTAGGAGAGTTTCTGGTAAACTGAAACAATTAGCCACCCTAAGTAAGTACTGCATAAAACTAAATAATCTCTCACAATATAGCACAAAGCATATTTTGAAACCATTTTTGAGGTGCTTATTCATGACTTTCTAGGTTCTTCTTTAACTACCAACCTTTAATGGTACCACATTGCCCAAGGAGAAGTCCAAACTTACTGGCATGACCTAGAGGAATAGAGAGCCTGCAAATTCATGTAGACCTCCTCCTCTAGTCTCCTCTCAGCACTTCGCTCTACAGATTATGCATGTAGACTTCCTCCTCTAGTCTCCTCTCAGCACTTCGCTCTACAGATTATGCATGTAGACCTCCTCCTCTAGTCTCCTCTCAGCACTTCACTCTACAGATTATGCATGTAGACCTCCTCCTCTAGTCTCCTCTCAGCACTTCGCTCTACAGATTATGCATGTAGACCTCCTCCTCTAGTCTCCTCTCAGCACTTCGCTCTACAGATTATGCATGTAGACCTCCTCCTCTAGTCTCCTCTCAGCACTTCGCTCTACAGATTATGTGCTAACCAAAGATTTTTTTCCTATTTCCTTGTACATTAGCCCCTTTAGTCAGGGATGACTGCTCCCCTGAGATCTGAGAGGTTTCTCCAATCCCACTCAGATGTTACCTGCTCAGTAAAGCCTGTCCTCCTTCTCCCTATTCCCAAATGCTCATTCACAATTCAGGCCTCCAGAGCAAGTCATTCGTGTTTCTATGATAAACTTACAGCAGCATTTTGGAATCAACATCATGTGTGCCTGATTTCGCTATAATCCCTGGGAGCAGATACAGGGACTTTAGCCTTATTTTTCTTTTCATCCCAAATTTATAGTATATTTTTCTCAGAAAGATTCTCAACCAATATTGAATAAATGCATTTCTCTCTATCTGGGTGTCCATATTAGCTACTGAATTCAGGATAGTGTCAATTAGGCCTTACAATCTAGGTCTTGAAATCATAAGAATTCCAATACTGAAATCATCACTACTTACTGACACTATCACTTTAGACAAATCCCTTTAAATTACTTGTCTGTTTTTATTTTTTTTAGAAAAGGGGGAAGCAGTAGGGCCAGCAGGTGGCATGGTAAAGACTCTAGACTCCCACATTACTGACCACTGTTCAAGTCCTGGACCTAGTGGCTTGAAAAATCATGCTGGCATATGTGTGTGCAGGCCAAAAATTCCAAAAGGAGAATGGAGGAGAAGGGATTGTGGCATGGTCATCTCCCCTGGAAGGTAATCTCTCACTTTCTCTCTCACTGTCTCTCTTTGACTGTCTCTGGCAAATGCATGTGCCCTATGGGGGGAAAAAAAAACTTAAATTTTTTTTAAATGGGGGAAGAGGTATAGATTCTCACCAAAAAAGAAATACCAGTCTTCTACACCCTTATCAATTGATATTTAATTTTTTTCTTACACAAAGAAGATAAATTTTCCTACTAGTCCTAATTATCTCCCTATAATAACATTTTCCTCTTATTTCCCTGCTAACTTGACATCTCAGTTCTCATTCACTTTTATCATTTATAGTTCCTACTATAGAGAAATATATTTTCCCCCGGGAAGACTGAATAAACACAAGTTACTTCAAAATGTTCATGGGAAAGGTGAATTGAAGTATAAGTTTATTTTGGTACAAAAATGTTTTGAGTCAATGCATAGTTTTCTCATAATACTTATGTTCTAAATTTTTGAAGACGCTTGTACCCCTGGTTTACCTACAACCAGGTAAAAGTGCTCCATTTATTTAGTGCATGTAGTCAGAACCACATCTGTTATTACCATACAGTATACTCATCTGTGGAATGAGGGAAACATCTATTTCCACATGAAGTTTTGGAAAAAAGAACATTAGCACCCACATACCCACTTCATCTAGCCATTTCAAACCTTGTATGAACTGAACGAAGCTTAAAGTTGGTGTAGAAACTCCTTTGGGTCAGGAAAGACCACCTCCCCCACCCCCACACAAACATATTTGAGAAGCCTGCTTGTTGGAAGGACTCTGCTGCCTTCCCTGTTACCAGCAGCTCCAACACATAATAAATGTACACCTCAGAAGAGTTTCCATGACTGCCCCCTCCCTCCCTGTTGGGACCTTCTCTGCTGGTGACCACTACCTGCATGTGAATCGGCAGAGAGGCCATCACCCTCTGCCTGCCTCAGCTTCCTGCTCGTTTCTGTGCCTGGTGGAGGCCCCTTGTGAGTCGAGCAGGCCTTCTGCTCTCCTCCTTTAGCATGCCTTTCCTCCTTGTGCCACCAGGCTCTTGATTTTTCTCTACATGTATCTGGACTCACCTCCCCCTTTTTAGACTTTTTTAAACTATTGCTGGTGATGTCCCTAGGTTTCAACCTCTGACCTCCAGAGGACTCTCACTTTCTGGCAGACAGCTTTCTCCTTCCCATGGTCCCCATAGGGTGGAGGAAAAGAGCACTGACATCATTTCTGCTTTCTGCTTCAGAAACAATTAATTCACCTAGAAATAAGTTGCAGTGGGATTTGTGAACAGCAGAACCTGAACTGCAGCTGTTCCTGGAAGAGTACTTAGTCATGAGTTGTGTCCCTGTAGCACTGGATCCTGCTAATAGCCTGCACCTGATCAGGACTCAGGAGGCCCCTTCTGTCCTCTGAGTTTTAGTTTTCTCACCTCAAAATTGTAGATACTAACTGTAGACATATGTATTCATTTATCTAAAAAAAGTATGGAGGTAGAATTTAAAAGTTTAAGACCCAAAGTGAAGAAATACTTATTATAACAGACACAAGAATGTCAAGTTCTCTATTGAAAGTGATGTATATGGAAATATCCTTGATTTAATTGTCATGTACTACTTGCATACTTTGAAAAACCACAGTGTTAAGGGGCCGGCACATGGTTAAGGTGCTGGACTCCCACATGGCAGACTGTGGTTTGAGTTCCAGGTCTAGAAGCTTGCTTTCTCACCTTCCTTCTCTCTCTTTCTCTCTCTGTGATCAAATTAAAAAATTAAATAATTCTTTCATAAAATGGAAAAACCAAAGTGTGCTCTAGAGAAATGTGTGATGACTGAATGTAAAAATGAAATCATATATTTTTTTAAAAAGGTACTACATGAATACCATGTGCTAATGTTTTAAAAAATACTCTCAGAATTTGACTCAGAAAGATTATACTACCAGGATGTAGCACTAGGATAGGCAGCACCACTGTGGGCAGAACTGTCCAGACCACTCATATCCAAGAGAAGAGCAAGCAAAATCGAACATGGAACACATGTCAGTTCCTTAGAAGTCAAACGCAATTAGCTTAGAGCTGCAAGGACCCTTAGAGGAATGGCACAACACAGTCTCCCATTCTGCCCTTGAGCGCTGAAGAGAAGAAGGGTTTTTCTAAAGGTAAAAGGTTATACTTCTTATTCTGTGGATTAAAATTATATACAAGTCTATGTAGATAAATTATACAGATTTATCCAATTTTGACAATAAAAGAGCTTGTAGTTCTGAACTAACAAAGGGCAGATCAATAAATACTGAAATATTTTTGTCTTATGTTACACACACACACACACACACACACACACACATATTTTAGAGATTTTTGCCATAGGGTGTGTGCTCACTGGAGAGATAGTGAATGAGAAACAACCCTCCAGGTGGGATGGCCAAGCTTTAATCCCTTCTCCATTCTCCTCTAGGCATTTTGGGAACATAAGCTCATGCTCACGGTATAAGTTTCAGGCATTTCTGATGGGAATGTTTTCTGATCTGGTGACTGCCTTAAGAGGTTATTTTGCAGAAAATGTAGGATACAAAGCTTTCAGGCTGCTGACTGATCATCTATACTGAAAAATATCACAGTACTAGGATTTTAAATCCCTAGCTTCATATATGAACCGAGAACCAGATTATCTTCACAACTGTCCTAACAGAACTTTGTAGAATCAGGGCTGATAAGACTAAAATCATAAGAATGTAATCCTTCTGATTGACGGTTTATAGCAGAGGTTGACTACATGTACTTCTGATTGATGAATTACAGCATAGGTTGAATAAACGTACTTACTAAGTCTTTTCTGTGATCATTGAGACATCTACTGGGAAAAGATAAGGTCCTTAGAGCTGGAGTGGGGAAACTGGCTTAGTATTTCTCTTTGCCCTGTACTCTTGTTTTGTCTTTTAAAGAGAAATCCTTCCCGACACATTTTGATGGGTCATCAGAAAAGTCATACAGAAGCAGAAAAATACATCATGACTTTTCTGATGACCCAATATTAATTCATTCAAAGATAGCTTTTTATCATCTTATATAGGGCATGCATCATTTGGAGAAATATATTACCGTTACAATTTTTGTATAACAATTTAATCAGCAATGATTTATCTACTGAACAAATCCACAAGATATTATATTGGTTATATTTTATTGCTTAATAATATTGATAATATCATGCTAATACTACCTAGTGAACTGGAAATAGAAGATGTCCTAGATGCCTTGGAAATTCTCATGGGTATTATATTTCAGGACAAACCCTGTGGGAATAAAGACACTGTCACCTCAGTGACATTTCTAGTAATCAGTTGTCTTGGGGTGAGTTAACCTAGTCTAAAAACTCTGGACCAGTGTTTGTTTTTTATAAAAAATTATCTTTTTAGTATTATTATTGGCATATAACTGGTAAATGTGATTTTTTCGATACAAGAATACAATGTGTTATAGTTGTATGAGTGTGATTAGCATACTCGTAATTTCATATATTTGTCAATTCTTTGTATTGGGATTATTAAAAGTCCTCTCTTTCAATTAATATGAAATATATCATAAATTATTGTTAACGTCCATCACCCAGCTGAAAACCACCACTAAAACTTGCTCCTCTTATCTACTCACAATGTTTTGTATCCATTAACCCACATCTATCCATCCCCCCCCCCCTCAGCCTTTTTTTTTTTTTTTTTTTTGGAGAGGTTTTTACTATAGAGCGCGTGCACTCTCCAGAAAGACAGAGAAACAGAGAGATAGAAAGCGAGAAATCACCCCCCAGGGGGGATGGCCATGCTGCAATCCCTTCTCCTCCATTCTCCTCTCAGGATCTTGGGCACACACGCACATGCGCCTGGTGTGAGTTTAAGCCACCAGGTCCGGGACTCGAACCATGGTCAGCTACATGGGAGTTCAGCGACATAGTCATTATGCTAACTAGTGGTCCCATCTACTCTCTACTTCTATGAGGTTGTCTTTGTTTTCATGTGGGTTGAAGTATGTGGAATTTCTCTTTTTGTATCTGACTTATTTCACTGAACATAATGTCCTCCAGGTTCACCCCATGTTGCCTCAGATGTCAGGATTTTATTCCTTGTAGTTTCTGAATAGTCTTCCATTGTGTGTGTGTGTGTGTGTGTGTGTGTGTACTCATGCATGTGTGTACCTTGTTTTCTCTATCCATTCCTCTGTCATTGGACACCTAGGTTTATTTCATATCTCGGCTATTGTGAACAATTTTGCAATAACCATTGGAGCGCAGATCATCTCATGCAACATGGTGGTTTCCTTTCCATTGAATATAGGCCTGGTAGTTGATTGCTGAATCACATAGCAGTTCCACTGGGTTGTGCAGAAAAGTTATGATGCATTTTTCCATAGAAAAATATGTCATAACTTTTCCGATGACCCATTATTTTTATTTTTTGCAGACCCTCCATATGGTTTTTCTTTGTTTATTACTTTTTTTTATTTTGTTCACTTGTTTGCTATAGGGCCTGTGCGCTTGCCAGAGAGAGAGAGGGAGGCTAAAAGTGTAGCATCACCCTCCACAGAGGGGATGGCCATACCACAATCCCATCTCCTCCATTCTCCTTTCAGAATTTTAGTCATGCATGTACACACACCCTGAGTGATTTTTCAAGCTGCCAGGTTCAGCTGCACAGTTGACCATGTGGGATCCAGCTGCTTTAACCTCCACTCCACCTGCTGGTCCTTTATACTGTTTCATGTTCCTTAGAGGTTTTTGCCTTAGAGTGCATACACTAGCGAGGGAGAGAGAGAGAGAAAGAGAGAGAGAGGAAGACAGTGAGAGAGAAAGACAGTGAGAGAGAAAGCGAGAAATAACCTCCTCAGGGGGAATGGTATGCTACAATTCTCCCTTTTCCATGCTCCTTCCGGGACCTTAGGCACGAACACACACACACACACACACACACACACACACACGAGTAATTTTCAATCTATCAGATCTGGGACTCAAACCACAGTCAGCCATGCGGGAGTCCAGTGACATAACCACTGCTGACAACTGTCCCCTGTACTGTTTTTGAAAATGACTGTATTAGTTTACATGATCATCGACTAAATAAATTCGTCTTCCTCCCCATTCTCCACAGTATTTGTTATCTTTTGTCTTTTTGATAATAGCTACTCTAACTTGGGTGAGACAATATATCATTGCGGTTTTGATCTGCATTCCCCTGATAATTAATGATGTTGAACATGTTTTCAAATGCTTGTTGGCTATTTGTATACCTTGTTGTGAGATATTTCATGTGTGCTTTCTAGAGAGAGACAGAGAGGGAAAGTGAAAAATCACCCCCATGGGAAAATGGCCATTCTGCAATCCCTTTTCTATTCTCTGGAGATTTGGGGCAGACATGCACATGTGCCCAGCACATTTTCAAGCTTCTGGGTTCCTAACTTGAATCCATGCAATCAGCCATATGGAATCCAGCACCTTATTCACCATGCCACCTCCTGGCCCCTCTGTATTTTTTAATTTCATTTATTGAATTCTTTGGTTCAAAGATTTTTTTTTGTTCTTTTTTTATGATTTCTATCTCTGTTGCGCTTTCTCTTCTTGAAATAAACTGTCTTGATTTTTTTTTTGAGTGGTCTATCTGTATTTTTCTTTCATATCACTGATTTTTTTAGGATCATTATTTCAAATTCCTGTTTAGACATTTCAGCAATTTCCCTTTCATTAGACTCTATTACTGGAGTATTATTATGGAGTGGAAGTGTCAGCTCATAGGTTTTGGGATGTGCTTGTGTCAGTTCACCTGGTTCTGGAGTCAGTCTTCCCTATCTATCGCTTACTGATTTTTTTTTCTCTTTTTGGAGGGGGAGGGGTGTTTTGTTTTGTTCTGTTTTTGTTTGTTTGTTTGTTTTATGATGGGGTGTGTGCGCTTGCCAGTAAGACAGAGAGAAACAGAGAGACAGAAAGCAAGAACTCACTCCCAAGGGGGATAGTCACACCACAATCCCTTCTCCTCCAATCTCCTCTCAGGATCTTGGGCACGTATGCATACGTGTCTGGCCTGAGTTTAAGCCACCAGGTTCAGGACTTGAACTGTGGTTGACTACATGGGAATCCAGTGACATAGCCATTATGTCAACTGCTGGTCCCAAATGTCTATCAATTATTGAGTTACAGTGAATTGTGGTGGATCTAATAGAATAGATTGCTCTACAGCAGTGGTGGTATGTGATCTACAACTACATGTAAAATATTTTATTCACTATTCAGTTAAGGCCATTTATGTCTGTTAACATACAATAAAAGAGGAAAGTATCTACTAACATCAGTGGGTCTCAACTGGAGGCAAATCTTGCCCACCTTGGGTTATTTTCAAAGTCTGGAGACATTGTTGACCATCACAGGCACTAGCCTATAGAATCTAGTGGCTAGAGGTCAGAGATGCTGCTAAGAACCCCACAGTGCACAAGACAGCCCCCTACAACAGACTTATTCTTCCCCCAATGTCAATTGTGCTGAGGTTGAGAAATGCTGATCTGGATATACAAGGGGACTCTGAAAAATCCATAGAAAAGTTAAAGTGCAAATTTATCCTGAAGTACTATCCTAATATCAGATTAAAAACAAAAAAGTTAAACTAAAATCCATGAAAAGGGGGTACAGCAGGTGGCGTAGTGGTTAAAGTTCTGGATTCCCACATGGCCCACTGCGGTTCAAGTCCTGGAACTGGAGGCCTGAAACTCATGCCAAGCATGTGTGTGTGCATGTCCAAAATCCTGAGAGAAAAATGGAGAAGGAACTGCAGCACAGTCACACCCCCTTTCTCTCTCTGTCTCTCCCATAAGTGCACATACCCTATAGCAAAAATCTTTTTATAAGAAAATAAGGATAAAAAATAAAATTTGTAAAGAGAGACAAAGAAGATCATTATATACTATTAAAGGGCATAAGGCATCATGAAGATAGAACAACTGCAACCCAGTATTGGAGTAACTAAATGTGTTAAACAAAGACAAGTAGACCCAAGGGGAGAGACAGACACTAACACATTAATTGTTGTTGACTTCAACATTCTACTCTCATCACTGGATAGACCATCTAGGCAAAAATATAAACAAAGAGGCACTAGAATTAAAGGAAGCCATAAACCAAATAGATCTGATGGATATTAATAGAATATTCTATCCAACAAATACAGAATACACATTTGTTTAACAGCACATGGAACATTTCCTAATATTGACCATATATAACAGGGCACAAAATAAGCCTCCTCTACAAACTTAAAAGAACAGAAAGTATATCTGTCATTTTTTTTTACCATGATGGAATTAAACTTGAAATCAATAACAAAGAACCTTCAAAAATACATGAAAACTATACAACATACTCCTGAAGTATTTCAATTTTACTCAGGAAATTAAGAATAAAATCAGGGGCAGAAGGTGGCATAGTGGTTAAGGCACTGGACTCCCACATAGCTGACTGCAGTTCAAGTCCTGGACCCAGAAGCTTGAAACCTCCACTGAGCATGTGTGTGTGCATTCCCCAAATCCTGAGAAGAGAATGTAGGAAAAAGATTATGACATGGCCATCTGATCTAGATGGTGATTTCTCATTTTCTCTCTCTCCATCTCTCTCTGTCCCTCCAGCGAGCACACACACACACACACAATAGCAAAAATTGCTCTCTAAGAAAAAAAAAGAAAAAGAACAAAATCATAAGATTTTTGAATTAAGTGATAATGAAAATACTACATGCCAGAACCTCTGGACTCAGTGAAAGCAGTACTAAGAAGAAAGTTTACAGCAGTTAATGCTCAGGAAATTTTAAAAAAAGATAAAAAATGAAAAAAAGAAAGATGGCAAATGAACAATCTCACCTTGCACCTCAAGGATTTTGAAAAAGTAAGAACAAACTAAGCCTTAAAGTAATAGTAAATGAAACTTCAACAAAACAAAAGACTAGTTCTTCAAAAAGATAAACAAAATCAATAAACCATTAACTAGACTAAGTAAAAGAAAGAAAACCCAGAAAATAAAATCAGAAATGAAAATGGGGACATTGCAACAGATTCACAGAAACACAAAAGATAATTAGAGATTAATATGAACATCTATATGCAAAAAAAATGGAGAACCTAGAAGGGATGGACAAATTTATGGACATGTATAATATACCTGGATTGAATCCAGAAGACACCAAATGCTTGAATACATCAATAACAAGTAATGAGATTGAATCAGTAAGAATCTTCCTATAAAGAAAAGCTAAGGTCCAGATGGCTTTAGAACTGAATTATACAAATCTTTTAAAAAGGAATTAACATCAATTCCCCTCAAACTATTAAAAACATAATAAAAATGACAAGAACTCTACTAAACTCATTCTGTGAAGCCACTATCACCTTTATACTAAAAGTGGACAAAGACACAACAAAAAAAATAAAAGTATAAATCAATATCCCTGATAACTATGGATGCAAAAATTCTCAACAAAATACTAGCAAAGGAAGCCAAAAACATATTAAAATCATTATATACTAAGACCAAGTAGACTTTAACCCAGGGATGCAATATGGTTCAATGTTTGCAAAACAATAAATGTAATATCCACATTAGCAGAAGGAAAGGCAAAAAGCATATGATTATATCAATTGATGGAGAAAAAGCATCTGATAAAGTACAACAGTTTGATATGGATATAAAAGGAAGCATTTTATATAATTTCATAAATAAGACTTTTAAGAAAATTGATACAGAAAGGGCATTTCTGAACACAATGAAGGCCATTTATTTATTTATTTATTTTAGGGAGATTTTTGCTGTAGAGCATGTGAACTCACTATAAGACAGAGACAGATAGAGAGAAATCTAGATGTCGTCTTCTGGAAGGAATGAGCATGTCACATTCCCTTTTCCTCCATTCCCCTCTTAAGATTCTGGCCATGCACGTACATGTACCTGGTGTAAGTTTGAAGCTTCTGGACCCAGGACTTGAACTACTAGTCAGCCATGTGGGAGTCCAGCAACAACATAACCATTATGACATCTGCTAGTTCCAGTGAAGGCAATACATGACAAATTCATACTAAATTTATAGTCAGTAGAGAAAAGTTGAAAGCATTTCCTTTTTTTTTTTTTTTTTTTTGATAGGTTTTTGCTATAGGCATGTGTGTTCAACAGAAATACAGAGAGACACAGGGAAACAGAAAGTAAGAAATCACCCTGCAGGGGGGGTGGCAATACCGCAATCCCTTCTCCTCCATTCTCCTCTCAGGATCTTAGGCACACACGCACATGTGCCCTGCATGAGTTTAAGCCACTTGGTCTGGGACTTGAACAGCAGTCAACTACATGGGAGTTCAGTGACATAGCCATTATGCTAACTGCTGATCCCAGCATTTCCTCTTAAAACTGGAAGACATAGATATTTACTTTTTTGACTCCTATTCAATATAGTACAGCAAGTCCTAGACAATTAGAAAAGAGACTGAAATAAAAGCCATCTGAATCAGAAAGAAAGAAGTTAAATTGTCCTTATTCACAGATGTGCATCTAAAATCCTAAAGAATCCACTGAAAAACTCATAGATGTGATAAATAAATTCAGCCAAGTTACAGGATATAAAATTAAAATACAAAAGTTTGTAGCATTTTTTTTATAGTAATGATGATTGCACTGACCAAAGAAATGAAAAATCTTTATTTATGAATATCATAAAATTCTGAATAAATAGTAGAAAAAGAAAACCCAAAATGGAAAGATATTCCTTGTGCATGGATTGAAGAGTCACCATAGTTAGATCTCAATTCTACCCAATGTGATTTACAAATTATATGCAATTCCTATTAAAATTTCAGTGATACCCTTCATAGAAATAGAAACAATCATAAACTTTGTCTGGAACCACAAAATCACAAAAGACTCCCTATCATCAAAGTAATACTACACAAGAAAATGTAAATTTTGAGGCACCTCACTATTTGACTTCAAAATACAATCTATAGCCATAATAATCAAAACAGCATGATACTGAAACAGACTAAAAAGACATACAGATCAATGAACCAGAACAGAAAACCCAGAAATAATTTGAATAACTTATAGCCAACTGAGTTTGACAAAGGACATAGATAATTCAGCAGTGAAAGAATATTTTTTTCAAAAAATGATGCTGATGGGTTCATGTATATGTATACATCAGCTGTGCTTGCTCTTACAAATATTTAGACAAATTGAGTTTATTAGCAAATCAATTAAATGAGGGGAAAAGGCATAGAAAGCAACCATGGATACCATAGACAATGTGGGAGGAGTGTTGGACAGGGCAGAGGGTGAGGGATAGGGAATCAAGGATGGCAAAAAAAAAAAAGAAAAAAAAAGCAAAATATACAAGACATAAGGAATGGAAAATTATTCATTGATAACATGTATGTCGATGTGCTTGATTGAGCCAATATACAGTGTATTTTGGATGGAAAATTCATTTTGTATGCTGTAATGATGTATAGTGAATTAATGTAAAAAAATAAATTTAAAGGAAAAAAAATGATGCTGAGAAAATTGGTTATCTACCAGCAGAAAAATGAAACTAGACCTCTAAATTTCGCCATTTACAAAAATTAACTCAAGGGAACCAGCAGTTAGCGTAATGGCTATGTCGCTGGACTCCCACGTAGTCGACCGTGGTTCGCATTCCAGACCTGGTGGCTTAAAACTCACGCCGGACATGTGTGCGTGCATGCCCAAGATCCCGAGAGGAGAATGGAGGAGAAGGGATTGCGGCGTGGCCATCCCCCCGGGGGGTGATTTCTCGCTTTCTGTCTCTCTGTCTCTCTCCGTCTGTCTGGCGAGCGCACGCGCCCTATAGCAAAAACCTCTCCAAAAATAAATAAATAAATAAATAAATAAATAAATAAATAAACTCAAAATGGATTAAAGACTTAAACATAAAGCCCCAAACCATCAAAACTCATTGGGGGAAACACTTCAAGATGTCTGAGTAGGCAAATATTTCTTGATAAGATTCCTAAAGCTAGGACAATTACACCAAAAACAGATAAGTGGATTATGTCAAAATAAAAAGCTCTGGACAACAAAGGAATTAATAAATAGTCAAACCACAGAATGAGAAAATAAGTATTTTAAACTATACTTTGGATAAGGGATTCACAACCAGAATATGTAAGAAACTCAAATAGCTCACCCACAAAATAGGCTACTACTCTAATAAAAAAAAATAAAAAAAAAGATGGGTAATCAATCTGAGCAGCTCTCAGAGAAGACATAGAAATGGCTAAAAAGCATATTAAAAAAGTTCACCATCCATCTCATATCATAAAGGAAACACAAATCAAACTACAATGAGGTATCACCTAACCCCAATCAGAATGGATATGATAAAAAACAAAAAACAAAATAAATAAAACACACACACACAGAGAGAGAGAGAGAGAGAGAGAGAGAGAGAGAGAGAGAGAGAGAGAGAGAAGTGCTGGTGAGGTTGTGGAGAGAAGGGAATCCTCACACACTGCCGTTTGAAACAGAAATTAGTGCAGCCACTATGGAGAATTGGTGTCCCTTAAAAACTTAAAAATATATCCATTGAATGACTCAGGAATACCACTATTGGGTGTATACCCAAAAGATAGTAAGTCACTCAGTTGGAGAGACATTTGGACCTCCACATGAATTGCAGCATTATTCACAACAGCTAAATCACGGAAATAAGCTTAAGCGCCCCCTACACTGATAAATGTACTCAGAAAATATAGCACATATATACAATGGACACTATTATTTAAAGAACAGTAAAATCCTGTCATTGACACAAAGTGGATGATCCTAGAAGATATCATGGTAAGTGAAATAAGCAAGACTATAAAAGACAAATGACATATGTTCCTGCTTAACATAATGGAATGTCTGCAATCTGTAGCTGAAACTGAGTCTCAAAAGCCTAGAAATAGAGAGTAATGGGAGACACCAGCAACCGCATGAGGAACTAAGGAGGGAGTGGATGCGGAAGAAAAAAAAATGTAATGGACATGCAAATGGAGGTAAATAAAAGGAAGAGATTATGGAATGGTATAACATAGCAGAATAAAAAAAATATGAACAAACCAAAATCTAGCTCCAATAGATGATTAGAATTATTATCAAATATGCCAACACAGTTATTGTAAGTCTTGATCTTAAGATGAATATGTATTGTATCATTGATTTGATTAATACACACTAAAACTTTGAGAAATTATATTGTACCCTGCAAAAAAATATGTAATCAGAACTCATAATGAAACAAAAGAAAATTTGAATTAATGTTCTTCTTTTTTTAAGTAAGATTTTTGCTATAGGGCATGTGCCAGAGACAGAGAGATAGAAAACAAGAGGTTACCTCCAGGGGGATGACCATGCTGCAATCCCTTCTCTTCCATTCTCCTCTCAGGATTTTGGGCATGTGCACACATGCGCCAACGTAATTTAAACTGCAGGGTCAAGAACTTGAACTGTGGTCAACTACATAGGAGTCCAGCAACATAACCATTACACCATCTGCTGGTCCCAAATTAATATTCTTAATGTATAAATATTATGAGAAATAAATAAAAGACCATTATCCCAAAAGAAAGAACAAAATTTATGAACAGTAGTTTACAAATGACGATTAGCATGAAATATCCCAAGTATTTACTCATAAAAGCAGTAGAAATTATGACAACAATAAAATCTAATTTTTTTTATTTTTTTAGAGATTTGTGCTATAGGGCATGTGTGCTTGCTGGAGAGACAGAGAGACAGAAAGCAAGAAATCAACCCCCCCAGGGAGGGATGGCCACACTGCAATTTTTTCTTCTCCATTCTCCTCTCAGAATCGTGGGCACATATGCACACATATCCAGTGTATTTCAGACCTCTGGATGAGGATTCGAACCATGGTCAACCATGTGGGAGTACAGTGAGAAAACCATTACACCATCAGGTGGTCTCTTTTTAAAGAGATTTTTGCCTTACGGTGCTTGTGCTTACTGGAGGGGGAGAGACAGAGAGAAAGTGAGAGGGTAAGTGAGAAATCACCCCTCAGTGAAGATGGCCATGCAGCAATCCCTTCTCCATTCTCCTCCCAGGATCTTGGGCACATATGCACACACACCTGGCATAATTTTCAAGCCACACGGTCTGGGATTCAATCTATGGTTGGCCACTTGGAAGTCCAGTAATATAAGCATTAATGCCATCTGTTGGCTACCTAATTATTTCTAACATAGGTGGAAAAGAATTATATAGCCAAAGATAATATTTTTGTAAAATCCACACTAAAACTCTAAACAACCAACAAGTCTGGGCATCTGGATATTTTAAACTGTAATTTTTATGATGAATCAGAGTGATATTTAAGAAAAGAATCAAAGTGATATTTAAGAAAAGAGTGCCAGAGAGTGGAAACAATTATGGATTCTGACCAATATTAGGTTGAGCACAAATAGCTGTTTGTGTTTCTCAAATACTGGTGAGGGAAAAAAAAAAAACAAAAACAAAAACTAATTCTTCTGAGTGATCCCAAAAGGATTCAAATAGGAAACACATAGGGAAATATGTGCATGTTTATTTAAAACCTTTTATTGGTCTCTACTTGTTGTTTTTATGCTCACTGAGGGAATCTGAAAACCCAAGAGCAATTCTATCCCCTGAGACAGCAAGTCAAATTAAGCCCATCCAGTCATTGAATATCCATTCCCTACACTTCACTTAGTTTGGTATTTGAATAGAAATTAGCCACTCTTTCCAAACATTGTATGGCTGTCCTTTGAGTGATATTTTGAAAACTACTGCCTGTAAATAACATGGTAAATATAAAAAATCTGGAGAAAACATTTGGATTAATTTTACTGTTGAAATGAATCATATACTGTAAGGTGAGTTGCTAGACTGTTAGATTTGCTGTTTTCCCCTACTTTCCTTTATCTTCAGCTTCCATGCAGAGCAATATTACTTGGAAATTGGTAGACTTTGCCTTGATTTTGATTATCTAGTCTCTTCAATAAGAGATAGACGAGAAGCCTGCAGGTGGCTTGGTGGTTGGGGGTGCTGGACTCCTACATGGCTGACCATGGCTCGAGTCCTGGACCTAGAGGCTTGCTTTCTCACTTTCTCTCTCTCTCTCTTCCTCTCTGGTCAAATTAAAATAAGTAAATAAATAAGTAAAGTTAAATGAAATATTTTTTTTAAAAAAGAGATAGATGATAATTAGATGGTAGATATAGATGCATGACTTCTAGGAGCTGAGAGTGATTTTCTGTCTATCAAATTCAAGAAAACAGGGACGTACATAATACTACAAGGGACTGAATTCTGCCAACCACCTCACCAAGACTGGAATAGATCAACAATTTTAGATGAAATGGCAGCACAAGTGGGGACCTTGATTACAACCTGGATACCCTGAGCAGAGGTTCTGGTCAACCTGACCTACAGAAAGAGTGAAAAGAAATTTGCATGTTTTGTGATGCTAAATGCAATTCGCAAATGCCAATAGAAAACTAATACAAAGGGTTTCTTCTATATTCGTCTCTAAATAACTTCTGTGATATTTTTATTTTCGTGTGTGTGTGTGTGTGTGTGTGTTTGTGTATGTGTGTGTGTGAGAGAGAGCGAGCAAGCGAGGGTGAGAGAGAGAAAAAGAGATAGGGAGAGAGATGCTAAAATCACTCCATGACTTTTACCAAAGATTTATAACAAGCAAAATCCCATTGTATGTCTATAATTACCCACCACCGTTCGTGCAGTGGCCACATAATTAAATGTTAAATGTTCATTGCGTTTTGTGTATTCCTCTAGGGAGTGAGACCAAGGGTGACTAGCAATGTCCAACAGGAGCCTGGTGACCACGTTCTTCCTCACCAGCCTTCCCCACCAGCCCGCGCTGGACACCCTGCTCTTTGGAGTCTTCCTGGTGATCTACGTTCTCACGGTGCTGGGGAACCTCCTCATCCTGCTGGTGATCAGGGTGGAGCCTCACCTGCACACCCCCATATACCACTTCCTCAGCAACCTGTCCTTCATCGACATGTGGTTCTCCACTGTCACGGTGCCCAAAGTGCTGATGACCTTGGTGTCCCCGGGGGCAGGGCCATCTCCTTCTACAGCTGCACGGCCCAGCTCTACGCCTTCCACCTCCTGGGCAGCACCGAGTGCTTCCTCTACACGGTCATGTCCTACGATCGCTACCAGGCCGTCACCTCCCCACTCCGGTACGCCAGTGTGATGAGCACGAGGACGTGCGCCCTGCTGGCCGCCAGCGCCTGGCTCAGCGGCGCTCTGCACTCTGCTCTCCAGGCCGCCCTGACCTTCCGCCTGCCCTACTGCAGGCCCAGCCAGATCCAGCACTACTTCTGCGACGCGCCACCCCTGCTCAAGCTGGCCTGCGGGGACACCATGGCCAACGAGGTGGTCATCTTCGTCAACATTGGGCTGGTGGCCTCGGGCTGCTTTCTCCTGATAGTGCTGTCCTACGTGTCCATCGTCCGTGCCGTCCTGAGGATCCGCACCACGGAGGGGAGATGCCGAGCCTTCCAGACCTGCACCTCCCACTGCTTCGTGGTCCTGTGCTTCTTTGTTCCTTGCGTTTTCATTTACCTGAGGCCGGACTCCAGGGACGCGGTGGATGTGGTTGTGGCAGTTTTCTACACCATGCTGACCCCGCTTCTGAATCCCGTGGTCTACACCCTGAGGAACAAGGAGGTGAAGAGAGCTCTATGGAAGCTGAAAAGTGGGTCAGTATTCACTTAGGATAAACAAATAAGGAAGACCAGATATACCTAACTTTTATTAAGTTTATAATTAAATTAAACCTTCAACTAGAACATTATATTTGAAAGGAGTATGTTAATTATCCAATCTTAATTTTGTTTTCTTTTTTCCTGTTAGTGTGTGGGCGCTAGCAGGAGAGAAATAAAGGAGATATAGAAAGGGGAAAGGTGAGAAATCACTCTCCTTCGCCCCAGGAATTGGCCACACAGCAATCTCTTCTCTATTTTCCTCTGGGGAATGGGTGCACACACACACACATGTGCTCAGTCTGAATGTCAAGTCATCAGGTCCAGGACTTGAACTGTGTCTAGCTGTATGGATGTCTAATGCCTTAACTCCTATGCCATATGCTGGCCCATCCAATCTAAATTTTTTAATAGAACAGATCACAAATATTTCATTATTTTTTCTTGCTGAATGTTTCTCAGTAACTCAGTTAAAGCAGCCATTTAATTTTGATGATCTATTCAAAGACAAAATGCAGTAGTCTATTTTTAATTTTATGTTCCATTAAGTAAATGCTGAGGGGATAAATGGATTATTTTTACCACTATGTAAGTGTTCTCCAGAATTGCTATTCAGTATAATATGCTTATATATACATATATACACACATACACACACACACACACACACACACACACACACATATATATACGTGTATATATATATATATATATATATATATATATATATATATACATATATATAGTTTATTTTGTGCTTTAAGTCAATGCTTTATAAAAATCTTACAAAATTTTTAAATTTCTGTATTGAAAGAGTCACATAATATTCACAATCCATTATATAATGCAGTAATCATATGATAATTTCTTACTTTGTGAGAGGAAGAAAGGAGGAGAGAGAGGAAGGACAAAGAGTGGGAGACAGACAGAAATAGACATCTTGTCAGGTTCTCACTGTGTTGAGATCCTTCTGTCCGAGCCTCAAAATTAGCTAGGATTACAGGTGCATACAGCCATGCTCAGTGTGTTCGGGTTGGTCTGGGAACTGAACCCTGATCTGTCATGCAGATTCCCACCTCCTGAAGCAGCACTATGCATGTGCCACTGCCGCTAGGACCGTATCAACAAATTCTTGCTTTAGAAAGTAGCAGAACAAATTGAATGATTCACAAGAAGGATGGTTTTATTCATATTCATAAGCTAGTGAAAACTCCATAACTAACATTTTTTTTTAATTTGGGCCTCTGAGGGTTTTAAATAATTGTTTGTCCATTTATGCAATGCATTTTCGTGTTGGTCACTGAAAGAGCTGTCAAGACTTTCCATTTATATTTTTAGAGCTCCTAGTCTTTTATCCATAACACAAGCCATCTTAAAATTATTTATATTAGTAAATGGTATAAATAGTAAATATATTTAAAAAATCCTAGCAACAGAATATGCAGTCAAAAATATTGTGGATATTTTCCAATTTAAAACACAGTTCTATACAGTACTTCACATGTAGTTTACTATGTCTGTTAGTCACATTTGTTTGACTAAAAGTATAAAATGGACTTTGGATACTATGTAGGTCATTAAGTCTTGGGTCATCGACTACACATTCAATCAGTCAAATATATATGAATACTGAAAGTGTAAATTAATTTTTCTCAAAATAAATGTATCCTGTTAATACATCACCCACTTTGCCTAGCATACAAGGAAGAGAAAGCTGGTAGGAAACTATAAGAATTAAGGAGCACCTCTCAGTTTCTCCAAATCTGCAGTGACTTCATAGATGCCTTAGCAAAGTCACCCTTTCCATGCTAGCTTGCCATTTCTTATTCTAAGTAAATCGTGAAGAATGCTGGGGGGAAAATCGTACTAACTGTGAAAGCATCCCTACAAAAACCATGAAATGGTGGTCTATGTGAGAGTCTTATCATTGGTGTGCACTACCATACACCAGATTGGTGGGCCAGTAATTAACGTGGTGGTTAAGAAGCCTGGATCCCACAAGGCCCACTGTGCAGACTGGCGGCTCAAGAAACATGCTGGGAATGTGTTTATGCATACCCAAAATCCTGAAAGGAAGAAGAAATGAATAAGGGATTGCAGCATGACCACTCCCCGTCAGGGTGTGGAGCTACGCTTTTTCACTCTCTGTCTCTCTCTAGCAAGTTCACACACCCTCTGGCAAATTAAAAATAGCAACAACATTATATAACCCAAATCATTTGGACAAGGAGAGAGATGAAATACAGATAAACCAAATTTAGCCACTGGGTTCTCTTTGATCCTTTCCAAATCCTCGTAGCATCATGTTACTTTATTTGACTCAATTACATAAACTGTTATGTGACATTTAATGGATGCTAAGGCACACGATTAACAGTAGGTACTCAAAAAGAACAGATTAGGTCCCTGTATTCCCCAAGGTCATTGCCTGGCAAGGGAGAAAAAACAAGGCATCATCCTGGTATGTTGTTGTATATGTAGTAAGTTCCCAAAGAGGGATCCATTAATAGTTTTAATTAGGAAATATGCTGTAAGAGTCAAAACACCATACCAATATGTATTACATAAAACCATATTGAAAGAAAGTTACATTTTTTCTTGTTTTATTTACATTGCATTACTGTACATCTTTGCAGCATGCAAAAGGAATCTTCACAGCATGAATACACTATATATCAGCCCAGTCAAAGATATTATACACATCATCTTTAGCACATAATTTTACACTTTTGTGTCTGGAATCATGAGGGAAATTTAAAATTTAACATTTTTAATAACTTCATGTAAATATTTGCATCTCTATTTAATCGAAAATATTGTTGAAATTGTAGAAGCACATGAAATCGTAAGACAGAGAAAGTCTTGGTACAGCTTGCCTAGTTTCCCCTGGTGATAAGATAGCACAATTAGGATATTGAAATCAATCTAATCCCTAGATCTTATTTATGTCTCCTCAGTTTTATTTGTGTCAGAGTGTGTATTTATGTGTGTGTGAATTACACAGTTTTTTTTTTTAAAGGTTTCTGCCTTAGGTGTGTATGCTCGTTGGAGAGAGAGAGACAGACATAGAGAGAGGGAAAGAGAGAAATTACCCCCTGGGGGGATGGTCACATGACAATCTCTTTTCCTTCATTCTCCTCTCAGGATCTTAGACATGCACACACACACACACACACACACACACACACACACGCCCAGCGTGAGTTTCAAGCTACCGGGTCCAGGATTCAAATAGCCATGTGGGAGTAAAGTAACATAACTGCTATGCCATCTGCCGGTCCCAAATTACAGGTTTGTTTTTGTTTTTATTTTTAAAGAGAGATTTTTTACTAAGGGGGGGTGCTCACCAGAGAGACAGAAAGTGAGAAATCACCTTCCCCCCAGGGGGAATAGCCACACCACAGTCTCTTCTCCTCCATTATCCTCTTGGGATTTTGGGTACACACACACACACTTGCAGTTGGTGTGTTTCAAGCCGCCAGGCCCAGTACTTGAACCGTTTTCAACTATGTGGGAGTCCAGTAAAATAATCATTATACCATCTGCTTGACCTGAATTGCACTGTTTCACATTACACAGTTTTAACACCAGTATACATTTGTGTCTTCACCACTGCCATAGTCAGGATACTGAGTTGCCCTGCTCAGCTGTTGCAGTGCAGTGGTGGCACATCTCTCTGTCCTGTGGAAGATAGGCTGGGATCCCGGGTCTTCTGGACATGTTCTGCCCATGATTCTGGCAGGCTATGAGGACTGTGGCATGAGACCTGTTGTGCATATTTCTCTTTATCTAGCTCTCTCAAAAGAAATAAAATAAACTTTAAAAGAAGATAGTGGAAGCCCAGTTGCCTAGTTGATAAGGCACTGATGTCCTATATAAAGAAATTGAACAGGCCAGCAGTCTTGAGCCCAGTCTGGGTAAGCTGTACAGTGAGTTTGAGCTTGGGCCGGGGAACAACTTTGAAACTTTGGACTCTGTCACCAACCACTGTAGTGGCCTGGGCTTGCCCTACCCGCCTACTGGGAGTCTTGAGCCCAGTCTGGGAAGGCCTTAAGGGTGAGTCTGTGCTTTGGGCCTGGGAGCAACTTTGGGACTTTTGGTACACCAACCTACATACTGTGCAAGTGCAGCGTGCAACTAGATCATCTTCACCAAGTTATATCTCCTTAGCTGGCTACCACCTCATCAAGAACTGAACATTTCGTAGAAGAGCCAAGCACCTGAAGTTACCCATAACTGCTCTGACCTGGGAGACACAGCCCTCCAATAGGAACACACCTGCGAACTAAGGCTGAAATTTCCTCCACGAGTGCTGAAATAAATACAGAAAAGGTGAATATTGCATCAGATGACTAGAAACCAACACAGACTTTGAAGAAACATGAGAAAACAAGGTTGTAGCTTTTCCCCAGGTGAGAAATTATACAGAAATGTCAGAAAAGGAATTCCAAATATGCATATTGACAAAACTGAATAAGATGCAAGAGAAAACAGTCAGTTATAGGAAATGAGAAAATCATTTCCAGACATAAAAGAAGAATTTCATAAAGAAATAGACACCCTAAAAAAGAGTCAAACAAAACTTCTGAAAATGAAAAATAAAATACAAGAAATTAGAATCTCCCTAGAAAGCATTAACAATAGATTAACCATGTAGAAGAAAGGATTTCTGATCTTTAAGACAAAGTTTCCAGCATAGAACAAATCACCAAAAAGATTGGGAAAAAAAATAAAAAACAACCAAAACAAAATGAGGACAACATACAGGAAATTCTAGATACCATAAAATGCTCAAATATTCATATAATGGATATTTCAGAAAATGAAGGATCTGCTAAAGGCATGGAAAACCTCTTTCATGAAATACCATCTGAAAAATTCCCATATATAGTGAAACATGGAGAAATTCAGACCCAAGAAATAAAAAGGACTCCAAATAGAATCAACACCAAAAATCCTCTCTCAGCACATCATAGTCAGATTGGTAAACATTAAACACAAAGATGACATTCTAAAAATGGCAAGGGAGAAACCCACTTTAGTATAAAGTCTATTCCATTAGGCTAAGCTCAGACCTCTCAACTGAAACAATGCAACCATGAGAAAAGAATGGGAAGATGTCCTCAAAACATTAAAAAAAAAAAAATTCAACCAAGAATACTATAACCAGCAAGATTTTCTTTTAAATGGGAAGAACAAATAAAAGTGTTCTCAGGTAAATAAAAACTGAAAGAATTCACCAATACTAGGCCAGCTTTATAGGAAATACTGAGGGGAGTGCTGTATCAGGAAAATTAAAGAGAGACAAACAGAAATAGGAGAACAAAAAACAATTGAGAAAATGGCCAACAAAATGCAGGATTAAATCTGCAAATATCAATAATAACACTGAATGGTAATGGAATAAATTCTCCCATTAAAAGACACAGATTGGCTGAATGGATAGAAAAGCAGAAATCATCTATATGCTGTTTACAAAAAACACACCTCATTGGGGCCGGCAGGTGGCATGGTGGCTAAGGGCACTGGATTCCCACATGGCCGACAATGGTTCGAGCCCTGGACCTGGCGATTTGCTTTCTCTCTCCCTCTGTCCCTCTCTGGTCAAATTGAAATAAACAAATTAATAAATAAAGTTAAAAATTAAATAATTCTTTAAAACACACACACACACACCTCATGGAGAAAGACATGTTTAGACTAAAAGTGAAGAGCTGGACAAAGATATTCCATACAAATGGAAACCAAAAAAAGGCATAGTGATACTGATATCAGACAAAAGAGACTTTAAGATGAAAGAAGTAAGAAGAGACAAGGAAGTACAATATATAGCACTGAAAGCACTTATTAACCCAGAAGATATAATACCTGCAAATATATGTGCACCCAACACTGGAGCACCTATATACTTAAACAGAAATTGTTATATCTCTTTTGACAGGTCAACAAGACAAAAAATAAGCAGAGATTCTGGACCTAAATGATACCATAAATAAGATGGACTTGATTGACTTCTATAGAATTTTCCACCCCCAAAAAAATCCCCACAAAAATATATATTTTTCTCAGCCTTACATGGTACTTTCTTGAGGACTGACCACATCATAGGGCACAAAACCAGTCTTTACAGATTCAAAAGCATAAAAACTAAATTCAGTATCTTCTCTGACCACGATGGAATTAAATTTGATATTAATCTCAGGAAAAAAAAACATAAAAAATACACAAATACATGGAATGTACCTCTGAATGACTTCATCACTACTGAAGAAATTAAGACTGAAATAAAAAGATTCTTGGAAACAAATGATAATGAGTACACAAGTTTCCATAATTTACAGGACAGTGCAAAAGCAGTCATAAGAATTTATAGCAATCAATGTGCACAAGAAAAAGATGGAAAGGTGTCAAAAAGACAACCTGACATCATGCCTCAGGGAACTGGAAAAACAACAGAAAAAATTCAAAAATGCCAAGAGAAAAGAAATAATAAAGATTTGAGCAGAAATAAATAAAATAGAAAGCAAACGAACTATACAGAAAATGAATGAAAGCAAAAGCTGGTTCTTTAAAAAGATAAACAAGATTGACACACAATTAGCCAGACTAATTATGAAGAAGAGGGAAAGGAACCAGACAAGTCAAATCCACAATGAATCAGGCAACATTACAAGAGACATAACAGAGATACAAAACATCATTAGAGGATACTATGAACAACTCTATGCTAACAAAGAAGAAAACCTGGTTGAGATGGACACATTCCTGGACAAATAAAAGTTACCAAGATTGACACAGGAGAACATAGAAAGCCTAAATAGACGTATAACAAGCAATGAGATTAAATCAGTAATAAATAACCTCCCAACAAAGAAAAGTCCAGGTCTCAATTGCTTCACTTCTGAATTTTACAAAACTTTTAAAGAGGAAACCCTCATTTTACTCACACTGTTTCTAGAGATCCAAAAGGAAGGCACCTATTCAGATTCATTTTATGAAACCTTCATTACTCTCATTCCCAAAATAGATAAGGATATGACAAAAAGAAAACTATAGACCTATATCTCTGAATATAGATGCAGAAATTCTCAACAAGATACTTGCTAACCATATTCAACAACATATAAAAAAGGTTATTCATTACGACCAGGTAGGCTTTATTCTAGGGATGCCAGAGTGGTTCGATATACACAAAATATAAATGTAAAACACCATATTAACAGAAAGAAAGATAAAAACCACATTATCATCTCAATTGATGTGGAAAAAGCATTTGACAAAATACAGTACTCTTTTATGATTAAAACTCTCAGAAAAATGAGTATAGAAGGATCATTTCTCAGCATAATAAAAACCATCTATGAAAAACCTAGATCTAACATTATACTGAATGGAGAAAAGCTGAAAGCTTTTCCACTAAAAACTGGTACAAGACAAGGCTGCCCACTTTCTCTGCTCCTATTCAATTTAGTACTGGAAGTCCTAGCCAGTGTGATCAGACAAGAGAAGGAAATAAAAGGCATTCCAATAGGGAAAGAATGCAATCATGGATACCAGAGACAATGGGAGGAGGGTTGGACAGGGCAGAGTGTTAGGGATAGGTAATCAAGGATGGAAAAAAAAAACAAAAACGCAAAATATACAAGACATAAGAAATGAAAAATTGTTGATAACACGTATGTTGATGTGTTTGATTGAGCCAACAGACAGTGTATTTTGGATGAAAAATTCATTTTGTATACTGTAATGATGTATATCATATTAATGTTAAAAATAAATTAAAAAATAAATATAAAAAAGAATTAAAAAAATTATCTTCAACAGAAAAAAAATAATGCTGCAATAAATACTGATGTACAAGTGCAAAAAAAAAAAAAATGGAACCCTGACATTTGATACAAAGTGGATGAATATAGAAGACTTAATACTAAGCAAAGCAAGCCAAGCCAGACTATGAAAGACAGACTTTGTATGTCACCATGTAGTATATACCAATTGTCTGGTATGTGACAGAAACTGAAAGTTTGGAAGGTATTGTAGCAGGGAGGGCAAAGGTAGATACTAGAGATAGTCAGGATACAGGGTAATACAGAGGTGGATAACAGAGGGAGGGAGGGGAATAGGGGGAGAAAAAGGAAAAAAAAAGTACATTTAATTGACAAAAAATAAAATGCTATTTGTTGCTGCTGATGTGTATAGTAATGTCTTTATCTTGACTGATATGCATGGTAGTCATGCTGGAAAAACAAATATTGTACACTGTAAAGGTATATGTGATTAAATGTAAAACAAAGAATTAAATAAGTAAATAAATAAATAAAAGATGGAGGGATGGAGGTGGTAGCTCCAGGGTACCAGGTTTCTTTTGGGGGTGATGAATGTGCTCTAAAAGTGACTGTGGCAGGACCAGCAGTTGGCATAATGGCTATGTCGCTGGATTCCCATGCATTCAATAGTGGTTTGAGTCTTTGAATCAGTGGCTTAAACTGATGCCGGGTGCACATGTGTGTGTGCCTGGAATCCCAAGAGGAGAATGAAGAAGGGGTTATGGCATAGCCATCCCTTTGAAGGGGTGATTTCTCAACTTTCTGTCTCTCTCTGTCTTTCTGGTGAGTACACATGCCCTATAAAAAAACCTCTCCCCCCAAAAAAGTGACTGTGGTGATGATCATGCTAATCTGTGAATATGGGAGAAATCATTGCATTGTATACTTTCATTGATTTAATTTTGTGGTATAGTATAGAAATTATATCTCAACAAAGGTGTAAAAATAATTAAAAATAAAAACTATATGAAAAAGAGAAAAAAATATTGAACAATTTTAAGCCTACTAATCTCCCTTGTGTAATGCTTTTAAAACTAATATAAATACTGACTACTACATAAAGCTGTCAAATACTGTAATAGTATTTTATTTGCTAGAGGGCTAAACTTTTTTTTTTTCCTGTAGGGCATATATGTACTTGTGAGAGAAAGAGAGAGAGGCACACTCCAGATGGGATGGCCACACTGCAGTTCCTTCTCTTCCATTCTCCTCTCAGGAATTATCCTTTCTCTTTCATTCTCCTCTTAGGAATTTTGGCACATATGCACATGTACCCAGCGTGTTTTTCAAGCCACCGGAGCCAGGTTCACCATATGGGATCCAGTCACCTTAATCACCACCACACTTGCTAGCCTTTGTTTCATTGTTTTGTGTGTTTTTTTTTTTTACATTTTTTTACATTCTCTTTTCTTTTTTTTTCAGAAAGGGTATAATTATCCTGCTTGGATCCACCTAGTTATTCATCCATTAAATAAGTATTTTTTATCTTATTATCACTTAATTTACATTTCATTAATAATTAATAATATTGAACACCTTTTTTTTTTTTTTTGAGAGGTTTTTGCTATAGGACACATGCACTTGTCAGAAAGATAGAGACAGACAGAAAGTAAGAAATCACCCCCCAGAGGGAATGGCCATGCCTCAATCCCTTCTCCATTCTCCTCTCTGGATCTTGGGCATGAATGCACATGCACCTGGCGTGAGTTTAAGCCACTGGGTCCAGGACTTGAACCATGGTCAGCTACATGGGAGTTCAGTGACATAGCCATTATGCTAACTGTTGGTCCTGAATATTGAACACCTTTTAATCATCCTGTTGGCAATAAGACACACAATAGAATGACTAAAATTAAGATGGTACAACCAGTTTGGAGAAAATTCAGTGTCTTGAAATACAAAATATACACCAGTAATTTGACTTACTCTTTCATTAAGCAATTCTACTTTTTAACAATTACGTAAGAGAATTACAATCATATGTCCAATTGACAAATGAATCTACCTAGCAGCTTTATTAATAATATCCTCAAATAGAAAGCAATAGGTAATAAAATATGACATATTTATATGTTTTAAGAATGCTTTAGACAAATTTATTTGATAGAGTTTGAGCATAAATGATTTGTGAATCTGGCAGCATCCACAACTCATTCTGAAAAACTGTGGAGCTCCACATGGTTAGATAGCATTTATAAATGAAAAACAGAAAAGTGATATAAATAAAATGGATGAGAGGTAGAAAAAGAGTTGGAGTTTGTCTTTATTGTGTTTGTTGTTGTTGTTGTTGTTGTTGGGTCTTACAGCGCTTATACTTACTGGAGAGGCAGGGAAAGGGAAAGTGAGAAAGCATTCTCTGGGCAGATGACCATGCTGCAATTCCCTCTTCTCCATTCTCCTCTTGGAATCTTGGGCACACATGCACACATGCCTGGCATGATTTTCAAGCCACCAGATCTGGGGCTCTAACTGGAGTCCTTAACCACCACACTACCTGCTGGCCTGAAGATACAGTTATATTCACAGTATTTACAGCATATATGACTTGGTCCGTGTTTGCATATGGAACCCACAAGGCTCCTGACTAGAGCAATTATATTCAGATCTCTTGGTTTCTCCTCATGATTCTCTTTCTCTCCATTTTTTCATATGCTGCCTCTGGTGAATAAGAATGTATGGGGATTTCTTCCTTTCCTACAATGAGCCTAAATACAGAAAATGTAACTCCTTTCACACCATTTTTGCATCTGAAAAAGAGGCAGAACAAAAGGACTTCTCTATTTCTTAATAGATAGTTCTTAATAGATCGTTCTTAATAGATAGTTCTTAATAGGATAGTTCCTCTTGCCACACCCATTCTAAGAAGTGTTTCTGTGGCCAAGTTGGCCATATAAATTGTAGGTAGCTCTCTCCTGCTTTTTCTTTTAATAAAAAAAGCCACATAAGATGCTGCAAAGTGACACCAAAGCCAAGAGTTCATGAGTAGAATTTTCCAAGTATCATCCTTAAAATGTAGAGGAAAGCCATACCTAAGGACCCACTAACAGTCAGAAATGAAGTGTGTTGTAGGATCTCAGGAAGTAGTTTGTGTAAATAATAGTCTGATTTTTGTGTCTGGAGAACTGTTGCAATCAGGTACAGGAGTGCATTGACCTTCAGGGTGCATGTGTGGGGGTGGGGGAGAGAGGTTTTCTTGCTAATTAGGAAGAGATGTGCAGTTCATGATCACACTGCATGGAAATCTTCCCACCTTTTGTTTCATTTTAAGAAGATACACTACAAACCTTTGGTTTATATCCTTTCAAACATCTTTCAACTTCCAATTTTCACCACTGTGAAACTAAATGATACTCACTTTCCTCTTCTCTGTCCACCTGACTTTCCACTCCTGGGATCATTTTGCCCAGTCAGATGTGCACCAGGTGTAGATGGCCATTCCCACCTTGTTCTCACCTCACTTTTCTTTCAGATCTCCATGCCAAGGTGTGAAGACCTGCAAGAAACTCAAACATAACTATGTTCCATCATCACTTTGGGGCTCAGTCACTCACATGCCTTTCTAATGATTAAATCAGGATTCACAGATCTGGGCACCTGTCATGTTTTCAACCACTTTGATACATGAATAGCCTGACACAAAAGACTAACCAGCAGTGCTTCACATCATCTCAAGGACATATGTCTTCCTTCAGGAGATGGGCATTTACTCAACTCCAGCAAGCCCACAATCAACCCCTACCCTCCTGTATCCATTCCACACTATGTCAACCATCTACCTTTCAACCAAAAAGAAAAAAGTATCACAGCCAATGAGATTTAGTGGATCACTATCGGTGCTGTAGGTTCTGAAAAAGAAACCTTTTCCTCTCATATGAAACACAACCTAAGGATCTTGGGCCCTCTGGACACCGCCTTCAATAAAGCAGAGATGGAGGCAACCCATCAGATGAATACCAACGTGACCTTAAGACCTCAGTCTTGCAAAGGTCTTTAGTAGAAGGAAGCTTCTCCCACAGGCACTCCTCAATCCTCATCACAACCACTGCCCAATTCAGGTCTCTCCTTCACAGCATCCATGACTAAGTCTCTCCTGGTCTCTTCCAGAAATTCTCCCATTAGAGAACACAGGACTTCACAGGTGATCCAGTCTGAGTGGTAATTGGCCTCACATAGAAAACCATTGCACACACAGCCACAGGCCTGAGCAGTACACACCATCACTTTTGTTGGACCAGGCAGAACCCACCTGGGAAGGTCCCAGGTTTCTTTCCTGAGGTCTCCCTGCTTAGGCTGTACCCATGAAGGCATCAGGGTACCAAGATCAACACGTGTGTGAGTGAGTGTGCTTCCAGTGAGTCAGACCCCTTCTTCCAAGACTCAAAGGGACACTAAGCAGAAAGATATACTGCTGAACCTCTTGTACCATCTGTTTTCTAAGATCTCTGGCAGGCCTTCAATCACTTCTCACATGGCAATGTCCTGAGCCTTCATTGTTCTACATTTTTTCCCCTGTGGATAAGTGTTTTTTAAAGCTAAACTTCAAAGCAGGTCTAAGAGAGGTTCACTTCAACCCACCCTCCACACCACAGGAGGGACACCTGTTTTCTCAAGAACCTGACCATTGACAGACACCATCATGCAGAACGACATGTCCCTTTTATTTGTGGATTGTCAGTCACACAGAGAGGACTGTGATTTCTAGGCAGGGCACCAAATCTGTCTGAGGAAGACAAGTTAACTCTTCTTTATCATCCACCAGCCCACCTGTTCTGTACCATCATTTTGCCCACGTTTGCCCTCCCTGCCTCCCTCTTTCTGTATTACTGCTTTGAAGGACTTCTTAGCAGTACATGAGACTGCACCTTCCTGAACTGCATCACTTGAAACACTGAGACCATCAATGAAAAGAGGAGAATTCTCTGAGGATAATCAGAAGCTGAAGGGTAAGATGGCCCCAAGTCACGATAGTGTGGCCTCCATGGATACTGGGGTGCAAATGGAATTGCCTCACACTACAAAGCTTCTCCTGAGCCTGGGAAACATTAAGTGACTCCCTAAGGAGTGGGAGAAAATGTCTGTAAACCATCCATTAGACAAGGCGTTGGTATCCAGATAAGACAAGGAAGTCAAATCACCAGACAGCAAGAAAACAAATAACCTGACGAGAAGTGGACAAAGGATCTTCAGGGATCTTTGAAATCCTTCCCCCAAACAAGGCACACATATGGCCAGGCTCTTCTCCTGAGGCGACACTGGCCACACTGGGGTGGCTCCATGGACACCCTGAGTGCCCCGTCTGTGTCCATAGTGAATCCACCGGACGAGCATCTGCCTAAAGCCCAGTGCCAGCCCAGAGCCACAACCTCACCTGTCACACGCCACGTGCCAATCTCCATGGGACTCTTCATAGATGGGACAGGAAAGCAGTGCCCAGTGCCTGCCCCAGGTGCCAGCTTGGCTGCAGCACACACTACTTCTGCCTCTGTGTGGCCGCCTGTCCTCTTATACTGCACAGCCCATCAGTCCCACTGCAATGATGGTGACAGTCCCAAGTTAGGCCACATGTGCTGCCATCAAGGCCAAGTTGCTGCCACCCTAGCATCCTTGCAACTGGCACCACTGCTTCCTCTGACCCTGGGGAAGGGGTAGGCACCAGTGGAGTCCACTACAGGAGTTGTCACCTTGACTCACATTGCTAGAGTATGAGAGAGTGGCACATGAGGCAGCAGAGCCCTGTGGAGGGGCAACTTGGAGGGTGCCAGGAACACTGACATCAGCTTGAAGCTGTCCCTGAGGTCTTGTCCCCTCCCTTCATTTCCCATGGCTGCTATTCTTACAGCAGCTTCTTTAGCACAGTGCTCCTTCCATGTCAAACCTCTGCAGGCCAGCCCATGATGTTTTCATGATATACCTTTGTGATGGGTTTTTTGAAGCCCCTGGCACTGTATATGTAATACTCAAACTCTGAATGAACTATATTTGTGTACATACAGGCAGTAACTTAAATATCTTAGAAAACAGCAGTCTTATGACTCCATACACCATTTCATTGACATAGTAACTATGTCTGTTTTCTTCAGAGCAGTGTAATAGAAGCTGTTAAGTAGCTGTCCCTTTGCTTACTTGCCCACTCTACATTTTGAAGTTTATAACATTACAGACATTCTCTGGTGTCTTTGGCATGAAGCTCTCTGGGTGTAAGTCTCCATCAAATTCTGTAAATTTTCCCACAGGACTTATCCTTCAAGGTGGAGACCCATGGTGAAAAGAAAGAAAAAACTTCCTTAAGGTACATGGTATAAATTATGAAAATATTTGCATAAGTTTTGTTGCCAAGTTTCATCTTTTTTTTTTCTTTTTACAAGTTTAATAATTCATTGTGGTTTATTTAACAAGGTTATTTCTACATCAGATTGTTTAAAAGCAGTTATTTTTATACATGTATGTATATACTTATATATATATATATATTATATATATTATATACATAAAAACACACACATTTATATGATATTAAGGGACTGATGTACAATCAGTAAGTCTTTTAAATCTCTTTTCTATGGATTTTCCATATTTTCTTGCTTAGCAATAAAAGCATTTTTAGGTTTACCTTCTCCCCCCAGACTATCCGGGACTGCCAGAAGGCAATAGGCTCTCCTGCAAGCCTCTGGCCGGCAAGGGACACTGAGGGAGGGTCACCTCTGACCCCCACCTCACTTCCCGACCCCCAGGCCCCAGACTCCACCTTCTAGGTAGGTAGCCAGGATTTCCTTGAGGCGTTTTTTTTTTTCTCTCTTGAAACCCCTACATTCCCTTGTTAACACCTAGCTCTCCTTCTCCCCCCAGTTTATCCGGGAGTCCCAGAAGGCAATAGGCTCTCCTGCAAGCCTCTGACTGGCAAGGGACACTGAGGGAGGGTCACCTCTGACCCCCACCTCACTTCCAGACCCCCAGGCCCCAGACTCCACCTTCTAGACTATCCGGGATTGCCAGAAGGCAATAGGCTCTCCTGCAAGCCTCTGGCCGGCAAGGGACACTGAGGGAGTGTCACCTCTGACCCCCACCTCACTTCCAGACCCCCAGGCCCCAGACTCCACCTTCTAGACTATCCGGGACTGCCAGAAGGCAATAGGCTCTCCTGCAAGCCTCTGGCCGGCAAGGGACACTGAGGGAGGGTCACCTCTGACCCCCACCTCACTTCCAGACCCCCAGGCCCCAGACTCCACCTTCTAGACTATCCGGGACTGCCAGAAGGCAATAGGCTCTCCTGCAAGCCTCTGGCCGGCAAGGGCCACTGAGGGAGGGTCACCTCTGACCCCCACCTCACTTCCAGACCCCCAGGACCCAGACTCCACCTTCTAGGTAGGTAGCCAGGATTTCCTTGAGGCGGTTTTTTTTCTCTCTTGAAACCCCTGCATTCCCTTGTTAACACCTAGCTCTCCTTCTCCCCCCAGACTATCCGGGACTGCCAGAAGGCAATAGGCTCTCCTGCAAGCCTCTGGCCGGCAAGGGACACTGAGGGAGGGTCACCTCTGACCCCCACCTCACTTCCAGACCCCCAGGCCCCAGACTCCACCTTCTAGACTATCCGGGACTGCCAGAAGGCAATAGGCTCTCCTGCAAGCCTCTGGCCGGCAAGGGACACTGAGGGAGGGTCACCTCTGACCCCCACCTCACTTCCAGACCCCCAGGCCCCAGACTCCACCTTCTAGACTATCCGGGACTGCCAGAAGGCAATAGGCTCTCCTGCAAGCCTTTGGCCCTCAAGGGACACTGAGGGAGGGTCACCTCTGACCCCCACCTCACTTCCAGACCCCCAGGCCCCAGACTCCACCTTCTAGACTATCCGGGACTGCCAAAAGGCAATAGGCTCTCCTGCAAGCCTCTGGCCGGCAAGGGACACTGAGGGAGGGTCACCTCTGACCCCCACCTCACTTCCAGACCCCCAGGCCCCAGACTCCACCTTCTAGACTATCCGGGACTGTCAGAAGGCAATAGGCTCTCCTGCAAGCCTCTGGCCGGCAAGGGACACTGAGGGAGGGTCACCTCTGACTCCCATCTCACTTCCAGACCCCCAGGCCCCAGACTCCATCTTCTAGACTATCCGGGACTGCCAGAAGGCAATTGGCTCTCCTGCAAGCCTCTGGCCGGCAAGGGACACTGAGGGAGGGTCACCTCTGACCCCCACCTCACGTCCAGACCCCCAGGCCCCAGACTCCACCTTCTAGACTATCCGGGACTGCCAGAAGGCAATAGGCTCTCCTGCAAGCCTCTGGCCGGCAAGGGACACTGAGGGAGGGTCACCTCTGACCCCCACCTCACTTCCAGACCCCCAGGCCCCAGACTCCACCTTCTAGACTATCCGGGACTGCCAGAAGGCAATAGGCTCTCCTGCAAGCCTCTGGCCGGCAAGGGACACTGAGCGAGTGTCACCTCTGTCCCCCACCCCACTTCCAGACCCCCAGGCCCCAGACTCCACCTTCTAGACTATCCGGGACTGCCAGAAGGCAATAGGCTCTCCTGCAAGCCTCTGGCCGGCAATGGACTCTTAGGGAGTGTCACCTCTGACCCCCACCGCACTTCCAGAACCCCAGGCCCCAGACTCCAACTTCTAGACTATCCGGGACTGCCAGAAGGCAATAGGCTCTCCTGCAAGCCTCTGGCCGGCAAGGGACACTGAGGGAGGGTCACCTCTGACCCCCACCTCACTTCCAGACCCCCAGGCCCCAGACTCCACCTTCTAGACTATCCGGGACTGCCAGAAGGCAATAGGCTCTCCTGCAAGCCTCTGGCCGGCAAGGGACACTGAGGGAGGGTCACCTCTGACCCCCACCTCACTTCCAGACCCCCAGGCCCCAGACTCCACCTTCTAGACTATCCGGGACTGCCAGAAGGCAATAGGCTCTCCTGCAAGCCTCTGGCCGGCAAGGGACACTGAGGGAGGGTCACCTCTGACCCCCACCTCACTTCCAGACCCCCAGGCCCCAGACTCCACCTTCTAGACTATCCGGGACTGCCAGAAGGCAATAGGCTCTCCTGCAAGCCTCTGGCCGGCAAGGGACACTGAGGGAGGGTCACCTCTGACCCCCACCTCACTTCCAGACCCCCAGGCCCCAGACTCCACCTTCTAGACTATCCGGGACTGCCAGAAGGGAATAGGCTCTTCTGCAAGTCTCTGGCCGGCAAGGGACACTGAGGGAGGGTCACCTCTGACCCCCACCTCACTTCCAGACCCCCAGGCCCCAGACTCAACCTTCTAGACTATCCGGGACTGCCAGAAGGCAATAGGCTCTCCTGCAAGCCTCTGGCCGGCAAGGGACACTGAGCGAGTGTCACCTCTGTCCCCCACCTCACTTCCAGACCCCCAGGCCCCAGACTCCACCTTCTAGACTATCCGGGACTGCCAGAAGGCAATAGGCTCTCCTGCAAGCCTCTGGCCGGCAATGGACTCTTAGGGAGGGTCACCTCTGACCCCCACCGCACTTCCAGAACCCCAGGCCCCAGACTCCAACTTCTAGACTATCCGGGACTGCCAGAAGGCAATAGGCTCTCCTGCAAGCCTCTGGCCGGCAAGGGACACTGAGGGAGGGTCACCTCTGACCCCCACCTCACTTCCAGACCCCCAGGCCCCAGACTCAACCTTCTAGACTATCCGGGACTGCCAGAAGGCAATAGGCTCTCCTGCAAGCCTCTGGCCGGCAAGGGACACTGAGGGAGGGTCACCTCTGACCCCCACCTCACTTCCAGACCCCCAGGCCCCAGACTCCACCTTCTAGACTATCCGGGACTGCCAGAAGGCAATAGGCTCTCCTGCAAGCCTCTGGCCGGCAAGGGACACTGAGGGAGGGTCACCTCTGACCCCCACCTCACTTCCAGAACCCCAGGCCCCAGACTCCACCTTCTAGACTATCCGGGACTGCCAGAAGGCAATAGGTTCTCCTGCAAGCCTCTGGCCGGCAAGGGACACTGAGGGAGGGTCACCTCTGACCCCCACCTCACTTCCAGACCCCCAGGCCCCAGACTCCACCTTCTAGACTATCCGGGACGGCCAGAAGGCAATAGGCTCTCCTGCAAGCCTCTGGCCGGCAAGGGACACTGAGGGAGGGTCACCTCTGACCCCAAACTCACTTCCAGAGCCCCAGGCCCCAGACTCCACCTTCTAGGTAGGTAGCCAGGATTTCCTTGAGGCGGTTTTTTTTCTCTCTTGTAACCCCTGCATTCCCTTGTTAACACCTAGCTCTCCTTCTCACCCCAGATTATCCGGGACTGCCAGAAGGCAATAGGCTCTCCTGCAATCCTCTGGCCGGCAAGGGACACTGAGGGAGGGTCACCTCTGACCCTCACCTCACTTCCAGACCCCCAGGCCCCAGACTCCACCTTCTAGACTATCCGGGACTGCCAGAAGGCAATAGGCTCTCCTGCAAGCCTCTGGCCGGCAAGGGACACTGAGGGAGGGTCACCTCTGACCCCCACCTCACTTCCAGACCCCCAGGCCCCAGACTCCACCTTCTAGACTATCCGGGACTGCCAGAAGGCAATAGGCTCTCCTGCAAGCCTCTGGCCGGCAAAGGACACTGAGGGAGGGTCACCTCTGACCCCCACCTCACTTCCAGACCCCCAGGCCCCAGACTCCACCTTGTAGACTATCCGGGACTGCCAGAAGGCAATAGGCTCTCCTGCAAGCCTCTGGCCGGCAATGGACACTGAGGGAGGGTCACCTCTGACCCCCACCTCACTTCCAGACCCCCAGGCCCCAGACGCCACCTTCTAGACTATCCGGGACTGCCAGAAGGCAATAGGCTCTCCTGCAAGCCTCTGGCAGGCAAGGGACACTGAGGGAGGGTCACCTCTTTCCCCCACCTCACTTCCAGACCCCCAGGCCCCAGACTCCACCTTCTAGACTATCCGGGACTGCCAGAAGGCAATAGGCTCTCCTGCAAGCCTCTGGCCGGCAAGGGACACTGAGGGAGGGTCACCTCTGACCCCCACCTCACTTCCAGACCCCCAGGCCCCAGACTCCAACTTCTAGACTATCCGGGACTGCCAGAAGGCAATAGGCTCTCCTGCAAGCCTCAGGCCGGCAAGGGACACTGAGGGAGGGTCACCTCTGACCCCCACCTCACTTCCAGACCCCCAGGCCCCAGACTCCACCTTCTAGACTATCCGGGACTGCCAGAAGGCAATAGGCTCTCCTGCAAGCCTCTGGCCGGCAAGGGACACTGAGGGAGGGTCACCTCTGACCCCCACCTCACTTCCAGACCCCCAGGCCCCAGACTCCACCTTCTAGACTATCCGGGACTGCCAGAAGGCAATAGGCTCTCCTGCAAGCCTCTGGCCGGCAAGGGACACTGAGGGAGGGTCACCTCTGACCCCAACCTCACTTCCAGACCCCCAGGCCCCAGACTCCACCTTCTAGGTAGGTAGCCAGGATTTCCTTGACGCGGTTTTTTTTCTCTCTTAAAACCCCTGCATTCCCTTGTTAACACCTAGCTCTCCTTCTCCCCCCAGACTATCCGGGACTGCCAGAAGGCAATAGGCTCTCCTGCAAGCCTATGGCCGGCAAGGGACACTGAGGGAGGGTCACCTCTGACCCCCACCTCACTTCCAGACCCCCAGGCCCCAGACTCCACCTTCTAGACTATCCGGGACTGCCAGAAGGCAATAGGCTCTCCTGCAAGCCTCTGGCCGGCAAGGGACACTGAGGGAGGGTCACCTCTGACCCCCACCTCACTTCCAGACCCCCAGGCCCCAGACTCCACCTTCTAGACTATCCGGGACTGCCAGAAGGCAATAGGCTCTCCTGCAAGCCTCTGGCCGGCAAGGGACACTGAGGGAGGGTCACCACTGACCCCCACCTCACTTCCAGACCCCCAGGCCCCAGACTCCACCTTCTAGACTATCCGGGACTGCCAGAAGGCAATAGGCTCTCCTGCAAGCCTCTGGCCGGCAAGGGACACTGAGGGAGGGTCACCTCTGACCCCCACCTCACTTCCAGACCCCCAGGCCCCAGACTCCACCTTCTAGACTATCCGGGACTGCCAGAAGGCAATAGGCTCTCCTGCAAGCCTCTGGCCGGCAAGGGACACTGAGGGAGGGTCACCGCTGAACCCCACCTCACTTCAAGACCCCCAGTCCCCAGACTCCACCTTCTAGACTATCCGGGACTGCCAGAAGGCAATAGGCTCTCCTGCAAGCCTCTGGCCGGCAAGGGACACTGAGGGAGGGTCACCTCTGACCCCCACCTCACTTCCAGACCCCCAGGCCCCAGACTCCACCTTCTAGACAATCCGGGACTGCCAGAAGGCAATAGGCTCTCCTGCAAGCCTCTGGCCGGCAAGGGACACTGAGGGAGGGTCACCTCTGACCCCCACCTCACTTCCAGACCCCCAGGCCCCAGACTCCACCTTCTAGACTATCCGGGACTGCCAGAAGGCAATAGGCTCTCCTGCAAGCCTCTGGCCGGCAAGGAACACTGAGGGAGTGTCACCTCCGACCCCCACCTCACTTCCAGACCCCCAGGCCCCAGACTCCACCTTCTAGACTATCCGGGACTGCCAGAAGGCAATAGGCTCTCCTGCAAGCCTCTGGCCGGCAAGGGACACTGAGGGAGGGTCACCTCTGACCCCCACCTCACTTCCAGACCCCCAGGCCCCAGACTCCACCTTCTAGACTATCCGGGACAGCCAGAAGGCAATAGGCTCTCCTGCAAGCCTCTGGCCGGCAAGGGACACTGAGGGAGCGTCAACTCTGACCCCCACCTCACTTCCAGACCCCCAGGCCCCAGAATCCACCTTCTAGAATATCCGGGACTGCCAGAAGGCAATACGCTCTCCTGCAAGCCTCTGGCCGGCAAGGGACACTGAGGGAGGGTCACCTCTGACCCCCACCTCACTTCCAGACCCCCAGGCCCCAGACTCCACCTTCTAGACTATCCGGGACTGCCAGAAGGCAATAGGCTCTCCTGCAAGACTCTGGCCGGCAAGGGACACTGAGGGAGGGTCACCTCTGACCCCCACCTCACTTCCAGACCCCCAGGCCCCAGACTCCATCTTCTAGGCTATCCGGGACTGCCAGAAGGCAATAGGCTCTCCTGCAAGCCTCTGGCCGGCAAGGGACACTGAGGGAGGGTCACCTCTGACCCCCACCTCACGTCCAGACCCCCAGGCCCCAGACTCCACCTTCTAGACTATCCGGGACTGCCAGAAGGCAATAGGCTCTCCTGCAAGCCTCTGGCCGGCAAGGGACACTGAGGGAGGGTCACCTCTGATCCCCACCTCACGTCCAGACCCCCAGGCCCCAGACTCCACCTTCTAGACTATCCGGGACTGCCAGAAGGCAATAGGCTCTCCTGCAAGCCTCTGGCCGGCAAGGGACACTGAGGGAGGGTCACCTCTGACCCCCACCTCACTTCCAGACCCCCAGGCCCCAGACTCCACCTTCTAGACTATCCGGGACTGCCAGAAGGCAATAGGCTCTCCTGCAAGCCTCTGGCCGGCAAAGGACACTGAGGGAGGGTCACCTCTGACCCCCACCTCACTTCCAGACCCCCAGGCCCCAGACTCCACCTTCTAGACTATCCGGGACTGCCAGAAGGCAATAGGCTCTCCTGCAAGCCTCTGGCCGGCAATGGACACTGAGGGAGGGTCACCTCTGACCCCCACCTCACTTCCAGACCCCCAGGCCCCAGACGCCACCTTCTAGACTATCCGGGACTGCCAGAAGGCAATAGGCTCTCCTGCAAGCCTCTGGCCGGCAAGGGACACTGAGGGAGGGTCACCTCTTTCCCCCACCTCACTTCCAGACCCCCAGGCCCCAGACTCCACCTTCTAGACTATCCGGGACTGCCAGAAGGCAATAGGCTCTCCTGCAAGACTCTGGCCGGCAAGGGACACTGAGGGAGGGTCACCTCTGACCCCCACCTCACTTCCAGACCCCCAGGCCCCAGACTCCATCTTCTAGGCTATCCGGGACTGCCAGAAGGCAATAGGCTCTCCTGCAAGCCTCTGGCCGGCAAGGGACACTGAGGGAGGGTCACCTCTGACCCCCACCTCACGTCCAGACCCCCAGGCCCCAGACTCCACCTTCTAGACTATCCGGGACTGCCAGAAGGCAATAGGCTCTCCTGCAAGCCTCTGGCCGGCAAGGGACACTGAGGGAGGGTCACCTCTGACCCCCACCTCACGTCCAGACCCCCAGGCCCCAGACTCCACCTTCTAGACTATCCGGGACTGCCAGAAGGCAATAGGCTCTCCTGCAAGCCTCTGGCCGGCAAGGGACACTGAGGGAGGGTCACCTCTGACCCCCACCTCACTTCCAGACCCCCAGGCCCCAGACTCCACCTTCTAGACTATCCGGGACTGCCAGAAGGCAATAGGCTCTCCTGCAAGCCTCTGGCCGGCAAAGGACACTGAGGGAGGGTCACCTCTGACCCCCACCTCACTTCCAGACCCCCAGGCCCCAGACTCCACCTTCTAGACTATCCGGGACTGCCAGAAGGCAATAGGCTCTCCTGCAAGCCTCTGGCCGGCAATGGACACTGAGGGAGGGTCACCTCTGACCCCCACCTCACTTCCAGACCCCCAGGCCCCAGACGCCACCTTCTAGACTATCCGGGACTGCCAGAAGGCAATAGGCTCTCCTGCAAGCCTCTGGCCGGCAAGGGACACTGAGGGAGGGTCACCTCTTTCCCCCACCTCACTTCCAGACCCCCAGGCCCCAGACTCCACCTTCTAGACTATCCGGGACTGCCAGAAGGCAATAGGCTCTCCTGCAAGCCTCTGGCCGGCAAGGGACACTGAGGGAGGGTCACCTCTGACCCCCACCTCACTTCCAGACCCCCAGGCCCCAGACTCCAACTTCTAGACTATCCGGGACTGCCAGAAGGCAATAGGCTCTCCTGCAAGCCTCAGGCCGGCAAGGGACACTGAGGGAGGGTCACCTCTGACCCCCACCTCACTTCCAGACCCCCAAGCCCCAGACTCCACCTTCTAGACTATCCGGGACTGCCAGAAGGCAATAGGCTCTCCTGCAAGCCTCTGGCCGGCAAGGGACACTGAGGGAGGGTCACCTCTGACCCCCACCTCACTTCCAGACCCCCAGGCCCCAGACTCCACCTTCTAGACTATCCGGGACTGCCAGAAGGCAATAGGCTCTCCTGCAAGCCTCTGGCCGGCAAGGGACACTGAGGGAGGGTCACCTCTGACCCCAACCTCACTTCCAGACCCCCAGGCCCCAGACTCCACCTTCTAGGTAGGTAGCCAGGATTTCCTTGACGCGGTTTTTTTTCTCTCTTAAAACCCCTGCATTCCCTTGTTAACACCTAGCTCTCCTTCTCCCCCCAGACTATCCGGGACTGCCAGAAGGCAATAGGCTCTCCTGCAAGCCTATGGCCGGCAAGGGACACTGAGGGAGGGTCACCTCTGACCCCCACCTCACTTCCAGACCCCCAGGCCCCAGACTCCACCTTCTAGACTATCCGGGACAGCCAGAAGGCAATAGGCTCTCCTGCAAGCCTCTGGCCCGCAAGGGACACTGAGGGAGGGTCACCTCTGACCCCCACCTCACTTCCAGACCCCCAGGCCCCAGACTCCACCTTCTAGACTATCCGGGACTGCCAGAAGGAAATAGGCTCTCCTGCAAGCCTCTGGCCGGCAAGGGACACTGAGGGAGGGTCACCTCTGACCCCAACCTCACTTCCAGACCCCCAGGCCCCAGACTCCACCTTCTAGGTAGGTAGCCAGGATTACCTTGACGCGGTTTTTTTTCTCTCTTAAAACCCCTGCATTCCCTTGTTAACACCTAGCTCTCCTTCTCCCCCCAGACTATCCGGGACTGCCAGAAGGCAATAGGCTCTCCTGCAAGCCTCTGGCCGGCAAGGGACACTGAGGGAGGGTCACCTCTGACCCCCACCTCACTTCCAGACCCCCAGGCCCCAGACTCCACCTTCTAGACTATCCGGGACAGCCAGAAGGCAATAGGCTCTCCTGCAAGCCTCTGGCCGGCAAGGGACACTGAGGGAGGGTCACCTCTGACCCCCACCTCACTTCCAGACCCCCAGGCCCCAGACTCCACCTTCTAGACTATCCGGGACTGCCAGAAGGAAATAGGCTCTCCTGCAAGCCTCTGGCCGGCAAGGGACCCTGAGGGAGTGTCACCTCTGACCCCCACCTCACTTCCAGACCCCCAGGCCCCAGACTCCACCTTCTAGACTATCCGGGACTGCCAGAAGGCAATAGGCTCTCCTGCAAGCCTCTGGCCGGCAAGGGACACTGAGGGAGGGTCACCGCTGAACCCCACCTCACTTCAAGACCCCCAGGCCCCAGACTCCACTTCTAGACTATCCGGGACTGCCAGAAGGCAATAGGCTCTCCTGCAAGCCTCTGGCCGGCAAGGGACACTGAGGGAGGGTCACCTCTGACCCCCACCTCACTTCCAGACCCCCAGGCCCCAGACTCCACCTTCTAGACTATCCGGGACTGCCAGAAGGCAATAGGCTCTCCTGCAAGCCTCTGGCCGGCAAGGGACACTGAGGGAGGGTCACCTCTGACCCCCACCTCACTTCCAGACCCCCAGGCCCCAGACTCCACCTTCTAGACTATCCGGGACTGCCAGAAGGCAATAGGCTCTCCTGCAAGGCTCTGGCCGGCAAGGAACACTGAGGGAGTGTCACCTCTGACCCCCACCTCACTTCCAGACCCCCAGGCCCCAGACTTCACCTTCTAGACTATCCGGGACTGCCAGAAGGCAATAGGCTCTCCTGCAAGCCTCTGGCCGGCAAGGGACACTGAGGGAGGGTCACCTCTGACCCCCACCTCACTTCCAGACCCCCAGGCCCCAGACTCCACCTTCTAGACTATCCGGGACTGCCAGAAGGCAATAGGCTCTCCTGCAAGCCTCTGGCCGGCAAGGGACACTGAGGGAGCGTCAACTCTGACCCCCACCTCACTTCCAGACCCCCAGGCCCCAGAATCCACCTTCTAGAATATCCGGGACTGCCAGAAGGCAATACGCTCTCCTGCAAGCCTCTGGCCGGCAAGGGACACTGAGGGAGGGTCACCTCTGACCCCCACCTCACTTCCAGACCCCCAGGCCCAGACTCCACCTTCTAGACTATCCGGGACTGCCAGAAGGCAATAGGCTCTCCTGCAAGACTCTGGCCGGCAAGGGACACTGAGGGAGGGTCACCTCTGACCCCCACCTCACTTCCAGACCCCCAGGCCCCAGACTCCATCTTCTAGGCTATCCGGGACTGCCAGAAGGCAATAGGCTCTCCTGCAAGCCTCTGGCCGGCAAGGGACACTGAGGGAGGGTCACCTCTGACCCCCACCTCACGTCCAGACCCCCAGGCCCCAGACTCCACCTTCTAGACTATCCGGGACTGCCAGAAGGCCATAGGCTCTCCTGCAAGCCTCTGGCCGGCAAGGGACACTGAGGGAGGGTCACCTCTGACCCCCACCTCACGTCCAGACCCCCAGGCCCCAGACTCCACCTTCTAGACTATCCGGGACTGCCAGAAGGCAATAGGCTCTCCTGCAAGCCTCTGGCCGGCAAGGGACACTGAGGGAGGGTCACCTCTGACCCCCACCTCACTTCCAGACCCCCAGGCCCCAGACTCCACCTTCTAGAATATCCCGGACTGCCAGAAGGCAATAGGCTCTCCTGCAAGCCTCTGGCCGGCAAGGGACACGGAGGGAGGGTCACCTCTGACCCCCACCTCACTTCCAGACCCCCAGGCCCCAGACTCCACCTTCTAGACTATCCGGGACTGCCAGAAGGCAATAGGCTCCCCTGCAAGCCTCTGGCCGGCAAGGGACACTGAGGGAGGGTCACCTCTGACCCCAACCTCACTTCCAGACCCCCAGGCCCCAGACTCCACCTTCTAGGTAGGTAGCCAGGATTTCCTTGAGGCGGTTTTTTTTCTCTCTTGAAACCCCTGCATTCCCTTGTTAACACCTAGCTCTCCTTCTCCCCCCAGACTATCCGGGACTGCCAGAAGGCAATAGGCTCTCCTGCAAGCCTCTGGCCGGCAAGGGACACTGAGGGAGGGTCACCTCTGACCCCCACCTCACTTCCAGACCCCCAGGCCCCAGACTCCACCTTCTAGACTATCCGGGACTGCCAGTAGGCAATAGGCTCTCCTGCAAGACTCTGGCCGGCAAGGGACACTGAGGGAGGGTCACCTCTGACCCCCACCTCACTTCCAGACCCCCAGGCCCCAGACTCCACCTTCTAGACTATCCGGGACTGCCAGAAGGAAATAGGCTCTCCTGCAAGCCTTTGGCCGGCAAGGGACACTGAGGGAGGGTCACCTCTGACTCCCACCTCACTTCCAGACCCCCAGGCCCCAGACTCCATCTTCTAGACTATCCGGGACTGCCAGAAGGCAATTGGCTCTCCTGCAAGCCTCTGGCCGGCAAGGGACACTGAGGGAGGGTCACCTCTGACCCCCACCTCACGTCCAGACCCCCAGGCCCCAGACTCCAACTTCTAGACTACCCGGGACGGCCAGAAGGCAATAGGCTCTCCTGCAAGCCTCTGGCGGGCAAGGGACACTGAGGGAGGGTCACCTCTGACCCCCACCTCACTTCCAGACCCCCAGGCCCCAGACTCCACCTTCTAGACTATCCGGGACTGCCAGAAGGCTATAGGCTCTCCTGCAAGCCTCTGGCCGGCAAGGGACACTGAGGGAGGGTCACCTCTGACCCCCACCTCACTTCCAGACCCCCAGGCCCCAGACTCCACCTTCTAGACTATCCGGGACTGCCAGAGGGCAATAGGCTCTCCTGCAAGCCTCTGGCCGGCAAGGGACACTGAGGGAGGGTCACCTCTGACCCCCACGTCACTTCCAGACCCCCAGGCCCCAGACTCCACCTTCTAGACTATCCGGGACTGCCAGAAGGCAATAGGCTCTCCTGCAAGGCTCTGGCCGGCAAGGGACACTGAGGGAGGGTCACCTCTGACCCCCACCTCACTTCCAGACCCCCAGGCCCCAGACTCCAACTTCTAGACTATCCGGGACTGCCAGAAGGCAATAGGCTCTCCTGCGAGCCTCTGGCCGGCAAGGGACACTGAGGGAGGGTCACCTCTGACCCCCACCTCACTTCCAGACCCCCAGGCCCCAGACTCCACCTTCTACACTATCCTGGACTGCCAGAAGGCAATAGGCTCTCCTGCAAGCCTCTGGCCGGCAATGGACACTGAGGGAGGGTCACCTCTGACCCCCACCTCACTTCCAGACCCCCAGGCCCCAGACTCCACCTTCTAGACTATCCGGGACTGCCAGAAGGCAATAGGCTCTCCTGCAAGCCTCTGGCCGGCAAGGGACACTGAGGGAGGGTCACCTCTGACCCCCACCTCACTTCCAGACCCCCAGGCCCCAGACTCCACCTTCTAGACTATCCGGGACTGCCAGAAGGCAATAGGCTATCCTGCAAGCCTCTGGCCGGCAAGGGACACTGAGGGAGGGTCACCTCTGACCCCCACCTCACTTCCAGACCCCCAGGCCCCAGACTCCACCTTCTAGGTAGGTAGCCAGGATTTCCTTGAGGAGGTTTTTTTTTCTCTCTTGAAACCCCTGCATTCCCTTGTTAACACCTAGCTCTCCTTCTCCCCCCAGACTATCCGGGACTGCCAGAAGGCAATAGGCTCTCCTGCAAGCCTCTGGCCGGTAAGGGACACTGAGGGAGAGTCATCTCTGACCCCCACCTCACTTCCAGACCCCCAGGCCCCAGACTCCACCTTCTAGACTATCCGGGACTGCCAGAAGGCAATAGGCTCTCCTGCAAGCCTCTGGCCGGCAATGGACACTGAGGGAGGGTCACCTCTGACCCCCACCTCACTTCCAGACCCCCAGGCCCCAGACTCCACCTTCTAGACTATCCGGGACTGCCAGAAGGCAATAGGCTCTCCTGCAAGCCTCTGGCCGGCAAGGGACACTGAGGGAGGGTCACCTCTGACCCCCACCTCACTTCCAGACCCCCAGGCCCCAGACTCCACCTTCTAGACTATCCGGGACTGCCAGAAGGCAATAGGCTATCCTGCAAGCCTCTGGCCGGCAAGGGACACTGAGGGAGGGTCACCTCTGACCCCCACCTCACTTCCAGACCCCCAGGCCCCAGACTCCACCTTCTAGGTAGGTAGCCAGGATTTTCTTGAGGAGGTTTTTTTTTCTCTCTTGAAACCCCTGCATTCCCTTGTTAACACCTAGCTCTCCTTCTCCCCCCAGACTATCCGGGACTGCCAGAAGGCAATAGGCTCTCCTGCAAGCCTCTGGCAGGCAAGGGACACTGAGGGAGGGTCACCTCTGACCCCCACCGCACGTCCAGTCCCCCAGGCCCCAGACTCCACCTTCTAGACTATCCGGGACTGCCAGAAGGCAATAGGCTCTCCTGCAAGCCTCTGGCCGGCAAGGGACACTGAGGGAGGGTCACCTCTGACCCCCACCTCACGTCCAGACCCCCAGGACCCAGACTCCACCTTCTAGACTATCCGGGACTGCCAGATGGCAATAGGCTCTCCTGCAAGCCTCTGGCCGGCAAGGGACACTGAGGGAGGGTCACCTCTGACCCCCACCTCACTTCCAGACCCCCAGGCCCCAGACTCCACCTTCTAGAATATCCGGGACTGCCAGAAGGCAATAGGCTCTCCTGCAAGCCTCTGGCCGGCAAGGGACACTGAGGGAGGGTCACCTCTTACCCCCACCTCACTTCCAGACCCCCAGGCCCCAGACTCCACCTTCTAGACTATCTGGGACTGCCAGAAGGCAATAGGCTCCCCTGCAAGCCTCTGGCCGGCAAGGGACACTGAGGGAGGGTCACCTCTGACCCCCACCTCACTTCCAGACCCCCAGGCCCCAGACTCCACCTTCTAGGTAGGTAGCCAGGATTTCCTTGAGGAGGTTTTTTTTTCTCTCTTGAAACCCCTGCATTCCCTTGTTAACACCTAGCTCTCCTTCTCCCCCCAGACTATCCGGGACTGCCAGAAGGCAATAGGCTCTCCTGCAAGCCTCTGGCCGGCAAGGGACACTGAGGGAGGGTCACCTCTGACCCCCACCTCACTTCCAGACCCCCAGGCCCCAGACTCCATCTTCTAGACTATCCGGGACTGCCAGAAGGCAATTGTCTCTCCTGCAAGCCTCTGGCCGGCAAGGGACACTGAGGGAGGGTCACCTCTGACCCCCACCTCACGTCCAGACCCCCAGGCCCCAGACTCCACCTTCTAGACTATCCGGGACTGCCAGAAGGCAATAGGCTCTCCTGCAAGCCTCTGGCCGGCAAGGGACACTGAGGGAGGGTCACCTCTGACCCCCACCTCACTTCCAGACCCCCAGGCCCCAGACTCCACCTTCTAGACTATCCGGGACTGCCAGAAGGCTATAGGCTCTCCTGCAAGCCTCTGGCCGGCAAGGGACACTGAGGGAGGGTCACCTCTGACCCCCACCTCACTTCCAGACCCCCAGGCCCCAGACTCCACCTTCTAGACTATCCGGGACTGCCAGAAGGCAATAGGCTCTCCTGCAAGCCTCTGGCCGGCAAGGGACACTGAGTGAGGGTCACCTCTGACCCCCACCTCACTTCCAGACCCCCAGGCCCCAGACTCCACCTTCTATACTATCCGAGACAGCTAGAAGGCAATAGGCTCTCCTGCAAGCCTCTGGCCGGCAAGGGACACTGAGGGAGGGTCACCTCTGACCCCCACCTCCCTTCCAGACCCCCAGGCCCCAGACTCCACCTTCTAGACTATCCGGGACTGCCAGAAGACAATAGGCTCTCCTGCAAGCCTCTGGCCGGCAAGGGACACTGAGGGAGGGTCACCTCTGACCCCCACCTCACTTCCAGACCCCCAGGCCCCAGACTCCACCTTCTAGACTATCCGGACTGTCAGAAGGCAATAGGCTCTCCTGCAAGCCTCTGGCCGGCAAGGGACACTGAGGGAGGGTCACCTCTGACCCCCTCCTCACTTCCAGACCCCCAGGCCCCAGACTCCACCTTCTAGACTATCCGGGACTGCCAGAAGGCAATAGGCTCTCCTGCAAGCCTCTGGCCGGCAAGGGACACTGAGGGAGGGTCACCTCTGACTCCCACCTCACTTCCAGACCCCCAGGCCCCAGACTCCATCTTCTAGACTATCCGGGACTGCCAGAAGGCAATTGGCTCTCCTGCAAGCCTCTGGCCGGCAAGGGACACTGAGGGAGGGTCACCTCTGACCCCCACCTCACGTCCAGACCCCCAGGCCCCAGACTCCACCTTCTAGACTATCCGGGACTGCCAGAAGGCAATAGGCTCTCCTGCAAGCCTCTGGCCGGCAAGGGACACTGAGGGAGGGTCACCTCTGACCCCCACCTCACTTCCAGACCCCCAGGCCCCAGACTCCACCTTCTAGACTATCCGGGACTGCCAGAAGGCTATAGGCTCTCCTGCAAGCCTGTGGCCGGCAAGGGACACTGAGGGAGGGTCACCTCTGACCCCCACCTCACTTCCAGACCCCCAGGCCCCAGACTCCACCTTCTAGACTATCCGGGACTGCCAGAAGGCAATAGGCTCTCCTGCAAGCATCTGGCCGGCAAGGGACACTGAGGGAGGGTCACCTCTGACCCCCACCTCACTTCCAGACCCCCAGGCCCCAGACTCCACCTTCTAGACTATCCGGGACTGCCAGAAGGCAAGAGGCTCTCCTGCAAGCCTCTGGCCGGCAAGGGACACTGAGGGAGGGTCACCTCTGACCCCCACATCACTTCCAGACCCCCAGGCCCCAGACTCCACCTTCTAGACTATCCGGGACTGCCAGAAGGCAATAGGCTCTCCTGCAAGCCTCTGGCCGGCAAGGGACACTGAGGGAGGGTCACCTCTGACTCCCACCTCACTTCCAGACCCCCAGGCCCCAGACTCCATCTTCTAGACTATCCGGGACTGCCAAAAGGCAATTGGCTCTCCTGAAAGCCTCTGGCCGGCAAGGGACACTGAGGGAGGGTCACCTCTGACCCCCACCTCACGTCCAGACCCCCAGGCCCCAGACTCCACCTTCTAGACTATCCGGGATTGCCAGAAGGCAATAGGCTCTCCTGCAAGCCTCTGGCCGGCAAGGGACACTGAGGGAGGGTCACCTCTGACCCCCAACTCAATTCCAGACCCCCAGGCCCCAGACTCCACCTTCTAGACTATCCGGGACTGCCAGAAGGCTATAGGCTCTCCTGCAAGCCTCTGGCCGGCAAGGGACACTGAGGGAGGGTCACCTCTGACCCCCACCTCACTTCCAGACCCCCAGGCCCCAGACTCCACCTTCTAGACTATCCAGGACTGCCAGAAGGCAATAGGCTCTCCTGCAAGCCTCTGGCCGGCAAGGGACACTGAGGGAGGGTCACCTCTGACCCCCACCTCACTTCCAGACCCCCAGGCCCCAGACTCCACCTTCTAGACTATCCGGGACTGCCAGAAGGCTATAGGCTCTCCTGCAAGCCTCTGGCCGGCAAGGGACACTGAGGGAGGGTCACCTCTGACCCCCACCTCACTTCCAGACCCCCAGGCCCCAGACTCCACCTTCTAGACTATCCGGGACTGCCAGAAGGCAATAGGCTCTCCTGCAAGCCTCTGGCCGGCAAGGGACACTGAGTGAGGGTCACCTCTGACCCCCACCTCACTTCCAGACCCCCAGGCCCCAGACTCCACCTTCTATACTATCCGAGACAGCTAGAAGGCAATAGGCTCTCCTGCAAGCCTCTGGCCGGCAAGGGACACTGAGGGAGGGTCACCTCTGACCCCCACCTCCCTTCCAGACCCCCAGGCCCCAGACTCCACCTTCTAGACTATCCGGGACTGCCAGAAGACAATAGGCTCTCCTGCAAGCCTCTGGCCGGCAAGGGACACTGAGGGAGGGTCACCTCTGACCCCCACCTCACTTCCAGACCCCCAGGCCCCAGACTCCACCTTCTAGACTATCCGGACTGTCAGAAGGCAATAGGCTCTCCTGCAAGCCTCTGGCCGGCAAGGGACACTGAGGGAGGGTCACCTCTGACCCCCTCCTCACTTCCAGACCCCCAGGCCCCAGACTCCACCTTCTAGACTATCCGGGACTGCCAGAAGGCAATAGGCTCTCCTGCAAGCCTCTGGCCGGCAAGGGACACTGAGGGAGGGTCACCTCTGACTCCCACCTCACTTCCAGACCCCCAGGCCCCAGACTCCATCTTCTAGACTATCCGGGACTGCCAGAAGGCAATTGGCTCTCCTGCAAGCCTCTGGCCGGCAAGGGACACTGAGGGAGGGTCACCTCTGACCCCCACCTCACGTCCAGACCCCCAGGCCCCAGACTCCACCTTCTAGACTATCCGGGACTGCCAGAAGGCAATAGGCTCTCCTGCAAGCCTCTGGCCGGCAAGGGACACTGAGGGAGGGTCACCTCTGACCCCCACCTCACTTCCAGACCCCCAGGCCCCAGACTCCACCTTCTAGACTATCCGGGACTGCCAGAAGGCTATAGGCTCTCCTGCAAGCCTGTGGCCGGCAAGGGACACTGAGGGAGGGTCACCTCTGACCCCCACCTCACTTCCAGACCCCCAGGCCCCAGACTCCACCTTCTAGACTATCCGGGACTGCCAGAAGGCAATAGGCTCTCCTGCAAGCATCTGGCCGGCAAGGGACACTGAGGGAGGGTCACCTCTGACCCCCACCTCACTTCCAGACCCCCAGGCCCCAGACTCCACCTTCTAGACTATCCGGGACTGCCAGAAGGCAAGAGGCTCTCCTGCAAGCCTCTGGCCGGCAAGGGACACTGAGGGAGGGTCACCTCTGACCCCCACATCACTTCCAGACCCCCAGGCCCCAGACTCCACCTTCTAGACTATCCGGGACTGCCAGAAGGCAATAGGCTCTCCTGCAAGCCTCTGGCCGGCAAGGGACACTGAGGGAGGGTCACCTCTGACTCCCACCTCACTTCCAGACCCCCAGGCCCCAGACTCCATCTTCTAGACTATCCGGGACTGCCAAAAGGCAATTGGCTCTCCTGAAAGCCTCTGGCCGGCAAGGGACACTGAGGGAGGGTCACCTCTGACCCCCACCTCACGTCCAGACCCCCAGGCCCCAGACTCCACCTTCTAGACTATCCGGGATTGCCAGAAGGCAATAGGCTCTCCTGCAAGCCTCTGGCCGGCAAGGGACACTGAGGGAGGGTCACCTCTGACCCCCAACTCAATTCCAGACCCCCAGGCCCCAGACTCCACCTTCTAGACTATCCGGGACTGCCAGAAGGCTATAGGCTCTCCTGCAAGCCTCTGGCCGGCAAGGGACACTGAGGGAGGGTCACCTCTGACCCCCACCTCACTTCCAGACCCCCAGGCCCCAGACTCCACCTTCTAGACTATCCAGGACTGCCAGAAGGCAATAGGCTCTCCTGCAAGCCTCTGGCCGGCAAGGGACACTGAGGGAGGGTCACCTCTGACCCCCACCTCACTTCCAGACCCCCAGGCCCCAGACTCCACCTTCTAGACTATCCGGGACTGCCAGAAGGCAATAGGCTCTCCTGCAAGCCTCTGGCCGGCAAGGGACACTGAGGGAGGGTCACCTCTGACCCCCACCTCACTTCCAGAACCCTAGGCCCCAGACTCCACCTTCTAGACTATCCGGGACTGCCAGAAGGCAATAGGCTCTCCTGCAAGCCTCTGGCCGGCAATGGACACTGACGGAGGGTCACCTCTGACCCCCACCTGACTTCCAGACCCCCAGGCCCCAGACTCCACCTTCTAGACTATCCGGGACTGCCAGAAGGCAATAGGCTCTCCTGCAAGCCTCTGGCCGGCAAGGGACACTGAGGGAGGGTCACCTCTGACCCCCACCTCACTTCCAGACCCCCAGGCCCCAGTCTCCACCTTCTAGGTAGGTAGCCAGGATTTCCTTGAGGAGGTTTTTTTTTCTCTCTTGAAACCCCTGCATTCCCTTGTTAACACCTAGCTCTCCTTCTCCCCCCAGACTATCCGGGACTGCCAAAAGGCAATAGGCTCTCCTGCAAGCCTCTGGCCGGCAAGGGACACTGAGGGAGGGTCACCTCTGACCCCCACCTCACTTCCAGACCCCCAGGCCCCAGACTCCACCTTCTAGACTATCCGGGATTGACAGAAGGCAATAGGCTCTCCTGCAAGCCTCTGGCCGGCAAGGGACACTGAGGGAGTGTCACCTCTGACCCCCACCTCACTTCCAGACCCCCAGGCCCCAGACTCCACCTTCTAGACTATCCGGGACTGCCAGAAGGCAATAGGCTCTCCTGCAAGCCTCTGGCCGGCAAGGGACAGTGAGGGAGGGTCACCTCTGACCCCCACCTCACTTCCAGACCCCCAGGCCCCAGACTCCACCTTCTAGACTATACGGGACAGCCAGAAGGCAATAGGCTCTCCTGCAAGCCTCTGGCCGGCAAGGGACACTGAGGGAGGGTCACCTCTGACCCCCACCTCACTTCCAGACCCCCAGGCCCCAGACTCCACCTTCTAGACTATCCGGGACTGCCAGAAGGCAATAGGCTCTCCTGCAAGCCTCTGGCCGGCAAGGGACACTGAGGGAGGGTCACCGCTGACTCCCACCTCACTTCCAGACCCCCAGGCCCCAGACTCCACCTTCTAGACTATCCGGGACTGCCAGAAGGCAATAGGCTCTCCTGCAAGCCTCTGGCCGGCAAGGGACACTGAGGGAGGGTCACCTCTGACCCCCACCTCACTTCCAGACCCCCAGGCCCCAGACTCCACCTTCTAGACTATCCGGGACTTCCAGAAGGCAATAGGCTCTCCTGCAAGCCTCTGGCCGGCAAGGGACACTGAGGGAGGGTCACCTCTGACCCCCACCTCACTTCCAGACCCCCAGGCCCCAGACTCCACCTTCTAGACTATCCGGGACTGTCAGAAGGCAATAGGCTCTCCTACAAGCCTCTGGCCGGTAAGGGACACTGAGGGAGGGTCACCTCTGACCCCCACCTCACTTCCAGACCCCCAGGCCCCAGACTCCACCTTCTAGACTATCCGGGACTGCCAGAAGGCAATAGGCTCTCCTGCAAGCCTCTGGCCGGCAAGGTACACTGAGGGAGGGTCACCTCTGACCCCCACCTCACTTCCAGACCCCCAGGCCCCAGACTCCACCTTCTAGACTATACGGGACTGCCAGAAGGCAATAGGCTCTCCTGCAAGCCTCTGGCCGGCAAGGGACACTGAGGGAGGGTCACCTCTGACCCCCACCTCACTTCCAGACCCCCAGGCCCCAGACTCCACCTTCTAGACTATCCGGGACTGCCAGAAGGCAATAGGCTCTCCTGCAAGCCTCTGGGCGGCAAGGGACACTGAGGGAGGGTCACCTCTGACTCCCACCTCACTTCCAGACCCCCAGGCCCCAGACTCCATCTTCTAGACTATCCGGGACTGCCAGAAGGCAATTGGCTCTCCTGCAAGCCTCTGGCCGGCAAGGGACACTGAGGGAGGGTCACCTCTGACCCCCACCTCACGTCCAGACCCCCAGGCCCCAGACTCCACCTTCTAGACTATCCGGGACTGCCAGAAGGCAATAGGCTCTCCTGCAAGCCTCTGGCCGGCAAGGGACACTGAGGGAGGGTCACCTCTGACCCCCACCTCACTTCCTGACCCCCAGGCCCCAGACTCCACGTTCTAGACTATCCGGGACTGCCAGAAGGCTATAGGCTCTCCTGCAAGCCTCTGGCCGGCAAGGGACACTGAGGGAGGGTCACTTCTGACCCCCACCTCACTTCCAGACCCCCAGGCCCCAGACTCCACCTTCTAGACTATCCGGGACTGCCAGAAGGCAATAGGCTCTCCTGCAAGCCTCTGGCCGGCAAGGGACACTGAGGGAGGGTCACCTCTGACCCCCACCTCACTTCCAGACCCCCAGGCCCCAGACTCCACCTTCTAGACTATCCGGGACTGACAGAAGGCAATAGGCTTTCCTGCAAGCCTCTGGCCGGCAAGGGACACTGAGGGAGGGTCACCTCTGACCCCCACCTCACTTCCAGACCCCCAGGCCCCAGACTCCACCTTCTAGACTATCCGGGACTACCAGAAGGCAATAGGCTCTCCTGCAAGCCTCTGGCCGGCAAGGGACACTGAGGGAGGGTCACCTCTGACCCCCACCTCACTTCCAGACCCCCAGGCCCCAGACTCCACCTTCTAGACTATCCGGGACTGCCAAAGGCAATAGGCTCTCCTGCAAGACTCTGGCCGGCAAGGGACACTGAGGGAGGGTCACCTCTGACCCCCACCTCACTTCCAGACCCCCAGGCCCCAGACTCCACCTTCTAGACTATCCGGGACTGCCAGAAGGCAATAGGCTCTCCTGCAAGCCTCTGGCCGGCAAGGGACACTGAGGGAGGGTCACCTCTGACTCCCACCTCACTTCCATACCCCCAGGCCCCAGACTCCATCTTCTAGACTATCCGGGACTGCCAGAAGGCAATTGGCTCTCCTGCAAGCCTCTGGCCGGCAAGGGACACTGAGGGAGGGTCACCTCTGACCCCCACCTCACGTCCAGACCCCCAGGCCCCAGACTCCACCTTCTAGACTATCCGGGACTGCCAGAAGGCAATAGGCTCTCCTGCAAGCCTCTGGCCGGCAAGGGACACTGAGGGAGGTTCACCTCTGACCCCCACATCACTTCCAGACCCCCAGGACCCAGACTCCACCTTCTAGAATATCAGGGACTGCCAGAAGGCTATAGGCTCTCCTGCAAGCCTCTGGCCGGCAAGGGACACTGAGGGAGGGTCACCTCTGACCCCCACCTCACTTCCAGACCCCCAGGCCCCAGACTCCACCTTCTAGACTATCCGGGACTGCCAGAAGGCAATAGGCTCTCCTGCAAGCCTCTGGCCGGCAAGGGACTCTGAGGGAGGGTCACCTCTGACCCCCACCTCACTTCCAGACCCCCAGGCCCCAGACTCCACCTTCTAGACTATCCGGGACTGCCAGAAGGCAATAGGCTCTCCTGCAAGCCTATGGCCGGCAAGGGACACTGAGGGAGGGTCACCTCTGACTCCCACCTCACTTCCAGACCCCCAGGCCCCAGACTCCATCTTCTAGACTATCCGGGACTGCCAGAAGGCAATTGGCTCTCCTGCAAGCCTCTGGCCGGCAAGGGACACTGAGGGAGGGTCACCTCTGACCCCCACCTCACGTCCAGACCCCCAGGCCCCAGACTCCACCTTCTAGACTATCCGGGATTGCCAGAAGGCAATAGGCTCTCCTGCAAGCCTCTGGCCGGCAAGGGACACTGAGGGAGGGTCACCTCTGACCCCCACCTCACTTCCAGACCCCCAGGCCCCAGACTCCACCTTCTAGACTATCCGGGACTGCCAGAAGGCTATAGGCTCTCCTGCAAGCCTCTGGCCGGCAAGGGACACTGAGGGAGGGTCACCTCTGACCCCCACCTCACTTCCAGACCCCCAGGCCCCAGACTCCACCTTCTAGACTATCCGGGACTGCCAGAAGGCAATAGGCTCTCCTGCAAGCCTCTGGCCGGCAAGGGACACTGAGGGAGGGTCACCTCTGACCCCCACCTCACTTCCAGACCCCCAGGCCCCAGACTCCACCTTCTAGACTATCCGGGACTGCCAGACGGCAATAGGCTCTCCTGCAAGCCTCTGGCCGGCAAGGGACACTGAGGGAGGGTCACCTCTGACCCCCACCTCACTTCCAGACCCCCAGGCCCCAGACTCCACCTTCTAGACTATCCGGGACTGCCAGAAGGCAATAGGCTCTCCTGCAAGCCTCTGGCCGGCAAGGGACACTGAGGGAGGGTCACCTCTGACCCCCACCTCACTTCCAGACCCCCAGGCCCCAGACTCCACCTTCTAGACTATCCGGGACTGCAAGAAGTCAATAGGCTCTCCTGCAAGCCTCTGGCCGGCAATGGACACTGAGGGAGGGTCACCTCTGACCCCCACCTCACTTCCAGACCCCTAGGCCCCAGACTCCACCTTCTAGACTATCCGGGACTGCCAGAAGGCAATAGGCTCTCCTGCAAGCCTCTGGCCGGCAAGGGACACTGAGGGAGGGTCACCTCTGACCCCCACCTCACTTCCAGACCCCCAGTCCCCAGACTCCACCTTCTAGGTAGGTAGCCAGGATTTCCTTGAGGAGGTTTTTTTTTCTCTCTTGAAACCCCTGCATTCCCTTGTTAACACCTAGCTCTCCTTCTCCCCCCAGACTATCCGGGACTGCCAGAAGGCAATAGGCTCTCCTGCAAGCCTCTGGCCGGCAAGGGACACTGAGGGAGGGTCACCTCTGATCCCCACCTCACTTCCAGACCCCCAGGCCCCAGACTCCACCTTCTAGACTATCTGGGACTGCCAGAAGGCAATAGGCTCTCCTGCAAGCCTCTGGCCGGCAAGGGACACTGAGGGAGGGTCACCTCTGACCCCCACCTCACTTCCAGACCCCTAGGCCCCAGACTCAACCTTCTAGACTATCCGGGACTGCCAGAAGGCAATAGGCTCTCTTGCAAGCCTCTGGCCGGCAAGGGACACTGAGGGAGGGTCACCTCTGACCCCAACCTCACTTCCAGACCCCCAGGCCCCAGACTCCACCTTCTAGGTAGGTAGCCAGGATTTCCTTGAGGCGGTTTTTTTTCTCTCTTGAAACCCCTGCATTCCCTTGTTAACACCTAGCTCTCCTTCTCCCCCCAGACTATCCGGGACTGCCAGAAGGCAATAGACTCTCCTGCAAGCCTCTGGCCGGCAAGGGACACTGAGGGACGGTCACCTCTGACCCCCACCTCACTTCCAGACCCCCAGGCCCCAGACTCCACCTTCTAGACTATCCGGGACTGTAAGAAGGCAATAGGCTCTCCTGCAAGCCTCTGGCCGGCAAGGGACACTGAGGGAGGGTCACCTCTGACCCCCACCTCACTTCCAGACCCCCAGGCCCCAGACTCCACCTTCTAGACTATCCGGGACTGCCAGAAGGCAATAGGCTCTCCTGCAAGCCTCTGGCCGCCAAGGGACACTGAGGGAGGGTCACCTCTGACCGCCACCTCACTTCCAGACCCCCAGGCCCCAGACTCCACCTTCTAGACTATCCGGGACTGCCAGAAGGCAATAGGCTCTCCTGCAAGCCTCTGGCCGGCAAGGGACACTGAGGGAGGGTCACCTCTGACCCCCACCTCACTTACAGACCCCCAGGCCCCAGACTCCACCTTCTAGACTATCCGGGACTGCCAGAAGGCAATAGGCTCTCCTGCAAGCCTCTGGCCGGCAAGGGACACTGAGGGAGGGTCACCTCTGACCCCCACCTCACTTCCAGACCCCCAGGCCCCAGACTCCAACTTCTAGACTATCCGGGACCTCCAGAAGACATTTGGCTCTCCTGCAACCCTCTGGCCGGCAAGGGACAATGAGGGAGGGTCACCTCTGAAACCCACCTCACTTCCAGACCCCCAGGACCCAGACTCCACCTTCTAGACTATCCGGGACTGCCAGAAGGCAATAGGCTCTCCTGCAAGCCTCTGGCCGGCAAGGGACACTGAGGGAGGGTCACCTCTGACCCCCACCTCACTTCCAGACCCCCAGGCCCCAGACTCCACCTTCTAGACTATCCGGGACTGCCAGAAGGCAATAGGCTCTCCTGCAAGCCTCTGGCCGGCAAGGGACACTGAGGGAGGGTCACCTCTGACCCCCACCTCAATTCCAGACCCCCAGGCCCCAGACTCCACCTTCTAGACAATCCGGGACTGCCAGAAGGCAATAGGCTCTCCTGCAAGCCTCTGGCCGGCAAGGGACACTGAGGGAGGGTCACCTCTGACCCCCACCTCACTTCCAGACCCCCAGGCCCCAGACTCCACCTTCTAGACTATCCGGGACTGCCAGAAGGCAATAGGCTCTCCTGCAAGCCTCTGGCCGGCAAGGGACACTGAGGGAGGGTCACCTCTGAAACCCACCTCACTTCCAGACCCCCAGGCCCCAGACTCCACCTTCTAGACTATCCGGGACTGCCAGAAGGCAATAGGCTCTCCTGCAAGCCTCTGGCCGGCAAGGGACACTGAGGGAGGGTCACCTCTGACCACCACCTCACTTCCAGAACCCCAGGCCCCAGACTCCACCTTCTAGGTAGGTAGCCAGGATTTCCTTGAGGCGGTTTTTTTTCTCTCTTGAAACCCCTGCATTCCCTTGTTAAAACCTAGCTCTCCTTCTCCCCCCAGACTATCCGGGACTGCCAGAAGGCAATAGGCTCTCCTGCAAGCCTCTGGCCGGCAAGGGAAACTGAGGGAGGGTCACCTCTGACCCCCACCTCACTTCCAGACCCCCAGGCCCCAGACTCCACCTTCTAGACTATCCGGGACTGCCAGAAGGCAATAGGCTCTCCTGCAAGCCTCTGGCCGGCAAGGGACACTGAGGGAGGGTCACCTCTGACCCCCACCTCACTTCCAGACCCCCAGGCCCCAGACTCCACCTTCTAGACTATCCGGGACTGCCAGAAGGCAATAGGCTATCCTGCAAGCCTCTGGCCGGCAAGGGACACTGAGGGAGGGTCACCTCTGACCCCCACCTCACTTACAGACCCCCAGGCCCCAGACTCCACCTTCTAGACTATCCGGGACCTCCAGAAGGCAATTGGCTCTCCTGCAAGCCTCTGGCCGGCAAGGGACACTAAGGGAGGGTCACCTCTGACCCCCACCTCACTTCCAGACCCCCAGGACCCAGACTCCACCTTCTAGACTATCCAGGACTGCCAGAAGGCAATAGGCTCTCCTGCAAGCCTCTGGCCGGCAAGGGACACTGAGGGAGGGTCACCTCTGACCCCCACCTCACTTCCAGACCCCCAGGCCCCAGACTCCACCTTCTAGACTATCCGGGACTGCCAGAAGGCAATAGGCTCTCCTGCAAGACTCTGGCCGGCAAGGGACACTGAGGGAGGGTCACCTCTGACCCCCACCTCAATTCCAGACCCCCAGGCCCCAGACTCCACCTTCTAGACTATCCGGGACTGCCAGAAGGCAATAGGCTCTCCTGCAAGCCTCTGGCCGGCAAGGGACACTGAGGGAGGGTCACCTCTGACCCCCACCTCACTTCCAGACCCCCAGGCCCCAGACTCCACCTTCTAGACTATCCGGGACTGCCAGAAGGCAATAGGCTCTCCTGCAAGCCTCTGGCCGGCAAGGGACACTGAGGGAGGGTCACCTCTGACCCCCACCTCACTTACAGACCCCCAGGCCCCAGACTCCACCTTCTAGACTATCCGGGACCTCCAGAAGGCAATTGGCTCTCCTGCAAGCCTCTGGCCGGCAAGGGACACTGAGGGAGGGTCACCTCTGACCCCCACCTCACTTCCAGACCCCCAGGACCCAGACTCCACCTTCTAGACTATCCAGGACTGCCAGAAGGCAATAGGCTCTCCTGCAAGCCTCTGGCCGGCAAGGGACACTGAGGGAGGGTCACCTCTGACCCCCACCTCACTTCCAGACCCCCAGGCCCCAGACTCCACCTTCTAGACTATCCGGGACTGCCAGAAGGCAATAGGCTCTCCTGCAAGCCTCTGGCCGGCAAGGGACACTGAGGGAGGGTCACCTCTGACCCCCACCTCACTTCCAGACCCCCAGGCCCCAGACTCCACCTTCTAGACTATCCGGGACTGCCAGAAGGCAATAGGCTCTCCTGCAAGCCTCTGGCCGGCAAGGGACACTGAGGGAGGGTCACCTCTGACCCCCACCTCACTTCCAGACCCCCAGGCCCCAGACTCCACCTTCTAGACTATCCGGGACTGCCAGAAGGCAATAGGCTCTCCTGCAAGCCTCTGGCCGGCAAGGGACACTGAGGGAGGGTCACCTCTGACCCCCACCTCACTTCCAGACCCCCAGGCCCCAGACTCCACCTTCTAGACTATCCGGGACTGCCAGAAGGCAATAGGCTCTCCTGCAAGCCTCTGGCCGGCAAGGGACACTGAGGGAGGGTCACCTCTGACCCCCACCTCACTTCCAGAACGCCAGGCCCCAGACTCAACCTTCTAGGTAGGTAGCCAGGATTTCCTTGAGGCGGTTTTTTTTCTCTCTTGAAACCCCTGCATTCCCTTGTTAAAACCTAGCTCTCCTTCTCCCCCCAGACTATCCGGGACTGCCAGAAGGCAATAGGCTCTCCTGCAAGCCTCTGTCCGGCAAGGGACACTGAGGGAGGGTCACCTCTGACCCCCACCTCACTTCCAGACCCCCAGGCCCCAGACTCCACCTTCTAGACTATCCGGGACTGCCAGACGGCAAAAGGCTCTCCTGCAAGCCTCTGGCCGGCCAGGGACACTGAGGGAGGGTCACCTCTGACCCCCACCTCACTTCCAGACCCCCAGGCCCCAGACTCCACCTTCTAGACTATCCGGGACTGCCAGAAGGCAATAGGCTCTCCTGCAAGCCTCTGGCCGGCAAGGGACACTGAGGGAGTGTCACCTCTGACCCCCACCTCACTTCCAGACCCCCAGGCCCCAGACTCCACCTTGTAGACTATCCGGGACTGCCAAAGGCAATAGGCTCTCCTGCAAGACTCTGGCCGGCAAGGGACACTGAGGGAGGGTCACCTCTGACCCCCACCTCACTTCCAGACCCCCAGGCCCCAGACTCCACCTTCTAGACTATCCGGGACTGCCAGAAGGCAATAGGCTCTCCTGCAAGCCTCTGGCCGGCAAGGGACACTGAGGGAGGGTCACCTCTGACTCCCACCTCACTTCCAGACCCCCAGGCCCCAGACTCCATCTTCTAGACTATTCGGGACTGCCAGAAGGCAATTGGCTCTCCTGCAAGCCTCTGGCCGGCAAGGGACACTGAGGGAGGGTCACCTCTGACCCCCACCTCACGTCCAGACCCCCAGGCCCCAGACTCCACCTTCTAGACTATCCGGGACTGCCAGAAGGCAATAGGCTCTCCTGCAAGCCTCTGGCCGGCAAGGGACACTGAGGGAGGGTCACCTCTGACCCCCACATCACTTCCAGACCCCCAGGCCCCAGACTCCACCTTCTAGAATATCAGGGACTGCCAGAAGGCTATAGGCTCTCCTGCAAGCCTCTGGCCGGCAAGGGACACTGAGGGAGGGTCACCTCTGACCCCCACCTCACTTCCAGACCCCCAGGCCCCAGACTCCACCTTCTAGACTATCCGGGACTGCCAGAAGGCAATAGGCTCTCCTGCAAGCCTCTGGCCGGCAAGGGACTCTGAGGGAGGGTCACCTCTGACCCCCACCTCACTTCCAGACCCCCAGGCCCCAGACTCCACCTTCTAGACTATCCGGGACTGCCAGAAGGCAATAGGCTCTCCTGCAAGCCTATGGCCGGCAAGGGACACTGAGGGAGGGTCACCTCTGACTCCCACCTCACTTCCAGACCCCCAGGCCCCAGACTCCATCTTCTAGACTATCCGGGACTGCCAGAAGGCAATTGGCTCTCCTGCAAGCCTCTGGCCGGCAAGGGACACTGAGGGAGGGTCACCTCTGACCCCCACCTCACGTCCAGACCCCCAGGCCCCAGACTCCACCTTCTAGACTATCCGGGATTGCCAGAAGGCAATAGGCTCTCCTGCAAGCCTCTGGCCGGCAAGAGACACTGAGGGAGGGTCACCTCTGACCCCCACCTCACTTCCAGACCCCCAGGCCCCAGACTCCACCTTCTAGACTATCCGGGACTGCCAGAAGGCTATAGGCTCTCCTGCAAGCCTCTGGCCGGCAAGGGACACTGAGGGAGGGTCACCTCTGACCCCCACCTCACTTCCAGACCCCCAGGCCCCAGACTCCACCTTCTAGACTATCCGGGACTGCCAGAAGGCAATAGGCTCTCCTGCAAGCCTCTGGCCGGCAAGGGACACTGAGGGAGGGTCACCTCTGACCCCCACCTCACTTCCAGACCCCCAGGCCCCAGACTCCACCTTCTAGACTATCCGGGACTGCCAGACGGCAATAGGCTCTCCTGCAAGCCTCTGGCCGGCAAGGGACACTGAGGGAGGGTCACCTCTGACCCCCACCTCACTTCCAGACCCCCAGGCCCCAGACTCCACCTTCTAGACTATCCGGGACTGCCAGAAGGCAATAGGCTCTCCTGCAAGCCTCTGGCCGGCAAGGGACACTGAGGGAGGGTCACCTCTGACCCCCACCTCACTTCCAGACCCCCAGGCCCCAGACTCCACCTTCTAGACTATCCGGGACTGCAAGAAGGCAATAGGCTCTCCTGCAAGCCTCTGGCCGGCAATGGACACTGAGGGAGGGTCACCTCTGACCCCCACCTCACTTCCAGACCCCTAGGCCCCAGACTCCACCTTCTAGACTATCCGGGACTGCCAGAAGGCAATAGGCTCTCCTGCAAGCCTCTGGCCGGCAAGGGACACTGAGGGAGGGTCACCTCTGACCCCCACCTCACTTCCAGACCCCCAGTCCCCAGACTCCACCTTCTAGGTAGGTAGCCAGGATTTCCTTGAGGAGGTTTTTTTTTCTCTCTTGAAACCCCTGCATTCCCTTGTTAACACCTAGCTCTCCTTCTCCCCCCAGACTATCCGGGACTGCCAGAAGGCAATAGGCTCTCCTGCAAGCCTCTGGCCGGCAAGGGACACTGAGGGAGGGTCACCTCTGACCCCCACCTCACTTCCAGACCCCCAGGCCCCAGACTCCACCTTCTAGACTATCTGGGACTGCCAGAAGGCAATAGGCTCTCCTGCAAGCCTCTGGCCGGCAAGGGACACTGAGGGAGGGTCACCTCTGACCCCCACCTCACTTCCAGACCCCTAGGCCCCAGACTCCACCTTCTAGACTATCCGGGACTGCCAGAAGGCAATAGGCTCTCTTGCAAGCCTCTGGCCGGCAAGGGACACTGAGGGAGGGTCACCTCTGACCCCAACCTCACTTCCAGACCCCCAGGCCCCAGACTCCACCTTCTAGGTAGGTAGCCAGGATTTCCTTGAGGCGGTTTTTTTTCTCTCTTGAAACCCCTGCATTCCCTTGTTAACACCTAGCTCTCCTTCTCCCCCCAGACTATCCGGGACTGCCAGAAGGCAATAGACTCTCCTGCAAGCCTCTGGCCGGCAAGGGACACTGAGGGACGGTCACCTCTGACCCCCACCTCACTTCCAGACCCCCAGGCCCCAGACTCCACCTTCTAGACTATCCGGGACTGTAAGAAGGCAATAGGCTCTCCTGCAAGCTACTGGCCGGCAAGGGACACTGAGGGAGGGTCACTTCTGACCCCCACCTCACTTCCAGACCCCCAGGCCCCAGACTCCACCTTCTAGACTATCCGGGACTGCCAGAAGGCAATAGGCTCTCCTGCAAGCCTCTGGCCACCAAGGGACACTGAGGGAGGGTCACCTCTGACCGCCACCTCACTTCCAGACCCCCAGGCCCCAGAATCCACCTTCTAGACTATCCGGGACTGCCAGAAGGCAATAGGCTCTCCTGCAAGCCTCTGGCCGGCAAGGGACACTGAGGGAGGGTCACCTCTGACCCCCACCTCACTTACAGACCCCCAGGCCCCAGACTCCACCTTCTAGACTATCCGGGACTGCCAGAAGGCAATAGGCTCTCCTGCAAGCCTCTGGCCGGCAAGGGACACTGAGGGAGGGTCACCTCTGACCCCCACCTCACTTCCAGACCCCCAGGCCCCAGACTCCAACTTCTAGACTATCCGGGACCTCCAGAAGACATTTGGCTCTCCTGCAACCCTCTGGCCGGCAAGGGACAATGAGGGAGGGTCACCTCTGAAACCCACCTCACTTCCAGACCCCCAGGACCCAGACTCCACCTTCTAGACTATCCGGGACTGCCAGAAGGCAATAGGCTCTCCTGCAAGCCTCTGGCCGGCAAGGGACACTGAGGGAGGGTCACCTCTGACCCCCACCTCACTTCCAGACCCCCAGGCCCCAGACTCCAACTTCTAGACTATCCGGGACTGCCAGAAGGCAATAGGCTCTCCTGCAAGCCTCTGGCAGGCAAGGGACACTGAGGGAGGGTCACCTCTGACCTCCACCTCAATTCCAGACCCCCAGGCACCAGACTCCACCTTCTAGACAATCCGGGACTGCCAGAAGGCAATAGGCTCTCCTGCAAGCCTCTGGCCGGCAAGGGACACTGAGGGAGGGTCACCTCTGACCCCCACCTCACTTCCAGACCCCCAGGCCCCAGACTCCACCTTCTAGACTATCCGGGACTGCCAGAAGGCAATAGGCTCTCCTGCAAGCCTCTGGCCGGCAAGGGACACTGAGGGAGGGTCACCTCTGAAACCCACCTCACTTCCAGACCCCGAGGCCCCAGACTCCACCTTCTAGACTATCCGGGACTGCCAGAAGGCAATAGGCTCTCCTGCAAGCCTCTGGCCGGCAAGGGACACTGAGGGAAGGTCACCTCTGACCACCACCTCACTTCCAGAACCCCAGGCCCCAGACTCCACCTTCTAGGTAGGTAGCCAGGATTTCCTTGAGGCAGTTTTTTTTCTCTCTTGAAACCCCTGCATTCCCTTGTTAAAACCTAGCTCTCCTTCTCCCCCCATACTATCCGGGACTGCCAGAAGTCAATAGGCTCTCCTGCAAGCCTCTGGCCGGCAAGGGACACTGAGGGAGGGTCACCTCTGACCCCCACCTCACTTCCAGACCCCCAGGCCCCAGACTCCACCTTCTAGACTATCCGGGACTGCCAGAAGGCAATAGGCTTTCCTGCAAGCCTCTGGCCGGCAAGGGACACTGAGGGAGGGTCACCTCTGACCCCCACCTCACTTCCAGACCCCCAGGCCCCAGACTCCACCTTCTAGACGATCCGGGACTGCCAGAAGGCAATAGGCTTTCCTGCAAGCCTCTGGCCGGCAAGGGACACTGAGGGAGGGTCACCTCTGAACCCCACCTCACTTCCAGACCCCCAGGCCCCAGACTCCACCTTCTAGACTATCCGGGACTGCCAGAAGGCAATAGGCTCTCCTGCAAGCCTCTGGCCGGCAAGGGACACTGAGGGAGGGTCACCTCTGACCCCCACCTCACTTCCAGCGCCCCAGGCCCCAGACTCCACCTTCTAGACTATCCGGGACTGCCAGAAGGCAATAGGCTCTCCTGCAAGCCTCTGGCCGGCAAGGGACACTGAGGGAGGGTCACCTCTGACCCCCACCTCACTTCCAGAACCCCAGGCCCCAGACTCCACCTTCTAGGTAGGTAGCCAGGATTTCCTTGAGGCGGTTTTTTTTCTCTCTTGAAACCCCTGCATTCCCTTGTTAAAACCTAGCTCTCCTTCTCCCCCCAGACTATCCGGGACTGCCAGAAGGCAATAGGCTCTCCTGCAAGCCTCTGTCCGGCAAGGGACACTGAGGGAGGGTCACCTCTGACCCCCACCTCACTTCCAGACCCCCAGGCCCCAGACTCCACCTTCTAGACTATCCGGGACTGCCAGACGGCAAAAGGCTCTCCTGCAAGCCTCTGGCCGGCAAGGGACACTGAGGGAGGGTCACCTCTGACCCCCACCTCACTTCCAGACCCCCAGGCCCCAGACTCCACCTTCTAGACTATCCGGGACTGCCAGAAGGCAATAGGCTCTCCTGCAAGCCTCTGGCCGGCGAAGGACACTGAGGGAGGGTCACCTCTGACCCCCACCTCACTTCCAGACCCCCAGGCCCCAGACTCCACCTTCTAGACTATCCGGGACTGCCAGAAGGCAATAGGCTCTCCTGCAAGCCTCTGGCCGGCAAGGGACACTGAGGGAGGGTCACCTCTGACCCCCACCTCACTTCCAGACCCCCAGGCCCCAGACTCCACCTTCTAGGTAGGTAGCCAGGATTTCCTTGAGGCGGTTTTTTTTTTCTCTCTTGAAACCCGTGCATTCCCTTGTTAATACCTAGCTCTCCTTCTCCCCCCAGACTATCCGGGACTGCAAGAAGGCCATAGGCTCTCCTGCAAGCCTCTGACCGGCAAGGGACACTGAGGGAGGGTCACCTCTGACCCCCACCTCACTTCCAGACCCCCAGGCCCCAGACTCCACCTTCTAGACTATCCAGGACTTCCAGAAGGCAATAGGCTCTCCTGCAAGCCTCTGGCCCGCAAGGGACACTGAGGGAGGGTCACCTCTGACCCCCACCTCACTTCCAGACCCCCAGGCCCCAGAATCCACCTTCTAGACTATCCGGGACTGCCAGAAGGCAATAGGCTCTCCTGCAAGCCTCTGGCCGGCAAGGGACACTGAGGGAGGGTCACCTCTGACCCCCACCTCACTTCCAGACCCCCAGGCCCCAGACTCCACCTTCTAGACTATCCGGGACTGCCAGAAGGAAATAGGCTCTCCTGCAAGCCTCTGGCCGGCAAGGGACACTGAGGGAGGGTCACCTCTGACCCCCACCTCACTTCCCGACCCCCAAGCCCCAGACTCCACCTTCTAGTTAGGTAGCCAGGATTTCCTTGAGGCGGTTTTTTTTTTCTCTCTTGAAACCCCTGCATTCCCTTGTTAACACCTAGCTCTCCTTCTCCCCCCAGACTATCCGGGACTGCCAGAAGGCAATAGGCTCTCCTGCAAGCCTCTGGCCGGCAAGGGACACTGAGGGAGGGTCACCTCTCACCCCCAACTCACTTCCAGACCCCTAGGCCCCAGACTCCGCCTTCTAGACTATCCGGGACTGCCAGAAGGCAATAGGCTCTCCTGCAAGCCTCTGGCCGGCAAGGGACACTGAGGGAGGGTCACCTCTGACCCCCACCTCACTTCCAGACCCCCAGGCCCCAGACTCCACCTTCTAGGTAGGTAGCCAGGATTTCCTTGAGGCGGTTTTTTTTTCTCTCTTGAAACCCCTGCATTACCTTGTTAACACCTAGCTCTCCTTCTCCCCCCAGACTATCCGGGACAGGCAGAAGGCAATAGGCTCTCCTGCAACCCTCTGGCCGGCAAGGGACACTGAGGGAGGGTCACCTCTGACCCCCACCTCACTTCCAGACCCCCAGGCCCCAGACTCCACCTTCTAGACTATCCGGGACTGCCAGAAGGCAATAGGCTCTCCTGCAAGCCTCTCGCCGGCAAGGGACACTGAGGGAGGGTCACCTCTGACCCCCACCTCACTTCCAGACCCCCAGGCCCCAGACTCCACCTTCTAGACTATCCGGGACTGCCATAAGGCAATAGGCTCTCCTGCAAGCCTCTGGCCGGCAAGGGACACTGAGGGAGGGTCACCTCTGACCCCCACCTCACTTCCAGACCCCCAGGCCCCAGACTCCACCTTCTAGACTATCCGGGACTGCCAGAAGGCAATAGGCTCTCCTGCAAGCCTCTGGCCGGCAAGGGACACTGAGGGAGGGTCACCTCTGACCCCCACCTCACTTCCAGACCCCCAGGCCCCAGACTCCACCTTCTAGACTATCCGGGAGTGCCAGAAGGCAAAAGGCTCTCCTGCAAGCCTCTGGCCGGCGAAGGACACTGAGGGAGGGACACCTCTGACCCCCACCTCACTTCCAGACCCCCAGGCCCCAGACTCCACCTTCTAGACTATCCGGGACTGCCAGAAGGCAATAGGCTCTCCTGCAAGCCTCTGGCCGGCAAGGGACACTGAGGGAGTGTCACCTCTGACCCCCACCTCACTTCCAGACCCCCAGGCCCCATACTCCACCTTCTAGACTATCCGGGACTGCCAGAAGGAAATAGGCTCTCCTGCAAGCCTCTGGCCGGCAAGGGACCCTGAGGGAGAGTCACCTCTGACCCCCACCTCACTTCCCGACCCCCAGGCCCCAGACTCCACCTTCAAGGTACGTAGCCAGGATTTCCTTGAGGCGGTTCTTTCTTCTCTCTTGAAACCCCTGCATTCCCTTGTTAACACCTAGCTCTCCTTCTCCCCCCAGATTATCCGGGACTGCTAGAAGGCAATAGGCTCTCCTGCAAGCCTCTGGCTGGCAAGGGACACTGAGGGAGGGTCACTTCTGACCCCCACCTCACTTCCAGACCCCCAGGCCCCAGACTCCACCTTCTAGACTATCCGGGACTGCCAGAAGGCAATAGGCTCTGCTGCAAGCCTCTGGCCGGCAAGGGACACTGAGGGAGTGTCACCTCTGACCCCCACCTCACTTCCAGACCCCCAGGCCCCAGACTCCACCTTCTAGATTATCCGGGACTGCCAGAAGGCAATAGGCTCTCCTGCAAGCCTCTGGCCGGCAAGGGACACTGAGGGAGGGTCACCTCTTACCCCCACCTCACTTCCAGACCCCCAGGCCCCAGACTCCACCTTCTAGACTATCCGGGACTGCCAGAAGGCAATAGGCTCTCCTGCAAGCCTCTGGCCGGCAAGGGACACTGAGGGAGGGTCACCTCTGACCCCCACCTCACTTCCAGACCCCCAGGCCCCAGACTCCACCTTCTAGGTAGGTAGCCAGGATTTCCTTGAGATGTTTTTTTTTTTGTCTCTTGAAACCCCTGCATTCCCTTGTTAACACCTAACTCTCCTTCTCCCACCAGACTATCCGGGACTGCCAGAAGGCAATAGGCTCTCCTGCAAGCCCCTGGCCGGCAAGGGACACTGAGGGAGGGTCACCTCTGACCCCCACCTCACTTCCAGACGCCCAGGCCCCAGAATCCACCTTCTAGACTATCCGGGACTGCCAGAAGGCAATAGGCTCTCCTGCAAGCCTCTGGCCGGCAAGGGACACTGAGGGAGGGTCACCTCTGACCCCCACCTCACTTCCAGAGCCCCAGGCCCCAGACTCCACCTTCTAGACTATCCGGGACTGCCAGAAGACAATAGGCTCTCCTGCAAGCCTCTGGCCGGCAAGGGACACTGAGGGAGGGTCACCTCTGACCCCCACCTCACTTCCAGAACCCCAGGCCCCAGACTCCACCTTCTAGGTAGGTAGCCAGGATTTCCTTGAGGCGGTTTTTTTTCTCTCTTGAAACCCCTGCATTCCCTTGTTAAAACCTAGCTCTCCTTCTCCCCCCAGACTATCCGGGACTGCCAGAAGGCAATAGGCTCTCCTGCAAGCCTCTGTCCGGCAAGGGACACTGAGGGAGGGTCACCTCTGACCCCCACCTCACTTCCAGACCCCCAGGCCCCAGACTCCACCTTCTAGACTATCCGGGACTGCCAGACGGCAAAAGGCTCTCCTGCAAGCCTCTGGCCGGCAAGGGACACTGAGGGAGGGTCACCTCTGACCCCCACCTCACTTCCAGACCCCCAGGCCCCAGACTCCACCTTCTAGACTATCCGGGACTGCCAGAAGGCAATAGGCTCTCCTGCAAGCCTCTGGCCGGCGAAGGACACTGAGGGAGGGTCACCTCTGACCCCCACCTCACTTCCAGACCCCCAGGCCCCAGACTCCACCTTCTAGACTATCCGGGACTGCCAGAAGGCAATAGGCTCTCCTGCAAGCCTCTGGCCGGCAAGGGACACTGAGGGAGGGTCACCTCTGACCCCCACCTCACTTCCAGACCCCCAGGCCCCAGACTCCACCTTCTAGACTATCCGGGACTGCCAGAAGGCAATAGGCTCTCCTGCAAGCCTCTGGCCGGCAAGGGACACTGAGGGAGGGTCACCTCTGACCCCCACCTCACTTCCAGACCCCCAGGCCCCAGACTCCACCTTCTAGACTATCCGGGACAGCCAGAAGGCAATAGGCTCTCCTGCAAGCCTCTGGCCGTCAAGGGACACTGAGGGAGGGTCACCTCTGACCCCCACCTCACTTCCAGACCCCCAGGCCCCATACTCCACCTTCTAGACTATCCGGGACTGTCAGAAGGCAATAGGCTCTCCTGCAAGCCTCTGGCCGGCAAGGGACACTGAGGGAGGGTCACCTCTGACCCCCACCTCACTTCCAGACTCCCAGGCCCCAGACTCCACCTTCTAGACTATCCGGGACAGCCAGAAGGCAATAGGCTCTCCTGCAAGCCTCTGGCCGGCAAGGGACACTGAGGGAGGGTCAACTCTGACCCCCACCTCACTTCCAGACCCCCAGGCCCCAGACTCCACCTTCTAGACTATCCGGGACTGCCAGAAGGCAACAGGCTCTCCTGCAAGCCTCTGGTCGGCAAGGGACACTGAGGGAGGGTCACCTCTGACCCCCACCTCACTTCCAGACCCCCAGGCCCCAGACTCCACCTTCTAGACTATCCGGGACTGCCAGAAGGCAATAGGCTCTCCTGCAAGCCTCTGGCCGGCAATGGACACTGAGGGAGGGTCACCTCTGACCCCCACCTCACTTCCAGACCCCCAGGCCCCAGACTCCACCTTCTAGGTAGGTAGCCAGGATTTCCTTGAGGCGGTTTTTTTTTCTCTCTTGAAACCCGTGCATTCCCTTGTTAATACCTAGCTCTCCTTCTCCCCTCAGACTATCCGGGACTGCAAGAAGGCAATAGGCTCTCCTGCAAGCCTCTGACCGGCAAGGGACACTGAGGGAGGGTCACCTCTGACCCCCACCTCACTTCCAGACCCCCAGGCCCCAGACTCCACCTTCTAGACTATCCAGGACTTCCAGAAGGCAATAGGCTCTCCTGCAAGCCTCTGGCCCGCAAGGGACACTGAGGGAGGGTCACCTCTGACCCCCACCTCACTTCCAGACCCCCAGGCCCCAGAATCCACCTTCTAGACTATCCGTGACTGCCAGAAGGCAATAGGCTCTCCTGCAAGCCTCTGGCCGGCAAGGGACACTGAGGGAGGGTCACCTCTGACCCCCACCTCACTTCCAGACCCCCAGGCCCCAGACTCCACCTTCTAGACTATCCGGGACTGCCAGAAGGAAATAGGCTCTCCTGCAAGCCTCTGGCCGGCAAGGGACACTGAGGGAGGGTCACCTCTGACCCCCACCTCACTTCCCGACCCCCAAGCCCCAGACTCCACCTTCTAGTTAGGTAGCCAGGATTTCCTTGAGGCGGTTTTTTTTTTCTCTCTTGAAACCCCTGCATTCCCTTGTTAACACCTAGCTCTCCTTCTCCCCCCAGACTATCCGGGACTGCCAGAAGGCAATAGGCTCTCCTGCAAGCCTCTGGCCGGCAAGGGACACTGAGGGAGGGTCACCTCTCACCCCCAACTCACTTCCAGACCCCTAGGCCCCAGACTCCGCCTTCTAGACTATCCGGGACTGCCAGAAGGCAATAGGCTCTCCTGCAAGCCTCTGGCCGGCAAGGGACACTGAGGGAGGGTCACCTCTGACCCCCACCTCACTTCCAGACCCCCAGGCCCCAGACTCCACCTTCTAGACTATCCGGGACTGCCAGAAGGCAATAGGCTCTCCTGCGAGCCTTTGGCCGGCAAGGTACACTGAGGGAGGGTCACCTCTGACCCCCACCTCACTTCCAGACCCCCAGGCCCCAGACTCCACCTTCTAGACTATCCGGGACTGCCAGAAGGCAATAGGCTCTCCTGCGAGCCTCTGGCCGGCAAGGGACACTGAGGGAGGGTCACCTCTGACCCCCACCTCACTTCCAGACCCCTAGGCCCCAGACTCCACCTTCTAGACTATCCGGGAGTGCCAGAAGGCAATAGGCTCTCCTGCAAGCCTCTGGCCGGCAAGGGACACTGAGGGAGGGTCACCTCTGACCCCCACCTCAGTTCCAGACCCCCAGGCCCCAGACTCCATCTTCTAGACTATCCGGGACTGCCAGAAGGCAATAGGCTCTCCTGCAAGCCTCTGGCCGGCAAGGGACACTGAGGGAGGGTCACCTCTGACCCCCACCTCGCTTCCAGACCCCCAGGCCCCAGACTCCACCTTCTAGACTATCCGGGACTGCCAGAAGGCAATAGGCTCTCCTGCAAGCCTCTGGCCGGCAAGGGACACTGAGGGAGGGTCACCTCTGACCCCCACCTCACTTCCAGACCCCCAGGCCCCAGACTCCACCTTCTAGGTAGGTAGCCAGGATTTCCTTGAGACGGTTTTTTTTTTGTCTCTTGAAACCCCTGCATTCCCTTGTTAACACCTAACTCTCCTTCTCCCACCAGACTATCCGGGACTGCCAGAAGGCAATAGGCTCTCCTGCAAGCCCCTGGCCGGCAAGGGACACTGAGGGAGGGTCACCTCTGACCCCCACCTCACTTCCAGACGCCCAGGCCCCAGAATCCACCTTCTAGACTATCCGGGACTGCCAGAAGGCAATAGGCTCTCCTGCAAGCCTCTGGCCGGCAAGGGACACTGAGGGAGGGTCACCTCTGACCCCCACCTCACTTCCAGACCCCCAGGCCCCAGACTCCAACTTCTAGACTATCCGGGACTGCCAGAAGGCAATAGGCTCTCCTGCAAGCCTCTGGCCGGCAAGGGACACTGAGGGAGGGTCACCTCTGACCCCCACCTCACTTCCCGACCCCCAGGCCCCAGACTCCACCTTCTAGGTAGGTAGCCAGGATTTCCTTGAGGCGTTTTTTTTTTTCTCTCTTGAAACCCCTGCATTCCCTTGTTAACACCTAGCTGTCCTTCTCCCCCCAGATTATCCGGGACTGCCAGAAGGCAATAGGCTCTCCTGCAAGCCTCTGGCTGGCAAGGGACACTGAGGGAGGGTCACCTCTGACCCCCACATCACTTCCAGACCCCCAGGCCCCAGACTCCACCTTCTAGACTATCCGGGTCTGCCAGAAGGCAATAGGCTCTCCTGCAAGCCTCTGGCCGGCAAGGGACACTGAGGGAGGGTCACCTCTGACCCCCACCTCACTTCCAGACCCCCAGGCCCCAGAATCCACCTTCTAGACTATCCGGGACTGCTAGAAGGCAATAGGCTCTCCTGCAAGCCTCTTGCCGGCAAGGGACACTGAGGGAGGTTCACCTCTGACCCCCACCTCACTTCCAGACCCCCAGGCACCAGACTCCACCTTCTAGGTAGGTAGCCAGGATTTCCTTGAGGCGGTTTTTTTTTCTCTCTTGAAACCCCTGCATTCCCTTGTTAACACCTAGCTCTCCTTCTCCCCCCAGACTATCCGGGACTGCCAGAAGGCAATAGGCTCTCCTGCAAGCCTCTGACCGGCAAGGGACACTGAGGGAGGGTCACCTCTGACCCCCACCTCACTTCCAGACCCCCAGGCCCCAGACTCCACCTTCTAGACTATCCGGGACTGCCAGAAGGCAATAGGCTCTCCTGCAAGCCTCTGGCCGGCAAGGGACACTGAGGGAGGGTCACCTCTGACCCCCACCTCACTTCCAGACCCGCAGGCCCCAGACTCCACCTTCTAGACTATGCGGGACTGCCAGAAGGCAATAGGCTCTCCTGCAAGCCTCTGGCCGGCAAGGGACACTGAGGGAGGGTCACCTCTGACCCCCACCTCACTTCCAGACCCCCAGGCCCCAGACTCCACCTTCTAGACTATCCTGGACTGCCAGAAGGCAATAGGCTCTCCTGCAAGACTCTGGCCGGCAAGAGACACTGAGGGAGGGTCACCTCTGACCCCGACCTCACTTCCAGACCCCCAGGCCCCAGACTCCACCTTCTAGGTAGGTAGCCAGTATTTCCTTGACGCGGTTTTTTTTTCTCTCTTGAAACCCCTGCATTCCCTTGTTAACACCTAGCTCTCCTTCTCCCCCCAGATTATCCGGGACTGCCAGAAGGCAATAGGCTCTCCTGCAAGCCTCTGGCTGGCAAGGGACACTGAGGGAGGGTCACCTCTGACCCCCACCTCACTTCCAGACCCCCAGGCCCCAGACTCCACCTTCTAGATTATCCGGGTCTCCCAGAAGGCAATAGGCTCTCCTGCAATCCTCTGGCCGGCAAGGGACACTGAGGGAGGGTCACCTCTGACCCCCACCTCACTTCCAGACCCCCAGGCCCCAGACTCCACCTTCTAGACTATCCGGGACTGCCAGAAGGGAATAGGATCTCCTGCAAGCCTCTGGCTGGCAAGGGACACTGAGGGAGGGTCACCTCTGGCCCCCACCTCACTTCCAGACCCCCAGGCCCCAGACTCCACCTTCTAGAGTATCCGGGACTGCCAGAAGGCAATAGGCTCTCCTGCAAGCCTCTGGCCGGCAAGGGACACTGAGGGAGGATCACCTCTGACCCCCACCTCAATTCCAGACCGCCAGGCCCCAGACTCCACCTTCTAGATTATCCGGGACTGCCAGAAGGCAATAGGCTCTCCTGCAAGCCTCTGGCCGGCAAGGGACACTGAGGGAGGGTCACCTCTGACCCCCACCTCACTTCCCGACCCCCAGGCCCCAGACTCCACCTTCTAGGTAGGTAGCCAGGATTTCCTTGAGGCGTTTTTTTTTTTCTCTCTTGAAACCCCTACATTCCCTTGTTAACACCTAGCTCTCCTTCTCCCCCCAGTTTATCCGGGAGTCCCAGAAGGCAATAGGCTCTCCTGCAAGCCTCTGACTGGCAAGGGACACTGAGGGAGGGTCACCTCTGACCCCCACCTCACTTCCAGACCCCCAGGCCCCAGACTCCACCTTCTAGATTATCCGGGTCTGCCAGAAGGCAATAGGCTCTCCTGCAAGCCTCTGGCCGGCAAGGGACACTGAGGGAGGGTCACCTCTGACCCCCACCTCACTTCCAGACCCCCAGGCACCAGACTCCAACTTCTAGACTATCCGGGACTGCCAGAAGGCAATAGGCTCTCCTGCAAGCCTCTGGCTGGTAAGGGACACTGAGGGAGGGCCACCTCTGACCCCCACCTCACTTCCAGACCCCCAAGCCCCAGACTCCACCTTCTAGACTATCCGGGACTGCCAGAAGGCAATAGACTCTCCTGCAAGCCTCTGGCCGGCAAGGGACACTGAGGGAGGGTCACCTCTGACCCCCACCTCACATCCAGACCCCCAGGCCACAGAATCCAACTTCTAGACTATCCGGGACTGCCAGAAGGCAATAGGCTCTCCTGCAAGCCTCTGGCTGGCAAGGGACACTGAGGGCGGGTCACCTCTGACCCCCACCTCACTTCCAGACCCCCAGGCCCCAGACTCCACCTTCTAGGTAGGTAGCCAGGATTTCCTTGAGGCGTTTTTTTTTTTCTCTCTTAAAACCCCTGCATTCCCTTGTTAACACCTAGCTTTTCTTCTCCCCCCAGTTTATCCGGGACTGCCAGAAGGCAATAGGCTCTCCTGCAAGCCTCTGGCTGGCAAGGGACACTGAGGGAGGGTCACCTCTGACCCCCACCTCACTTCCAGACCCCCAGGCCCCAGACTCCACCTTCTAGATTATCCGGGTCTGCCAGAAGGCAATAGGCTCTCCTGCAAGCCTCTGGCCGGCAAGGGACACTGAGGGAGGGTCACCTCTGACCCCCACCTCACTTCCAGACCCGCAGGCCCCAGACTCCACCTTCTAGACTATCCGGGACTGCCAGAAGGCAATAGGATCTCCTGCAAGCCTCTGGCTGGCAAGGGACACTGAGGGAGGGTAACCTCTGGCCCCCACCTCACTTCCAGACCCCCAGGCCCCAGACTCCACCTTCTAGAGTATCCGGGACTGCCAGAAGGCAATAGGCTCTCCTGCAAGCCTCTGGCCGGCAAGGGACACTGAGGGAGGATCACCTCTGACCCCCACCTCAATTCCAGACCCCCAGGCCCCAGACTCCACCTTCTAGATTATCCGGGACTGACAGAAGGCAATAGGCTCTCCTGCAAGCCTCTGGCCGGCAAGGCACACTGAGGGAGGGTCACCTCTGACCCCCACCTCACTTCCAGACCCCCAGGCCCCAGACTCCACCTTCTAGGTAGGTAGCCAGGACTTCCTTGAGGCGTTTTTTTTTTTTTCTCTATTGAAACCCCTGCATTCCCTTGTTTACACCTAGCTCTCCTTCTCCCCCCAGTTTATCCGGGAGTGCCAGAAGGCAATAGGCTCTCCTGCAAGCCTCTGGCTGGCAAGGGACACTGAGGGAGGGTCACCTCTGACCCCCACCTCACTTCCAGACCCCCAGGTCCCAGACTCCACCTTCTAGATTATCCGGGTCTGCCAGAAGGCAATAGGCTCTCCTGCAAGCCTCTGGCCGGCAAGGGACACTGAGGGAGGGTCACCTCTGACCCCCACCTCACTTCCAGACCCCCAGGCCCCAGACTCCACCTTCTAGAATAACCGGGACTGCCAGAAGGCAATAGGCTCTCCTGCAAGCCTCTGGCCGGCAAGGGACACTGAGGGAGGGTCACCTCTGACCCCCACCTCACTTCCAGACCCCCAGGCCCCAGACTCCACCTTCTAGACTATCCGGGACTGCCAGAAGGCAATAGGCTCTCCTGAAAGACTCTGGCCGGCAAGGGACACTGAGGGAGGGTCACCTCTGACCCTCACCTCACTTCCAGAACCCCAGGCCCCAGACTCCACCTTCTAGGTAGGTAGCCAGGATTTCCTTGAGGCGGTTTTTTTTTCTCTCTTGAAACCCCTGCATTCCCTTGTTAACACCTAGCTCTCCTTCTCCCCCCAGACTATCCGGGACTGCCAGAAGGCAATAGGCTCTCCTGCAAGCCTCTGGCCGGCAAGGGACACTGAGGGAGGGTCACCTCTGACCCCCACCTCACTTCCAGACCCCCAGGCCTCAGACTCCACCTTCTAGACTATCCGGGACTGCCAGAAGGCAATAGGCTCTCCTGCAAGCCTCTGGCCGTCAAGGGACACTGAGGGAGGGTCACCTCTGACCCCCACCTCACTTCCAGACCCACAGGCCCCATACTCCACTTTCTACACTATCCGGGACTGCCAGAAGGCAATAGGCTCTCCTGCAAGCCTCTGGCCGGCAAGGGACACTGAGGGAGGGTCACCTCTGACCTCCACCTCACTTCCAGACCCCCAGGCCCCAGACTCCACCTTCTAGAGTATAAGGGACTGCCAGAAGGCAATGGGCTCTCCTGCAAGCCTCTGGCCGGCAAGGGACACTGAGGGAGGGTCACCTCTGACCCCCACCTCACTTCTAGACCCCCAGGCCCCAGACTCCACCTTCTAGACTATCCGGGACTGCCAGAAGGCAATAGGCTCTCCTGCAAGCCTCTGGCCGGCAAGGGACACTGAGGGAGGATCACCTCTGACCCCCACCTCACTTCCAGGCCCCCAGGCCCCAGACTCCACCTTCTAGACTATCCGGGACTGCCAGAAGGCAATAGGCTCTCCTGCAAGCCTCTGGCCGGCAAGGGACACTGAGGGAGGGTCACCTCTGACCCCCACCTCACTTCCCGACCCCCAGGCCCCAGACTCCACCTTCTAGGTAGGTAGCCAGGATTTCCTTGAGGCGGTTTTTTTTTCTCTCTTGAAACCCCTGCATTCCCTTGTTAACACCTAGTTCTCCTTCTTCCACCAGATTATCTGGGACTGCCAGAAGGCAATAGGCTCTCCTGCAAGCCTCTGGCTGGTAAGGGACACTGAGGGAGGATCACCTCTGACCCCAACCTCACTTCCAGACCCCCAGGCCCCAGACTCCACCTTCTAGACTATCCGGGACTGCCAGAAGGCAATAGACTCTCCTGCAAGCCTCTGGCCGGCAAGGGACACTGAGGGAGGGTCACCTCTGACCCCCACCTCACTTCCAGAACCCCAGGCCCCAGACTCCACCTTATAGACTATCCGGGACTGCCAGAAGGCAATAGGCTCTCCTGCAAGCCTCTGGACGGCAAGGGACACTGAGGGAGGGTCACCTCTGACCACCACCTCACTTCCAGACTCCCAGACCCCAGACTCCACCTTCTAGACTATCCGGGACTGCCAGAAGGCAATAGGCTCTCCTGCAAGCCTCTGGCCGGCAAGGGACACTGAGGGAGGGTCACCTCTGACCTCCACCTCACTTCCAGACCCCCAGGCCCCAGACTCCACCTTCTAGATTATCCGGGACTGCCAGAAGGCAATAGGCTCTCCTGCAAGCCTCTGGCCGGCAAGGGACACTGAGGGAGGGTCACCTCTGAACCCCACCTCACTTCCAGACCCCCAGGCCCCAGACTCCACCTTCTAGACTATCCGGGAATGCCAGAAGGCAATAGGCTCTCCTGCAAGCCTCTGGCCGTCAAGGGACACTGAGGGAGGATCACCTCTGACCCCCACCTCACTTCCAGACCCCCAGGCCCCAGACTCCACCTTCTAGATTATCCGGGACTGCCAGAAGGCAATAGGCTCTCCTGCAAGCCTCTGGCCGGCAAGGGACACTGAGGGAGGGTCACCTCTGATGCCCACCTCACTTCCCGACCCCCAGGCCCCAGACTCCACCTTCTAGGTAGGTAGCCAGGACTTCCTTGAGGCGTTTTTTTTTTTTTTCTCTATTGAAACCCCTGCATTCCCTTGTTAACACCTAGCTCTCCTTCTCCCCCCAGTTTGTCCGGGAGTGCCAGAAGGCAATAGGCTCTCCTGCAAGCCTCTGGCTGGCAAGAGACACTGAGGGAGGGTCACCTCTGACCCCCACCTCACTTCCAGACCCCCAGGTCCCAGACTCCACCTTCTACATTATCCGGGTCTGCCAGAAGGCAATAGGCTCTCCTGCAAGCCTCTGGCCGGCAAGGGACACTGAGGGAGGGTCACCTCTGACCCCCACCTCACTTCCAGACCCCCAGGCCCCAGACTCCACCTTCTAGAATAACCGGGACTGCCAGAAGGCAATAGGCTCTCCTGCAAGCCTCTGGCCGGCAAGGGACACTGAGGGAGGGTCACCTCTGACCCCCACCTCACTTCCAGACCCCCAGGCCCCAGACTCCACCTTCTAGACTATCCGGGACTGCCAGAAGGCAATAGGCTCTCCTGAAAGACTCTGGCCGGCAAGGGACACTGAGGGAGGGTCACCTCTGACCCTCACCTCACTTCCAGAACCCCAGGCCCCAGAATCCACCTTCTAGGTAGGTAGCCAGGATTTCCTTGAGGCGGTTTTTTATTCTCTCTTGAAACCCCTGCATTCCCTTGTTAACACCTAGCTCTCCTTCTCCCCCCAGACTATCCGGGACTGCCAGAAGGCAATAGGCTCTCCTGCAAGCCTCTGGCCGGCAAGGGACACTGAGGGAGGGTCACCTCTGACCCCCACCTCACTTCCAGACCCCCAGGCCTCAGACTCCACCTTCTAGACTATCCGGGACTGCCAGAAGGCAATAGGCTCTCCTGCAAGCCTCTGGCCGTCAAGGGACACTGAGGGAGGGTCACCTCTGACCCCCACCTCACTTCCAGACCCCCAGGCCCCAGACTCCACTTTCTACACTATCCGGGACTGCCAGAAGGCAATAGGCTCTCCTGCAAGCCTCTGGCCGGCAAGGGACACTGAGGGAGGGTCACCTCTGACCCCCACCTCACTTCCAGACCCCCAGGCCCCAGACTCCACCTTCTAGACTATAAGGGACTGCCAGAAGGCAATGGGCTCTCCTGCAAGCCTCTGGCCGGCAAGGGACACTGAGGGAGGGTCACCTCTGACCCCCACCTCACTTCTAGACCCCCAGGCCCCAGACTCCACCTTCTAGACTATCCGGGACTGCCAGAAGGCAATAGGTTCTCCTGCAAGCCTCTGGCCGGCAAGGGACACTGAGGGAGGATCACCTCTGACCCCCACCTCACTTCCAGACCCCCAGGCCCCAGACTCCACCTTCTAGACTATCCGGGACTGCCAGAAGGCAATAGGCTCTCCTGCAAGCCTCTGGCCGGCAAGGGACACTGAGGGAGGGTCACCTCTGACCCCCACCTCACTTCCCGACCCCCAGGCCCCAGACTCCACCTTCTAGGTAGGTAGCCAGGATTTCCTTGAGGCGGTTTTTTTTTCTCTCTTGAAACCCCTGCATTCCCTTGTTAACACCTAGTTCTCCTTCTTCCACCAGATTATCTGGGACTGCCAGAAGGCAATAGGCGTTCCTGCAAGCCTCTGGCCGGCAAGGGACACTGAGGGAGGGTCACCTCTGACCGCCACCTCACTTCCAGACCCCCGGGCCCCAGACTCCACCTTCTAGACTATCCGGGACTGCCAGAAGGCTATAGGCTCTCGTGCAAGCCTCTGGCTGGCAAGGGACACTGAGGGAGGGTCACCTCTGACCCCCACCTCACTTCCAGACCCCCAGGCCCCAGACTCCACCTTCTAGACTATCCGGGACTGCCAGAAGGCAATAGGCTTTCCTGCAAGCCTCTGGGCGGCAAGGGACACTGAGGGAGGGTCACCCCTGACCCCCACCTCACTTCCAGACCCCCAGGCCCCAGACTCCAACTTCTAGACTATACGGGACTGCCAGAAGGCAATAGGCTCTCCTGCAAGCCTCTGGCTGGTAAGGGACACTGAGGGAGGATCACCTCTGACCCCAACCTCACTTCCAGACCCCCAGGCCCCAGACTCCACCTTCTAGACTATCCGGGACTGCCAGAAGGCAATAGACTCTCCTGCAAGCCTCTGGCCGGCAAGGGACACTGAGGGAGGGTCACCTCTGACCCCCACCTCACTTCCAGAACCCCAGGCCCCAGACTCCACCTTATAGACTATCCGGGACTGCCAGAAGGCAATAGGCTCTCCTGCAAGCCTCTGGACGGCAAGGGACACTGAGGGAGGGTCACCTCTGACCACCACCTCACTTCCAGACTCCCAGACCCCAGACTCCACCTTCTAGACTATCCGGGACTGCCAGAAGGCAATAGGCTCTCCTGCAAGCCTCTGGCCGGCAAGGGACACTGAGGGAGGGTCACCTCTGACCTCCACCTCACTTCCAGACCCCCAGGCCCCAGACTCCACCTTCTAGATTATCCGGGACTGCCAGAAGGCAATAGGCTCTCCTGCAAGCCTCTGGCCGGCAAGGGACACTGAGGGAGGGTCACCTCTGAACCCCACCTCACTTCCAGACCCCCAGGCCCCAGACTCCACCTTCTAGACTATCCGGGAATGCCAGAAGGCAATAGGCTCTCCTGCAAGCCTCTGGCCGTCAAGGGACACTGAGGGAGGATCACCTCTGACCCCCACCTCACTTCCAGACCCCCAGGCCCCAGACTCCACCTTCTAGATTATCCGGGACTGCCAGAAGGCAATAGGCTCTCCTGCAAGCCTCTGGCCGGCAAGGGACACTGAGGGAGGGTCACCTCTGATGCCCACCTCACTTCCCGACCCCCAGGCCCCAGACTCCACCTTCTAGGTAGTTAGCCAGGACTTCCTTGAGGCGTTTTTTTTTTTTTCTCTATTGAAACCCCTGCATTCCCTTGTTAACACCTAGCTCTCCTTCTCCCCCCAGTTTATCTGGGAGTGCCAGAAGGCAATAGGCTCTCCTGCAAGCCTCTGGCTGGCAAGGGACACTGAGGGAGGGTCACCTCTGACCCCCACCTCACTTCCAGACCCCCAGGTCCCAGACTCCACCTTCTAGATTATCCGGGTCTGCCAGAAGGCAATAGGCTCTCCTGCAAGCCTCTGGCCGGCAAGGGACACTGAGGGAGGGTCACCTCTGACCCCCACCTCACTTCCAGACCCCCAGGCCCCAGACTCCACCTTCTAGAATAACCGGGACTGCCAGAAGGCAATAGGCTCTCCTGCAAGCCTCTGGCCGGCAAGGGACACTGAGGGAGGGTCACCTCTGACCCCCACCTCACTTCCAGACCCCCAGGCCCCAGACTCCACCTTCTAGACTATCCGGGACTGCCAGAAGGCAATAGGCTCTCCTGAAAGACTCTGGCCGGCAAGGGACACTGAGGGAGGGTCACCTCTGACCCTCACCTCACTTCCAGAACCCCAGGCCCCAGACTCCACCTTCTAGGTAGGTAGCCAGGATTTCCTTGAGGCGGTTTTTTTTTCTCTCTTGAAACCCCTGCATTCCCTTGTTAACACCTAGCTCTCCTTCTCCCCCCAGACTATCCGGGACTGCCAGAAGGCAATAGGCTCTCCTGCAAGCCTCTGGCCGGCAAGGGACACTGAGGGAGGGTCACCACTGACCCCCACCTCACTTCCAGACCCCCAGGTCTCAGACTCCACCTTCTAGACTATCCGGGACTGCCAGAAGGCAATAGGCTCTCCTGCAAGCCTCTGGCCGTCAAGGGACACTGAGGGAGGGTCACCTCTGACCCCCACCTCACTTCCAGACCCACAGGCCCCATACTCCACTTTCTACACTATCCGGGACTGCCAGAAGGCAATAGGCTCTCCTGCAAGCCTCTGGCCGGCAAGGGACACTGAGGGAGGGTCACCTCTGACCTCCACCTCACTTCCAGACCCCCAGGCCCCAGACTCCACCTTCTAGACTATAAGGGACTGCCAGAAGGCAATGGGCTCTCCTGCAAGCCTCTGGTCGGCAAGGGACACTGAGGGAGGGTCACCTCTGACCCCCACCTCACTTCTAGACCCCCAGGCCCCAGACTCCACCTTCTAGACTATCCGGGACTGCCAGAAGGCAATAGGCTCTCCTGCAAGCCTCTGGCCGGCAAGGGACACTGAGGGAGGATCACCTCTGACCCCCACCTCACTTCCAGACCCCCAGGCCCCAGACTCCACCTTCTAGACTATCCGGGACTGCCAGAAGGCAATAGGCTCTCCTGCAAGCCTCTGGCCGGCAAGGGACACTGAGGGAGGGTCACCTCTGACCCCCACCTCACTTCCCGACCCCCAGGCCCCAGACTCCACCTTCTAGGTAGGTAGCCAGGATTTCCTTGAGGCGGTTTTTTTTTCTCTCTTGAAACCCCTGCATTCCCTTGTTAACACCTAGTTCTCCTTCTTCCACCAGATTATCTGGGACTGCCAGAAGGCAATAGGCTCTCCTGCAAGCCTCTGGCCGGCAAGGGACACTGAGGGAGGGTCACCTCTGACCGCCACCTCACTTCCAGACCCCCGGGCCCCAGACTCCACCTTCTAGACTATCCGGGACTGCCAGAAGGCTATAGGCTCTCGTGCAAGCCTCTGGCTGGCAAGGGACACTGAGGGAGGGTCACCTCTGACCCCCACCTCACTTCCAGACCCCCAGGCCCCAGACTCCACCTTCTAGACTATCCGGGACTGCCAGAAGGCAATAGGTTCTCCTGCAAGCCTCTGGGCGGCAAGGGACACTGAGGGAGGGTCACCCCTGACCCCCACCTCACTTCCAGACCCCCAGGCCCCAGACTCCAACTTCTAGACTATACGGGACTGCCAGAAGGCAATAGGCTCTCCTGCAAGCCTCTGGCTGGTAAGGGACACTGAGGGAGGATCACCTCTGACCCCAACCTCACTTCCAGACCCCCAGGCCCCAGACTCCACCTTCTAGACTATCCGGGACTGCCAGAAGGCAATAGACTCTCCTGCAAGCCTCTGGCCGGCAAGGGACACTGAGGGAGGGTCACCTCTGACCCCCACCTCACTTCCAGAACCCCAGGCCCCAGACTCCACCTTATAGACTATCCGGGACTGCCAGAAGGCAATAGGCTCTCCTGCAAGCCTCTGGACGGCAAGGGACACTGAGGGAGGGTCACCTCTGACCACCACCTCACTTCCAGACTCCCAGACCCCAGACTCCACCTTCTAGACTATCCGGGACTGCCAGAAGGCAATAGGCTCTCCTGCAAGCCTCTGGCCGGCAAGGGACACTGAGGGAGGGTCACCTCTGACCTCCACCTCACTTCCAGACCCCCAGGCCCCAGACTACACCTTCTAGATTATCCGGGACTGCCAGAAGGCAATAGGCTCTCCTGCAAGCCTCTGGCCGGCAAGGGACACTGAGGGAGGGTCACCTCTGAACCCCACCTCACTTCCAGACCCCCAGGCCCCAGACTCCACCTTGTAGACTATCCGGGAATGCCAGAAGGCAATAGGCTCTCCTGCAAGCCTCTGGCCGTCAAGGGACACTGAGGGAGGATCACCTCTGACCCCCACCTCACTTCCAGACCCCCAGGCCCCAGACTCCACCTTCTAGATTATCCGGGACTGCCAGAAGGCAATAGGCTCTCCTGCAAGCCTCTGGCCGGCAAGGGACACTGAGGGAGGGTCACCTCTGATGCCCACCTCACTTCCCGACCCCCAGGCCCCAGACTCCACCTTCTAGGTAGGTAGCCAGGACTTCCTTGAGGCGTTTTTTTTTTTTTCTCTATTGAAACCCCTGCATTCCCTTGTTAACACCTAGCTCTCCTTCTCCCCCCAGTTTGTCCGGGAGTGCCAGAAGGCAATAGGCTCTCCTGCAAGCCTCTGGCTGGCAAGAGACACTGAGGGAGGGTCACCTCTGACCCCCACCTCACTTCCAGACCCCCAGGTCCCAGACTCCACCTTCTAGATTATCCGGGTCTGCCAGAAGGCAATAGGCTCTCCTGCAAGCCTCTGGCCGGCAAGGGACACTGAGGGAGGGTCACCTCTGACCCCCACCTCACTTCCAGACCCCCAGGCCCCAGACTCCACCTTCTAGAATAACCGGGACTGCCAGAAGGCAATAGGCTCTCCTGCAAGCCTCTGGCCGGCAAGGGACACTGAGGGAGGGTCACCTCTGACCCCCACCTCACTTCCAGACCCCCAGGCCCCAGACTCCACCTTCTAGACTATCCGGGACTGCCAGAAGGCAATAGGCTCTCCTGAAAGACTCTGGCCGGCAAGGGACACTGAGGGAGGGTCACCTCTGACCCTCACCTCACTTCCAGAACCCCAGGCCCCAGAATCCACCTTCTAGGTAGGTAGCCAGGATTTCCTTGAGGCGTTTTTTTTTTCTCTCTTGAAACCCCTGCATTCCCTTGTTAACACCTAGCTCTCCTTCTCCCCCCAGACTATCGGGGACTGCCAGAAGGCAATAGGCTCTCCTGCAAGCCTCTGGCCGGCAAGGGACACTGAGGGAGGGTCACCTCTGACCCCCACCTCACTTCCAGACCCCCAGGCCTCAGACTCCACCTTCTAGACTATCCGGGACTGCCAGAAGGCAATAGGCTCTCCTGCAAGCCTCTGGCCGTCAAGGGACACTGAGGGAGGGTCACCTCTGACCCCCACCTCACTTCCAGACCCCCAGGCCCCAGACCCCACTTTCTACACTATCCGGGACTGCCAGAAGGCAATAGGCTCTCCTGCAAGCCTCTGGCCGGCAAGGGACACTGAGGGAGGGTCACCTCTGACCCCCACCTCACTTCCAGACCCCCAGGCCCCAGACTCCACCTTCTAGACTATAAGGGACTGCCAGAAGGCAATGGGCTCTCCTGCAAGCCTCTGGCCGGCAAGGGACACTGAGGGAGGGTCACCTCTGACCCCCACCTCACTTCTAGACCCCCAGGCCCCAGACTCCACCTTCTAGACTATCCGGGACTGCCAGAAGGCAATAGGTTCTCCTGCAAGCCTCTGGCCGGCAAGGGACACTGAGGGAGGATCACCTCTGACCCCCACCTCACTTCCAGACCCCCAGGCCCCAGACTCCACCTTCTAGACTATCCGGGACTGCCAGAAGGCAATAGGCTCTCCTGCAAGCCTCTGGCCGGCAAGGGACACTGAGGGAGGGTCACCTCTGACCCCCACCTCACTTCCCGACCCCCAGGCCCCAGACTCCACCTTCTAGGTAGGTAGCCAGGATTTCCTTGAGGCGGTTTTTTTTTCTCTCTTGAAACCCCTGCATTCCCTTGTTAACACCTAGTTCTCCTTCTTCCACCAGATTATCTGGGACTGCCAGAAGGCAATAGGCGTTCCTGCAAGCCTCTGGCCGGCAAGGGACACTGAGGGAGGGTCACCTCTGACCGCCACCTCACTTCCAGACCCCCGGGCCCCAGACTCCACCTTCTAGACTATCCGGGACTGCCAGAAGGCTATAGGCTCTCGTGCAAGCCTCTGGCTGGCAAGGGACACTGAGGGAGGGTCACCTCTGACCCCCACCTCACTTCCAGACCCCCAGGCCCCAGACTCCACCTTCTAGACTATCCGGGACTGCCAGAAGGCAATAGGCTCTCCTGCAAGCCTCTGGGCGGCAAGGGACACTGAGGGAGGGTCACCCCTGACCCCCACCTCACTTCCAGACCCCCAGGCCCCAGACTCCAACTTCTAGACTATACGGGACTGCCAGAAGGCAATAGGCTCTCCTGCAAGCCTCTGGCTGGTAAGGGACACTGAGGGAGGATCACCTCTGACCCCAACCTCACTTCCAGACCCCCAGGCCCCAGACTCCACCTTCTAGACTATCCGGGACTGCCAGAAGGCAATAGACTCTCCTGCAAGCCTCTGGCCGGCAAGGGACACTGAGGGAGGGTCACCTCTGACCCCCACCTCACTTCCAGAACCCCAGGCCCCAGACTCCACCTTATAGACTATCCGGGACTGCCAGAAGGCAATAGGCTCTCCTGCAAGCCTCTGGACGGCAAGGGACACTGAGGGAGGGTCACCTCTGACCACCACCTCACTTCCAGACTCCCAGACCCCAGACTCCACCTTCTAGACTATCCGGGACTGCCAGAAGGCAATAGGCTCTCCTGCAAGCCTCTGGCCGGCAAGGGACACTGAGGGAGGGTCACCTCTGACCTCCACCTCACTTCCAGACCCCCAGGCCCCAGACTCCACCTTCTAGATTATCCGGGACTGCCAGAAGGCAATAGGCTCTCCTGCAAGCCTCTGGCCGGCAAGGGACACTGAGGGAGGGTCACCTCTGATGCCCACCTCACTTCCCGACCCCCAGGCCCCAGACTCCACCTTCTAGGTAGGTAGCCAGGACTTCCTTGAGGCGTTTTTTTTTTTTTCTCTATTGAAACCCCTGCATTCCCTTGTTAACACCTAGCTCTCCTTCTCCCCCCAGTTTATCCGGGAGTGCCAGAAGGCAATAGGCTCTCCTGCAAGCCTCTGGCTGGCAAGGGACACTGAGGTAGGGTCACCTCTGACCCCCACCTCACTTCCAGACCCCCAGGTCCCAGACTCCACCTTCTAGATTATCCGGGTCTGCCAGAAGGCAATAGGCTCTCCTGCAAGCCTCTGGCCGGCAAGGGACACTGAGGGAGGGTCACCTCTGACCCCCACCTCACTTCCAGACCCCCAGGCCTCAGACTCCACCTTCTAGACTATCCGGGACTGCCAGAAGGCAATAGGCTCTCCTGCAAGCCTCTGGCCGTCAAGGGACACTGAGGGAGGGTCACCTCTGACCCCCACCTCACTTCCAGACCCACAGGCCCCATACTCCACTTTCTACACTATCCGGGACTGCCAGAAGGCAATAGGCTCTCCTGCAAGCCTCTGGCCGGCAAGGGACACTGAGGGAGGGTCACCTCTGACCTCCACCTCACTTCCAGACCCCCAGGCCCCAGACTCCACCTTCTAGACTATAAGGGACTGCCAGAAGGCAATGGGCTCTCCTGCAAGCCTCTGGCCGGCAAGGGACACTGAGGGAGGGTCACCTCTGACCCCCACCTCACTTCTAGACCCCCAGGCCCCAGACTCCACCTTCTAGACTATCCGGGACTGCCAGAAGGCAATAGGCTCTCCTGCAAGCCTCTGGCCGGCAAGGGACACTGAGGGAGGATCACCTCTGACCCCCACCTCACTTCCAGACCCCCAGGCCCCAGACTCCACCTTCTAGACTATCCGGGACTGCCAGAAGGCAATAGGCTCTCCTGCAAGCCTCTGGCCGGCAAGGGACACTGAGGGAGGGTCACCTCTGACCCCCACCTCACTTCCCGACCCCCAGGCCCCAGACTCCACCTTCTAGGTAGGTAGCCAGGATTTCCTTGAGGCGGTTTTTTTTTCTCTCTTGAAACCCCTGCATTCCCTTGTTAACACCTAGTTCTCCTTCTTCCACCAGATTATCTGGGACTGCCAGAAGGCAATAGGCTCTCCTGCAAGCCTCTGGCCGGCAAGGGACACTGAGGGAGGGTCACCTCTGACCGCCACCTCACTTCCAGACCTCCGGGCCCCAGACTCCACCTTCTAGACTATCCGGGACTGCCAGAAGGCTATAGGCTCTCGTGCAAGCCTCTGGCTGGCAAGGGACACTGAGGGAGGTTCACCTCTGACCCCCACCTCACTTCCAGACCCCCAGGCCCCAGACTCCACCTTCTAGACTATCCGGGACTGCCAGAAGGCAATAGGCTCTCCTGCAAGCCTCTGGGCGGCAAGGGACACTGAGGGAGGGTCACCCCTGACCCCCACCTCACTTCCAGACCCCCAGGCCCCAGACTCCAACTTCTAGACTATACGGGACTGCCAGAAGGCAATAGGCTCTCCTGCAAGCCTCTGGCTGGTAAGGGACACTGAGGGAGGATCACCTCTGACCCCAACCTCACTTCCAGACCCCCAGGCCCCAGACTCCACCTTCTAGACTATCCGGGACTGCCAGAAGGCAATAGGCTCTCCTGCAAGCCTCTGGCCGGCAAGGGACACTGAGGGAGGGTCACCTCTGACCTCCACCTCACTTCCAGACCCCCAGGCCCCAGACTCCACCTTCTAGATTATCCGGGACTGCCAGAAGGCAATAGGCTCTCCTGCAAGCCTCTGGCCGGCAAGGGACACTGAGGGAGGGTCACCTCTGAACCCCACCTCACTTCCAGACCCCCAGGCCCCAGACTCCACCTTCTAGACTATCCGGGAATGCCAGAAGGCAATAGGCTCTCCTGCAAGCCTCTGGCCGTCAAGGGACACTGAGGGAGGATCACCTCTGACCCCCACCTCACTTCCAGACCCCCAGGCCCCAGACTCCACCTTCTAGATTATCCGGGACTGCCAGAAGGCAATAGGCTCTCCTGCAAGCCTCTGGCCGGCAAGGGACACTGAGGGAGGGTCACCTCTGATGCCCACCTCACTTCCCGACCCCCAGGCCCCAGACTCCACCTTCTAGGTAGGTAGCCAGGACTTCCTTGAGGCGTTTTTTTTTTTTTCTCTATTGAAACCCCTGCATTCCCTTGTTAACACCTAGCTCTCCTTCTCCCCCCAGTTTATCCGGGAGTGCCAGAAGGCAATAGGCTCTCCTGCAAGCCTCTGGCTGGCAAGAGACACTGAGGGAGGGTCACCTCTGACCCCCACCTCACTTCCAGACCCCCAGGTCCCAGACTCCACCTTCTAGATTATCCGGGTCTGCCAGAAGGCAATAGGCTCTCCTGCAAGCCTCTGGCCGGCAAGGGACACTGAGGGAGGGTCACCTCTGACCCCCACCTCACTTCCAGACCCCCTGGCCCCAGACTCCACCTTCTAGAATAACCGGGACTGCCAGAAGGCAATAGGCTCTCCTGCAAGCCTCTGGCCGGCAAGGGACACTGAGGGAGGGTCACCTCTGACCCCCACCTCACTTCCAGACCCCCAGGCCCCAGACTCCACCTTCTAGACTATCCGGGACTGCCAGAAGGCAATAGGCTCTCCTGAAAGACTCTGGCCGGCAAGGGACACTGAGGGAGGGTCACCTCTGACCCTCACCTCACTTCCAGAACCCCAGGCCCCAGACTCCACCTTCTAGGTAGGTAGCCAGGATTTCCTTGAGGCGGTTTTTTTTTCTCTCTTGAAACCCCTGCATTCCCTTGTTAACACCTAGCTCTCCTTCTCCCCCCAGACTATCCGGGACTGCCAGAAGGCAATAGGCTCTCCTGCAAGCCTCTGGCCGGCAAGGGACACTGAGGGAGGGTCACCTCTGACCCCCACCTCACTTCCAGACCCCCAGGCCTCAGACTCCACCTTCTAGACTATCCGGGACTGCCAGAAGGCAATAGGCTCTCCTGCAAGCCTCTGGCCGTCAAGGGACACTGAGGGAGGGTCACCTCTGACCCCCACCTCACTTCCAGACCCCCAGGCCCCAGACTCCACTTTCTACACTATCCGGGACTGCCAGAAGGCAATAGGCTCTCCTGCAAGCCTCTGGCCGGCAAGGGACACTGAGGGAGGGTCACCTCTGACCCCCACCTCACTTCCAGACCCCCAGGCCCCAGACTCCACCTTCTAGACTATAAGGGACTGCCAGAAGGCAATGGGCTCTCCTGCAAGCCTCTGGCCGGCAAGGGACACTGAGGGAGGGTCACCTCTGACCCCCACCTCACTTCTAGACCCCCAGGCCCCAGACTCCACCTTCTAGACTATCCGGGACTGCCAGAAGGCAATAGGCTCTCCTGCAAGCCTCTGGCCGGCAAGGGACACTGAGGGAGGATCACCTCTGACCCCCACCTCACTTCCAGACCCCCAGGCCCCAGACTCCACCTTCTAGACTATCCGGGACTGCCAGAAGGCAATAGGCTCTCCTGCAAGCCTCTGGCCGGCAAGGGACACTGAGGGAGGGTCACCTCTGACCCCCACCTCACTTCCCGACCCCCAGGCCCCAGACTCCACCTTCTAGGTAGGTAGCCAGGATTTCCTTGAGGCGGTTTTTTTTTCTCTCTTGAAACCCCTGCATTCCCTTGTTAACACCTAGTTCTCCTTCTTCCACCAGATTATCTGGAATGCCAGAAGGCAATAGGCTCTCCTGCAAGCCTCTGGCCGGCAAGGGACACTGAGGGAGGGTCACCTCTGACCGCCACCTCACTTCCAGACCCCCGGGCCCCAGACTCCACCTTCTAGACTATCCGGGACTGCCAGAAGGCTATAGGCTCTCGTGCAAGCCTCTGGCTGGCAAGGGACACTGAGGGAGGGTCACCTCTGACCCCCACCTCACTTCCAGACCCCCAGGCCCCAGACTCCACCTTCTAGACTATCCGGGACTGCCAGAAGGCAATAGGCTCTCCTGCAAGCCTCTGGGCGGCAAGGGACACTGAGGGAGGGTCACCCCTGACCCCCACCTCACTTCCAGACCCCCAGGCCCCAGACTCCAACTTCTAGACTATACGGGACTGCCAGAAGGCAATAGGCTCTCCTGCAAGCCTCTGGCTGGTAAGGGACACTGAGGGAGGATCACCTCTGACCCCAACCTCACTTCCAGACCCCCAGGCCCCAGACTCCACCTTCTAGACTATCCGGGACTGCCAGAAGGCAATAGACTCTCCTGCAAGCCTCTGGCCGGCAAGGGACACTGAGGGAGGGTCACCTCTGACCCCCACCTCACTTCCAGAACCCCAGGCCCCAGACTCCACCTTATAGACTATCCGGGACTGCCAGAAGGCAATAGGCTCTCCTGCAAGCCTCTGGACGGCAAGGGACACTGAGGGAGGGTCACCTCTGACCACCACCTCACTTCCAGACTCCCAGACCCCAGACTCCACCTTCTAGACTATCCGGGACTGCCAGAAGGCAATAGGCTCTCCTGCAAGCCTCTGGCCGGCAAGGGACACTGAGGGAGGGTCACCTCTGACCTCCACCTCACTTCCAGACCCCCAGGCCCCAGACTCCACCTTCTTGATTATCCGGGACTGCCAGAAGGCAATAGGCTCTCCTGCAAGCCTCTGGCCGGCAAGGGACACTGAGGGAGGGTCACCTCTGAACCCCACCTCACTTCCAGACCCCCAGGCCCCAGACTCCACCTTCTAGACTATCCGGGAATGCCAGAAAGCAATAGGCTCTCCTGCAAGCCTCTGGCCGTCAAGGGACACTGAGGGAGGATCACCTCTGACCCCCACCTCACTTCCAGACCCCCAGGCCCCAGACTCCACCTTCTAGATTATCCGGGACTGCCAGAAGGCAATAGGCTCTCCTGCAAGCCTCTGGCCGGCAAGGGACACTGAGGGAGGGTCACCTCTGATGCCCACCTCACTTCCCGACCCCCAGGCCCCAGACTCCACCTTCTAGGTAGGTAGCCAGGACTTCCTTGAGGCGTTTTTTTTTTTTTTTCTCTATTGAAACCCCTGCATTCCCTTGTTAACACCTAGCTCTCCTTCTCCCCCCAGTTTATCCGGGAGTGCCAGAAGGCAATAGGCTCTCCTGCAAGCCTCTGGCTGGCAAGGGACACTGAGGGAGGGTCACCTCTGACCCCCACCTCACTTCCAGACCCCCAGGTCCCAGACTCCACCTTCTAGATTATCCGGGTCTGCCAGAAGGCAATAGGCTCTCCTGCAAGCCTCTGGCCTGCAAGGGACACTGAGGGAGGGTCACCTCTGACCCCCACCTCACTTCCAGACCCCCAGGCCCCAGACTCCACCTTCTAGAATAACCGGGACTGCCAGAAGGCAATAGGCTCTCCTGCAAGCCTCTGGCCCGCAAGGGACACTGAGGGAGGGTCACTTCTGACCCCCACCTCACTTCCAGACCCCCAGGCACCAGACTCCACCTTCTAGACTATCCGGGACTGCCAGAAGGCAATAGGCTCTCCTGAAAGACTCTGGCCGGCAAGGGACACTGAGGGAGGGTCACCTCTGACCCTCACCTCACTTCCAGAACCCCAGGCCCCAGACTCCACCTTCTAGGTAGGTAGCCAGGATTTCCTTGAGGCGGTTTTTTTTTCTCTCTTGAAACCCCTGCATTCCCTTGTTAACACCTAGCTCTCCTTCTCCCCCCAGACTATCCGGGACTGCCAGAAGGCAATAGGCTCTCCTGCAAGCCTCTGGCCGGCAAGGGACATTGAGGGAGGGTCACCTCTGACCCCCACCTCACTTCCAGACCCCCAGGCCTCAGACTCCACCTTCTAGACTATCCGGGACTGCCAGAAGGCAATAGGCTCTCCTGCAAGCCTCTGGCCGGCAAGGGACACTGAGGGAGGGTCACCTCTGACCCCCACCTCACTTCCAGACCCCCAGGCCCCAGACTCCACTTTCTACACTATCCGGGACTGCCAGAAGGCAATAGGCTCTCCTGCAAGCCTCTGGCCGGCAAGGGACACTGAGGGAGGGTCACCTCTGACCCCCACCTCACTTCCAGACCCCCAGGCCCCAGACTCCACCTTCTAGACTATAAGGGACTGCCAGAAGGCAATGGGCTCTCCTGCAAGCCTCTGGCCGGCAAGGGACACTGAGGGAGGGTCACCTCTGACCCCCACCTCACTTCTAGACCCCCAGGCCACAGACTCCACCTTCTAGACTATCCGGGACTGCCAGAAGGCAATAGGCTCTCCTGCAAGCCTCTGGCCGGCAAGGGACACTGAGGGAGGATCACCTCTGACCCCCACCTCACTTCCAGACCCCCAGGCCCCAGACTCCACCTTCTAGACTATCCGGGACTGCCAGAAGGCAATAGGCTCTCCTGCAAGCCTCTGGCCGGCAAGGGACACTGAGGGAGGGTCACCTCTGACCCCCACCTCACTTCCCGACCCCCAGGCCCCAGACTCCACCTTCTAGGTAGGTAGCCAGGATTTCCTTGAGGCGGTTTTTTTTTCTCTCTTGAAACCCCTGCATTCCCTTGTTAACACCTAGTTCTCCTTCTTCCACCAGATTATCTGGGACTGCCAGAAGGCAATAGGCTCTCCTGCAAGCCTCTGGCCGGCAAGGGACACTGAGGGAGGGTCACCTCTGACCGCCACCTCACTTCCAGACCCCCGGGCCCCAGACTCCACCTTCTAGACTATCCGGGACTGCCAGAAGGCTATAGGCTCTCGTGCAAGCCTCTGGCTGGCAAGGGACACTGAGGGAGGGTCACCTCTGACCCCCACCTCACTTCCAGACCCCCAGGCCCCAGACTCCACCTTCTAGACTATCCGGGACTGCCAGAAGGCAATAGGCTCTCCTGCAAGCCTCTGGGCGGCAAGGGACACTGAGGGAGGGTCACCCCTGACCCCCACCGAACTTCCAGACCCCCAGGCCCCAGACTCCAACTTCTAGACTATACGGGACTGCCAGAAGGCAATAGGCTCTCCTGCAAGCCTCTGGCTGGTAAGGGAAACTGAGGGAGGATCACCTCTGACCCCAACCTCACTTCCAGACCCCCAGGCCCCAGACTCCACCTTCTAGGTAGGTAGCCAGGATTTCCTTGAGGCGGTTTTTTTTTCTCTCTTAAAACCCCTGCATTCCCTTGTTAACACCTAGCTTTTCTTCTCTCCCCAGTTTATCCGGGACTGCCAGAAGGCAATAGGCTCTCCTGCAAGCCTCTGGCTGGCAAGGGACACTGAGGGAGGGTCACCTCTGACCCCCCCCTCACTTCCAGACCCCCAGGCCCCAGACTCCACCTTCTAGATTATCCGGGTCTGCCAGAAGGCAATAGGCTCTCCTGCAAGCCTCTGGCCGGCAAGGGACACTGAGGGAGGGTCACCTCTGACCCCCACCTCACTTCCAGACCCGCAGGCCCCAGACTCCACCTTCTAGACTATCCGGGACTGCCAGAAGGCAATAGGATCTCCTGCAAGCCTCTGGCTGGCAAGGGACACTGAGGGAGGGTAACCTCTGGCCCCCACCTCACTTCCAGACCCCCAGGCCCCAGACTCCACCTTCTAGAGTATCCGGGACTGCCAGAAGGCAATAGGCTCTCCTGCAAGCCTCTGGCCGGCAAGGGACACTGAGGGAGGATCACCTCTGACCCCCACCTCAATTCCAGACCCCCAGGCCCCAGACTCCACCTTCTAGATTATCCGGGACTGACAGAAGGCAATAGGCTCTCCTGCAAGCCTCTGGCCGGCAAGGGACACTGAGGGAGGGTCACCTCTGACCCCCCCTCACTTCCCGACCCCCAGGCCCCAGACTCCACCTTCTAGGTAGGTAGCCAGGATTTCCTTGAGGCGTTTTTTTTTTTTTTTCTCTCTTGAAAGCCCTGCATTCCCTTGTTAACACCTAGCTCTCCTTCTCCCCCCAGTTTATCCGGGAGCGCCAGAAGGCAATAGGCTCTCCTGCAAGCCTCTGGCTGGCAAGGTACACTGAGGGAGGGTCACCTCTGACGCCCACCTCACTTCCAGACCCCCAGGTCCCAGACTCCACCTTTTAGATTATCCGGGTCTGCCAGAAGGCAATAGGCTCTCCTGCAAGCCTCTGGCCGGCAAGGGACACTGAGGGAGTGTCACCTCTGACCCCCTCCTCACTTCCAGACCCCCAGGCCCCAGACTCCACCTTCTAGAATAACCGGGACTGCCAGAAGGCAATAGGCTCTCCTGCAAGCCTCTGGCCGGCAAGGGACACTGAGGGAGGGTTACCTCTGACCCCCACCTCACTTCCAGACCCCCAGGCCCCAGACTCCACCTTCTAGACTATCCGGGACTGCCAGAAGGCAATAGGCTCTCCTGAAAGACTCTGGCCGGCAAGGGACACTGAGGGAGGGTCACCTCTGACCCTCACCTCACTTCCAGAACCCCAGGCCCCAGACTCCACCTTCTAGGTAGGTAGCCAGGATTTCCTTGAGGCGGTTTTTTTTTCTCTCTTGAAACCCCTGCATTCCCTTGTTAACACCTCGCTCTCCTTCTCCCCCCAGACTATCCGGGACTGCCAGAAGGCAATAGGCTCTCCTGCAAGCCTCTGGCCGGCAAGGGACACTGAGGGAGGGTCACCTCTGACCCCTACCTCACTTCCAGACCCCCAGGCCCCAGACTCCACCTTCTACACTATCCGGGACTGCCAGAAGGCAATAGGCTCTCCTACAAGCCTCTGGCCGGCAAGGGACACTGAGGGAGGGTCACCTCTGACCCCCACCTCACTTCCCGACCCCCAGGCCACAGACTCCACCTTCTAGACTATCCGGGACTGCCAGAAGGCAATAGGCTCTCCTGCAAGCCTCTGGCCGGCAAGGGACACTGAGGGAGGGTCACCTCTGACCCCCACCTCACTTCCCGACCCCCAGGCCCCAGACTCCACCTTCTAGGTAGGTAGCCAGGATTTCCTTGAGGCGGTTTTTTTTTCTCTCTTGAAACCCCTGTATTCCCTTGTTAACACCTAGTTCTCCTTCTTCCACCAGATTATCTGGGACTGCCAGAAGGCAATAGGCTCTCCTGCAAGCCTCTGGCCGGCAAGGGACACTGAGGGAGGGTCACCTCTGACCCCCACCTCACTTCCAGACCCCCGGGCCCCAGACTCCACCTTCTAGACTATCCGGGACTGCCAGAAGGCTGTAGGTTCTCCTGCAAGCCTCTGGCTGGCAAGGGACACTGAGGGAGGGTCACCTCTGACCCCCACCTCACTTCCAGACCCCCAGGCCCCAGACTCCACCTTCTAGACTATCCGGGACTGCCAGAAGGCAATAGGCTCTCCTGCAAGCCTCTGGCCGGCAAGGGACACTGAGGGAGTGTCACCCCTGACCCCCACCTCACTTCCAGACCCCCAGGCCCCAGACTCCAACTTCTAGACTATCCGGGACTGCCAGAATGCAATAGGCTCTCCTGCAAGCCTCTGGCTGGTAAGGGACACTGAGGGAGGATCACCTCTGACCCCAACCTCACTTCCAGACCCCCAGGCCCCAGACTCCACCTTCTAGACTATCCGGGACTGCCAGAATGCAATAGACTCTCCTGCAAGACTCTGGCCGGCAAGGGACACTGAGGGAGGGTCACCTCTGACCCCCACCTCACTTCCAGAACCCCAGGACCCAGACTCCACCTTATAGACTATCCGGGACTGCCAGAAGGCAATAGGCTCTCCTGCAAGCCTCTGGACGGCAAGGGACACTGAGGGAGGGTCACCTCTGACCACCACCTCACTTCCAGACCCCCAGACCCCAGACTCCACCTTCTAGACTATCCGGGACTGCCAGAAGGCAATAGGCTCTCCTGCAAGCCGCTGGCCGGCAAGGGACACTGAGGGAGGGTCACCTCTGACCCCCACCTCACTTCCAGACCCCCAGGCCCCAGACTCCACCTTCTAGACTATCCGGGAATGCCAGAAGGCAATAGGCTCTCCTGCAAGCCTCTGGCCGGCAAGGGACACTGAGGGAGGGTCACCTCTGAACCCCACCTCACTTCCAGACCCCCAGGCCCCAGACTCCACCTTCTAGACTATCCGGGAATGCCAGAAGGCAATAGGCTCTCCTGCAAGCCTCTGGCCGGCAAGGGACACTGAGGGAGGATCACCTCCGACCCCCACCTCACTTCCAGACCCCCAGGCCCCAGACTCCACCTTCTAGATTATCCGGGACTGCCAGAAGGCAATAGGCTCTCCTGCAAGCCTCTGGCCGGCAAGGGACACTGAGGGAGGGTCACCTCTGACCCCCACCTCACTTCCAGACCACCAGGCCCCAGACTCCACCTTCAAGACTATCCGGGACTGCCAGAAGGCAATAGGCTCTCCTGCAAGCCTCTGGCCGGCAAGGGACACTGAGGGAGGGTCACCTCTGATCCCCACCTCACTTCCAGACCCCCAGGCCCCAGACTCCACCTTCTAGACTATCCAGGACTGCCAGAAGGCAATAGGCTCTCCTGCAAGCCTCTGGCCGGCAAGGGACACTGAGGGAGGGTCACCTCTGACCCCCACCTCACTTCCAGACCCCCAGGCCCCAGAATCCACCTTCTAGACTATCCGGGACTGCCAGAAGGCAATAGGCTCTCCTGCAAGCCTCTGGCCGGCAAGGGACACTGAGGGAGGGTCACCTCTGACCCTCACCCCACTTCTAGACCCCCAGTCCCCAGACTCCACCTTCTAGACTATCCGGGACTGCCAGAAGGCAATAGGCTCTCCTGCAAGCCTCTGGCCGGCAAGGGACATTGAGGGAGGGTCACCTCTGACACCCACCTCACTTCCAGACCCCCAGGCCCCAGACTACACCTTCTATACTATCCGGGACTGCCAGAAGGCAATAGGCTCTCCTGCAAGCCTCTGGCCGGCAAGGGACACTGAGGGAGGGTCACCTCTGACCCCCACCTCACTTCCAGACCCCCAGGCCCCAGACTCCACCTTCTAGACAATCCGGGACGGCCAGAAGGCAATAGGCTCTCCTGCAAGCCTCTGGCCGGCAAGGGACACTGAGGGAGGGTCACCTCTGACCCCCACCTCACTTTCAGACCCCCAGGCCCCAGACTCCACCTTCTAGACTATTAGGTACTGCCAGAATGCAATATGCTCTCCTGCAAGACTCTGGCCGGCAAGGGACACTGAGGGAGGGTCACCTCTGACCCCCACCTCACTTCCAGACCCCCAGGCCCCAGACTCCACCTTCTAGACTATCCGGGACTGCCAGAAGGCAATAGGCTCTCGTGCAAGCTTCTGGCCGGCAAGGGACACTGAGGGAGTGTCGCCTCTGACGCCCACCTCACTTCCAGACCCCCAGGCCCCAGACTCCACCTTCTAGACTATCCGGGACTGCCAGAAGGCAATAGGCTCTCCTGCAAGCCTCTGGCCGGCAAGGGACACTGAGGGAGGGTCACCTCTGACCCCCACCTCACTTCCAGACCCCCAGGCCCCAGACTCCACCTTCTAGACTATCCTGGACTGCCAGAAGGCAATAGGCTCTCCTGCAAGCCTCTGGCCGGCAAGGGACACGGAGGGAGGGTCACCTCTGACCCCGACCTCACTTCCCGATGCCCAGGCTCCAGACTCCACCTTCTAGGTAGGTAGCCAGTATTTCCTTGAGGCGGTTTTTTTTTACTCTCTTGAAACCCCTGCATTCCCTTGTTAACACCTAGCTCTCCTTCTCCCCCCAGATTATCCGGGACTGCCAGAACGCAATAGGCTCTCCTGCAAGCCTCTGGCCGGCAAGGGACACTGAGGGAGGGTCACCTCTGACCCCCACCTCACTTACAGACCCCCAGGCCCCAGACTCCACCTTCTAGAATATCCGGGACTGCCAGAAGGCAATAGGCTCTCCTGCAAGCCTCTGGCAGGCAAGGGACACTGAGGGCGGGTCACCTCTGACCCCCACCTCACTTCCAGACCCCCAGGCCCCAGACTCCACCTTCTAGGTAGGTAGCCAGGACTTCCTTGAGGCGTTTTTTTTTTTCTCTCTTAAAACCCCTGCATTCCCTTGTTAAGACCTAGCTCTCCTTCTTCCCCCAGTTTATCCGGGACTGCCAGAAGGCAATAGGCTCTCCTGGAAGCCTCTGGCTGGCAAGGGACACTGAGGGAGGGTCACCTCTGACCCCCACCTCACTTCCAGACCCCCAGGCCCCAGACTCCACCTTCTAGATTATCCGGGTCTGCCAGAAGGCAATAGGCTCTCCTGCAAGCCTCTGGCCGGCAAGGGACACTGAGGGAGGGTCACCTCTGACCCCCACCTCACTTCCAGACCCCCAGGCCCCAGACTCCACCTTCTAGACTATCCGGGACTGCCAGAAGGCAATAGGCTCTCCTGCAAGCCTCTGGCTGGCAAGGGACACTGAGGGAGGGTCACCTCTTGCCCCCACCTCACTTCCAGAACCCCAGGCCCCAGACTCCACCTTCTAGACTATCCGGGACTGCCAGAAGGCAATAGGCTCTCCTGCAAGCCTCTGGCCGGCAAGGGACACTGAGGGAGGGTCACCTCTTACCCCCACCTCACTTCCCGACCCCCAGGCCCCAGACTCCACCTTCTAGGTAGGTAGCCAGGATTTCCTTGAGGCGTTTTTTTTTTTTCTCTCTTGAAACCCCTGCATTCCCTTGTTAACACCTAGCTCTCCTTCTCCCCCAGTTTATCCGGGACTGCCAGAAGGCAATAGGCTCTCCTGCAAGCCTCTGGCTGGCAAGGGACACTGAGGGAGGGTCACCTCTGACCCCCACCTCACTTCCAGACCCCCAGGCCCCAGACTCCACCTTCTAGATTATCCGGGTCTGCCAGAAGGCAATAGGTTCTCCTGCAAGCCTCTGGCCGGCAAGGGACACTGAGGGAGGGTCACCTCTGACCCCCACCTCACTTCCAGAAGCCCAGGCCCCAGACTCCACCTTCTATAATAACCGGGACTGCCAGAAGGCAATAGGCTCTCCTGCAAGCCTCTGGCCGGCAAGGGACACTGAGGGAGGGTCACCTATGACCCCCACCTCACTTCCAGACCCCCAGGCCCCAGACTCCACCTTCTAGACTATCCGGGACTGCCAGAAGGCAATAGACTCTCCTGCAAGACTCTGGCAGGCAAGGGCCACTGAGGGAGTATCACCTCTGACCCTCACCTCAATTCCAGAACCCCAGGCCCCAGACTCCACCTTCTAGGTAGGTAGCCAGGATTTCCTTGAGGCGGTTTTTTTTTCTCTCTTGAAACCCCTGCATTCCCTTGTTAACACCTAGCTCTCCTTCTCCCCCCAGACTATCCGGGACTACCAGAAGGCAATAGGCTCTCCAGCAAGCCTCTGGCCGGCAAGGGACACTGAGGGAGGGTCACCTCTGACCCCCACCTCACTTCCAGACCCCCAGGCCCCAGACTCCACCTTCTAGACTATAAGGGACTGCCAGAAGGCAATGGGCTCTCCTGCAAGCCTCTGGCCGGCAAGGGACACTGAGGGAGTGTCACCTCTTACCCCCACTTCACTTCCAGACCCCCAGGCCCCAGACTCCACCTTCTAGACTATCCGGGACTGCCAGAAGGCAATAGGCTCTCCTGCAAGCCTCTGGCCGGCAAGGGACACTGAGGGAGGATCACCTCTGACCCCCACCTCACTTCCAGACCCCCAGGCCCCAGACTCCACCTTCTAGACTATCCGGGACTGCCAGAAGGCAATAGGCTCTCCTGCAAGCCTCTGGCCGGCAAGGGACACTGAGGGAAGGTCACCTCTGACCCCCACCTCACTTCCCGACCCCCAGGCCCCAGACTCCACCTTCTAGGTAGGTAGCCAGGATTTCCTTGAGGCGGTTTTTTTTTCTCTCTTGAAACCCCTGCATTCCCTTGTTAACACCTAGTTCTCCTTCTTCCCCCAGATTATCCGGGACGGCCAGAAGGCAATAGGCTCTCCTGCAAGCCTCTGGCCGGCAAGGGACACTGAGGGAGGGTCACCTCTGACCCCCACCTCACTTCCAGACCCCCGGGCCCCAGACTCCACCTTCTAGATTATCCGGGACTGCCAGAAGGCAATAGGCTCTCCTGCAAGCCTCTGGCTGGCAAGGGACATTGAGGGAGGGTCACCTCTGACCCCCACCTCACTTCCAGTAGCCCAGGCCCCAGACTCCACCTTCTAGACTATCCGGGACTGCCAGAAGGCAATAGGCTCTCCTGCAAGCCTCTGGCCGGCAAGGGACACTGAGGGAGGGTCACCTCTGACCCCCACCTGACTTCCAGACCCCCGGGCCCCAGACTCCACCTTCTAGACTATCCGGGACTGCCAGAAGGCAATAGGCTCTCCTGCAAGCCACTGGCTGGCAAGGGACACTGAGGGAGGGTCACCTCTGACCCCCACCTCACTTCCAGATCCCCAGGCCCCAGACTCCACCTTCTAGACTATCCGGGACTGCCAGAAGGCAATAGGCTGTCCTGCAAGCCTCTGGCCGGCAAGGGACACTGAGGGAGGGTCACCTCTGACCCCCACCTCACTTCCAGACCCCCAGGTCCCAGACTCCAACTCCTAGACTATCCGGGACTGCCAGAAGGCAATACGCTCTCCTGCAAGCCTCTGGCTGGTAAGGGACACTGAGGGAGGGTCACCTCTGACCCCCACCTCACTTCCAGACCCCCAGGCCCCAGACTCCACCTTCTAGACTATCCGGGACTGCCAGAAGGCAATAGACTCTCCTGCAAGCCTCTGGCCGGCAAGGGACACTGAGGGAGTGTCACCTCTGACCCCCACCTCACTTCCAGACCCCCAGGCCCCAGACTCCATCTTATAGACTATCCGGGACTGCCAGAAGTCAATAGGCTCTCCTGCAAGCCTCTGGACGGCAAGGGACACTGAGGGAGGGTCACCTCTGACCACCACCTCACTTCCAGACCCCCAGACCCCAGACTCCACCTTCTAGACTATCCGGGACTGCCAGAAGGCAATAGGTTCTCCTGCAAGCCTCTGGCCGGCAAGGGACACTGAGGGAGGGTCACCTCTGACCCCCACCTCACTTCCAGACCCCCAGGCACCAGACTCCACTTTCTACACTATCCGGGACTGCCAGAAGGCAATAGGCTCTCCTGCAAGCCTCTGGCCGGCAAGGGACACTGAGGAAGGGTCACCTCTGACCCCCACCTCACTTCCAGACCCCCAGGCCCCAGACTCCACTTTCTAGACTATCCGGGACTGCCAGAAGGCAATAGGCTGTCCTGTAAGCCTCTGGCCGGCAAGAGACCCTGAGGGAGGGTCACCTCTGACCCCCACCTCACTTCCAGACCCCCAGCCCCAGACTCCACCTTCTAGGTATGTAGCCAGGATTTCCTTGAGGCGGTTTTTTTTTTCTCTCTTGAAACCCCTGCATTCCCTTGTTAACACCTAGCTCTCCTTCTCCCCCCAGACTATCCGGGACTGCCAGAAGGCAATAGGCTCTCCTGCAAGCCTCTGGCCGGCAAGGGACACTGAGGGAGGGTCACCTCTGACCCCCACCTCACTTCCAGACCCCCAGGCCCCAGACTCCACCTTCTAGACTATCCGGGACTGCCAGAAGGCAATAGGCTCTCCTGCAAGCATCTGGCTGGAAAGTGACACTGAGGGAGGGTCACCTCTGACCCCACCTCACTTCCAGACACCCAGGCCCCAGACTCTACCTTCTAGACTATCCGGGACTGCCAGAAGGCAATAGGCTCTCCTGCAAGCCTCTGGCCGGCAAGGGACACTGAGGGAGGGTCACCTCTGACCCCCACCTCACTTCCAGACCCCCAGGCCCCAGACTCCACCTTCTAGACTATCCGGGACTGCCAGCAGGCAATAGGCTCTCCTGCAAGCCTCTGGCCCGCAAGGGACACTGAGGGAGGGTCACCTCTGACCCCCACCTCACTTCCAGACCCCCAGGCCCCAGAATCCACCTTCTAGACTATCCGGGAAGGCCAGAAGGCAATAGGCTTTCCTGCAAGCCTCTGGCCGGCAAGGGACACTGAGGGAGGGTCACCTCTGACCCCCACCTCACTTCCAGAACCCCAGGCCCCAGACTCCACCTTCTAGACTATCCAGGACTGCCAGAAGGCAATAGGCTCTCCTGCAAGCCTCTGGCCGGCAAGGGACACTGAAGGAGGGTCACCTCTGACCCCCACCTCACTTCCAGACCCCCAGGCCCCAGACTCCACCTTCTAGACTATCCGGGACTGCCAGAAGGCAATAGGCTCTCCTGCAAGCCTCTGGCCGGCAAGGGACACTGAGGGAGGGTCATCTCTGACCCCCACCTCACTTCCAGACCCCCAGGCCCCAGACTCCACCTTCTAGGTATGTAGCCAGGATTTCCTTGAGGCGGTTTTTTTTTTCTCTCTTGAAACCCCTGCATTCCCTTGTTAACACCTAGCTCTCCTTCTCCCACCAGATAATACGGGACTACCAGAAGGCAATAGGCTCTCCTGCAAGCCTCTGGCTGGCAAGGGACACTGAGGAGGGTCACCTCTGACCCCCACCTCACTTCCAGACCCCCAGGCCCCAGACTCCACCTTCAAGATTATCCGGGACTGCCAGAAGGCAATAGGCTCTCCTGCAAGCCTCTGGCCGGCAAGGGACACTGAGGGAGGGTCACCTCTGACCCCCACCTCACTTCCAGACCCCCAGGCCCCAGACTCCACCTTCTAGACTATCCGGGACTGCCAGAAGGCAATAGGCTCTCCTGCAAGCCTCTGGCCGGCAAGGGACACTGAGGGAGGGTCACCTATGACCCCCACCTCACTTCCAGACCTCCAGGCCCCAGACTCCACCTTCTAGACTATCCGGGACTGCCAGAAGCCAATAGGCTCTCCTGCAAGCCTCTGGCCGGAAAGGGACACTGAGGGAGGATCACCTCTGACCCCCACCTCACTTCCAGACCCCAAGGCCACAGACTCCACCTTCTAGACTATCCGGGACTGCCAGAAGGCAATAGGCTCTCCTGCAAGCCTCTGGCCGGCAAGGGACACTGAGGGAGGGTCACCTCTGACCCCCACCTCACTTGCAGACCCCCAGGCCCCAGACTCCACCTTCTAGGTAGGTAGCCAAGATTTCCTTGAGGCGGTTTTTTTTTCTCTCTTGAAACCCCTGCATTCCATTGTTAACACCTAGCTCTCCTTCTCCCCCCAGACTATCCCTGACTGCCAGAAGGCAATAGGCTCTCCTGCAAGACTCTGGCCGACAAGGGACACTGAGGGAGGGTCACCTCTGATCCCCACCTCACTTCCAGACCCCCAGGCCCCAGACTCCACCTTCTAGACTATCCGGGACTGCCAGAAGGCAATAGGCTCTCCTGCCAGCCTCTGGCCGGCAAGGGAGTCTGAGGGAGGGTCACCTCTGACCCCCACCTCACTTCCAGACCCCCAGGCCCCAGACTCCACCTTCAAGACTATCCGGGACTGCCAGAAGGCAATAGGCTCTCCTGCAAGCCTCTGGCCGGCAAGGGACACTGAGGGAGGGTCACCTCTGACCCCCACCTCACTTCCAGACCCCCAGGCCCCAGACTCCACCTTCTAGACTATCCGGGACTGCCAGAAGGCAATAGGCTCTCCTGCAAGCCTCTGGCCGGCAAGGGACACTGAGGGAGGGTCACCTCTGACCCCCTCCGCTCTTCCAGACCCCCAGGCCCCAGACTCCACCTTCTAGACTATCCGGGACTGCCAGAAGGAAATAGGCTCTCCTGCAAGACTCTGGACGGCAAGGGACACTGAGGGAGGGTCACCGCTGACCCTCACCTCACTTCCAGAACCCCAGGCCCCAGACTCCACCTTCTAGGTAGGTAGCCGGGATTTCCTTGAGGCGGTTTTTTTTTCTCTCTTGAAACCCCTGCATTCCCTTGTTAACACCTAGCTCTCCTTCTCCCCCCAGACTATCCGGGACTGCCAGAAGGCAATAGGCTCTCCTGCAAGACTCTGGCCGGCAAGGGACACTGAGGGAGGGTCACCTCTGACCCCCACCTCACTTCCAGACCCCCAGGCCCCAGACTCCACCTTCTAGACTATCCGGGACTGCCAGAAGGCAATAGGCTCTCCTGCAAGACTCTGGCCGGCAAGGGACACTGAGGGAGGGTCACCTCTGACCCCCATCTCACTTCCAGACCCCCTGGCCCCAGACTCCACCTTCTAGACTATCCGGGACTGCCAGAAGGCAATAGGCTCTCCTGCAAGCCTCTGGCCGGCAAGGGACACTGAGGGAGGGTCACCTCTGACCCCCACCTCACTTCCAGACCCCCAGGCCACAGACTCCACCTTCTATACTATCCGGGACTGCCAGAAGGCAATAGACTCTCCTGCAAGCCTCTGGCCGGCGAGTGACACTGAGGGAGGGTCACCTCTGACCCCCACCTCACTTCCAGAACCCCAGGCCCCAGACTCCACCTTCTAGACTATCCGAGATTGCCAGAAGGCAATAGGCTCTCCTGCAAGCCTCTGGCCGGCAAGGGAAACTGAGGGAGGGTCACCTCTGACCCCCAACTCACTTCCAGACCCCCAGGCCTCAGACTCCACCTTCTAGACTATCCAGGACTGCCAGAAGGCAATAGGCTCTCCTGCAAGCCTCTGGCCGGCAAGGGACACTGAGGGAGGGTCACCTCTGATCCCCACCTCACTTCCAGACCCCCAGGCCCCAGACTCCACCTTCTAGACTATCCGGGACTGCCAGAAGGCTATAGGCTCTCCTGCCAGCCTCTGGCCGGCAAGGGAGTCTGAGGGAGGGGCACCTCTGACCCCCACCTCACTTCCAGACCCCCAGGCCCCAGACTCCACCTTCAAGACTATCCGGGACTGCCAGAAGGCAATAGGATCTCCTGCAAGCCTCTGGCCGGCAAGGAACACTGAGGGAGGGTCACCTCTGACCCCCACCTCACTTCCAGAACCCCAGGCCCCAGACTCCACCTTCTAGACTATCCGGGACTGCCAGAAGGCAATAGGCTCTCCTGCAAGCCTCTGGCCGGCAAGGGACACTGAGGGAGGGTCACCTCTGACCCCCACCTCACTTCCAGACCCCCAGGCCACAGACTCCACCTTCTAGACTATCCGGGACTGCCAGAAGGCAATAGGCTCTCCTGCAAGCCTCTGGCCGGCAAGGGACACTGAGGGAGGGTCACCTCTGACCCCCACCTCACTTCCAGACCCCCAGGCCACAGACTCCACCTTCTATACTATCCGGGACTGCCAGAAGGCAATAGGCTCTCCTGCAAGCCTCTGGCCGGCAAGGGACACTGAGGGAGGGTCACCGCTGACCCTCACCTCACTTCCAGAACCCCAGGCCCCAGACTCCACCTTCTAGGTAGGTAGCCAGGATTTCCTTGAGGCGGTTTTTTTTTCTCTCTTGAAACCCCTGCATTCCCTTGTTAACACCTAGCTCTCCTCCCCCCAGACTATCCGGGACTGCCAGAAGGCAATAGGCTCTCCTGCAAGCCTCTGGCCGGCAAGGGACACTGAGGGAGGGTCACCTCTGACCCCCACCTCACTTCCAGAACCCCAGGCCCCAGACTCCACCTTCTAGACTATCCGGGACTGCCAGAAGGCAATAGGCTCTCCTGCAAGCCTCTGGCCGGCAAGGGACACTGAGGGAGGGTCACGTCTGACCCCCACCTCACTTTCAGACCCCCAGGCCCCAGACTCCACCTTCTAGACTATCCGGGACTGCCAGAAGGCAATAGGCTCTCCTGCAAGCCTCTGGCCGGCAAGGGACACTGAGGGAGGGTCACCACTGACCCCCACCTCACTTCCAGACCCCCAGGCCCCAGACTCCACCTTCCAGACTATCCGGGACTGCCAGAAGTCAATAGGCTCTCCTGCAAGCCTCTGGCCGGCAAGGGACACTGAGTGAGGGTCACCTCTGACCCCCACCTCACTTCCAGACCCCCAGGCCCCAGACTCCACTTTCTACACTATCCGGGACTGCCAGAAGGCAATAGGCTCTCCTGCAAGGCTCTGGCCGGCAAGGGACACTCAGGAAGGGTCACCTCTGAACCCCACCTCACTTCCAGACCCCCAGGCCCCAGACTCCAGCTTCTAGACTATCCGGGACTGCCAGAAGGCAATAGGCTGTCCTGTAAGCCTCTGGCCGGCAAGAGACACTGAGGGAGGGTCGCCTCTGACCCCCACCTCACTTCCAGACCCCCAGGCCCCAGACTCCACCTTCTAGACTATCCGGGACTGCCAGAAGGCAATAGGCTCTCCTGCAAGCCTCTGGCCGGCAAGGGACACTGAGGGAGGGTCACCTCTGACCCCCACCTCACTTCCAGACCCCCAGGCCACAGACTCCACCTTCTATACTATCCGGGACTGCCAGAAGGCAATAGGCTCTCCTGCAAGCCTCTGGCCGGCGAGTGACACTGAGGGAGGGTCACCTCTGACCCCCACCTCACTTCCAGACCCCCAGGCCCCAGACTCCACCTTCTAGACTATCCGGGATTGCCAGAAGGGAATAGGCTCTCCTGCAAGCCTCTGGCCGGCAAGGGAAACTGAGGGAGGGTCACCTCTGACCCCCAACTCACTTCCAGACCCCCAGGCCGCAGACTCCACCTTCTAGACTATCCGGGACTGCCAGAAGGCAATAGGCTCTCCTGCAAGCCTCTGGCCGGCAAGGGACACTGAGGGAGGGTCACCTCTGATCCCCACCTCACTTCCAGACCCCCAGGCCCCAGACTCCACCTTCTAGACTATCCGGGACTGCCAGAAGGCAATAGGCTCTCCTGCAAGCCTCTGGCCGGCAAGGGAGTCTGAGGGAGGGTCACCTCTGACCCCCACCTCACTTCCAGGCCCCCAGGCCCCAGACTCCACCTTCAAGACTATCCGGGACTGCCAGAAGGCAATAGGCTCTCCTGCAAGCCTCTGGCCGGCAAGGAACACTGAGGGAGGGTCACCTCTGACCCCTACGTCACTTCCAGACCCCCAGGCCCCAGACTCCACCTTCTAGACTATCCGGGACTGCCAGAAGGCAATAGGCTCTCCTGCAAGCCTCTGGCCGGCAAGGGACACTGAGGGAGGGTCACCTCTGACCCCCACCTCACTTCCAGACCCCCAGGCCACAGACTCCACCTTCTAGACTATCCGGGACTGCCAGAAGGCAATAGGCTCTCCTGCAAGCCTCTGGCCGGCAAGGGACACTGAGGGAGGGTCACCTCTGACCCCCACCTCACTTCCAGACCCCCAGGCCCCAGACTCCACCTTCTAGACTATCCGGGACTGCCAGAAGGCAATAGGCTCTCCTGCAAGCCTCTGGCCGGCAAGGGACACTGAGGGAGGGTCAACTCTGACCCTCACCTCACTTCCAGAACCCCAGGCCCCAGACTCCACCTTCTAGGTAGGTAGCCAGGATTTCCTTGAGGCGTTTTTTTTTTCTCTCTTGAAACCCCTGCATTCCCTTGTTAACACCTAGCTCTCCTTCTCCCCCCAGACATTCCGGGACTGCCAGAAGGCAATAGCCTCTCCTTCAAGCCTCTGGCCGGCAAGGGACACTGAGGGAGGGTCACCTCTGACCCCCACCTCACTTCCAGACCCCCAGGCCCCAGACTCCACCTTCTAGACTATCCGGGACTGCCAGAAGGCAATAGGCTCTCCTGCAAGCCTCTGGCCGGCAAGGGACACTGAGGGAGGGTCACCTCTGTCCCCCACCTCACTTCCAGACCCCCAGGCCCCAGACTCCACCTTCTAGGTAGGTACCCAGGATTTCCTTGAGGCGTTTTTTTTTTTCTCTCTTGAAACCCCTGCATTCCCTTGTTAACACCTAGCTCTCCTTCTCCCCCCAGATTATCCGGGACTGCCAGAAGGCAATAGCCTCTCCTGCAAGCCTCTGGCCGGCAAGGGACACTGAGGGAGGGTCACCTCTGACCCCCACCTCACTTCCAGACCCCCAGGCCCCAGACTCCACCTTCTAGACTATCCGGGACTGCCAGAAGGCAATAGGCTCTCCTGCAAGCCTCTGGCCAGCAAGGGACACTGAGGGAGGGTCACCGCTGACCCTCACCTCACTTCCAGAACCCCAGGCCCCAGACTCCACCTTCTAGGTAGGTAGCCAGTATTTCCTTGAGGCGGTTTTTTTTTCTCTCTTGAAACCCCTGCATTCCCTTGTTAACACCTAGCTCTCCTTCTCCCCCCAGACTATCCGGGACTGCCAGGAGGCAATAGGCTCTCCTGCAAGCCTCTGGCCGGCAAGGGACACTGAGGGAGGGTCACCTCTGACCCCCACCTCACTTCCAGACCCCCAGGCCCCAGACTCCACCTTCTAGACTATCCGGGACTGCCAGAAGGCAATAGGCTCTCCTGCAAGCCTCTGGCCGGCAAGGGACACTGAGGGAGGGTCACGTCTGACCCCCACCTCACTTCCAGACCCCCAGGCCCCAGACTCCACCTTCTAGACTATCCGGGACTGCCAGAAGGCAATAGGCTCTCCTGCAAGCCTCTGGCCGGCAAGGGACACTGAGGGAGGGTCACCTCTGACCCCCACCTCACTTCCAGACCCCCAGGCCCCAGACTCGACCTTCTAGACTATCCGGGACTGCCAGAAGGCAATAGGCTCTCCTGCAAGCCTCTGGCCGGCAAGGGACTCTGAGGGAGGGTCACCTCTGACCCCCACCTCACTTCCAGATCCCCAGGCCCCAGACTCCACTTTCTACACTATCCGGGACTGCCAGAAGGCAATAGGCTCTCCTGCAAGCCTCTGGCCGGCAAGGGACACTCAGGAAGGGTCACCTCTGACCCCCACCTCACTTCCAGACCCCCAGGCCCCAGACTCCACCTTCTAGACTGTCCGGGACTGCCAGAAGGCAATAGGCTCTCCTGCAAGCCTCTGGCCGGCAAGGGACACTGAGGGAGGGTCACCTCTGACGCCTACCGCTCTTCCAGACCCCCAGGCCCCAGACTCCAACTTCTAGATAAACCGGGACTGCCAGAAGGCAATAGGCTCTCCTGCAAGCCTCTGGCCAGCAAGGGACAATGAGGGAGGGTCACCTCTGACCCCCACCTCACTTCCAGACCCCCAGGCCCCAGACTCCACCTTCTATACTATCCGGGACTGCCAGAAGGCAATAGGCTCTCCTGCAAGACTCTGGCCGGCAAGGGACACTGAGGGAGGGTCACCGCTGACCCTCACCTCACTTCCAGAACCCCAGGCCCCAGACTCCACCTTCTAGGTAGGTAGCCAGGATTTCCTTGAGGCGGTTTTTTTTTCTCTCTTGAAACCCCTGCATTCCCTTGTTAACACCTAGCTCTCCTCCCCCCAGACTATCCGGGACTGCCAGAAGGCAATAGGCTCTCCTGCAAGCCTCTGGCCGGCAAGGGACACTGTGTGAGGGTCACCTCTGACCCCCACCTCACTTCCAGAACCCCAGGCCCCAGACTCCACCTTCTAGACTATCCGGGACTGCCAGAAGGCAATAGGCTCTCCTGCAAGCCTCTGGCCGGCAAGGGACACTGAGGGAGGGTCACGTCTGACCCCCACCTCACTTTCAGACCCCCAGGCCCCAGACTCCACCTTCTAGACTATCCGGGACTGCCAGAAGGCAATAGGCTCTCCTCCAAGCCTCTGGCCGGCAAGGGACATTGAGGGAGGGTCACCACTGACCCCCACCTCACTTCCAGACCCCCAGGCCCCAGACTCCACCTTCTAGACTATCCGGGACTGCCAGAAGTCAATAGGCTCTCCTGCAAGCCTCTGGCCGGCAAGGGACACTGAGTGAGGGTCACCTCTGACCCCCACCTCACTTCCAGACCCCCAGGCCCCAGACTCCACTTTCTACACTATCCGGGACTGCCAGAAGGCAATAGGCTCTCCTGCAAGGCTCTGGCCGGCAAGGGACACTCAGGAAGGGTCACCTCTGACCCCCACATCACTTCCAGACCCCCAGGCCCCAGACTCCAGCTTCTAGAATATCCGGGACTGCCAGAAGGCAATAGGCTGTCCTGTAAGCCTCTGGCCGGCAAGAGACACTGAGGGATGGTCACCTCTGACCCCCACCTCACTTCCAGACCCCCAGGCCCCAGACTCCACCGTCTAGACTATCCGGGACTGCCAGAAGGCAATAGGCTCTCCTGCCAGCCTCTGGCCGGCAAGGGAGTCTGAGGGAGGGTCACCTCTGACCCCCACCTCACTTCCAGACCCCCAGGCCCCAGACTCCACCTTCAAGACTATCCGGGACTGCCAGAAGGCAATAGGCTCTCCTGCAAGCCTCTGGCCGGCAAGGAACACTGAGGGAGGGTCACCTCTGACCCCCACCTCACTTCCAGACCCCCAGGCCCCAGACTCCACCTTCTAGACTATCCGGGACTGCCAGAAGGCAATAGGCTCTCCTGCAAGCCTCTGGCCGGCAAGGGACACTGAGGGAGGGTCACCTCTGACCCCCACCTCACTTCCAGACCCCCAGGCCACAGACTCCACCTTCTAGACTATCCGGGACTGCCAGAAGGCAATAGGCTCTCCTGCAAGCCTCTGGCCAGCAAGGGACACTGAGGGAGGGTCACCTCTGACCCCCACCTCACTTCCAGACCCCCAGGCCCCAGACTCCACCTTCTAGACTATCCGGGACTGCCAGAAGGCAATAGGCTCTCCTGCAAGCCTCTGGCCGGCAAGGGACACTGAGGGATGGTCAACTCTGACCCTCACCTCACTTCCAGAACCCCAGGCCCCAGACTCCACCTTCTAGGTAGGTAGCCAGGATTTCCTTGAGGCGTTTTTTTTTTCTCTCTTGAAACCCCTGCATTCCCTTGTTAACACCTAGCTCTCCTTCTCCCCCCAGACATTCCGGGACTGCCAGAAGGCAATAGCCTCTCCTTCAAGCCTCTGGCCGGCAAGGGACACTGAGGGAGGGTCACCTCTGAACCCCACCTCACTTCCAGACCCCCAGGCCCCAGACTCCACCTTCTAGACTATCCGGGACTGCCAGAAGGCAATAGGCTCTCCTGCAAGCCTCTGGCCGGCAAGGGACACTGAGGGAGGGTCACCTCTGTCCCCCACCTCACTTCCAGACCCCCAGGCCCCAGACTCCACCTTCTAGGTAGGTACCCAGGATTTCCTTGAGGCGTTTTTTTTTTTTCTCTCTTGAAACCCCTGCATTCCCTTGTTAACACCTAGCTCTCCTTCTCCCCCCAGATTATCCGGGACTGCCAGAAGGCAATAGCCTCTCCTGCAAGCCTCTGGCCGGCAAGGGACACTGAGGGAGGGTCACCTCTGACCCCCACCTCACTTCCAGACCCCCAGGCCCCAGACTCCACCTTCTAGACTATCCGGGACTGCCAGAAGGCAATAGGCTCTCCTGCAAGACTCTGGCCGGCAAGGGACACTGAGGGAGGGTCACCGCTGACCCTCACCTCACTTCCAGAACCCCAGGCCCCAGACTCCACCTTCTAGGTAGGTAGCCAGTATTTCCTTGAGGCGGTTTTTTTTTCTCTCTTGAAACCCCTGCATTCCCTTGTTAACACCTAGCTCTCCTTCTCCCCCCAGACTATCCGGGACTGCCAGGAGGCAATAGGCTCTCCTGCAAGCCTCTGGCCGGCAAGGGACACTGAGGGAGTGTCACCTCTGACCCCCACCTCACTTCCAGACCCCCAGGCCCCAGACTCCACCTTCTAGACTATCCGGGACTGCCAGAAGGCAATAGGCTCTCCTGCAAGCCTCTGGCTGGTAAGGGACACTGAGGGAGGGTCACCTCTGACCCCCACCTCACTTCCAGAACCCCAGGCCCCAGACTCCACCTTCTAGACTATCTGGGACTGCCAGAAGGCAATAGACTCTCCTGCAAGCCTCTGGCCGTCAAGGGACACTGAGGGAGGTTCACTTCTGACCCCCACCTCACTTCCAGACCCCCAGGCCCCAGACTCCACCTTCTAGACTATCCGGGATTGCCAGAAGGCAATAGGCTCTCCTGCAAGCCTCTGGCCGGCAAGGAACACTGAGGGAGGGTCACCTCTGACCCCCACCTCACTTCCAGACCTCCAGGCCCCAGACTCCACCTTCTAGACTATCCGGGACTGCCAGAAGGCAATAGGCTCTCCTGCAAGCCTCTGGCCGGAAAGGGACACTGAGGGAGGATCACCTCTGACCCCCACCTCACTTCCAGACCCCAAGGACACAGACTCCACCTTCTAGACTATCCGGGACTGCCAGAAGGCAATAGGCTCTCCTGCAAGCCTCTGGCCGGCAAGGGACACTGAGGGAGGGTCACCTCTGACCCCCACCTCACTTGCAGACCCCCAGGCCCCAGACTCCACCTTCTAGGTAGGTAGCCAGGATTTCCTTGAGGCGGTTTTTTTTTCTCTCTTGAAACCCCTTCATTCCATTGTTAACACCTAGCTCTCCTTCTCCCCCCAGACTATCCCTGACTGCCAGAAGGCAATAGGCTCTCCTGCAAGACTCTGGCCGGCAAGGGACACTGAGGGAGGGTCACCTCTGATCCCCACCTCACTTCCAGACCCCCAGGCCCCAGACTCCACCTTCTAGACTATCCGGGACTGCCAGAAGGCAATAGGCTCTCCTGCCAGCCTCTGGCCGGCAAGGGAGTCTGAGGGAGGGTCACCTCTGACCCCCACCTCACTTCCAGACCCCCAGGCCCCAGACTCCACCTTCAAGACTATCCGGGACTGCCAGAAGGCAACAGGCTCTCCTGCAAGCCTCTGGCCGGCAAGGGACACTGAGGGAGGGTCACCTCTGACGCCTACCGCTCTTCCAGACCCCCAGGCCCCAGACTCCACCTTCTAGATAAACCGGGACTGCCAGAAGGCAATAGGCTCTCCTGCAAGCCTCTGGCCAGCAAGGGACAATGAGGGAGGGTCACCTCTGACCCCCACCTCACTTCCAGACCCCCAGGCCCCAGACTCCACCTTCTATACTATCCGGGACTGCCAGAAGGCAATAGGCTCTCCTGCAAGACTCTGGCCGGCAAGGGACACTGAGGGAGGGTCACCGCTGACCCTCACCTCACTTCCAGAACCCCAGGCCCCAGACTCCACCTTCTAGGTAGGTAGCCAGGATTTCCTTGAGGCGGTTTTTTTTTCTCTCTTGAAACCCCTGCATTCCCTTGTTAACACCTAGCTCTCCTTCTCCCCCCAGACTATCCGGGACAGCCAGAAGGCAATAGGCTCTCCTGCAAGCCTCTGGCCGGCAAGGGACACTGAGGGAGGGTCACCTCTGACCCCCACCTCACTTCCAGACCCCCAGGCCCCAGACTCCACCTTCTAGACTATCCGGGACTGCCAGAAGGCAATAGGCTGTCCTGTAAGCCTCTGGCCGGCAAGAGACACTGAGGGAGGGTCACCTCTGACCCCCACCTCACTTCCAGACCCCCAGGCGCCAGACTCCACCTTCTAGACTATCCGGGACTGCCAGAAGGCAATAGGCTCTCCTGCAAGCCCCTGGCCGGCAAGGGACACTGAGGGAGGGTCACCTCTGACCCCCACCTCACTTCCAGACCCCCAGGCCACAGACTCCACCTTCTAGGTAGGTAGCCAGGATTTCCTTGAGGCGTTTTTTTTTTTCTCTCTTGAAACCCCTGCATTCCCTTGTTAACACCTAGCTCTCCTTCTCCCCCCAGATTATCTGGGACTGCCAGAAGGCAATAGGCTCTCCTGCAAGCCTCTAGCTGGCAAGGGACACTGAGGGAGGGTCACCTCTGACCCCCACCTCACTTCCAGACCCCCAGGCCCCAGACTCCACCTTCTAGACTATCCGGGACTGCCAGAAGGCAATAGGCTCTCCTGCAAGCCTCTGGCCGGCAAGGGACACTGAGGGAGGGTCACCTCTGACGCCTACCGCTCTTCCAGACCCCCAGGCCCCAGACTCCACCTTCTAGATAAACCGGGACTGCCAGAAGGCAATAGGCTCTCCTGCAAGCCTCTGGCCAGCAAGGGACAATGAGGGAGGGTCACCTCTGACCCCCACCTCACTTCCAGACCCCCAGGCCCCAGACTCCACCTTCTATACTATCCGGGACTGCCAGAAGGCAATAGGCTCTCCTGCAAGACTCTGGCCGGCAAGGGACACTGAGGGAGGGTCACCGCTGACCCTCACCTCACTTCCAGAACCCCAGGCCCCAGACTCCACCTTCTAGGTAGGTAGCCAGGATTTCCTTGAGGCGGTTTTTTTTTCTCTCTTGAAACCCCTGCATTCCCTTGTTAACACCTAGCTCTCCTTCTCCCCCCAGACTATCCGGGACAGCCAGAAGGCAATAGGCTCTCCTGCAAGCCTCTGGCCGGCAAGGGACACTGAGGGAGGGTCACCTCTGACCCCCACCTCACTTCCAGACCCCCAGGCCCCAGACTCCACCTTCTAGACTATCCGGGACTGCCAGAAGGCAATAGGCTGTCCTGTAAGCCTCTGGCCGGCAAGAGACACTGAGGGAGGGTCACCTCTGACCCCCACCTCACTTCCAGACCCCCAGGCCCCAGACTCCACCTTCTAGACTATCCGGGACTGCCAGAAGGCAATAGGCTCTCCTGCAAGCCTCTGGCCGGCAAGGGACACTGAGGGAGGGTCACCTCTGACCCCCACCTCACTTCCAGACCCCCAGGCCACAGACTCCAACTTCTATACTATCCGGGACTGCCAGAAGGCAATAGGCTCTCCTGCAAGCCTCTGGCCGGCGAGTGACACTGAGGGAGGGTCACCTCTGACCCCCACCTCACTTCCAGAACCCCAGGCCCCAGACTCCCCCTTCTAGACTATCCGGGATTGCCAGAAGGCAATAGGCTCTCCTGCAAGCCTCTGGCCGGCAAGGGAAACTGAGGGAGGGTCACCTCTGACCCCCAACTCACTTCCAGAACCCCAGGCCGCAGACTCCACCTTCTAGACTATCCGGGACTGCCAGAAGGCTATAGCCTCTCCTGCAAGCCTCTGGCCGGAAAGGGACACTGAGGGAGGGTCACCTCCGATCCCCACCTCACTTCCAGACCCCCAGGCCCCAGACTCCACCTTCTAGACTATCCGGGACTGCCAGAAGGCAATAGGCTCTCCTGCCAGCCTCTGGCCGGCAAGGGAGTCTGAGGGAGGGTCACCTCTGACCCCCACCTCACTTCCAGACCCCCAGGCCCCAGACTCCACCTTCAAGACTATCCGGGACTGCCAGAAGGCAATAGGCTCTCCTGCAAGCCTCTGTCCGGCAAGGAACACTGAGGGATGGTCACCTCTGACCCCCACCTCACTTCCAGACCCCCAGGCCCCAGACTCCACCTTCTAGACTATCCGGGACTGCCAGAAGGCAATAGGCTCTCCTGCAAGCCTCTGGCCGGCAAGGGACACTGAGGGAGGGTCACCTCTGACCCCCACCTCACTTCCAGACCCCCAGGCCACAGACTCCACCTTCTAGACTATCCGGGACTGCCAGAAGGCAATAGGCTCTCCTGCAAGCCTCTGGCCGGCAAGGGACACTGAGGGAGTGTCACCTCTGACCCCCACCTCACTTCCAGACCCCCAGGCCCCAGACTCCACCTTCTAGACTATCCGGGACTGCCAGAAGGCAATAGGCTCTCCTGCAAGCCTCTGGCCGGCAAGGGACACTTAGGGAGGGTCAACTCTGACCCTCACCTCACTTCCAGAACCCCAGGCCCCAGACTCCACCTTCTAGTTAGGTAGCCAGGATTTCCTTGAGGCATTTTTTTTTTTCTCTCTTGAAACCCCTGCATTCCCTTGTTAACACCTTGCTCTCCTTCTCCCCCCAGACATTCCGGGACTGCCAGAAGGCAATAGCCTCTCCTGCAAGCCTCTGGCCGGCAAGGGACACTGAGGGAGGGTCACCTCTGACCCCCACCTCACTTCCAGACCCCCAGGCCCCAGACTCCACCTTCTAGACTATCCGGGACTGCCAGAAGGCAATAGGCTCTCCTGCAAGCCTCTGGCCGGCAAGGGACACTGAGGGAGGGTCACCTCTGTCCCCCACCTCACTTCCAGACCCCCAGGCCCCAGACTCCACCTTCTAGGTAGCTACCCAGGATTTCCTTGAGGCGTTTTTTTTTTTCTCTCTTGAAACCCCTGCATTCCCTTGTTAACACCTAGCTCTCCTTCTCCCCCCAGATTATCCGGGACTCCCAGAAGGCAATAGCCTCTCCTGCAAGCCTCTGGCCGGCAAGGGACACTGAGGGAGGGTCACCTCTGACCCCCACCTCACTTCCAGACCCCCAGGCCCCAGACTCCACCTTCTAGACTATCCGGGACTGCCAGAAGGCAATAGGCTCTCCTGCAAGACTCTGGCCGGCAAGGGACACTGAGGGAGGGTCACCGCTGACCCTCACCTCACTTCCAGAACCCCAGGCCCCAGACTCCACCTTCTAGGTAGGTAGCCAGTATTTCCTTGAGGCGGTTTTTTTTTTCTCTCTTGAAACCCCTGCATTCCCTTGTTAACACCTAGCTCTCCTTCTCCCCCCAGACTATCCGGGACTGCCAGGAGGCAATAGGCTCTCCTGCAAGCCTCTGGCCGGCAAGGGACACTGAGGGAGGGTCACCTCTGACCCCCACCTCACTTCAAGACCCCCAGGCCCCAGACTCCACCTTCTAGACTATCCGGGACTGCCAGAAGGCAATAGGCTCTCCTGCAAGCCTCTGGCCGGCAAGGGACACTGAGGGAGTGTCACGTCTGACCCCCACCTCACTTCCAGACCCCCAGGCCCCAGACTCCACCTTCTAGACTATCCGGGACTGCCAGAAGGCAATAGGCTCTCCTGCAAGCCTCTGGCCGGCAAGGGACACTGAGGGAGGGTCACCTCTGACTCCCACCTCACTTCCAGACCCCCAGGCCCCAGACTCGACCTTCTAGACTATCCGGGACTGCCAGAAGTCAATAGGCTCTCCTGCAAGCCGCTGGCCGGCAAGGGACACTGAGGGAGGGTCACCTCTGACCCCCACCTCACTTCCAGACCCCCAGGCCCCAGACTCCACTTTCTACACTATCCGGGACTGCCAGAAGGCAATAGGCTCTCCTGCAAGCCTCTGGCCAGCAAGGGACACTCAGGAAGGGTCACCTCTGACCCCCACCTCACTTCCAGACCCCCAGGCCCCAGACTCCACCTTCTAGACTATCCGGGACTGCCAGAAGGCAATAGGCTGTCCTGTAAGCCTCTGGCCGGCAAGAGACACTGAGGGAGGGTCACCTCTGACCCCCACCTCACTTCCAGACCCCCAGGCCCCAGACTCCACCTTCTAGGTATGTAGCCAGGATTTCCTTGAGGCGGTTTTTTTTTCTCTCTTGAAACCCCTGCATTCCCTTGTTAACACCTAGCTCTCCTTCTCCCCCCAGACTATCCGGGACGGCCAGAAGGCAATAGGCTCTCCTGCAAGCCTATGGCCGGCAAGGGACACTGAGGGAGGGTCACCTCTGAGCCCCACCTCACTTCCAGACCCCCATGCCCCAGACTCCACCTTCTAGACTATCCGGGACTGCCAGAAGGCAATAGGCTCTCCTGCAAGCATCTGGCTGGCAAGGGACACTGAGGGAGGGTCACCTCTGACCCCCACCTCACTTCCCGACCCGCAGGCCCCAGACTCCACCTTCTAGGTATGTAGCCAGGATTTCCTTGAGGCGGTTTTTTTTTCTCTCTTGAAACCCCTGCATTCCCTTGTTAACACCTAGCTCTCCTTCTCCCCCCAGACTATCCGGGAATGCCAGAAGGCAATAGGCTCTCCTGCAAGCCTCTGGCCGGCAAGGGACACTGAGGGAGGGTCACCTCTGACCCCCACCTCACTTCCCGACCCCCAGGCCCCAGACTCCACCTTCTAGGTAGGTAGCCAGGATTTCCTTGAGGCGTTTTTTTTTTTCTCTATTGAAACCCCTGCATTCCATTGTTAACACCTAGTTCTCCTTCTCCCCCCAGATTATCCGGGACTGCCAGAAGGCAATAGGCTCTCCTGCAAGCCTCTGGCCGGCAAGGGACACTGAGGGAGGGTCACCTCTGACCCCCACCTCACTTCCAGACCCCCAGGCCCCAGACTCCACCTTCTAGACTATCCGGGACTGCCAGAAGGCAATAGGCTCTCCTGCAAGCCTCTGGCCGGCAAGGGACACTGAGGGAGGGTCACCTCTGTCCCCCACCTCACTTCCAGACCCCCAGGCCCCAGACTCCACCTTCTAGGTAGGTACCCAGGATTTCCTTGAGGCGTTTTTTTTTTTCTCTCTTGAAACCCCTGCATTCCCTTGTTAACACCTAGCTCTCCTTCTCCCCCCAGATTATCCGGGACTGCCAGAAGGCAATAGCCTCTCCTGCAAGCCTCTGGCCGGCAAGGGACACTGAGGGAGGGTCACCTCTGACCCCCACCTCACTTCCAGACCCCCAGGCCCCAGACTCCACCTTCTAGACTATCCGGGACTGCCAGAAGGCAATAGGCTCTCCTGCAAGACTCTGGCCGGCAAGGGACACTGAGGGAGGGTCACCGCTGACCCTCACCTCACTTCCAGAATCCCAGGCCCCAGACTCCACCTTCTAGGTAGGTAGCCAGTATTTCCTTGAGGCGGTTGTTTTTTCTCTCTTGATACCCCTGCATTCCCTTGTTAACACCTAGCTCTCCTTCTCCCCCCAGACTATCCGGGACTGCCAGGAGGCAATAGGCTCTCCTGCAAGCCTCTGGCCGGCAAGGGACACTGAGGGAGGGTCACCTCTGACCCCCACCTCACTTCCAGACCCCCAGGCCCCAGACTCCATCTTCTAGACTATCCGGGACTGCCAGAAGGCAATAGGCTCTCCTGCAAGCCTCTGGCCGGCAAGGGACACTGAGGGAGTGTCACGTCTGACCCCCACCTCACTTCCAGACCCCCAGGCCCCAGACTCCACCTTCTAGACTATCCGGGATTGCCAGAAGGCAATAGGCTCTCCTGCAAGCCTCTGGCCGGCAAGGGACACTGAGGGAGGGTCACCTCTGACCCCCACCTCACTTCCAGACCCCCAGGCCCCAGACTCGACCTTCTAGACTATCCGGGACTGCCAGAAGGCAATAGGCTCTCCTGCAAGCCTCTGGCCGGCAAGGGACACTGAGGGAGGGTCACCTCTGACCCCCACCTCACTTCCAGACCCCCAGGCCCCAGACTCCACTTTCTACACTATCCGGGACTGCTAGAAGGCAATAGGCTCTCCTGCAAGCCTCTGGCCGGCAAGGGACACTCAGGAAGGGTCACCTCTGACCCCCACCTCACTTCCAGACCCCCAGGCCCCAGACTCCACCTTCTAGACTATCCGGGACTGCCAGAAGGCAATAGGCTGTCCTGTAAGCCTCTGGCCGGCAAGAGACACTGAGGGAGGGTCACCTCTGACCCCCACTTCACTTCCAGACCCCCAGGCCCCAGACTCCACCTTCTAGGTAGGTAACCAGGATTTCCTTGAGGCGGTTTTTTTTTCTCTCTTGAAATCCCTGCATTCCCTTGTTAACACCTAGCTCTCCTTCTCCCCCCAGATAATACGGGACTGCCAGAAGGCAATAGGCTCTCCTGCAAGCCTCTGGCTGGCAAGGGAAACTATGTGAGGGTCACGTCTGACCCCCACCTCACTTCCAGACCCCCAGGCCCCAGACTCCACCTTCTAGATTATCCGGGACTGCCAGAAGGCAATAGGCTCTCCTGCAAGCCTCTGGCCGGCAAGGGACACTGAGGGAGGGTCACCTCTGACCCCCACCTCACTTCCAGACCCCCAGGCCCCAGACTCCACCTTCTAGACTATCCGGGACTGCCAGAAGGCAATAGGCTCTCCTGCAAGCCTCTGGCCGGCAAGGGACACTGAGGGAGGGTCACCTCTGACCCCCACCTCACTTCCAGACCCCCAGGCCCCAGACTCCACCTTCTAGACTATCCGGGACAGCCAGAAGGCAATAGGCTCTCCTGCAAGCCTCTGGCCGGCAAGGGACACTGAGGGAGGGTCACCTCTGACCCCCACCTCACTTCCAGACCCCCAGGCCCCAGACTCCACCTTCTACACTATCCAGGACTGCCAGAAGGCAATAGGCTCTCCTGCAAGCCTCTGGCCGGCAAGGGACACTGAAGGAGGGTCACCTCTGACCCCCACCTCACTTCCAGACCCCCAGGCCCCAGACTCCACCTTCTAGACTATCAGGGACTGGCAGAAGGCAATAGGCTCTCCTGCAAGCCTCTGGCCGGCAAGGGACACTGAGGGAGGGTCACCTCTGACCCCCACCTCACTTCCAGACCCCCAGGCCCCAGACTCGACCTTCTAGGTAGGTAGCCAGGATTTCCTTGAGGCGGTTTTTTTTTTTCTCTCTTGAAACCCCTGCATTCCCTTGTTAACACCTAGCTCTCCTTCTCCCCCCAGACTATCCGGGACTGCCAGAAGGCAATAGGCTCTCCTGCAAGCCTCTGGCCGGCAAGGGACACTGAGGGAGGGTCACCTCTGACCCCCACCTCACTTCCAGACCCCCAGGCCCCAGACTCCACCTTCTAGACTATCCGGGACTGCCAGAAGTCAATAGGCTCTCCTGCAAGCCTCTGGCAGGCAAGGGACACTGAGGGAGTGTCACCTCTGACCCCCACCTCACTTCCAGACCACCAGGCCCCAGACTCCACCTTCTAGACTATCCGGGACTGCCAGAAGGCAATAGGCTCTCCTGCAAGCCTCTGGCCCGCAAGGGACACTGAAGGAGGGTCACTTCTGACCCCCACCTCACTTCCAGACCCCCAGGCCCCAGACTCCACCTTCTAGACTATCCGGGACTGCCAGAAGGCAATAGGCTCTCCTGCAAGCCTCTGGCCGGCAAGGGACACTGAGGGAGGGTCACCTCTGACCCCCACCTCACTTCCAGACCCCCAGGCCCCAGACTCCACCTTCTAGACTATCCGGGACGGCCAGAAGGCAATAGGCTCTCCTGCAAGCCTCTGGCCGGCAAGGGACACTGAGGGAGGGTCACCTCTGACCCCCACCTCACTTCCAGACGCCCAGGCCCCAGACTCCACCTTGTAGACTATACAGGACTGCCAGAAGGCAATAGGCTCTCCTGCAAGCCTCTGGCCGGCAAGGGACACTGAGGGAGGGTCACCTCTGACCCCCACCTCACTTCCAGACCCCCAGGCCCCAGACTCCACCTTCTAGACTATCCGGGACTGCCAGAAGGCAATAGGCTCTCCTGCAAGCCTCTGGAGGACAAGGGACACTGAGAGAGGGTCACCTCTGACCCCCCCTCACTTCCAGACCTCCAGGCCCCAGACTCCACCTTCTAGACTATCCGGGACTGCCAGAAGGCAATAGGCTCTCCTGCAAGCCTCTGGCCCGAAAGGGACACTGAGGGAGGGTCACCTCTGACCCCCACCTCACTTCCAGAACCCCAGGCCCCAGACTCCACCTTCTAGACTATCGGGGACTGCCAGAAGGCAATAGGCTCTCCTGCAAGCCTCTGGACGGCAAGGGAAACTGAGGGAGGGTCACCTCTGACCCCCACCTCACTTCCAGACCCCCAGGCCCCAGACTCCACCTTCTAGACTATCCGGGACTGCCAGAAGGCAATAGGCTCTCCTGCAAGCCTCTGGCCAGCAAGGGACACTGAGGGAGAGTCACCTCTGACCCCCACCTCACTTCCAGACCCCCTGGCCCCAGACTCTACCTTCTAGACTATCCGGGATTGCCAGAAGGCAATAGGCTCTCCTGCAAGCCTCTGGCCGGAAAGGGACACTGAGGGAGGGTCACCTCTTTCCCCCACCTCACTTCCAGACCCCCAGGCCCCAGACTCCACCTTCTAGACTATCCGGGACTGCCACAAGGCAATAGGCTCTCCTGCAAGCCTATGGCCGGCAAGGGACACTGAGGGAGGGTCACCTCTGAACCCCACCTCACTTCCAGACCTCCAGGCCCCAGACTCCACCTTCTAGACTATCCGGGACTGCCAGAAGTCAATAGGCTCTCCTGCAAGCCTCGGGCCGGAAAGGGACACTGAGGGAGGGTCACCTCTGACCCCCACCTCACTTCCAGACCCCAAGGCCCCAGACTCCACCTTCTAGACTATCCGGGACTGCCAGAAGGCAATAGGCTCTCCTGCAAGCCTCTGGCCGGCAAGGGACACTGACGGAGGGTCACCTCTGACCCCCACCTCACTTGCAGACCCCCAGGCCCCAGACTCCACCTTCTAGGTAGGTAGCCAGGATTTCCTTGAGGCGGTTTTTTTTTCTCTTGAAACCCCTGCATTCCAGTGTTAACACCTAGCTCTCCTTCTCCCCCCAGACTATCCCTGACTGCCAGAAGGCAATAGGCTCTCCTGCAAGACTCTGGCCGGCAAGGGACACTGAGGGAGGGTCACCTCTGACCCCCACCTCACTTCCAGACCCCCAGGCCCCAGACTCCACCTTCTAGACTATCCGGGAATGCCAGAAGGCAATAGGTTCTCCTGCAAGCCTCTGGCTGGCAAGGGACACTGAGGGAGGGTCACCTCTTACCCCCACCTCACTTCCAGACCCCCAGGCCCCAGACTCCACCTTCTAGACTATCCGGGACTGCCAGAAGGCAATAGGCTCTCCTGCAAGCCTCTGGCCGGCAAGGGACACTGAGGGAGGGTCACCTCTGACCCCCATCTCACTTCCAGACCCCCAGGCCCCAGACTCCACCTTCTAGACTATCCAGGGCTCCCAGAAGACAATAGGCTCTCCTGCAAGCCTCTGGCCGGCAAGGGACACTGAGGGAGGGTCACCTCTGACCCCCACCTCACTTCCAGACCCCCATGCCCCAGACTCCACCTTCTAGACTATCCGGGACTGCCGGAAGGCAATAGGCTCTCCTGCAAGCATCTGGCTGGCAAGGGACACTGAGGGAGGGTCACCTCTGACCCCCACCTCACTTCCCGACCCGCAGGCCCCAGACTCCACCTTCTAGGTAGGTAGCCAGGATTTCCTTGAGGCGTTTTTTTTTTTCTCTCTTGAAACCCCTGCATTCCCTTGTTAACACCTAGCTCTCCTTCTCCCCCCAGACTATCCGGGAATGCCAGAAGGCAATAGGCTCTCCTGCAAGCCTCTGGCCGGCAAGGGACACTGAGGGAGGGTTACCTCTGACCCCCACCTCACTTCCCGACCACCAGGCCCCAGACTCCACCTTCTAGGTAGGTAGCCAGGATTTCCTTGAGGCGTTTTTTTTTTCTCTCTTGAAACCCCTGCATTCCCTTGTTAACACCTAGTTCTCCTTCTCCCCCCAGATTATCCGGGACTGCCAGAAGGCAATAGGCTCTCCTGCAAGCCTCTGGCCGGCAAGGGACACTGAGGGAGGGTCACCTCTGACCCCCACCACACTTCCAGACCACCAGGCCCCAGACTCCACCTTCTAGACTATCCGGGACTGCCAGAAGGCAATAGGCTCTCCTGCAAGCCTCTGGCTGGTAAGGGACACTGAGGGAGGGTCACCTCTGACCCCCACCTCACTTCCAGAACCCCAGGCCCCAGACTCCACCTTCTAGACTATCTGGGACTGCCAGAAGGCAATAGACTCTCCTGCAGGCCTCTGGCCGGCAAGGGACACTGAGGGAGGTTCACCTCTGACCCCCACCTCACTTCCAGACCCCCAGGCCCCAGAATCCACCTTCTAGACTATCCGGGACTGCCAGAAGGCAATAGGCTCTCCTGCAAGCCTCTGGCCGGCAAGGGACACTGAGGGAGGGTCACCTCTGACCCCCACCTCACTTCCAGACCCCCAGGCCCCAGACTCCACCTTCTAGACTATCCGGGTCTGCCAGAAGGCAATAGGCTCTCCTGCAAGCCTCTGGCCGGCAAGGGACACTGAGGGAGGGTCACCTCTGACCCCCACCTCACTTCCAGACCCCCAGGCCCCAGACTCCACCTTCTAGACTATCCGGGACAGCCAGAAGGCAATAGGCTGTCCTGCAAGCCTCTGGCCGGCAAGAGACACTGAGGGAGGGTCACCTCTTACCCCCACCTCACTTTCAGACCCCCAGGCCCCAGACTCCACCTTCTAGGTAGGTAGCCAGGATTTCCTTGAGGCGTTTTTTATTTCTCTCTTGAAACCCCTGCATTCCCTTGTTAACACCTAGCTCTCCTTCTCCCCCCAGACTATCCGGGACTGCCAGAAGGCAATAGGATCTCCTGCAAGCCTCTGGCCGGCAAGGGACACTGAGGGAGGGTCACCTCTGACCCCCACCTCACTTCCAGACTACCATGCCCCAGACTCCACCTTCTAGACTATCCGGGACTGCCAGAAGGGAATAGGCTCTCCTGCAAGCCTCTGGCTGGCAAGGGACACTGACGGAGGGTCACCTCTGACCCCCACCTCACTTCCAGACCCCCAGGCCCCAGACTCCACCTTATAGACTATCCGGGACTGCCAGAAGGCAATAGGCTCTCCTGCAAGCCTCTGCCTGGTAAAAGACACTGAGGGAGGGTCACCTCTGACCCCCACCTCACTTCCAGACCCCCAGGCGCCAGACTCCACCTTCTAGACTATCCGGGACTGCCAGAAGGCAATAGGCTCTCCTGCAAGCCTCTGGCCGGCAAGGGACACTGAGGGAGGGTCACCTCTGACCCCCACCTCACTTCCAGACCCCCAGGCCCCAGACTCCACCTTCTAGACTATCCGGGACTGCCAGAAGGCAATAGGCTCTCCTGCAAGCCTCTGGCCGGCAAGGGACACTGAGGGAGGGTCACCTCTGACCACCACCTCACTTCCAGACCCCCAGGCCCCAGACTCCAACTTCTAGACTATCCGGGACTGCCAGAAGGCAATAGGCTCTCCTGAAAGCCTCTGGCCGGCAAAGGACACTGAGGGAGGGTCACCTATGACCCCCACCTCACTTCTAGACCCCCAGGCCCCAGACTCCACCTTCTAGACTATCCGGGACTGCCAGAAGGCAATAGGCTCTCCTGCAAGCCTCTGGCCGGCAAGGGACACTGAGGGAGGGTCACCTCTGACCCCCACCTCACTTCCAGACCCACAGGCCCCAGACTCCACCTTCTAGGTAGGTAGCCAGGATTTCCTTGAGGCAGTTTTTTTTTCTCTCTTGAAACCCCTGCATTCCCTTGTTAACACCTAGCTCTCTTCTCCCCCCAGACTATCCGGGACTGCCAGAAGGCAATAGGTTCTCCTGCAAGCCTGTGGCCGGCAAGGGACACTGAGGGAGGGTCACCTCTGACCCCCACCTCACTTCCAGACCCCCAGGCCCCAGACTCCACCTTCTAGACTATCCGGGACTGCCAGAAGGCAATAGGCTCTCCTGAAAGCCTCTGGCCAGCAAGGGACACTGAGGGAGGGTCACCTCTGACCCCCACCTCACTTCCAGACCCCCAGGCCCCAGACTCCACCTTCTAGATTATCCGGGACTGCCAGAAGGCAATAGGCTCTCCTGCAAGCCTCTGGCCGGCAAGGGACACTGAGGGAGGGTCACCTCTGACCCCCACCTCACTTCCAGACCCCCAGGCCCCAGACTCCACCTTCTAGGTAGGTAGCCAGGATTTCCTTGAGGCGGTTTTTTTTTTTCTCTTGAAACCCCTGCATTCCCTTGTTAACACCTAGCTCTCCTTCTCCCCCCAGATTATCCGGGACTGCCAGAAGGCAATAGGCTCTCCTGCAAGCCTCTGGCCAGCAAGGGACACTGAGGGAGGGTCACCTCTGACCCCCACCTCACTTCCAGACCCCCAGGCCCCAGACTCCACCTTCTAGACTATCTGGGACTGCCAGAAGGCAATAGGCTCTCCTGCAAGCCTCTGGCCGACAAGGGACACTTAGGGAGGGTCACCTCTGACCCCCACTTCACTTCCAGATCCCAAGGCCCCAGACTCCACCTTCTAGACTATCCGGGACTGCCAGAAGGCAATAGGCTCTCCTGCAAGCCTCTGTCCGGAAAGGGACACTGAGGGAGGGTCACCTCTGACCCCCACCTAACTTCCAGACCCCCAGGCCACAGACTCCACCTTCTAGGTAGGTAGCCAGGATTTCCTTCAGGCGGTTTTTTTTTCTCTCTTGAAACCCCTGCATTCCCTTGTTAACACCTAGCTCTCCTTCTCCCCCGAGACTATCCGGGAATGCCAGAAGACAATAAGCTCTCCTGCAAGCCTCTGTCCGGCAAGGGACACTGAGGGAGGGTCACCTCTGACCCCCACCTCACTTCCAGACCCCCAGGCCCCAGACTCAACCTTCTAGACTATCCGGGACTGCCAGAAGGCAATAGGCTCTCCTGCAAGCCTCTGGCTGGCAAGGGACACTGAGGGAGGGTCACCTCTGACCCCCACCTCACTTCCAGACCCCCAGGCCCCAGACTCCACCTTCTAGACTATCCGGGACTGCCAGAAGGCAATAGGCTCTCCTGCAAGCCTCTGGCCGCAAGGGACACTGAGGGAGGGTCACCTCTGACCCCCACCTCACTTCCAGACCCCAAGGCCACAGACTCCACCTTCTAGGTAGGTAGCCAGGATTTCCTTGAGGCGGTTTTTTTTCCTCTCTTGAAACCCCTGCATTCCCTTGTTAACACCTAGCTCTCCTTCTCCCCCCAGATTATCCGGGACTGCCAGAAGGCAATAGGCTCTCCTGCAAGCCTCTGGCCAGCAAGGGACACTGAGGGAGGGTCACCTCTGACCCCCACCTCACTTCCAGACCCCCAGGCCCCAGACTCCACCTTCTAGACTATCTGGGACTGCCAGAAGGCAATAGGCTCTCCTGCAAGCCTCTGGCCGACAAGGGACACTTAGGGAGGGTCACCTCTGACCCCCACTTCACTTCCAGATCCCAAGGCCCCAGACTCCACCTTCTAGACTATCCGGGACTGCCAGAAGGCAATAGGCTCTCCTGCAAGCCTCTGTCCGGAAAGGGACACTGAGGGAGGGTCACCTCTGACCCCCACCTAACTTCCAGACCCCCAGGCCACAGACTCCACCTTCTAGGTAGGTAGCCAGGATTTCCTTCAGGCGGTTTTTTTTTCTCTCTTGAAACCCCTGCATTCCCTTGTTAACACCTAGCTCTCCTTCTCCCCCGAGACTATCCGGGAATGCCAGAAGACAATAAGCTCTCCTGCAAGCCTCTGTCCGGCAAGGGACACTGAGGGAGGGTCACCTCTGACCCCCACCTCACTTCCAGACCCCCAGGCCCCAGACTCAACCTTCTAGACTATCCGGGACTGCCAGAAGGCAATAGGCTCTCCTGCAAGCCTCTGGCTGGCAAGGGACACTGAGGGAGGGTCACCTCTGACCCCCACCTCACTTCCAGACCCCCAGGCCCCAGACTCCACCTTCTAGACTATCCGGGACTGCCAGAAGGCAATAGGCTCTCCTGCAAGCCTCTGGCCGCAAGGGACACTGAGGGAGGGTCACCTCTGACCCCCACCTCACTTCCAGACCCCAAGGCCACAGACTCCACCTTCTAGGTAGGTAGCCAGGATTTCCTTGAGGCGGTTTTTTTTCCTCTCTTGAAACCCCTGCATTCCCTTGTTAACACCTAGCTCTCCTTCTCCCCCCAGATTATCCGGGACTGCCAGAAGGCAATAGGCTCTCCTGCAAGCCTCTGGCCGGCAAGGGACACTGAGGGAGGGTCACCTCTGACCCCCACCTCACTTCCAGAACCCAAGGCCCCAGACTCCTCCTTCTAGACTATCCGGGACTGCCAGAAGGCAATAGGCTCTCCTGCAAGACTCTGGCCGGCAAGGGACACTGAGGGAGGGTCACCACTGACCCCCACCTCACTTCCAGAGCCCCAGGCCACAGACTCCAACTTCTAGACTATCCGGGACTGCCAGAAGGCAATAGGCTCTCCTGCAAGCCTCTGGCCGGCAAGGGACACTGAGGGAGGGTCACCTCTGACCCCCACCTCACTTCCCGACCCCCAGGCCACAGACTCCACCTTCTAGACTATCCGGGACTGCCAGAAGGCAATAGGCTCTCCTGCAAGCCTCTGGCCGGCAAGGGAGACTGAGGGACGGTCATCTCTGACCCCCACCTCACTTCCAGAACCCCAGGCCCCAGACTCCACCTTGTAGACTATCCGGGACTGCCAGAAGGCAATAGGCTGTCCTGCAAGCCTCTGGCCGGCAAGAGACACTGAGGGAGGGTCACCTGTGACCCCCACCTCACTTCCAGACCCCCAGGCCCCAGACTCCACCTTCTAGGTAGGTAGCCAGGATTTCCTTGAGGCGGTTTTTTTTTCTCTCTTGAAACCCCTGCATTCCCTTGTTACCACCTAGCTCTCCTTCTCCCCCCAGAATATCCGGGACTGCCAGAAGGCAATAGGCTCTCCTGCAAGCCTCTGGCCGGCAAGGGACACTGAGGGAGGGTCACCTCTGACCCCACCTCACTTCCAGACCCCCAGGCGCCAGACTCCACCTTCGAGACTATCCGGGACTGCCAGAAGGCAATAGGCTCTCCTGCAAGCCTCTGGCCGGCAAGGGACCCTGAGGGAGGGTCACCTCTGACCCCCACCTCATTTCCAGACCCCCAGGCCCCAGACTCCACCTTCTAGACTATCCGGGACTGCCAGAAGGCAATAGGCTCTCCTCCAAGCCTCTGGCCGGCAAGGGACACTGAGGGAGGGTCACCTCTGACCACCACCTCACTTCCAGACCCCCAGGCCCCAGACTCCAACTTCTAGACTATCCGGGACTGCCAGAAGGCAATAGGCTCTCCGGCAAGCCTCTGGCCGGCAAAGGACACTGAGGGAGGGTCACCTATGACCCCCACCTCACTTCCAGACCCCCAGGCCGCAGACTCCACCTTCTAGACTATCCGGGACTGCCAGAAGGCAATAGGCTCTCCTGCAAGCCTCTGGCCGGCAAGGGACACTGAGGGAGGGTCACCTCTGACAACCACCTCACTTCCAGACCCCCAGGCCCCAGACTCCACCTTCTAGGTAGGTAGCCAGGATTTCCTTGAGGCGGTTTTTTTTTCTCTCTTGAAACCCCTGCATTCCCTTGTTAACACCTAGCTCTCCTTCTCCCCCGAGACTATCCGGGAATGCCAGAAGACAATAAGCTCTCCTGCAAGCCTCTGGCCGGCAAGGGACACTGAGGGAGGGTCACCTCTGACCCCCACCTCACTTCCAGACCCCCAGGCCCCAGACTCCACCTTCTAGACTATCCGGGACAGCCAGAAGGCAATAGGCTCTCCTGCAAGCCTCTGGCTGGCAAGGGACACTGAGGGAGGGTCACCTCTGACCCCCACCTCACTTCCAGACCCCCAGGCCCCAGACTCCACCTTCTAGACTATCCGGGACTGCCAGAAGGCAATAGGCTCTCCTGCAAGCCTCTGGCCGCAAGGGACACTGAGGGAGGGTCACCTCTGACCCCCACCTCACTTCCAAACCCCCAGGCCCCAGACTCCACCTTCTAGGTAGGTAGTCAGGATTTCCTTGAGGCGGTTTTTTTTCCTCTCTTGAAACCCCTGCATTCCCTTGTTAACACCTAGCTCTCCTTCTCCCCCCAGATTATCCGGGACTGCCAGAAGGCAATAGGCTCTCCTGCAAGCCTCTGGCCGGCAAGGGACACTGAGGGAGGGTCACCTCTGACCCCCACCTCACTTCCAGACCCCCAGTCCCAGACTCCTCCTTCTAGACTATCCGGGACTGCCAGAAGGCAATAGGCTCTCCTGCAAGACTCTGGCCGGCAAGGGACACTGAGGGAGGGTCACCTCTGTCCCCCACCTCACTTCCAGAGCCCCAGGCCACAGACTCCACCTTCTAGACTATCCGGGACTGCCAGAAGGCAATAGGCTCTCCTGCAAGCCTCTGGCCGGCAAGGGACACTGAGGGAGGGTCACCTCTGACCCCCACCTCACTTCCAGACCCCCAGGCCACAGACTCCACCTTCTAGACTATCCGGGACTGCCAGAAGGCAATAGGCTCTCCTGCAAACCTCTGGCCGGCAAGGGACACTGAGGGAGCGTCACCTCTGACCCCCACCTCACTTCCAGACCCCCAGGCCCTAGACTCCAACTTCTAGACTATCCGGGACTGCCAGAAGGCAATAGGCTCCCCTGCAAGCCTCTGGCCGGCAAGGGACACTGAGGGAGGGTCGCCTCTGACCCCCACCTCACTTCCAGACCCCCAGGACCCAGACTCCACCTTCTAGACTATCCGGGACTGCCAGAAGGCAATAGGCTCTCCTGCAAGCCTCTGTCCGGCAAGGGACACTGAGGGAGGGTCACCTCTGACCCCCACCTAACTTCCAGACCCCCAGGCCACAGACTCCACCTTCTAGGTAGGTAGCCAGGATTTCATTGAGGCGGTTTTTTATTCTCTCTTGAAACCCCTGCATTCCCTTGTTAACACCTAGCTCTCCTTCTCCACCCAGACTATCTAGGACTGCCAGAAGGCAATAGGCTCTCCTGCAAGCCTCTGGCCGGCAAGGAACACTGAGGGAGGGTCACCTCTGACCCCCACCTCACTTCCAGACACCCAGGCCCTAGACTCCACCTTCTAGGTAGGTAGCCAGGATTTCCTTGAGGCGGTATTTTTTTCTCTCTTGAAACCCCTGCATTCCCTTGTTAACACCTAGCTCTCCTTCTCCCCCCAGACTATCCGGGACTGCCAGAAGGCAATAGTCTCTCCTGCAAGACTCTGGCCGGCAAGGGACACTAAGGGACGGTCACCTCTGACCCCCACCTCACTTCCAGACCCCCAGGCCCCAAACTCCACCTTCTAGACTATCCGGGACTGCCAGAAGGCAATAGGCTCTCCTGCAAGCCTCTGGCCCGCAAGGGACACTGAGAGAGGGTCACCTCTGACCCCCACCTCACTTCCAGACCCCCAGGCCCCACACTCCACCTGCTAGACTATCCGGGAGAGCCAGAAGGCAATAGGCTCTCCTGCAAGCCTCTGGCCGGCAAGGGACACTGAGGGAGGGTCACCTCTGACCCCCACCTCACTTCCAGACCCCCAGGCCCCAGACTCCACCTTCTAGACTATCCGGGACTGCCAGAAGGCAATAGGATCTCCTGCAAGCCTCTGGCCGGCAAGGGACACTGAGGGAGGGTCACCTCTGACCCCCACCTCACTTCCAGACCCTCAGGCCCCAGACTCCACCTTCTAGACTTTCCGGGACTGCCAGAAGGCAATAGGCTCTCCTGCAAGCCTCTGGCCAGCAAGGGACACTGAGGGAGGGTCACCTCTGACCCCAACCTCACTTCCAGAACCCCAGGCCCCAGAGTCCACCTTCTAGACTATCCGGGACTGCCAGAAGGCAATAGGCTCTCCTGCAAGCCTCTGGCCGGCAAGGGACACTGAGGGAGGGTCACCTCTTTCCCCCACCTCACTTCCAGACCCCCAGGCCCCAGACTCCACCTTCTAGACTATCCGGGACTTCCAGAAGGCAATAGGCTCTCCTGCAAGCCTCTGGCCGGCAAGGTTCACTGAGGGAGGGTCACCTCTGACCCCCACCTCACTTCCAGACCCCCAGGCCCCAGACTCCACCTTCTAGACTATCCGGGACTGCCAGAAGGCAATAGGCTCTCCTGCAAGCCTCTGGCCGGCAAGGGACACTGAGGGAAGGTCACCTCTGACCCCCACCTCACTTCCAGAACCCCAGGCCCCAGACTCCACCTTCTAGACTATCCGGGACTGCCAGAAGGCAATAGGCTCTCCTGCAAGCCTCTGGCCGGCAAGGGACACTGAGGGAGGGTCACCTCTGACCACCACCTCACTTCCAGACCCCCAGGCCCCAGACTCCAACTTCTAGACTATCCGGGACTGCCAGAAGGCAATAGGCTCTCCTGAAAGCCTCTGGCCGGCAAAGGACACTGAGGGAGGGTCACCTATGACCCCCACCTCACTTCTAGACCCCCAGGCCCCAGACTCCACCTTCTAGACTATCCGGGACTGCCAGAAGGCAATAGGCTCTCCTGCAAGCCTCTGGCCGGCAAGGGACACTGAGGGAGGGTCACCTCTGACCCCCACCTCACTTCCAGACCCACAGGCCCCAGACTCCACCTTCTAGGTAGGTAGCCAGGATTTCCTTGAGGCGGTTTTTTTTTCTCTCTTGAAACCCCTGCATTCCCTTGTTAACACCTAGCTCTCTTCTCCCCCCAGACTATCCGGGACTGCCAGAAGGCAATAGGTTCTCCTGCAAGCCTGTGGCCGGCAAGGGACACTGAGGGAGGGTCACCTCTGACCACCACCTCACTTCCAGACCCCCAGGCCCCAGACTCCACCTTCTAGACTATCCGGGACTGCCAGAAGGCAATAGGCTCTCCTGAAAGCCTCTGGCCAGCAAGGGACACTGAGGGAGGGTCACCTCTGACCCCCACCTCACTTCCAGACCCCCAGGCCCCAGACTCCACCTTCTAGATTATCCGGGACTGCCAGAAGGCAATAGGCTCTCCTGCAAGCCTCTGGCCGGCAAGGGACACTGAGGGAGGGTCACCTCTGACCCCCACCTCACTTCCAGACCCCCAGGCCCCAGACTCCACCTTCTAGGTAGGTAGCCAGGATTTCCTTGAGGCGGTTTTTTTTTTTCTCTTGAAACCCCTGCATTCCCTTGTTAACACCTAGCTCTCCTTCTCCCCCCAGATTATCCGGGACTGCCAGAAGGCAATAGGCTCTCCTGCAAGCCTCTGGCCAGCAAGGGACACTGAGGGAGGGTCACCTCTGACCCCCACCTCACTTCCAGACCCCCAGGCCCCAGACTCCACCTTCTAGACTATCTGGGACTGCCAGAAGGCAATAGGCTCTCCTGCAAGCCTCTGGCCGACAAGGGACACTGAGGGAGGGTCACCTCTGACCCCCACTTCACTTCCAGATCCCAAGGCCCCAGACTCCACCTTCTAGACTATCCGGGACTGCCAGAAGGCAATAGGCTCTCCTGCAAGCCTCTGTCCGGAAAGGGACACTGAGGGAGGGTCACCTCTGACCCCCACCTAACTTCCAGACCCCCAGGCCACAGACTCCACCTTCTAGGTAGGTAGCCAGGATTTCCTTCAGGCGGTTTTTTTTTCTCTCTTGAAACCCCTGCATTCCCTTGTTAACACCTAGCTCTCCTTCTCCCCCGAGACTATCCGGGAATGCCAGAAGACAATAAGCTCTCCTGCAAGCCTCTGTCCGGCAAGGGACACTGAGGGAGGGTCACCTCTGACCCCCACCTCACTTCCAGACCCCCAGGCCCCAGACTCAACCTTCTAGACTATCCGGGACTGCCAGAAGGCAATAGGCTCTCCTGCAAGCCTCTGGCTGGCAAGGGACACTGAGGGAGGGTCACCTCTGACCCCCACCTCACTTCCAGACCCCCAGGCCCCAGACTCCACCTTCTAGACTATCCGGGACTGCCAGAAGGCAATAGGCTCTCCTGCAAGCCTCTGGCCGCAAGGGACACTGAGGGAGGGTCACCTCTGACCCCCACCTCACTTCCAGACCCCAAGGCCACAGACTCCACCTTCTAGGTAGGTAGCCAGGATTTCCTTGAGGCGGTTTTTTTTCCTCTCTTGAAACCCCTGCATTCCCTTGTTAACACCTAGCTCTCCTTCTCCCCCCAGATTATCCGGGACTGCCAGAAGGCAATAGGCTCTCCTGCAAGCCTCTGGCCGGCAAGGGACACTGAGGGAGGGTCACCTCTGACCCCCACCTCACTTCCAGAACCCAAGGCCCCAGACTCCTCCTTCTAGACTATCCGGGACTGCCAGAAGGCAATAGGCTCTCCTGCAAGACTCTGGCCGGCAAGGGACACTGAGGGAGGGTCACCACTGACCCCCACCTCACTTCCAGAGCCCCAGGCCACAGACTCCAACTTCTAGACTATCCGGGACTGCCAGAAGGCAATAGGCTCTCCTGCAAGCCTCTGGCCGGCAAGGGACACTGAGGGAGGGTCACCTCTGACCCCCACCTCACTTCCCGACCCCCAGGCCACAGACTCCACCTTCTAGACTATCCGGGACTGCCAGAAGGCAATAGGCTCTCCTGCAAGCCTCTGGCCGGCAAGGGACACTGAGGGACGGTCATCTCTGACCCCCACCTCACTTCCAGAACCCCAGGCCCCAGACTCCACCTTGTAGACTATCCGGGACTGCCAGAAGGCAATAGGCTGTCCTGCAAGCCTCTGGCCGGCAAGAGACACTGAGGGAGGGTCACCTGTGACCCCCACCTCACTTCCAGACCCCCAGGCCCCAGACTCCACCTTCTAGGTAGGTAGCCAGGATTTCCTTGAGGCGGTTTTTTTTTCTCTCTTGAAACCCCTGCATTCCCTTGTTAACACCTAGCTCTCCTTCTCCCCCCAGAATATCCGGGACTGCCAGAAGGCAATAGGCTCTCCTGCAAGCCTCTGGCCGGCAAGGGACACTGAGGGAGGGTCACCTCTGACCCCACCTCACTTCCAGACCCCCAGGCGCCAGACTCCACCTTCGAGACTATCCGGGACTGCCAGAAGGCAATAGGCTCTCCTGCAAGCCTCTGGCCGGCAAGGGACACTGAGGGAGGGTCACCTCTGACCCCCACCTCATTTCCAGACCCCCAGGCCCCAGACTCCACCTTCTAGACTATCCGGGACTGCCAGAAGGCAATAGGCTCTCCTCCAAGCCTCTGGCCGGCAAGGGAAACTGAGGGAGGGTCACCTCTGACCACCACCTCACTTCCAGACCCCCAGGCCCCAGACTCCAACTTCTAGACTATCCGGGACTGCCAGAAGGCAATAGGCTCTCCGGCAAGCCTCTGGCCGGCAAAGGACACTGAGGGAGGGTCACCTATGACCCCCACCTCACTTCCAGACCCCCAGGCCGCAGACTCCACCTTCTAGACTATCCGGGACTGCCAGAAGGCAATAGGCTCTCCTGCAAGCCTCTGGCCGGCAAGGGACACTGAGGGAGGGTCACCTCTGACAACCACCTCACTTCCAGACCCCCAGGCCCCAGACTCCACCTTCTAGGTAGGTAGCCAGGATTTCCTTGAGGCGGTTTTTTTTTCTCTCTTGAAACCCCTGCATTCCCTTGTTAACACCTAGCTCTCCTTCTCCCCCGAGACTATCCGGGAATGCCAGAAGACAATAAGCTCTCCTGCAAGCCTCTGGCCGGCAAGGGACACTGAGGGAGGGTCACCTCTGACCCCCACCTCACTTCCAGACCCCCAGGCCCCAGACTCCACCTTCTAGACTATCCGGGACAGCCAGAAGGCAATAGGCTCTCCTGCAAGCCTCTGGCTGGCAAGGGACACTGAGGGAGGGTCACCTCTGACCCCCACCTCACTTCCAGACCCCCAGGCCCGAGACTCCACCTTCTAGACTATCCGGGACTGCCAGAAGGCAATAGGCTCTCCTGCAAGCCTCTGGCCGCAAGGGACACTGAGGGAGGGTCACCTCTGACCCCCACATCACTTCCAGACCCCCAGGCCCCAGACTCCACCTTCTAGGTAGGTAGCCAGGATTTCCTTGAGGCGGTTTTTTTTCCTCTCTTGAAACCCCTGCATTCCCTTGTTAACACCTAGCTCTCCTTCTCCCCCCAGATTATCCGGGACTGCCAGAAGGCAATAGGCTCTCCTGCAAGCCTCTGGCCGGCAAGGGACACTGAGGGAGGGTCACCTCTGACCCCCACCTCACTTCCAGACCCCCAGTCCCAGACTCCTTCTTCTAGACTATCCGGGACTGCCAGAAGGCAATAGGCTCTCCTGCAAGACTCTGGCCGGCAAGGGACACTGAGGGAGGGTCACCTCTGTCCCCCACCTCACTTCCAGAGCCCCAGGCCACAGACTCCACCTTCTAGACTATCCGGGACTGCCAGAAGGCAATAGGCTCTCCTGCAAGCCTCTGGCCGGCAAGGGACACTGAGGGAGGGTCACCTCTGACCCCCACCTCACTTCCAGACCCCCAGGCCACAGACTCCACCTTCTAGACTATCCGGGACTGCCAGAAGGCAATAGGCTCTCCTGCAAACCTCTGGCCGGCAAGGGACACTGAGGGAGGGTCACCTCTGACCCCCACCTCACTTCCAGACCCCCAGGCCCTAGACTCCAACTTCTAGACTATCCGGGACTGCCAGAAGGCAATAGGCTCCCCTGCAAGCCTCTGGCCGGCAAGGGACACTGAGGGAGGGTCGCCTCTGACCCCCACCTCACTTCCAGACCCCCAGGACCCAGACTCCACCTTCTAGACTATCCGGGACTGCCAGAAGGCAATAGGCTCTCCTGCAAGCCTCTGGCCGGCAAGGGACACTGAGGGAGGGTCACCTCTGACCCCCACCTAACTTCCAGACCCCCAGGCCACAGACTCCACCTTCTAGGTAGGTAGCCAGGATTTCATTGAGGCGGTTTTTTATTCTCTCTTGAAACCCCTGCATTCCCTTGTTAACACCTAGCTCTCCTTCTCCACCCAGACTATCTAGGACTGCCAGAAGGCAATAGGCTCTCCTGCAAGCCTCTGGCCGGCAAGGAACACTGAGGGAGGGTCACCTCTGACCCCCACCTCACTTCCAGACACCCAGGCCCTAGACTCCACCTTCTAGGTAGGTAGCCAGGATTTCCTTGAGGCGGTATTTTTTTCTCTCTTGAAACCCCTGCATTCCCTTGTTAACACCTAGCTCTCCTTCTCCCCCCAGACTATCCGGGACTGCCAGAAGGCAATAGTCTCTCCTGCAAGACTCTGGCCGGCAAGGGACACTAAGGGACGGTCACCTCTGACCCCCACCTCACTTCCAGACCCCCAGGCCCCAAACTCCACCTTCTAGACTATCCGGGACTGCCAGAAGGCAATAGGCTCTCCTGCAAGCCTCTGGCCCGCAAGGGACACTGAGAGAGGGTCACCTCTGACCCCCACCTCACTTCCAGACCCCCAGGCCCCACACTCCACCTGCTAGACTATCCGGGACAGCCAGAAGGCAATAGGCTCTCCTGCAAGCCTCTGGCCGGCAAGGGACACTGAGGGAGGGTCACCTCTGACCCCCACCTCACTTCCAGACCCCCAGGCCCCAGACTCCACCTTCTAGACTATCCGGGACTGCCAGAAGGCAATAGGCTCTCCTGCAAGCCTCTGGCCGGCAAGGGACACTGAGGGAGGGTCACCTCTGACCCCCACCTCACTTCCAGACCCTCAGGCCCCAGACTCCACCTTCTAGACTTTCCGGGACTGCCAGAAGGCAATAGGCTCTCCTGCAAGCCTCTGGCCAGCAAGGGACACTGAGGGAGGGTCACCTCTGACCCCAACCTCACTTCCAGAACCCCAGGCCCCAGAGTCCACCTTCTAGACTATCCGGGACTGCCAGAAGGCAATAGGCTCTCCTGCAAGCCTCTGGCCGGCAAGGGACACTGAGGGAGGGTCACCTCTTTCCCCCACCTCACTTCCAGACCCCCAGGCCCCAGACTCCACCTTCTAGACTATCCGGGACTTCCAGAAGGCAATAGGCTCTCCTGCAAGCCTCTGGCCGGCAAGGGACACTGAGGGAGGGTCACCTCTGACCCCCACCTCACTTCCAGACCCCCAGGCCCCAGACTCCACCTTCTAGACTATCCGGGACTGCCAGAAGGCAATAGGCTCTCCTGCAAGCCTCTGGCCGGCAAGGGACACTGAGGGAAGGTCACCTCTGACCCCCACCTCACTTCCAGAACCCCAGGCCCCAGACTCCACCTTCTAGACTATCCGGGACTGCCAGAAGGCAATAGGCTGTCCTGCAAGCCTCTGGCCGGCAAGAGACACTGAGGGAGGGTCACCTCTGACCCCCACCTCACTTTCAGACCCCCAGGCCCCAGACTCCACCTTCTAGGTAGGTAGCCAGGATTTCCTTGAGGCGTTTTTTATTTCTCTCTTGAAACCCCTGCATTCCCTTGTTAACACCTAGCTCTCCTTCTCCCCCCAGACTATTCGGGACTGCCAGAAGGCAATAGGATCTCCTGCAAGCCTCTGGCCGGCAAGGGACACTGAGGGAGGGTCACCTCTGACCCCCACCTCACTTCCAGACTACCATGCCCCAGACTCGACCTTCTAGACTATCCGGGACTGCCAGAAGGGAATAGGCTCTCCTGCAAGCCTCTGGCTGGCAAGGGACACTGACGGAGGGTCACCTCTGACCCCCACCTCACTTCCAGACCCCCAGGCCCCAGACTCCACCTTCTAGACTATCCGGGACTGCCAGAAGGCAATAGGCTCTCCTGCAAGCCTCTGTCCGGCAAGGGACACTGAGGGAGGGTCACCTCTGACCCCCACCTAACTTCCAGATCCCCAGGCCACAGACTCCACCTTCTAGGTAGGTAGCCAGGATTTCATTGAGGCGGTTTTTTATTCTCTCTTGAAACCCCTGCATTCCCTTGTTAACACCTAGCTCTCCTTCTCCACCCAGACTATCTAGGACTGCCAGAAGGCAATAGGCTCTCCTGCAAGCCTCTGGCCGGCAAGGAACACTGAGGGAGGGTCACCTCTGACCCCCACCTCACTTCCAGACACCCAGGCCCTAGACTCCACCTTCTAGGTAGGTAGCCAGGATTTCCTTGAGGCGGTATTTTTTTCTCTCTTGAAACCCCTGCATTCCCTTGTTAACACCTAGCTCTCCTTCTCCCCCCAGACTATCCGGGACTGCCAGAAGGCAATAGTCTCTCCTGCAAGACTCTGGCCGGCAAGGGACACTAAGGGACGGTCACCTCTGACCCCCACCTCACTTCCAGACCCCCAGGCCCCAAACTCCACCTTCTAGACTATCCGGGACTGCCAGAAGGCAATAGGCTCTCCTGCAAGCCTCTGGCCCGCAAGGGACACTGAGAGAGGGTCACCTCTGACCCCCACCTCACTTCCAGACCCCCAGGCCCCACACTCCACCTGCTAGACTATCCGGGACAGCCAGAAGGCAATAGGCTCTCCTGCAAGCCTCTGGCCGGCAAGGGACACTGAGGGAGGGTCACCTCTGACCCCCACCTCACTTCCAGACCCCCAGGCCCCAGACTCCACCTTCTAGACTATCCGGGACTGCCAGAAGGCAATAGGCTCTCCTGCAAGCCTCTGGCCGGCAAGGGACACTGACGGAGGGTCACCTCTGACCCCCACCTCACTTCCAGACCCTCAGGCCCCAGACTCCACCTTCTAGACTTTCCGGGACTGCCAGAAGGCAATAGGCTCTCCTGCAAGCCTCTGGCCAGCAAGGGACACTGAGGGAGGGTCACCTCTGACCCCAACCTCACTTCCAGAACCCCAGGCCCCAGAGTCCACCTTCTAGACTATCCGGGACTGCCAGAAGGCAATAGGCTCTCCTGCAAGCCTCTGGCCGGCAAGGGACACTGAGGGAGGGTCACCTCTTTCCCCCACCTCACTTCCAGACCCCCAGGCCCCAGACTCCACCTTCTAGACTATCCGGGACTTCCAGAAGGCAATAGGCTCTCCTGCAAGCCTCTGGCCGGCAAGGGACACTGAGGGAGGGTCACCTCTGACCCCCACCTCACTTCCAGACCCCCAGGCCCCAGACTCCACCTTCTAGACTATCCGGGACTGCCAGAAGGCAATAGGCTCTCCTGCAAGCCTCTGGCCGGCAAGGGACACTGAGGGAAGGTCACCTCTGACCCCCACCTCACTTCCAGAACCCCAGGCCCCAGACTCCACCTTCTAGACTATCCGGGACTGCCAGAAGGCAATAGGCTGTCCTGCAAGCCTCTGGCCGGCAAGAGACACTGAGGGAGGGTCACCTCTGACCCCCACCTCACTTTCAGACCCCCAGGCCCCAGACTCCACCTTCTAGGTAGGTAGCCAGGATTTCCTTGAGGCGTTTTTTATTTCTCTCTTGAAACCCCTGCATTCCCTTGTTAACACCTAGCTCTCCTTCTCCCCCCAGACTATTCGGGACTGCCAGAAGGCAATAGGATCTCCTGCAAGCCTCTGGCCGGCAAGGGACACTGAGGGAGGGTCACCTCTGACCCCCACCTCACTTCCAGACTACCATGCCCCAGACTCGACCTTCTAGACTATCCGGGACTGCCAGAAGGGAATAGGCTCTCCTGCAAGCCTCTGGCTGGCAAGGGACACTGACGGAGGGTCACCTCTGACCCCCACCTCACTTCCAGACCCCCAGGCCCCAGACTCCACCTTCTAGACTATCCGGGACTGCCAGAAGGCAATAGGCTCTCCTGCAAGCCTCTGCCTGGTAAAAGACACTGAGGGAGGGTCACCTCTGACCCCCACCTCACTTCCAGACCCCCAGGCGCCAGACTCCACCTTCTAGACTATCCGGGACTGCCAGAAGGCAATAGGCTCTCCTGCAAGCCTCTGGCCGGCAAGGGACACTGAGGGAGGGTCACCTCTGACCCCCACCTCACTTCCAGACCCCCAGGCCCCAGACTCCACCTTCTAGACTATCCGGGACTGCCAGAAGGCAATAGGCTCTCCTGCAAGCCTCTGGCCGGCAAGGGACACTGAGGGAAGGTCACCTCTGACCCCCACCTCACTTCCAGAACCCCAGGCCCCAGACTCCACCTTCTAGACTATCCGGGACTGCCAGAAGGCAATAGGCTGTCCTGCAAGCCTCTGGCCGGCAAGAGACACTGAGGGAGGGTCACCTCTGACCCCCACCTCACTTTCAGACCCCCAGGCCCCAGACTCCACCTTCTAGGTAGGTAGCCAGGATTTCCTTGAGGCGTTTTTTATTTCTCTCTTGAAACCCCTGCATTCCCTTGTTAACACCTAGCTCTCCTTCTCCCCCCAGACTATTCGGGACTGCCAGAAGGCAATAGGATCTCCTGCAAGCCTCTGGCCGGCAAGGGACACTGAGGGAGGGTCACCTCTGACCCCCACCTCACTTCCAGACTACCATGCCCCAGACTCGACCTTCTAGACTATCCGGGACTGCCAGAAGGGAATAGGCTCTCCTGCAAGCCTCTGGCTGGCAAGGGACACTGACGGAGGGTCACCTCTGACCCCCACCTCACTTCCAGACCCCCAGGCCCCAGACTCCACCTTCTAGACTATCCGGGACTGCCAGAAGGCAATAGGCTCTCCTGCAAGCCTCTGCCTGGTAAAAGACACTGAGGGAGGGTCACCTCTGACCCCCACCTCACTTCCAGACCCCCAGGCGCCAGACTCCACCTTCTAGACTATCCGGGACTGCCAGAAGGCAATAGGCTCTCCTGCAAGCCTCTGGCCGGCAAGGGACACTGAGGGAGGGTCACCTCTGACCCCCACCTCACTTCCAGACCCCCAGGCCCCAGACTCCACCTTCTAGACTATCCGGGACTGCCAGAAGGCAATAGGCTGTCCTGCAAGCCTCTGGCCGGCAAGAGACACTGAGGGAGGGTCACCTCTGACCCCCACCTCACTTTCAGACCCCCAGGCCCCAGACTCCACCTTCTAGGTAGGTAGCCAGGATTTCCTTGAGGCGTTTTTTATTTCTCTCTTGAAACCCCTGCATTCCCTTGTTAACACCTAGCTCTCCTTCTCCCCCCAGACTATTCGGGACTGCCAGAAGGCAATAGGATCTCCTGCAAGCCTCTGGCCGGCAAGGGACACTGAGGGAGGGTCACCTCTGACCCCCACCTCACTTCCAGACTACCATGCCCCAGACTCGACCTTCTAGACTATCCGGGACTGCCAGAAGGGAATAGGCTCTCCTGCAAGCCTCTGGCTGGCAAGGGACACTGACGGAGGGTCACCTCTGACCCCCACCTCACTTCCAGACCCCCAGGCCCCAGACTCCACCTTCTAGACTATCCGGGACTGCCAGAAGGCAATAGGCTCTCCTGCAAGCCTCTGTCCGGCAAGGGACACTGAGGGAGGGTCACCTCTGACCCCCACCTAACTTCCAGATCCCCAGGCCACAGACTCCACCTTCTAGGTAGGTAGCCAGGATTTCATTGAGGCGGTTTTTTATTCTCTCTTGAAACCCCTGCATTCCCTTGTTAACACCTAGCTCTCCTTCTCCACCCAGACTATCTAGGACTGCCAGAAGGCAATAGGCTCTCCTGCAAGCCTCTGGCCGGCAAGGAACACTGAGGGAGGGTCACCTCTGACCCCCACCTCACTTCCAGACACCCAGGCCCTAGACTCCACCTTCTAGGTAGGTAGCCAGGATTTCCTTGAGGCGGTATTTTTTTCTCTCTTGAAACCCCTGCATTCCCTTGTTAACACCTAGCTCTCCTTCTCCCCCCAGACTATCCGGGACTGCCAGAAGGCAATAGTCTCTCCTGCAAGACTCTGGCCGGCAAGGGACACTAAGGGACGGTCACCTCTGACCCCCACCTCACTTCCAGACCCCCAGGCCCCAAACTCCACCTTCTAGACTATCCGGGACTGCCAGAAGGCAATAGGCTCTCCTGCAAGCCTCTGGCCCGCAAGGGACACTGAGAGAGGGTCACCTCTGACCCCCACCTCACTTCCAGACCCCCAGGCCCCACACTCCACCTGCTAGACTATCCGGGACAGCCAGAAGGCAATAGGCTCTCCTGCAAGCCTCTGGCCGGCAAGGGACACTGAGGGAGGGTCACCTCTGACCCCCACCTCACTTCCAGACCCCCAGGCCCCAGACTCCACCTTCTAGACTATCCGGGACTGCCAGAAGGCAATAGGCTCTCCTGCAAGCCTCTGGCCGGCAAGGGACACTGAGGGAGGGTCACCTCTGACCCCCACCTCACTTCCAGACCCTCAGGCCCCAGACTCCACCTTCTAGACTTTCCGGGACTGCCAGAAGGCAATAGGCTCTCCTGCAAGCCTCTGGCCAGCAAGGGACACTGAGGGAGGGTCACCTCTGACCCCAACCTCACTTCCAGAACCCCAGGCCCCAGAGTCCACCTTCTAGACTATCCGGGACTGCCAGAAGGCAATAGGCTCTCCTGCAAGCCTCTGGCCGGCAAGGGACACTGAGGGAGGGTCACCTCTTTCCCCCACCTCACTTCCAGACCCCCAGGCCCCAGACTCCACCTTCTAGACTATCCGGGACTTCCAGAAGGCAATAGGCTCTCCTGCAAGCCTCTGGCCGGCAAGGGACACTGAGGGAGGGTCACCTCTGACCCCCACCTCACTTCCAGACCCCCAGGCCCCAGACTCCACCTTCTAGACTATCCGGGACTGCCAGAAGGCAATAGGCTCTCCTGCAAGCCTCTGGCCGGCAAGGGACACTGAGGGAAGGTCACCTCTGACCCCCACCTCACTTCCAGAACCCCAGGCCCCAGACTCCACCTTCTAGACTATCCGGGACTGCCAGAAGGCAATAGGCTGTCCTGCAAGCCTCTGGCCGGCAAGAGACACTGAGGGAGGGTCACCTCTGACCCCCACCTCACTTTCAGACCCCCAGGCCCCAGACTCCACCTTCTAGGTAGGTAGCCAGGATTTCCTTGAGGCGTTTTTTATTTCTCTCTTGAAACCCCTGCATTCCCTTGTTAACACCTAGCTCTCCTTCTCCCCCCAGACTATTCGGGACTGCCAGAAGGCAATAGGATCTCCTGCAAGCCTCTGGCCGGCAAGGGACACTGAGGGAGGGTCACCTCTGACCCCCACCTCACTTCCAGACTACCATGCCCCAGACTCGACCTTCTAGACTATCCGGGACTGCCAGAAGGGAATAGGCTCTCCTGCAAGCCTCTGGCTGGCAAGGGACACTGACGGAGGGTCACCTCTGACCCCCACCTCACTTCCAGACCCCCAGGCCCCAGACTCCACCTTCTAGACTATCCGGGACTGCCAGAAGGCAATAGGCTCTCCTGCAAGCCTCTGCCTGGTAAAAGACACTGAGGGAGGGTCACCTCTGACCCCCACCTCACTTCCAGACCCCCAGGCGCCAGACTCCACCTTCTAGACTATCCGGGACTGCCAGAAGGCAATAGGCTCTCCTGCAAGCCTCTGGCCGGCAAGGGACACTGAGGGAGGGTCACCGCTGACCCCCACCTCACTTCCAGACCCCCAGGCCCCAGACTCCACCTTCTAGACTATCCGGGACTGCCAGAAGGCAATAGGCTCTCCTGCAAGCCTCTGGCCGGCAAGGGACACTGAGGGAGGGTCACCTCTGACCACCACCTCACTTCCAGACCCCCAGGCCCCAGACTCCAACTTCTAGACTATCCGGGACTGCCAGAAGGCAATAGGCTCTCCTGAAAGCCTCTGGCCGGCAAAGGACACTGAGGGAGGGTCACCTATGACCCCCACCTCACTTCCAGACCCCCAGGCCCCAGACTCCACCTTCTAGACTATCCGGGACTGCCAGAAGGCAATAGGCTCTCCTGCAAGCCTCTGGCCGGCAAGGGACACTGAGGGAGGGTCACCTCTGACCCCCACCTCACTTCCAGACCCACAGGCCCCAGACTCCACCTTCTAGGTAGGTAGCCAGGATTTCCTTGAGGCGGTTTTTTTTTCTCTCTTGAAACCCCTGCATTCCCTTGTTAACACCTAGCTCTCTTCTCCCCCCAGACTATCCGGGACTGCCAGAAGGCAATAGGTTCTCCTGCAAGCCTGTGGCCGGCAAGGGACACTGAGGGAGGGTCACCTCTGACCACCACCTCACTTCCAGACCCCCAGGCCCCAGACCACCTTCTAGACTATCCGGGACTGCCAGAAGGCAATAGGCTCTCCTGAAAGCCTCTGGGCAGCAAGGGACACTGAGGGAGGGTCACCTCTGACCCCCACCTCACTTCCAGACCCCCAGGCCCCAGACTCCACCTTCTAGATTATCCGGGACTGCCAGAAGGCAATAGGCTCTCCTGCAAGCCTCTGGCCGGCAAGGGACACTGAGGGAGGGTCACCTCTGACCCCCACCTCACTTCCAGACCCCCAGGCCCCAGACTCCACTTTCTAGGTAGGTAGCCAGGATTTCCTTGAGGCGGTTTTTTTTTTTTCTCTTGAAACCCCTGCATTCCCTTGTTAACACCTAGCTCTCCTTCTCCCCCCAGATTATCCGGGACTGCCAGAATGCAATAGGCTCTCCTGCAAGCCTCTGGCCAGCAAGGGACACTGAGGGAGGGTCACCTCTGACCCCCACCTCACTTCCAGACCCCCAGGCCCCAGACTCCACCTTCTAGACTATCTGGGACTGCCAGAAGGCAATAGGCTCTCCTGCAAGCCTCTGGCCGACAAGGGACACTGAGGGAGGGTCACCTCTGACCCCCACTTCACTTCCAGATCCCAAGGCCCCAGACTCCACCTTCTAGACTATCCGGGACTGCCAGAAGGCAATAGGCTCTCCTGCAAGCCTCTGTCCGGAAAGGGACACTGAGGGAGGGTCACCTCTGACCCCCACCTAACTTCCAGACCCCCAGGCCACAGACTCCACCTTCTAGGTAGGTAGCCAGGATTTCCTTCAGGCGGTTTTTTTTTCTCTCTTGAAACCCCTGCATTCCCTTGTTAACACCTAGCTCTCCTTCTCCCCCGAGACTATCCGGGAATGCCAGAAGACAATAAGCTCTCCTGCAAGCCTCTGTCCGGCAAGGGACACTGAGGGAGGGTCACCTCTGACCCCCACCTCACTTCCAGACCCCCAGGCCCCAGACTCCACCTTCTAGACTATCCGGGACTGCCAGAAGGCAATAGGCTCTCCTGCAAGCCTCTGGCTGGCAAGGGACACTGAGGGAGGGTCACCTCTGACCCCCACCTCACTTCCAGACCCCCAGGCCCCAGACTCCACCTTCTAGACTATCCGGGACTGCCAGAAGGCAATAGGCTCTCCTGCAAGCCTCTGGCCGCAAGGGACACTGAGGGAGGGTCACCTCTGACCCCCACCTCACTTCCAGACCCCAAGGCCACAGACTCCACCTTCTAGGTAGGTAGCCAGGATTTCCTTGAGGCGGTTTTTTTTCCTCTCTTGAAACCCCTGCATTCCCTTGTTAACACCTAGCTCTCCTTCTCCCCCCAGATTATCCGGGACTGCCAGAAGGCAATAGGCTCTCCTGCAAGCCTCTGGCCGGCAAGGGACACTGAGGGAGGGTCACCTCTGACCCCCACCTCACTTCCAGAACCCAAGGCCCCAGACTCCTCCTTCTAGACTATCCGGGACTGCCAGAAGGCAATAGGCTCTCCTGCAAGACTCTGGCCGGCAAGGGACACTGAGGGAGGGTCACCACTGACCCCCACCTCACTTCCAGAGCCCCAGGCCACAGACTCCAACTTCTAGATTATCCGGGACTGCCAGAAGGCAATAGGCTCTCCTGCAAGCCTCTGGCCGGCAAGGGACACTGAGGGAGGGTCACCTCTGACCCCCACCTCACTTCCCGACCCCCAGGCCACAGACTCCACCTTCTAGACTATCCGGGACTGCCAGAAGGCAATAGGCTCTCCTGCAAGCCTCTGGCCGGCAAGGGACACTGAGGGACGGTCATCTCTGACCCCCACCTCACTTCCAGAACCCCAGGCCCCAGACTCCACCTTGTAGACTATCCGGGACTGCCAGAAGGCAATAGGCTGTCCTGCAAGCCTCTGGCCGGCAAGAGACACTGAGGGAGGGTCACCTGTGACCCCCACCTCACTTCCAGACCCCCAGGCCCCAGACTCCACCTTCTAGGTAGGTAGCCAGGATTTCCTTGAGGCGGTTTTTTTTTCTCTCTTGAAACCCCTGCATTCCCTTGTTAACACCTAGCTCTCCTTCTCCCCCCAGAATATCCGGGACTGCCAGAAGGCAATAGGCTCTCCTGCAAGCCTCTGGCCGGCAAGGGACACTGAGGGAGGGTCACCTCTGACCCCCACCTCACTTCCAGACTACCATGCCCCAGACTCCACCTTCTAGACTATCCGGGACTGCCAGAAGGCAATAGGCTCTCCTGCAAGCCTCTGGCTGGCAAGGGACACTGAGGGAGGGTCACCTCTGACCCCCACCTCACTTCCAGACCCCCAGGCCCCAGACTCCACCTTCTAGACTATCCGGGACTGCCAGAAGGCAATAGGCTCTCCTGCAAGCCTCTGCCTGGTAAGAGACACTGAGGGAGGGTCACCTCTGACCCCACCTCACTTCCAGACCCCCAGGCGCCAGACTCCACCTTCGAGACTATCCGGGACTGCCAGAAGGCAATAGGCTCTCCTGCAAGCCTCTGGCCGGCAAGGGACACTGAGGGAGGGTCACCTCTGACCCCCACCTCACTTCCAGACCCCCAGGCCCCAGACTCCACCTTCTAGACTATCCGGGACTGCCAGAAGGCAATAGGCTCTCCTGCAAGCCTCTGGCCGGCAAGGGACACTGAGGGAGGGTCACCTCTGACCACCACCTCACTTCCAGACCCCCAGGCCCCAGACTCCAACTTCTAGACTATCCGGGACTGCCAGAAGGCAATAGGCTCTCCTGCAAGCCTCTGGCCGGCAAAGGACACTGAGGGAGGGTCACCTATGACCCCCACCTCACTTCCAGACCCCCAGGCCCCAGACTCCACCTTCTAGACTATCCGGGACTGCCAGAAGGCAATAGGCTCTCCTGCAAGCCTCTGGCCGGCAAGGGACACTGAGGGAGGGTCACCTCTGACCCCCACCTCACTTCCAGACCCCCAGGCCCCAGACTCCACCTTCTAGGTAGGTAGCCAGGATTTCCTTGAGGCGGTTTCTTTTTCTCTCTTGAAACCCCTGCATTCCCTTGTTAACACCTAGCTCTCCTTCTCCCCCGAGACTATCCTGGAATGCCAGAAGACAATAAGCTCTCCTGCAAGCCTCTGGCCAGCAAGGGACACTGAGGGAGGGTCACCTCTGACCCCCACCTCACTTCCAGACCCCCAGGCCCCAGACTCCACCTTCTAGACTATCCGGGACAGCCAGAAGGCAATAGGCTCTCCTGCAAGCCTCTGGCTGGCAAGGGACACTGAGGGAGGGTCACCTCTGACCCCCACCTCACTTCCAGACCCCCAGGCCCCAGACTCCACCTTCTAGACTATCCGGGACTGCCAGAAGGCAATAGGCTCTCCTGCAAGCCTCTGGCCGCAAGGGACACTGAGGGAGGGTCACCTCTGACCCCCACCTCACTTCCAGACCCCCTGGCCCCAGACTCCACCTTCTAGGTAGGTAGCCAGGATTTCCTTGAGGCGGTATTTTTCCTCTCTTGAAACCCCTGCATTCCCTTGTTAACACCTAGCTCTCCTTCTCCCCCCAGATTATCCGGGACTGCCAGAAGGCAATAGGCTCTCCTGCAAGCCTCTGGCCGGCAAGGGACACTGAGGGAGGGTCACCTCTGACCCCCACCTCACTTCCAGACCCCCAGTCCCAGACTCCTCCTTCTAGACTATCCGGGACTGCCAGAAGGCAATAGGCTCTCCTGCAAGACTCTGGCCTGCAAGGGACACTGAGGGAGGGTCACCTCTGACCCCCACCTCACTTCCAGAGCCCCAGGCCACATACTCCACCTTCTAGACTATCCGGGACTGCCAGAAGGCAATAGGCTCTCCTGCAAGCCTCTGGCCGGCAAGGGACACTGAGGGAGGGTCACCTCTGACCCCCACCTCACTTCCAGACCCCCAAGCCACAGACTCCACCTTCTAGACTATCCGGGACTGCCAGAAGGCAATAGGCTCTCCTGCAAACCTCTGGCCGGCAAGGGACACTGAGGGAGGGTCACCTCTGACCCCCACCTCACTTCCAGACCCCCAGGCCCTAGACTCCACCTTCTAGACTATCCGGGACTGCCAGAAGGCAATAGGCTCCCCTGCAAGCCTCTGGCCGGCAAGGGACACTGAGGGAGGGTCGCCTCTGACCCCCACCTCACTTCCAGACCCCCAGGACCCAGACTCCACCTTCTAGACTATCCGGGACTGCCAGAAGGCAATAGGCTCTCCTGCAAGCCTCTGTCCGGCAAGGGACACTGAGGGAGGGTCACCTCTGACCCCCACCTAACTTCCAGACCCCCAGGCCACAGACTCCACCTTCTAGGTAGGTAGCCAGGATTTCATTGAGGCGGTTTTTTATTCTCTCTTGAAACCCCTGCATTCCCTTGTTAACACCTAGCTCTCCTTCTCCACCCAGACTATCTAGGACTGCCAGAAGGCAATAGGCTCTCCTGCAAGCCTCTGGCCGGCAAGGAACACTGAGGGAGGGTCAGCTCTGACCCCCACCTCACTTCCAGACACCCAGGCCCCAGACTCCACCTTCTAGGTAGGTAGCCAGGATTTCCTTGAGGCGGTATTTTTTTCTCTCTTGAAACCCCTGCATTCCCTTGTTAACACCTAGCTCTCCTTCTCCCCCCAGACTATCCGGGACTGCCAGAAGGCAATAGGCTCTCCTGCAAGACTCTGGCCGGCAAGGGACACTAAGGGACGGTCACCTCTGACCCCCACCTCACTTCCAGACCCCCAGGCCCCAAACTCCACCTTCTAGACTATCCGGGACTGCCAGAAGGCAATAGGCTCTCCTGCAAGCCTCTGGCCCGCAAGGGACACTGAGAGAGGGTCACCTCTGACCCCCACCTCACTTCCAGACCCCCAGGCCCCACACTCCACCTGCTAGACTATCCGGGACAGCCAGAAGGCAATAGGCTCTCCTGCAAGCCTCTGGCCGGCAAGGGACACTGAGGGAGGGTCACCTCTGACCCCCACCTCACTTCCAGACCCCCAGGCCCCAGACTCCACCTTCTAGACTATCCGGGACTGCCAGAAGGCAATAGGCTCTCCTGCAAGCCTCTGGCCGGCAAGGGACACTGAGGGAGGGTCACCTCTGACCCCCACCTCACTTCCAGACCCTCAGGCCCCAGACTCCACCTTCTAGACTTTCCGGGACTGCCAGAAGGCAATAGGCTCTCCTGCAAGCCTCTGGCCAGCAAGGGACACTGAGGGAGGGTCACCTCTGACCCCAACCTCACTTCCAGAACCCCAGGCCCCAGAGTCCACCTTCTAGACTATCCGGGACTGCCAGAAGGCAATAGGCTCTCCTGCAAGCCTCTGGCCGGCAAGGGACACTGAGGGAGGGTCACCTCTTTCCCCCACCTCACTTCCAGACCCCCAGGCCCCAGACTCCACCTTCTAGACTATCCGGGACTTCCAGAAGGCAATAGGCTCTCCTGCAAGCCTCTGGCCGGCAAGGGACACTGAGGGAGGGTCACCTCTGACCCCCACCTCACTTCCAGACCCCCAGGCCCCAGACTCCACCTTCTAGACTATCCGGGACTGCCAGAAGGCGATAGGCTCTCCTGCAAGCCTCTGGACGGCAAGGGACACTGAGGGAGGGTCACCTCTGACCCCCACCTCACTTCCAGACCCCCTGGCCCCAGACTCCACCTTCTAGAATATCCGGGACTGCCAGAAGGCAATAGGCTCTCCTGCAAGCCTCTGGCCGGCAAGGGACACTGAGGGAGGGTCACCTCTGACCCCCACCTCACTTCCAGACCCCCAGGACCCAGACTCCACCTTCTAGACTATCCGGGACTGCCAGAAGGCAATAGGCTCTCCTGCAAGCCTCTGGCCGGCAAGGGACAATGAGGGAGGGTCACCTCTGACCCCCACCTCACTTCCAGACCCCCAGGCCCCAGATTCCACCTTCTAGACTATCCGGGACTGCGAGAAGGCAACAGGCTCTACTGCAAGCCTCTGGCTGGCAAGGGACACTGAGGGAGGGTCACCTCTGACCCCCACCACACTTCCAGACCCCCAGGCCCCAGACTCCACCTTCTAGACTATCCGGGACTGCCAGAAGGCAATAGGCTCTCCTGCAAGACTCTGGCCGGCAAGGGACACTGAGGGAGGGTCACCTCTGACCCCCACCTCACTTCCAGACCCCCAGGCCCCAGACTCCACCTTCTAGGTAGGTATCCAGGATTTCCTTGAGGCGGTTTTTTTTTCTCTCTTCAAACCCTAGCATTCCCTTGTTAACACGTAGCTCTCCTTCTCCCCCCAGACTATCCGGGATTGCCAGAAGGCAATAGGCTCTCCTGCAAGCCTCTGGCCGGCAAGGGACACTGAGGGAGGGTCACCTCTGACCCCCACCTCACTTCCAGACCCCCAGGCCCGAGACTCCACCTTCTAGACTTTCCGGGACTGCCAGAAGGCAATAGGCTCTCCTGCAAGCCTCTGGCCGACAAGGGACACTGAGGGAGGGTCACCTCTGACCCCAACCTCACTTCCAGACCCGCAGGCCCCAGACTCCACCTTCTAGACTATCCGGGACTGCCAGAAGTCAATAGGCTCTCCTGCAAGCCTCTGGCCGGCAAGGGACACTGAGGGAGGGTCACCTCTATCCCTCACCTCACTTCCAGACCCCCAGGCCCCAGACTCCACCTTCTAGACTATCCGGGACTGCCAGAAGGCAATAGGCTCTCCTGCAAGCCTCTGGCAGGCAAGGGACACTGAGGGAGGGTCACCTCTGACCCCCACCTCACTTCCAGACCCCCAGGCCCCAGACTCCACCTTCTAGACTATCCGGGACTGCCAGAAGGCAATAGGCTCTCCTGCAAGCCTCTGGCCGGCAAGGGACACTGAGGGAGGGTCACCTCTGACCCCCACCTCACTTCCAGACCCCCACGCCCCAGACTCCACCTTCTAGAATATCCGGGACTGCCAGAAGGAAATAGGCTCTCCTGCAAGCCTCTGGCCGGCAAGGGACACTGAGGGAGTGTCACCTCTGACCCCCACCTCACTTCCAGACACCCAGGACCCAGACTCCACCTTCTAGACTATCCGGGACTGCCAGAAGGCAATAGGCTCTCCTGCAAGCCTCTGGCCGGCAAGGGACACTGAGGGAGGGTCACCTCTGACCCCCACCTCACTTCCAGACCCCCAGGCCCCAGATTCCACCTTCTAGACTATCCGGGACTGCGAGAAGGCAATAGGCTCTCCTGCAAGCCTCTGGCTGGCAAGGGACACTGAGGGAGGGTTACCTCTGACCCCCACCTCACTTCCAGACCCGCAGGCCCCAGACTCCACCTTCTAGACTATCTGGGACTGCCAGAAGGCAATAGGCTCTCCTGCAAGCCTCTGGCCGGCAAAGGACACTAAGGGAGGGTCACCTCTGACCCCCACCTCACTTCCAGACCCCCAGGCCCCAGACTCCACCTTCTAGGTAGGTAGCCAGGATTTCCTTGAAGCGGTTTTTTTTTCTCTCTTGAAACCCCTGCATTCCCTTTTTAACACCAGCTCTCCTTCTCCCCCCAGACTATCCGGGACTGCCAGAAGGCAATAGGCTCTCCTGCAAGCCTCTGGCCGGCAAGGGACACTGAGGGAGTGTCACCTCTGACCCCCACCTCACTTCCAGACCCCCAGGCCCCAGACTCCACCTTCTAGACTATCCGGGACTGCCAGAAGGCAATAGGCTCTCCTGCAAGCCTCTGGCCGGCAAGGGACACTGAGGGAGGGTCACCTCTGACCCCCACCTCACTTCCAGACCCCAAGGCCCCAGACTCCACCTTCTAGACTCTCCGAGACTGCCAGAAGGCAATAGGCTCTCCTGCAAGCCTCTGGCCGGCAAGGGACACTGAGGGAGGGTCCCCTTGACCCCCACCTCACTTCCAGACCCCCAGGCCCCAGACTCCACCTTCTAGACTATTCGGGACTGCCAGAAGGTAATAGGCTCTCCTGCAAGCCTCTGGCCGGCAAGGGACACTGAGGGAGGGTCACCTCTGACCCCAACCTCACTTCCAGACCCCCAGGCCCCAGAATCCACCTTCTAGGTAGGTACCCAGGAGTTCCTTGAGGCGCTTTTTTTTCTCTCTTGAAACCCCTGCATTCCCTTGTTAACACCTAGCTCTCCTTCTCCCCCCAGACTATCCGGGACTGCCAGAAGGCAATAGGCTCTCCTGCAAGCCTCTGGCCGGCAAGGGACACTGAGGGAGGGTCACCTCTGACCCCCACCTCACTTCCAGACCCCCAGGCCCCAGACTCCACCTTCTAGACTATACGGGACTGCCAGAAGGCAATAGGCTCTCCTGCAAGCCTCTGGCTGGCAAGGGACACTGAGGGAGTGTCACCTCTGACCCCCACCTCACTTCCAAACCCCCAGGCCCCAGACTCCACCTTCTAGACTATCCGGGACTGCCAGAAGGCAATAGGCTCTCCTGCAAGCATCTGGCCGGCAAGGGACACTGAGGGAGGGTCACCTCTGACCCCCACCTCACTTCCAGACCCCCAGGCCCCAGACTCCACCTTCTAGACTATCCGGGACTGCCAGAAGGCAATTGGCTCTCCTGCAAGCCTCTGGCCGGCAAGGGACACTGAGGGAGGGTCACCTCTGACCCCCACCTCACTTCCAGACCCCCAGGCCCCAGACTCCACCTTCTAGACTATCCGGGACTGCCAGAAGGCAATAGGATCTCCTGCAAGCCTCTGGCCCGCAAGGGACACTGAGGGAGGGTCACCTCTGACCCCCACCTCACTTCCAGTCCCCTAGGCCCCAGACTCCACCTTCTAGACTATCCGGGACTGCCAGAAGGCAATAGGCTCTCCTGCAAGCCTCCGGTCGGCAAGGGACACTAAGGGAGGGTGACCTCTGAACCCCACCTCACTTCCAGACCCCCATGCCCCAGACTCCACCTTCTAGGTAGGTAGCCAGGATTTCCTTGAGGCGGTTTTTTTTTCTCTCTTGAAACCCCTGCATTCCCTTGTTAACACCTAGCTCTCCTTCTCCCCCCAGACTATCCGGGACTGCCAGAAGGCAATAGGCTCTCGAGCAATCCTCTGGCTGGCAAGGGACACTGAGGGAGGGTCACCTCTGACCCCCACCTCACTTCCAGACCCCCAGGCCCCAGACTCCACTTTCTAGACTATCCGGGACTGCCAGAAGGCAATAGGCTCTCCTGCAAGCCTCTGGCCGGTAAGGGACACTGAGGGAGGGTCACCTCTGACCCCCACCTCACTTCCAGACCCCCAGGCCCCAGACTCCACCTTCTAGACTATCCGGGACTGCCAGAAGGTAATAGGCTCTCCTGCAAGCCTCTGGCCGGCAAGGGACACTGAGAGAGTGTCACCTCTGACCCCCACCTCACTTCCAGACCCCCAGGCCCCAGACTCCACCTTCTAGACTATCCGGGACTGCCAGAAGGCAATAGGATCTCCTGCAAGCCTCTGGCCGGCAGGGGACACTGAGGGAGGGTCACCTCTGACACTCACCTCACTTCCACACCCCCAGGCCCCACACTCCACCTTCTAGACTATCCGGGACTGCCAGAAGGCAATAGGCTCTCCTGCAAGCCTCTGGCCGGCAAGGGACACTGAGGGAGGGTCACCTCTGACCCCCACCTCACTTCCAGACCCCCAGGCCCCAGACTCCACCTTCTAGAATATCCGGGACTGCCAGAAGGAAATAGGCTCTCCTGCAAGCCTCTGGCCGGCAAGGGACACTGAGGGAGTGTCACCTCTGACCCCCACCTCACTTCCAGACACCCAGGACCCAGACTCCACCTTCTAGACTATCCGGGACTGCCAGAAGGCAATAGGCTCTCCTGCAAGCCTCTGGCCGGCAAGGGACACTGAGGGAGGGTCACCTCTGACCCCCACCTCACTTCCAGACCCCCAGGCCCCAGATTCCACCTTCTAGACTATCCGGGACTGCGAGAAGGCAATAGGCTCTCCTGCAAGCCTCTGGCTGGCAAGGGACACTGAGGGAGGGTCACCTCTGACCCCCACCTCACTTCCAGACCCCCAGGCCCCAGACTCCACCTTCTAGACTATCCGGGACTGCCAGAAGGCAATAGGCTCTCCTGCTAGCATCTGGCCGGCAAGGGACACTAAGGGAGGGTCACCTCTGACCCCCACCTCACTTCCAGACCCCCAGGCCCCAGACTCCACCTTCTAGGTAGGTAGCCAGGATTTCCTTGAGGCGGTTTTTTTTTCTCTCTTGAAACCCCTGCATTCCCTTTTTAACACCAGCTCTCCTTCTCCCCCCAGACTATCCGGGACTGCCAGAAGGCAATAGGCTCTCCTGCAAGCCTCTGGCCGGCAAGGGACACTGAGGGAGTGTCACCTCTGACCCCCACCTCACTTCCAGACCCCCAGGCCCCAGACTCCACCTTCTAGACTATCTGGGACTGCCAGAAGGCAATAGGATCTCCTGCAAGCCTCTGGCCGGCAGGGGACACTGAGGGAGGGTTACCTCTGACCCCCACCTCACTTCCAGACCCCCAGGCCCCAGACTCCCCCTTCTAGACTATCCGGGACTGCCAGAAGGCAATAGGCTCTCCTGTAAGCCTCTGGCCGGCAAGGGACACTGAGGGAGTGTCACCTCTGACCCCCACCTCACTTCCAGACCCCCAGGCCCCAGACTCCACCTTCTAGACTATCCGGGACTGCCAGAAGGCAATAGGCTCTCCTGCAAGCCTCTGGCCGGCAAGGGACACTGAGGGAGGGTCACCTCTGACCCCCACCTCACTTCCAGACCCCAAGGCCCCAGACTCCACCTTCTAGACTCTCCGAGACTGCCAGAAGGCAATAGGCTCTCCTGCAAGCCTCTGGCCGGCAAGGGACACTGAGGAAGGGTCCCCTTGACCCCCACCTCACTTCCAGACCCCCAAGCCCCACTCCACCTTCTAGACTATTCGGGACTGCCAGAAGGTAATAGGCTCTCCTGCAAGCCTCTGGCCGGCAAGGGACACTGAGGGAGGGTCACCTCTGACCCCAACCTCACTTCCAGACCCCCAGGCCCCAGAATCCACCTTCTAGGTAGGTAGCCAGGATTTCCTTGAGGCGCTTTTTTTTCTCTCTTGAAACCCCTGCATTCCCTTGTTAACACCTAGCTCTCCTTCTCCCCCCAGACTATCCGGGACTGCCAGAAGGCATTAGGCTCTCCTGCAAGCCTCTGGCCGGCAAGGGACACTGAGGGAGGGTCACCTCTGACCCCCACCTCACTTCCAGACCCCCAGGCCCCAGACTCCACCTTCTAGACTATACGGGACTGCCAGAAGGCAATAGGCTCTCCTGCAAGCCTCTGGCTGGCAAGGGACACTGAGGGAGTGTCACCTCTGACCCCCACCTCACTTCCAGGCCCCCAGGCCCCAGACTCCACCTTCTAGACTATCCGGGAATGCCAGAAGGCAATAGGCTCTCCTGCAAGCATCTGGCCGGCAAGGGACACTGAGGGAGGGTCACCTCTGACCCCCAACTCACTTCCAGACCCCCAGGCCCCAGACTCCACCTTCTAGACTATCCGGGACTGCCAGAAGGCAATTGGCTCTCCTGCAAGCCTCTGGCCGGCAAGGGACACTGAGGGAGGGTCACCTCTGACCCCCACCTCACTTCCAGACCCCCAGGCCCCAGACTCCACCTTCTAGACTATCCGGGACTGCCAGAAGGCAATAGGATCTCCTGCAAGCCTCTGGCCCGCAAGGGACACTGAGGGAGGGTCACCTCTGACCCCCACCTCACTTCCAGTCCCCCAGGCCCCAGACTCCACCTTCTAGACTATCCGGGACTGCCAGAAGGCAATAGGCTCTCCTGCAAGCCTCTGGTCGGCAAGGGACACTAAGGGAGGGTCACCTCTGACCCCCACCTCACTTCCAGACCCCCAGGCCCCAGACTCCACCTTCTAGACTATCCGGGACTGCCAGAAGGCAATTGGCTCTCCTGAAAGCCTCTGGCCGGCAAGGGACACTGAGGGAGGGTCACCTCTGACCCCCACCTCACTTCCAGACCCCCAGGCCCCAGACTCCACCTTCTAGACTATCCGGGACTGCCAGAAGGCAATAGGATCTCCTGCAAGCCTCTGGCCCGCAAGGGACACTGAGGGAGGGTCACCTCTGACCCCCACCTCACTTCCAGTCCCCCAGGCCCCAGACTCCACCTTCTAGACTATCCGGGACTGCCAGAAGGCAATAGGCTCTCCTGCAAGCCTCTGGTCGGCAAGGGACACTAAGGGAGGGTGACCTCTGACCCCCACCTCACTTCCAGACCCCCATGCCCCAGACTCCACCTTCTAGGTAGGTAGCCAGGATTTCCTTGAGGCGGTTTTTTTTTCTCTCTTGAAACCCCTGCATTCCCTTGTTAACACCTAGCTCTCCTTCTCCCCCCAGACTATCCGGGACTGCCAGAAAGCAATAGGCTCTCCAGCAAGCCTCTGGCTGGCAAGGGACACTGAGGGAGGGTCACCTCTGACCCCCACCTCACTTGCAGACCCCCAGGCCCCAGACTCCACTTTCTAGACTATCCGGGACTGCCAGAAGGCAATAGGCTCTCCTGCAAGCCTCTGGCCGGTAAGGGACACTGAGGGAGGGTCACCTCTGACCCCCACCTCACTTCCAGACCCCCAGGCCCCAGACTCCACCTTCTAGACTATCCGGGACTGCCAGAAGGTAATAGGCTCTCCTGCAAGCCTCTGGCCGGCAAGGGACACTGAGGGAGTGTCACCTCTGACCCCCACCTCACTTCCAGACCCCCAGGCCCCAGACTCCACCTTCTAGACTATCCGGGAGTGCCAGAAGGCAATAGGATCTCCTGCAAGCCTCTGGCCGGCAGGGGACACTGAGGGAGGGTCACCTCTGACACCCACCTCACTTCCACACCCCCAGGCCCCACACTCCACCTTCTAGACTATCCGGGACTGCCAGAAGGCAATAGGCTCTCCTGCAAGCCTCTGGCCGGCAAGGGACACTGAGGGAGGGTCACCTCTGACCCCCACCTCACTTCAAGACCCCCAGGCCCCAGACTCCACCTTCTAGAATATCCGGGACTGCCAGAAGGAAATAGGCTCTCCTGCAAGCCTCTGGCCGGCAAGGGACACTGAGGGAGTGTCACCTCTGACCCCCACCTCACTTCCAGACACCCAGGACCCAGACTCCACCTTCTAGACTATCCGGGACTGCCAGAAGGCAATAGGCTCTCCTGCAAGCCTCTGGCCGGCAAGGGACACTGAGGGAGGGTCACCTCTGACCCCCACCTCACTTCCAGACCCCCAGGCCCCAGATTCCACCTTCTAGACTATCCGGGACTGCGAGAAGGCAATAGGCTCTCCTGCAAGCCTCTGGCTGGCAAGGGACACTGAGGGAGGGTCACCTCTGACCCCCACCTCACTTCCAGACCCCCAGGCCCCAGACTCCACCTTCTAGACTATCCGGGACTGCCAGAAGGCAATAGGCTCTCCTGCAAGCCTCTGGCCGGCAAGGGACACTAAGGGAGGGTCACCTCTGACCCCCACCTCACTTCCAGACCCCCAGGCCCCAGACTCCACCTTCTAGGTAGGTAGCCAGGATTTCCTTGAGGCGGTTTTTTTTTCTCTCTTGAAACCCCTGCATTCCCTTTTTAACACCAGCTCTCCTTCTCCCCCCAGACTATCCGGGACTGCCAGAAGGCAATAGGCTCTCCTGCAAGCCTCTGGCCGGCAAGGGACACTGAGGGAGGGACACCTCTGACCCCCACCTCACTTCCAGACCCCCAGGCCCCAGACTCCACCTTCTAGACTATACGGGACTGCCAGAAGGCAATAGGATCTCCTGCAAGCCTCTGGCTGGCAAGGGACACTGACGGAGTGTCACCTCTGACCCCCACCTCACTTCCAGACCCCCAGGCCCCAGACTCCACCTTCTAGACTATCCGGGACTGCCAGAAGGCAATAGGCTCTCCTGCAAGCATCTGGCCGGCAAGGGACACTGAGGGAGGGTCACCTCTGACCCCCACCTCACTTCCAGACCCCCAGGCCCCAGACTCCACCTTCTAGACTATCCGGGACTGCCAGAAGGCAATTGGCTCTCCTGCAAGCCTCTGGCCGGCAAGGGACACTGAGGGAGGGTCACCTCTGACCCCCACCTCACTTCCAGACCCCCAGGCCCCAGACTCCACCTTCTAGACTATCCGGGACTGCCAGAAGGCAATAGGATCTCCTGCAAGCCTCTGGCCCGCAAGGGACACTAAGGGAGGGTCACCTCTGACCCCCACCTCACTTCCAGTCCCCCAGGCCCCAGACTCCACCTTCTAGACTATCCGGGACTGCCAGAAGGCAATAGGCTCTCCTGCAAGCCTCTGGCCGGCAAGGGACACTGAGGGAGGGTCACCTCTGACCCCCACCTCACTTCCAGACCCCCAGGCCCCAGACTCCACCTTCTAGGTAGGTAGCCAGGATTTCCTTGAGGCGGTTTTTTTTTTCTCTCTTGAAAGCCCTGCATTCCCTTGTTAACACCTAGCTCTCCTTCTCCCCCCAGACTATCCGGGACTGCCAGAAGGCAATAGGCTCTACTGCAATCCTCTGGCAGGCAAGGGACACTGAGGGAGGGTCACCTCTGACCCCCACCTCACTTCCAGAACCCCAGGCCCCAGACTCAAACTTCTAGACTATCCGGGACTGCCAGAAGGCAATAGGCTCTCCTGCAAGCCTCTGGCTGGCAAGGGACACTGAGGGAGGGTCACCTCTGACCCCCACCTTCACTTCCAGACTCCCAGGACCCAGACTCCAACTTCTAGACTATCCGGGACTGCCAGAAGGCAATAGGCTCTCCTCCAAGCCTCTGGCCAGCAAGGGACACTGAGGGAGGGTCACCCTTGACCCCCACCTCACTTCCAGACCCCCAGTCCCCAGACTCCACCTTCTAGACTATCCGGGACTGCCAGAAGGCAATAGGCTCTCCTGCAAGCCTCTGGCCGGCAAGGGACACTGAGGGAGGGTCACCTCTGACCCCCACCTCAATTCCAGACCCCCAGGCCCCAGACTCCACCTTCTAGACTATCCGGGACTGCCAGAAGGCAATAGGCTTTCCTGCAAGCCTCTGGCAGGCAAGGGACACTGAGGGAGGGTCACCTCTGACCCCCACCTCACTTCCAGACCCCCAGGCCCCAGACTTCACCTTCTAGGTAGGTAGCCAGGATTTCCTTGAGGCGGTTTTTTTTTCTCTCTTGAAACCCCTGCATTCCCTTGTTAACACCTAGCTCTCCTTCTCCCCCCAGACTATCCGGGACTGCCAGAAGGCAATAGGCTCTCCTGCAAGCCTCTGGCCGGCAAGGGACACTGTGGGACGGTCACCTCTGACCCCCACCTCACTTCCAGACCCCCAGGCCCCAGACTCAACCTTCTAGACTATCCGGGACTGCCAGAAGGCAATAGGCTCTCCTGCAATTCTCTGGCCGGCAAGGGACACTGAGGGAGGGTCACCTCTGACCCCCACCTAACTTCCAGACCCCCAGGCCCCAGACTCCACCTTCTAGGTAGGTAGCCAGGATTTCCTTGAGGCGGTTTTTTTTTTCTCTCTTGAAACCCCTGCATTCCCTTGTTAACACCTCGCTCTCCTTCTCCCCCCAGACTATCTGGGACTGCCAGAATGCAATAGGCTCTCCTGCAAGACTCTGGCCAGTAAGGGACACTGAGGGAGGGTCACCTCTGAACCCCACCTCACTTCCAGAACCCCAGGCCCCAGACTCCACCTTCTAGACTATCCGGGACTGCCAGAAGGCAATAGGCTCTCCTGCAAGCCTCTGGCCGGCAAGGGACACTGAGGGAGTGTCACCTCTGACCCCCACCACTCTTCCAGACCCCCAGGCCCCAGACTCCACCTTCTAGACTATCCGGGACTGCCAGAAGGCAATAGGCTCTCCTGCAAGCCTCTGGCCGGCAGGGGACACTGAGGGAGGGTCACCTCTGACCCCCACATCAATTCCAGACCCCCAGGCCCCAGACTCCACCTTCTAGGTAGGTAGCCAGGATTTCCTTGAGGCTGTTTTTTTTTCTCTCTTGAAACCCCTGCATTCCCTTGTTAACACCTAGCTCTCCTTCTCCCCCCAGACTATCCGGGACTGCCAGAAGGCAATAGGCTCTCCTGCAAGCCTCTGGCCGGCAAGGGACACTGAGGGACGGTCACCTCTGACCCCCACCTCACTTCCAGACCCCCAGGCCCCAGACTCAACCTTCTAGACTATCCGGGACTGCCAGAAGGCAATAGGCTCTCCTGCAAGCCTCTGGCCGGCAAGGGACACTGAGGGAGAGTCACCTCTGACCCCCACCTCACTTCCAGACCCCCAGGCCCCTGACTCCACCTTCTAGGGAGGTAGCCAGGATTTCCTTGAGGCGGTTTTTTTTTTTCTCTTGAAACCCCTGCATTCCCTTGTTAACACCTAGCTCTCCTTCTCCCCCCAGACTATCCAGGACTGCCAGAAGGCAATAGGCTCTCCTGCAAGCCTCTGGCCGGCAAGGGACACTGAGGGAGGGTCACCGCTGACCCCCACCTCACTTCCAGACCCCCAGGCCCCAGACTCCACCTTCTAGACTATCCAGGACTGCCAGAAGACAATAGGCTCTCCTGCAAGCCTCTGGCCGGCAAGGGACACTGAGGGAGGGTCACCTCTGATCCCCACCTCCCTTCCAGACCCCCAGGCCCCAGACTCCACATTCTAGGTAGGTAGCCAGGATTTCCTTGAGGCGGTTTTTTGTTCTCTCTTGAAACCCCTGCATTCCCTTGTTAACACCTAGCTCTCCTTCTCCCCCCAGACTATCCAGGACAGCCAGAAGGCAACAGGCTCTCCTGCAAGACTCTGGCCGGCAAGGGACACTGAGGGAGGGTCACCTCTGACCCTCACCTCACTTCCAGACCCCCAGTCCCCAGACTCAACCTTCTAGACTATCCGGGACTGCCAGAAGGCAATAGGCTCTCCTGCAAGACTCTGGCCGGCAAGGGACACTGAGGGAGGGTCCCCTCTGACCCCCACCTCACTTCCAGACCCCCAGGCCCCAGACTCCACCTTCTAGACTATCCGGGACTGCCAGAAGGCAACAAGCTCTCCTGCAAGCCTCTGGCCGGCAAGGGAGACTGAGGGAGGGTCACCTCTGACCCCCACCTCACTTCCAGACCCCCAGGCCCCAGACTCCACCTTCTAGAATATCCGGGACTGCCAGAAGGCAATAGGCTCTCCTGCAAGCCTCTGGCCGGCAAGGGACACTGAGGGAGGGTCACCTCTGACCCCCACCTCACTTCCAGACCCCCAGGACCCAGACTCCACCTTCTAGACTATCCGGGACTGCCAGAAGGCAATAGGCTCTCCTGCAAGCCTCTGGCCGGCAAGGGACACTGAGGGAGGGTCACCTCTGACCCCCACCTCACTTCCAGACCCCCAGGCCCCAGACTCCACCTTCTAGACTATCCGGGACTGCCAGAAGGCAATAGGCTCTCCTGCAAGCCTCTGGCCGGCAAGGGACACTGAGGGAGGGTCACCTCTGACACCCACCTCACTTTCAGACCCCCAGGCCCCAGACTCCACCTTCTAGACTATCCGGGACTGCCAGAAGGCAATAGGCTCTCCTGCAATTCTCTGGCCCGCAAGGGACACTGAGGGAGGGTCACCTCTGACCCCCACCTCACTTCCAGACCCCCAGGCCCCAGACTACACCTTCTAGGTAGGTAGCCAGGATTTCCTTGAGGCGGTATTTTTTTCTCTCTTGAAACCCCTGCATTCCCTTGTTAACACCTCGCTCTCCTTCTCCCCCCAGACTATCCGGGACTGCCAGAAGGCAATAGGCTCTCCTGCAAGCCTCTGGCCAGTAAGGGACACTGAGGGAGGGTCACCTCTGACCCCCACCTCACTTCCAGACCCCCAGGCCCCAGACTCCACCTTCTAGGTAGGTAGCCAGGATTTCCTTGAGGCGGTTTTTTGTTCTCTCTTGAAACCCCTGCATTCCCTTGTTAACACCTAGCTCACCTTCTCCCCCCAGAATATCCAGGACTATCACAAGGCAATAGGCTCTCCTGCAAGCCTCTGGCCGGCAAGGGACACTGAGGGAGGGTCACCTCTGACCCTCACCTCACTTCCAGACCCCCAGGCCCCAGACTCAACCTTCTAGACTATCCGGTACAGCCAGAAGGCAATAGGCTCTCCTGCAAGACTCTGGCCGGCAAGGGACACTGAGGGAGGGTCCCCTCTGACCCCCACCTCACTTCCAGACCCCCAGGCCCCAGACTCCACCTTCTAGACTATCCGGGACTGCCAGAAGGCAACAGGCTCTCCTGCAAGCCTCTGGCCGGCAAGGGACACTGAGGGAGGGTCACCTCTGACCCCCACCTCACTTCCAGACACCCAGGCCCAGACTCCACCTTCTAGAATATCCGGGACTGCCAGAAGGCAATAGGCTCTCCTGCACGCCTCTGGCCGGCAAGGGACACTGAGGGAGTGTCACCTCTGACGCCCACCTCACTTCCAGACCCCCAGGCCCCAGACTCCACCTTCTAGACTATCCGGGACTGCCAGAAGGCAATAGGCTCTCCTGCAAGCCTCTGGCCGGCAATGGACACTGAGGGAGGGTCACCTCTAACACCCACCTCACTTTCAGACCCCCAGGCCCCAGACTCCACCTTCTAGACTATCCGGGACTGCCAGAAGGCAATAGGCTTTCCTGCAAGCCTCTGGCCCGCAAGGGACACTGAGGGAGGGTCACCTCTGACCCCCACCTCACTTCCAGACCCCCAGGCCCCAGACTCCACCTTCTAGGTAGGTAGCCAGGATTTCCTTGAGGCGTTTTTTTTTTTCTCTCTTGAAACCCCTGCATTCCCTTGTTAACACCTCGCTCTCCTTCTCCCCCCAGACTATCCAGGACTGCCAGAAGGCAATAGGCTCTCCTGCAAGCCTCTGGCCAGTAAGGGACACTGAGGGAGGGTCACCTCTGACCCCCACCTCACTTCCAGACCCCCAGACCCCAGACTCCACCTTCTAGACTATACGGGACTGCCAGAAGGCAATAGGCTCTCCTGCAATCCTCTGGCCGGCAAGGGACACTGAGGGAGGGTCACCTCTGACCCCCACCTCACTTCCAGACCCCCAGGCCCCAGACTCCACCTTCTAGACTATCCGGGACTGCCAGAAGGCTATAGGCTCTCCTGTAAGCCTCTGGCCGGCAATGGACACTTAGGGAGGGTCACCTCTGACACCCACCTCACTTTCAGACCCCCAGGCCCCAGACTCCACCTTCTAGACTATCCGGGAATGCCAGAAGGCAATAGGCTTTCCTGCAAGCCTCTGGCCCGCAAGGGACACTGAGGGAGGGTCACCTCTGACCCCCACCTCACTTCCAGACCCCCAGGCCCCAGACTCCACCTTCTAGGTAGGTAGCCAGGATTTCCTTGAGGCGGTTTTTTTTTCTCTCTTGAAACCCCTGCATTCCCTTGTTAACACCTCGCTCTCCTTCTCCCCCCAGACTATCCAGGACTGCCAGAAGGCAATAGGCTCTCCTGCAAGCCTCTGGCCAGTAAGGGACACTGAGGGAGGGTCACCTCTGACCCCCACCTCACTTCCTGACCACCAGGCCCCAGACTCCACCTTCTAGGTAGGTAGCCAGGATTTCCTTGAGGCGGTTTTTTTTTCTCTCTTAAAACCCCTGCATTCCTTTGTTAACACCTAGCTCTCCTTCTCCCCCCAGACTATCCGGGACTGCCAGAAGGCAATAGGCTCTCCTGCAAGCCTCTGGCCGGCAAGGGACACTGAGGGAGGGTCACCTCTGACCCTCACCTCACTTCCAGACCCCCAGGCCCCAGACTCAACCTTCTAGACTATCCGGGACTGCCAGAACGCAATAGGCTCTCCTGCAAGACTCTGGCCGGCAAGGGACACTGAGGGAGGGTCCCCTCTGACCCCCACCTCACTTCCAGACCCCCAGGCCCCAGACTCCACCTTCTAGACTATCCGGGACTGCCAGAAGGCAACAGGCTCTCCTGCAAGCCTCTGGCCGGCAAGGGACACTGAGGGAGGGTCACCTCTGACCCCCACCTCACTTCCAGACACCCAGGCCCAGACTCCACCTTCTAGAATATCCGGGACTGCCAGAAGGCAATAGGCTCTCCTGCATGCCTCTGGCCGGCAAGGGACACTGAGGGAGTGTCACCTCTGACCCCCACCTCACTTCCAGACCCCCGGGCCCCAGACTCCACCTTCTAGACTATCCGGGACTGCCAGAAGGCAATAGGCTCTCCTGCAAGCCTCTGGCCGGCAATGGACACTGAGGGAGGGTCACCTCTGACACCCACCTCACTTTCAGACCCCCAGGCCCCAGACTCCACCTTCTAGACTATCCGGGACTGCCAGAAGGCAATAGGCTTTCCTGCAAGCCTCTGGCCCGCAAGGGACACTGAGGGAGGGTCACCTCTGACCCCCACCTCACTTCCAGACCCCCAGGCCCCAGACTCCACCTTCTAGGTAGGTAGCCAGGATTTCCTTGAGGCGTTTTTTTTTTCTCTCTTGAAACCCCTGCATTCCCTTGTTAACACCTCGCTCTCCTTCTCCCCCCAGAGTATCCAGGACTGCCAGAAGGCATTAGGCTCTCCTGCAAGCCTCTGGCCAGTAAGGGACACTGAGGGAGGGTCACCTCTGACCCCCACCTCACTTCCAGACCCCCAGGCCCCAGACTCCACCTTCTAGACTATACGGGACTGCCAGAAGGCAATAGGCTCTCCTGTAAGCCTCTGGCCGGCAAGGGACACTGAGGGAGGGTCACCACTGACACCCACCTCACTTTCATAACCCCAGGCCCCAGACTCCACCTTCTAGACTATCCGGGACTGCCAGAAGGCAATAGGCTTTCCTGCAAGCCTCTGGCCCGCAAGGGACACTGAGGGAGGGTCACCTCTGACCCCCACCTCACTTCCAGACCCCCAGGCCCCAGACTCCACCTTCTAGGTAGGTAGCCAGGATTTCCTTGAGGCGGTTTTTTTTCTCTCTTGAAACCCCTGCATTCCCTTGTTAACACCTCGCTCTCCTTCTCCTCCCAGACTATCCATGACTGCCAGAAGGCAATAGGCTCTCCTGCAAGCCTCTGGCCAGTAAGGGACACTGAGGGAGGGTCACCTCTGACCCCCACCTCACTTCCAGAACCCCAGGCCCCAGACTCCACCTTCTAGACTATACGGGACTGCCAGAAGGCAATAGGATCTCCTGCAATCCTCTGGCCGGCAAGGGACACTGAGGGAGGGTCACCTCTGACCCCCACCTCACTTCCAGACCCCCAGGCCCCAGACTCCACCTTCTAGACTATTCGGGACTGCCAGAAGGCAATAGGCTCTCCTGCAAGCCTCTGGCCGGCAGGGGACACTGAGGGAGGGTCACCTCTGACCCCCACCTTACTTCCAGACCCCCAGGCCCCAGACTCCACCTTCTAGGTAGGTAGCCAGGATTTCCTTGAGGCGGTTTTTTTTTCTCTCTTGAAACCCCTGCATTCCCTTGTTAACACCTAGCTCTCCTTCTCCCCCCAGACTATCCGGGACCGCCAGAAGGCAATAGGCTCTCCTGCAAGCCTCTGGCCGGCAAGGGACACTGAGGGACGGTCACCTCTGACCCCCACCTCACTTCCAGACCCCCAGGCCCCAGACTCAACGTTCTAGACTATCCGGGACTGCCAGAAGGCAATAGGCTCTCCTGCAAGCCTCTGGCCGGCAAGGGACACTGAGGGAGAGTCACCTCTGACCCCCACCTCACTTCCAGACCCCCAGGCCCCAGACTCCACCTTCTAGGTAGGTAGCCAGGATTTCCTTGAGGCGGTTTTTTTTTCTCTCTTGAAACCCCTGCATTCCCTTGTTAACACCTAGCTCTCCTTCTCCCCCCAGACTATCCGGGACCGCCAGAAGGCAATAGGCTCTCCTGCAAGCCTCTGGCCGGCAAGGGACACTGAGGGACGGTCACCTCTGACCCCCACCTCACTTCCAGACCCCCAGGCCCCAGACTCAACGTTCTAGACTATCCGGGACTGCCAGAAGGCAATAGGCTCTCCTGCAAGCCTCTGGCCGGCAAGGGACACTGAGGGAGAGTCACCTCTGACCCCCACCTCACTTCCAGACCCCCAGGCCCCAGACTCCACCTTCTAGGTAGGTAGCCAGGATTTCCTTGAGGCGGTTTTTTTTTTTCTCTTGAAACCCCTGCATTCCCTTGTTAACACCTAGCTCTCCTTCTCCCCCCAGACTATCCAGTTCTGCCAGAAGGCAATAGGCTCTCCTGCAAGCCTCTGGCCGGCAAGGGACACTGAGGGAGGGTCACCTCTGACCCCCACCGCACTTCCAGACCCCCAGGCCCCAGACTCCAAGTGCTAGACTATCCAGGGCTGCCAGAAGGCAATAGGATCTCCTGCAAGCCTCTGGCCGGCAAGGGACACTGAGGGAGGGTCACCTCTGACCCCCACCGCACTTCCAGACCCCCAGGCCCCAGACTCCACCTTCTAGACTATCCAGGACTGCCAGAAGGCAATAGGATCTCCTGCAAGCCTCTGGCCGGCAAGGGACACTGAGGGAGGGTCACCTCTGACCCCCACCTCACTTCCAGACCCCCAGGCCCCAGACTCCACCTTCTAGGTAGGTAGCCAGGATTTCCTTGAGGCGGTTTTTTGTTCTCTCTTGAAACCCCTGCATTCCCTTGTTAACACCTAGCTCTCCTTCTCCCCCCAGAATATCCAGGACTGCCAGAAGGCAATAGGCACTCCTGCACGCCTCTGGCCGGCAAGGGACACTGAGGGAGTGACACCTCTGACCCCCACCTCACTTCCAGACCCCCAGGCCCCAGACTCCACCTACTAGACTATCCGGGACTGCCAGAAGGCAATAGGCTCTCCTGCAAGCCTCTGGCCGGCAAGGGACACTGAGGGAGGGTCCCCTCTGACCCCCAACTCACTTCCAGACCCCCAGGCCCCAGACTCCACCTTCTAGACTATCCGGGACTGCCAGAAGGCAACAGGCTCTCCTGCAAGCCTCTGGCCGGCAAGGGACACTGAGGGAGGGTCACCTCTGACCCCCACCTCACTTCCAGACCCCCAGGCCCAGACTCCACCTTCTAGAATATCCGGGACTGCCAGAAGGCAATAGGCTCTCCTGCACGCCTCTGGCCGGCAAGGGACACTGAGGGAGTGACACCTCTGACCCCCACCTCACTTCCAGACCCCCAGGCCCCAGACTCCACCTTCTAGACTATCCGGGACTGCCAGAAGGCAATAGGCTCTCCTGCAAGCCTCTGGCCGGCAATGGACACTGAGGGAGGGTCACCTCTGACACCCACCTCACTTTCAGACCCCCAGGCCCCAGACTCCACCTTCTAGACTATCCAGGACTGCCAGAAGGCAATAGGCTTTCCTGCAAGCCTCTGGCCCGCAAGGGACACTGAGGGAGGGTCACCTCTGACCCCCACCTCACTTCCAGACCCCCAGGCCACAGACTCCACCTTCTAGGTAGGTAGCCAGGATTTCCTTGAGGCGGTTTTTTTTTCTCTCCTGAAACCCCTGCATTCCCTTGTTAACACCTCGCTCTCCTTCTCCCCCCAGACTATCCAGGACTGCCAGAAGGCAATAGGCTCTCCTGCAAGCCTCTGGCCAGTAAGGGACACTGAGGGAGGGTCACCTCTGACCCCCACCTCACTTCCAGACCCCCAGGCCCCAGACTCCACCTTCTAGACTATACGGGACTGCCAGAAGGCAATAGGCTCTCCTGCAATCCTCTGGCCGGCAAGGGACACTGAGGGAGGGTCACCTCTGACCCCCACCTCACTTCCAGACCCCCAGGCCCCAGACTCCACCTTCTAGACTATCCGGGACTGCCAGAAGGCAATAGGCTCTCCTGCAAGCCTCTGGCCGGCAGGGGACACTGAGGGAGGGTCACCTCTGACCCCCACCTTACTTCCAGACCCCCAGGCCCCAGACTCCACCTTCTACGTAGGTAGCCAGGATTTCCTTGAGGCGTTTTTTTTTTCTCTCTTGAAACCCCTGCATTCCCTTGTTAACACCTAGCTCTCCTTCTCCCCCCAGACTATCCGGGACTGCCACAAGGCAATAGGCTCTCCTGCAAGCCTCTGGCCGGCAAGGGACACTGAGGGACGGTCACCTCTGACCCCCACCTCACTTCCAGACCCCCAGGCCCCAGACTCCACCTTCTAGACTATCCGGGACTGCCAGAAGGCAATAGGCACTCCTGCAAGCCTCTGGCCGGCAAGGGACACTGAGAGAGGGTCACATCTGACCCCCACATCACTTCCAGAACCCCAGGCCCCAGACTCCACCTTCTAGACTATCCGGGACTGCCAGAATTCAATAGGCTCTCCTGCAAGCCTCTGGCCGGCAAGGGACACTGAGGGAGGGTCACCTCTGACCCCCACCTCACTTCCAGACCCCCAGGCCCCAGACTCCACCTTCTAGACTATCCGGGACTGCCAGAAGGCAATAGGCTCTCCTGCAAGCCTCTGGCCGGCAGGGGACACTGAGGGAGGGTCACCTCTGACCCCCACCTCACTTCCAGACCCCCAGGCCCCAGACTCCACCTTCTAGACTATCCGGGACTGCCAGAAGGCAATAGGCTCTCCTGCAAGCCTCTGGCCGGCAGGGGACACTGAGGGAGGGTCACCTCTGACCCCCACCTTACTTCCAGACCCCCAGGCCCCAGACTCCACCTTCTAGGTAGGTAGCCAGGATTTCCTTGTGGCGGTTTTTTTTTCTCTCTTGAAACCCCTGCATTCCCTTGTTAACACCTCGCTCTCCTTCTCCCCCGAGACTATCTGGGACTGCCAGAATGCAATAGGCTCTCCTGCAAGACTCTGGCCAGTAAGGGACACTGAGGGAGGGTCACCTCTGAACCCCACCTCACTTCCAGAACCCCAGGCCCCAGACTCCACCTTCTAGACTATCCGGGACTGCCAGAAGGCAATAGGCTCTCCTGCAAGCCTCTGGCCGGCAAGGGACACTGAGGGAGTGTCACCTCTGACCCCCACCACTCTTCCAGACCCCCAGGCCCCAGACTCCACCTTCTAGACTATCCGGGACTGCCAGAAGGCAATAGGCTCTCCTGCAAGCCTCTGGCCGGCAGGGGACACTGAGGGAGGGTCACCTCTGACCCCCACATCAATTCCAGACCCCCAGGCCCCAGACTCCACCTTCTAGGTAGGTAGCCAGGATTTCCTTGAGGCTGTTTTTTTTTCTCTCTTGAAACCCCTGCATTCCCTTGTTAACACCTAGCTCTCCTTCTCCCCCCAGACTATCCGGGACTGCCAGAAGGCAATAGGCTGTCCTGCAAGCCTCTGGCCGGCAAGGGACACTGAGGGACGGTCACCTCTGACCCCCACCTCACTTCCAGACCCCCAGGCCCCAGACTCAACCTTCTAGACTATCCGGGACTGCCAGAAGGCAATAGGCTCTCCTGCAAGCCTCTGGCCGGCAAGGGACACTGAGGGAGAGTCACCTCTGACCCCCACCTCACTTCCAGACCCCCAGGCCCCTGATTCCACCTTCTAGGGAGGTAGCCAGGATTTCCTTGAGGCGGTTTTTTTTTTTCTCTTGAAACCCCTGCATTCCCTTGTTAACACCTAGCTCTCCTTCTCCCCCCAGACTATCCAGGACTGCCAGAAGGCAATAGGCTCTCCTGCAAGCCTCTGGCCGGCAAGGGACACTGAGGGAGGGTCACCGCTGACCCCCACCTCACTTCCAGACCCCCAGGCCCCAGACTCCACCTTCTAGACTATCCAGGACTGCCAAAAGACAATAGGCTCTCCTGCAAGCCTCTGGCCGGCAAGGGACACTGAGGGAGGGTCACCTCTGATCCCCACCTCCCTTCCAGACCCCCAGGCCCCAGACTCCACATTCTAGGTAGGTAGCCAGGATTTCCTTGAGGCGGTTTTTTGTTCTCTCTTGAAACCCCTGCATTCCCTTGTTAACACCTAGCTCTCCTTCTCCCCCCAGACTATCCAGGACAGCCAGAAGGCAACAGGCTCTCCTGCAAGACTCTGGCCGGCAAGGGACACTGAGGGAGGGTCACCTCTGACCCCCACCGCACTTCCAGACCCCCAGGCCCCAGACTCCACCTTCTAGACTATCCAGGACTGCCAGAAGGCAATAGGATCTCCTGCAAGCCTCTGGCCGGCAAGGGACACTGAGGGAGGGTCACCTCTGACCCCCACCTCACTTCCAGACCCCCAGGCCCCAGACTCCACCTTCTAGGTAGGTAGCCAGGATTTCCTTGAGGCGGTTTTTTGTTCTCTCTTGAAACCCCTGCATTCCGTTGTTAACACCTAGCTCTCCTAATCCCCCCAGAATATCCAGGACTGCCAGAAGGCAATAGGCTCTCCTGCAAGCCTCTGGCCGGCAAGGGACACTGAGGGAGGGTCACCTCTGACCCTCACCTCACTTCCAGACCCCCAGTCCCCAGACTCAACCTTCTAGACTATCCGGGACTGCCAGAAGGCAATAGGCTCTCCTGCAAGACTCTGGCCGGCAAGGGACACTGAGGGAGGGTCCCCTCTGACCCCCACCTCACTTCCAGACCCCCAGGCCCCAGACTCCACCTTCTAGACTATCCGGGACTGCCAGAAGGCAACAGGCTCTCCTGCAAGCCTCTGGCCGGCAAGGGACACTGAGGGAGGGTCACCTCTGACCCCCACCTCACTTCCAGACCCCCAGGCCCCAGACTCCACCTTCTAGAATATCCGGGACTGCCAGAAGGCAATAGGCTCTCCTGCAAGCCTCTGGCCGGCAAGGGACACTGAGGGAGGGTCACCTCTGACCCCCACCTCACTTCCAGACCCCCAGGACCCAGACTCCACCTTCTAGACTATCCGGGACTGCCAGAAGGCAATAGGCTCTCCTGCAAGCCTCTGGCCGGCAAGGGACACTGAGGGAGGGTCACCTCTGACCCCCACCTCACTTCCAGACCCCCAGGCCCCAGACTCCACCTTCTAGACTATCCGGGACTGCCAGAAGGCAATAGGCTCTCCTGCAAGCCTCTGGCCGGCAAGGGACACTGAGGGAGGGTCACCTCTGACACCCACCTCACTTTCAGACCCCCAGGCCCCAGACTCCACCTTCTAGACTATCCGGGACTGCCAGAAGGCAATAGGCTCTCCTGCAATTCTCTGGCCCGCAAGGGACACTGAGGGAGGGTCACCTCTGACCCCCACCTCACTTCCAGACCCCCAGGCCCCAGACTACACCTTCTAGGTAGGTAGCCAGGATTTCCTTGAGGCGGTATTTTTTTCTCTCTTGAAACCCCTGCATTCCCTTGTTAACACCTCGCTCTCCTTCTCCCCCCAGACTATCCGGGACTGCCAGAAGGCAATAGGCTCTCCTGCAAGCCTCTGGCCAGTAAGGGACACTGAGGGAGGGTCACCTCTGACCCCCACCTCACTTCCAGACCCCCAGGCCCCAGACTCCACCTTCTAGGTAGGTAGCCAGGATTTCCTTGAGGCGGTTTTTTGTTCTCTCTTGAAACCCCTGCATTCCCTTGTTAACACCTAGCTCACCTTCTCCCCCCAGAATATCCAGGACTATCACAAGGCAATAGGCTCTCCTGCAAGCCTCTGGCCGGCAAGGGACACTGAGGGAGGGTCACCTCTGACCCTCACCTCACTTCCAGACCCCCAGGCCCCAGACTCAACCTTCTAGACTATCCGGGACAGCCAGAAGGCAATAGGCTCTCCTGCAAGACTCTGGCCGGCAAGGGACACTGAGGGAGGGTCCCCTCTGACCCCCACCTCACTTCCAGACCCCCAGGCCCCAGACTCCACCTTCTAGACTATCCGGGACTGCCAGAAGGCAACAGGCTCTCCTGCAAGCCTCTGGCCGGCAAGGGACACTGAGGGAGGGTCACCTCTGACCCCCACCTCACTTCCAGACACCCAGGCCCAGACTCCACCTTCTAGAATATCCGGGACTGCCAGAAGGCAATAGGCTCTCCTGCACGCCTCTGGCCGGCAAGGGACACTGAGGGAGTGTCACCTCTGACGCCCACCTCACTTCCAGACCCCCAGGCCCCAGACTCCACCTTCTAGACTATCCGGGACTGCCAGAAGGCAATAGGCTCTCCTGCAAGCCTCTGGCCGGCAATGGACACTGAGGGAGGGTCACCTCTGACACCCACCTCACTTTCAGACCCCCAGGCCCCAGACTCCACCTTCTAGACTATCCGGGACTGCCAGAAGGCAATAGGCTTTCCTGCAAGCCTCTGGCCCGCAAGGGACACTGAGGGAGGGTCACCTCTGACCCCCACCTCACTTCCAGACCCCCAGGCCCCAGACTCCACCTTCTAGGTAGGTAGCCAGGATTTCCTTGAGGCGTTTTTTTTTTCTCTCTTGAAACCCCTGCATTCCCTTGTTAACACCTCGCTCTCCTTCTCCCCCCAGACTATCCAGGACTGCCAGAAGGCAATAGGCTCCCCTGCAAGCCTCTGGCCAGTAAGGGACACTGAGGGAGGGTCACCTCTGACCCCCACCTCACTTCCAGACCCCCAGACCCCAGACTCCACCTTCTAGACTATACGGGACTGCCAGAAGGCAATAGGCTCTCCTGCAATCCTCTGGCCGGCAAGGGACACTGAGGGAGGGTCACCTCTGACCCCCACCTCACTTCCAGACCCCCAGGCCCCAGACTCCACCTTCTAGACTATCCGGGACTGCCAGAAGGCTATAGGCTCTCCTGTAAGCCTCTGGCCGGCAATGGACACTTAGGGAGGGTCACCTCTGACACCCACCTCACTTTCAGACCCCCAGGCCCCAGACTCCACCTTCTAGACTATCCGGGAATGCCAGAAGGCAATAGGCTTTCCTGCAAGCCTCTGGCCCGCAAGGGACACTGAGGGAGGGTCACCTCTGACCCCCACCTCACTTCCAGACCCCCAGGCCCCAGACTCCACCTTCTAGGTAGGTAGCCAGGATTTCCTTGAGGCGGTTTTTTTTTCTCTCTTGAAACCCCTGCATTCCCTTGTTAACACCTCGCTCTCCTTCTCCCCCCAGACTATCCAGGACTGCCAGAAGGCAATAGGCTCTCCTGCAAGCCTCTGGCCAGTAAGGGACACTGAGGGAGGGTCACCTCTGACCCCCACCTCACTTCCTGACCACCAGGCCCCAGACTCCACCTTCTAGGTAGGTAGCCAGGATTTCCTTGAGGCGGTTTTTTTTTCTCTCTTAAAACCCCTGCATTCCTTTGTTAACACCTAGCTCTCCTTCTCCCCCCAGACTATCCGGGACTGCCAGAAGGCAATAGGCTCTCCTGCAAGCCTCTGGCCGGCAAGGGACACTGAGGGACGGTCACCTCTGACCCCCACCTCACTTCCAGACCCCCAGGCCCCAGACTCAACCTTCTAGACTATCCGGGACTGCCAGAAGGCAATAGGCTCTCCTGCAAGCCTCTGGCCGGCAAGGGACACTGAGGGAGGGTCACCTCTGACCCCCACCGCACTTCCAGACCCCCAGGCCCCAGACTCCACCTTCTAGACTATCCAGGACTACCAGAAGGCAATAGGATCTCCTGCAAGCCTCTGGCCGGCAAGGGACACTGAGGGAGGGTCACCTCTGACCCCCACCTCACTTCAAGACCCCCAGGCCCCAGACTCCACCTTCTAGGTAGGTAGCCAGGATTTCCTTGAGGCGGTTTTTTGTTCTCTCTTGAAACCCCTGCATTCCCTTGTTAACACCTAGCTCTCCTTCTCCCCCCAGAATATCCAGGACTGCCAGAAGGCAATAGGCTCTCCTGCAAGCCTCTGGCCGGCAAGGGACACTGAGGGAGGGTCACCTCTGACCCTCACCTCACTTCCAGACCCCCAGGCCCCAGACTCAACCTTCTAGACTATCTGGGACTGCCAGAACGCAATAGGCTCTCCTGCAAGACTCTGGCCGGCAAGGGACACTGAGGGAGGGTCCCCTCTGACCCCCACCTCACTTCCAGACCCCCAGGCCCCAGACTCCACCTTCTAGACTATCCGGGACTGCCAGAAGGCAACAGGCTCTCCTGCAAGCCTCTGGCCGGCAAGGGACACTGAGGGAGGGTCACCTCTGACCCCCACCTCACTTCCAGACACCCAGGCCCAGACTCCACCTTCTAGAATATCCGGGACTGCCAGAAGGCAATAGGCTCTCCTGCATGCCTCTGGCCGGCAAGGGACACTGAGGGAGTGTCACCTCTGACCCCCCACCTCACTTCCAGACCCCCGGGCCCCAGACTCCACCTTCTAGACTATCCGGGACTGCCAGAAGGCAATAGGCTCTCCTGCAAGCCTCTGGCCGGCAATGGACACTGAGGGAGGGTCACCTCTGACACCCACCTCACTTTCAGACCCCCAGGCCCCAGACTCCACCTTCTAGACTATCCGGGACTGCCAGAAGGCAATAGGCTTTCCTGCAAGCCTCTGGCCCGCAAGGGACACTGAGGGAGGGTCACCTCTGACCCCCACCTCACTTCCAGACCCCCAGGCCCCAGACTCCACCTTCTAGGTAGGTAGCCAGGATTTCCTTGAGGCGTTTTTTTTTTCTCTCTTGAAACCCCTGCATTCCCTTGTTAACACCTCGCTCTCCTTCTCCCCCCAGAGTATCCAGGACTGCCAGAAGGCATTAGGCTCTCCTGCAAGCCTCTGGCCAGTAAGGGACACTGAGGGAGGGTCACCTCTGACCCCCACCTCACTTCCAGACCCCCAGGCCCCAGACTCCACCTTCTAGACTATACGGGACTGCCAGAAGGCAATAGGCTCTCCTGTAAGCCTCTGGCCGGCAAGGGACACTGAGGGAGGGTCACCACTGACACCCACCTCACTTTCATAACCCCAGGCCCCAGACTCCACCTTCTAGACTATCCGGGACTGCCAGAAGGCAATAGGCTTTCCTGCAAGCCTCTGGCCCGCAAGGGACACTGAGGGAGGGTCACCTCTGACCCCCACCTCACTTCCAGACCCCCAGGCCCCAGACTCCACCTTCTAGGTAGGTAGCCAGGATTTCCTTGAGGCGGTTTTTTTTCTCTCTTGAAACCCCTGCATTCCCTTGTTAACACCTCGCTCTCCTTCTCCTCCCAGACTATCCATGACTGCCAGAAGGCAATAGGCTCTCCTGCAAGCCTCTGGCCAGTAAGGGACACTGAGGGAGGGTCACCTCTGACCCCCACCTCACTTCCAGAACCCCAGGCCCCAGACTCCACCTTCTAGACTATACGGGACTGCCAGAAGGCAATAGGCTCTCCTGCAATCCTCTGGCCGGCAAGGGACACTGAGGGAGGGTCACCTCTGACCCCCACCTCACTTCCAGACCCCCAGGCCCCAGACTCCACCTTCTAGACTATCCGGGACTGCCAGAAGGCAATAGGCTCTCCTGCAAGCCTCTGGCCGGCAGGGGACACTGAGGGAGGGTCACCTCTGACCCCCACCTTACTTCCAGACCCCCAGGCCCCAGACTCCACCTTCTAGGTAGGTTGCCAGGATTTCCTTGAGGCGGTTTTTTTTTCTCTCTTGAAACCCCTGCATTCCCTTGTTAACACCTAGCTCTCCTTCTCCCCCCAGACTATCCGGGACCGCCAGAAGGCAATAGGCTCTCCTGCAAGCCTCTGGCCGGCAAGGGACACTGAGGGACGGGCACCTCTGACCCCCACCTCACTTCCAGACCCCCAGGCCCCAGACTCAACGTTCTAGACTATCCGGGACTGCCAGAAGGCAATAGGCTCTCCTGCAAGCCTCTGGCCGGCAAGGGACACTGAGGGAGAGTCACCTCTGACCCCCACCTCACTTCCAGATCCCCAGGCCCCAGACTCCACCTTCTAGGTAGGTAGCCAGGATTTCCTTGAGGCGGTTTTTTTTTTTCTCTTGAAACCCCTGCATTCCCTTGTTAACACCTAGCTCTCCTTCTCCCCCCAGACTATCCAGTTCTGCCAGAAGGCAATAGGCTCTCCTGCAAGCCTCTGGCCGGCAAGGGACACTGAGGGAGGGTCACCTCTGACCCCCACCGCACTTCCAGACCCCCAGGCCCCAGACTCCAAGTGCTAGACTATCCAGGGCTGCCAGAAGGCAATAGGATCTCCTGCAAGCCTCTGGCCGGCAAGGGACACTGAGGGAGGGTCACCTCTGACCCCCACCGCACTTCCAGACCCCCAGGCCCCAGACTCCACCTTCTAGACTATCCAGGACTGCCAGAAGGCAATAGGATCTCCTGCAAGCCTCTGGCCGGCAAGGGACACTGAGGGAGGGTCACCTCTGACCCCCACCTCACTTCCAGACCCCCAGGCCCCAGACTCCACCTTCTAGGTAGGTAGCCAGGATTTCCTTGAGGCGGTTTTTTGTTCTCTCTTGAAACCCCTGCATTCCCTTGTTAACACCTAGCTCTCCTTCTCCCCCCAGAATATCCAGGACTGCCAGAAGGCAATAGGCACTCCTGCACGCCTCTGGCCGGCAAGGGACACTGAGGGAGTGACACCTCTGACCCCCACCTCACTTCCAGACCCCCAGGCCCCAGACTCCACCTACTAGACTATCCGGGACTGCCAGAAGGCAATAGGCTCTCCTGCAAGCCTCTGGCCGGCAAGGGACACTGAGGGAGGGTCCCCTCTGACCCCCAACTCACTTCCAGACCCCCAGGCCCCAGACTCCACCTTCTAGACTATCCGGGACTGCCAGAAGGCAACAGGCTCTCCTGCAAGCCTCTGGCCGGCAAGGGACACTGAGGGAGGGTCACCTCTGACCCCCACCTCACTTCCAGACCCCCAGGCCCAGACTCCACCTTCTAGAATATCCGGGACTGCCAGAAGGCAATAGGCTCTCCTGCACGCCTCTGGCCGGCAAGGGACACTGAGGGAGTGACACCTCTGACCCCCACCTCACTTCCAGACCACCAGGCCCCAGACTCCACCTTCTAGACTATCCGGGACTGCCAGAAGGCAATAGGCTCTCCTGCAAGCCTCTGGCCGGCAATGGACACTGAGGGAGGGTCACCTCTGACACCCACCTCACTTTCAGACCCCCAGGCCCCAGACTCCACCTTCTAGACTATCCAGGACTGCCAGAAGGCAATAGGCTTTCCTGCAAGCCTCTGGCCCGCAAGGGACACTGAGGGAGGGTCACCTCTGACCCCCACCTCACTTCCAGACCCCCAGGCCACAGACTCCACCTTCTAGGTAGGTAGCCAGGATTTCCTTGAGGCGGTTTTTTTTTCTCTCCTGAAACCCCTGCATTCCCTTGTTAACACCTCGCTCTCCTTCTCCCCCCAGACTATCCAGGACTGCCAGAAGGCAATAGGCTCTCCTGCAAGCCTCTGGCCAGTAAGGGACACTGAGGGAGGGTCACCTCTGACCCCCACCTCACTTCCAGACCCCCAGGCCCCAGACTCCACCTTCTAGACTATACGGGACTGCCAGAAGGCAATAGGCTCTCCTGCAATCCTCTGGCCGGCAAGGGACACTGAGGGAGGGTCACCTCTGACCCCCACCTCACTTCCAGACCCCCAGGCCCCAGACTCCACCTTCTAGACTATCCGGGACTGCCAGAAGGCAATAGGCTCTCCTGCAAGCCTCTGGCCGGCAGGGGACACTGAGGGAGGTTCACCTCTGACCCCCACCTTACTTCCAGACCCCCAGGCCCCAGACTCCACCTTCTAGGTAGGTAGCCAGGATTTCCTTGAGGCGGTTTTTTTTTCTCTCTTGAAACCCCTGCATTCCCTTGTTAACACCTAGCTCTCCTTCTCCCCCCAGACTATCCGGGACTGCCACAAGGCAATAGGCTCTCCTGCAAGCCTCTGGCCGGCAAGGGACACTGAGGGACGGTCACCTCTGACCCCCACCTCACTTCCAGACCCCCAGGCCCCAGACTCCACCTTCTAGACTATCCGGGACTGCCAGAAGGCAATAGGCACTCCTGCAAGCCTCTGGCCGGCAAGGGACACTGAGAGAGGGTCACATCTGACCCCCACATCACTTCCAGACCCCCAGGCCCCAGACTCCACCTTCTAGACTATCCGGGACTGCCAGAATTCAATAGGCTCTCCTGCAAGCCTCTGGCCGGCAGGGGACACGAGGGAGGGTCACCTCTGACCCCCACCTCATTTCCTGACCCCCACGCCCCAGACTCCACCTTCTAGGTAGGTAGCCAGGATTTCCTTGAGGTGGTTTTTTTTTCTCTCTTGAAACCCCTGCATTCCCTTGTTAACACCTAGCTCTCCTTCTCCCCCCAGACTATCCGGGACTGCCAGAAGGCAATAGGCTCTCCTGCAAGCCTCTGGCCCGCAAGGGACACTGAGGTACGGTCACCTCTGACCCCCACCTCACTTCCAGACCCCCAGGCCCCAGACTCAACCTTCTAGACTATCCGGGACTGCCAGAAGGCAATAGGCTCTCCTGCAAGCCTCTGGCCTGCAAGGGACACTGAGGGAGAGTCACCTCTGACCCCCACCTCACTTCCAGACCCCCAGGCCCCAGACTCCACCTTCTAGGTAGGTAGCCATGATTTCCTTGAGGCGGTTTTTTTTTTCTCTTGAAACCCCTGCATTCCCTTCTTAACACCTAGCTCTCCTTCTCCCCCCAGACTATCCAGTTCTGCCAGAAGGCAATAGGCTCTCCTGCCAGCCTCTGGCCGGCAAGGGACACTGAGGGAGGGTCACCTCTGACCCCCACCTCACTTCCAGACCCCCAGGCCCCAGACTCCACCTTCTAGACTATCCAGGACTGCCAGAAGGCAATAGGCTCTCCTGCAAGCCTCTGGCCGGCAAGGGACACTGAGGGAGGGTCACCTCTGACCCCCACCGCACTTCCAGACCCCCAGGCCCCAGACTCCACCTTCTAGACTATCCAGGACTGCCAGATGGCAATAGGATCTCCTGCAAGCCTCTGGCCGGCAAGGGACACTGAGGGAGGGTCACCTCTGACCCCCACCTCACTTCCAGACCCCCAGGCCCCAGACTCCACCTTCTAGGTAGGTTGCCAGGATTTCCTTGAGGCGGTTTTTTGTTCTCTCTTGAAACCCCTGCATTCCCTTGTTAACACCTAGCTCTCCTTCTCCCCCCAGAATATCCAGGACTGCCAGAAGGCAATAGGCTCTCCTGCAAGCCTCTGGCCGGCAAGGGACACTGAGGGAGGGTCACCTCTGACCCTCACCTCACTTCCAGACCCCCAGGCCCCAGACTCAACCTTCTAGACTATCCGGGACTGCCAGAAGGCAATAGGCTCTCCTGCAAGACTCTGGCCGGCAAGGGACACTGAGGGAGGGTCCCCTCTGACCCCCACCTCACTTCCAGACCCCCAGGCCCCAGACTCCACCTTCTAGACTATCCGGGACTGCCAGAAGGCAACAGGCTCTCCTGCAAGCCTCTGGCCGGCAAGGGACACTGAGGGAGGGTCACCTCTGACCCCCACCTCACTTCCAGACCCCCAGGCCCCAGACTCCACCTTCTAGAATATCCGGGACTGCCAGAAGGCAATAGGCTCTCCTGCAAGCCTCTGGCCGGCAAGGGACACTGAGGGAGTGTCACCTCTGACCCCCACCTCACTTCCAGACCCCCAGGCCCCAGACTCCACCTTCTAGACTATCCGGGACTGCCAGAAGGCAATAGACTCTAATGCAAGTCTCTGGCCGGCAATGGACACTGAGGGAGGGTCACCTCTGACACCCACCTCACTTGCAGACCCCCAGGCCCCAGACTCCACCTTCTAGGTAGGTAGCCAGGATTTCCTGGAGGCGGTTTTTATTTCTCTCTTGAAACCCCTGCATTCCCTTGTTAACACCTAGCTCTCCTTCTCCCCCCAGACTATCCGGGACTGCCAGAAGGCAATAGGCTCTCCTGCAAGCCTCTGGCCGGCAAGGGACACTGAGGGACGGTCACCTCTGACCCCCACCTCACTTCCAGACCCCCAGGCCCCAGACTCAACGTTCTAGACTATCCGGGACTGCCAGAAGGCAATAGGCTCTCCTGCAAGCCTCTGGCCGGCAAGGGACACTGAGGGAGAGTCACCTCTGACCCCCACCTCACTTCCAGACCCCCAGGCCCCAGACTCCACCTTCTAGGTAGGTAGCCAGGATTTCCTTGAGGCGGTTTTTTTTTTTCTCTTGAAACCCCTGCATTCCCTTGTTAACACCTAGCTCTCCTTCTCCCCCCAGACTATCCAGTTCTGCCAGAAGGCAATAGGCTCTCCTGCAAGCCTCTGGCCGGCAAGGGACACTGAGGGAGGGTCACCTCTGACCCCCACCGCACTTCCAGACCCCCAGGCCCCAGACTCCACCTTCTAGACTATCCAGGGCTGCCAGAAGGCAATAGGATCTCCTGCAAGCCTCTGGCCGGCAAGGGACACTGAGGGAGGGTCACCTCTGACCCTCACCTCACTTCCAGACCCCCAGGCCCCAGACTCCACCTTCTAGACTATCCGGGACTGCCAGAAGGCAATAGGCTCTCCTGCAAGCCTCTGGCCGGCAGGGGACACTGAGGGAGGGTCACCTCTGACCCCCACCTTACTTCCAGACCCCCAGGCCCCAGACTCCACCTTCTAGGTAGGTAGCCAGGATTTCCTTGAGGCGGTTTTTTTTTTTCTCTTGAAACCCCTGCATTCCCTTGTTAACACCTAGCTCTCCTTCTCCCCCCAGACTATCCGGGACTGCCACAAGGCAATAGGCTCTCCTGCAAGCCTCTGGCCGGCAAGGGACACTGAGGGACGGTCACCTCTGACCCCCACCTCACTTCCAGACCCCCAGGCCCCAGACTCCACCTTCTAGACTATCCGGGACTGCCAGAAGGCAATAGGCACTCCTGCAAGCCTCTGGCCGGCAAGGGACACTGAGAGAGGGTCACATCTGACCCCCACATCACTTCCAGACCCCCAGGCCCCAGACTCCACCTTCTAGACTATCCGGGACTGCCAGAATTCAATAGGCTCTCCTGCAAGCCTCTGGCCGGCAGGGGACACGAGGGAGGGTCACCTCTGACCCCCACCTAATTTCCTGACCCCCAGGCCCCAGACTCCACCTTCTAGGTAGGTAGCCAGGATTTCCTTGAGGTGGTTTTTTTTTCTCTCTTGAAACCCCTGCATTCCCTTGTTAACACCTAGCTCTCCTTCTCCCCCCAGACTATCCGGGACTGCCAGAAGGCAATAGGCTCTCCTGCAAGCCTCTGGCCCGCAAGGGACACTGAGGGACGGTCACCTCTGACCCCCACCTCACTTCCAGACCCCCAGGCCCCAGACTCAACCTTCTAGACTATCCGGGACTGCCAGAAGGCAATAGGCTCTCCTGCAAGCCTCTGGCCTGCAAGGGACACTGAGGGAGAGTCACCTCTGACCCCCACCTCACTTCCAGACCCCCAGGCCCCAGACTCCACCTTCTAGGTAGGTAGCCAGGATTTCCTTGAGGCGGTTTTTTTTTTCTCTTGAAACCCCTGCATTCCCTTCTTAACACCTAGCTCTCCTTCTCCCCCCAGACTATCCAGTTCTGCCAGAAGGCAATAGGCTCTCCTGCCAGCCTCTGGCCGGCAAGGGACACTGAGGGAGGGTCACCTCTGACCCCCACCTCACTTCCAGACCCCCAGGCCCCAGACTCCACCTTCTAGACTATCCAGGACTGCCAGAAGGCAATAGGCTCTCCTGCAAGCCTCTGGCCGGCAAGGGACACTGAGGGAGGGTCACCTCTGACCCCCACCGCACTTCCAGACCCCCAGGCCCCAGACTCCACCTTCTAGACTATCCAGGACTGCCAGATGGCAATAGGATCTCCTGCAAGCCTCTGGCCGGCAAGGGACACTGAGGGAGGGTCACCTCTGACCCCCACCTCACTTCCAGACCCCCAGGCCCCAGACTCCACCTTCTAGGTAGGTTGCCAGGATTTCCTTGAGGCGGTTTTTTGTTCTCTCTTGAAACCCCTGCATTCCCTTGTTAACACCTAGCTCTCCTTCTCCCCCCAGAATATCCAGGACTGCCAGAAGGCAATAGGCTCTCCTGCAAGCCTCTGGCCGGCAAGGGACACTGAGGGAGGGAAACCTCTGACCCTCACCTCACTTCCAGACCCCCAGGCCCCAGACTCAACCTTCTAGACTATCCGGGACTGCCAGAAGGCAATAGGCTCTCCTGCAAGACTCTGGCCAGCAAGGGACACTGAGGGAGGGTCCCCTCTGACCCCCACCTCACTTCCAGACCCCCAGGCCCCAGACTCCACCTTCTAGACTATCCGGGACTGCCAGAAGGCAACAGGCTCTCCTGCAAGCCTCTGGCCGGCAAGGGACACTGAGGGAGGGTCACCTCTGACCCCCACCTCACTTCCAGACCCCCAGGCCCCAGACTCCACCTTCTAGAATATCCGGGACTGCCAGAAGGCAATAGGCTCTCCTGCAAGCCTCTGGCCGGCAAGGGACACTGAGGGAGTGTCACCTCTGACCCCCACCTCACTTCCAGACCCCCAGGCCCCAGACTCCACCTTCTAGACTATCCGGGACTGCCAGAAGGCAATAGACTCTCCTGCAAGTCTCTGGCCGGCAATGGACACTGAGGGAGGGTCACCTCTGACACCCACCTCACTTGCAGACCCCCAGGCCCCAGACTCCACCTTCTAGGTAGGTAGCCAGGATTTCCTGGAGGCGGTTTTTATTTCTCTCTTGAAACCCCTGCATTCCCTTGTTAACACCTAGCTCTCCTTCTCCCCCCAGACTATCCGGGACTGCCAGAAGGCAATAGGCTCTCCTGCAAGCCTCTGGCCGGCAAGGGACACTGAGGGACGGTCACCTCTGACCCCCACCTCACTTCCAGACCCCCAGGCCCCAGACTCAACGTTCTAGACTATCCGGGACTGCCAGAAGGCAATAGGCTCTCCTGCAAGCCTCTGGCCGGCAAGGGACACTGAGGGAGAGTCACCTCTGACCCCCACCTCACTTCCAGACCCCCAGGCCCCAGACTCCACCTTCTAGGTAGGTAGCCAGGATTTCCTTGAGGCGGTTTTTTTTTTTCTCTTGAAACCCCTGCATTCCCTTGTTAACACCTAGCTCTCCTTCTCCCCCCAGACTATCCAGTTCTGCCAGAAGGCAATAGGCTCTCCTGCAAGCCTCTGGCCGGCAAGGGACACTGAGGGAGGGTCACCTCTGACCCCCACCGCACTTCCAGACCCCCAGGCCCCAGACTCCACCTTCTAGACTATCCAGGGCTGCCAGAAGGCAATAGGATCTCCTGCAAGCCTCTGGCCGGCAAGGGACACTGAGGGAGGGTCACCTCTGACCCTCACCTCACTTCCAGACCCCCAGGCCCCAGACTCCACCTTCTAGACTATCCGGGACTGCCAGAAGGCAACAGGCTCTCCTGCAAGCCTCTGGCCGGCAAGGGACACTGAGGGAGGGTCACCTCTGACCCCCACCTCACTTCCAGACACCCAGGCCCAGACTCCACCTTCTAGAATATCCGGGACTGCCAGAAGGCAATAGGCTCTCCTGCAAGCCTCTGGCCGGCAATGGACACTGAGGGAGGGTCACCTCTGACACCCACCTCACTTTCAGACCCCCAGGCCCCAGACTCCACCTTCTAGACTATCCGGGACTGCCAGAAGGCAATAGGCTTTCCTGCAAGCCTCTGGCCCGCAAGGGACACTGAGGGAGGGTCACCTCTGACCCCCACCTCACTTCCAGACCCCCAGGCCCCAGACTCCACCTTCTAGGTAGGTAGCCAGGATTTCCTTGAGGCGTTTTTTTTTTCTCTCTTGAAACCCCTGCATTCCCTTGTTAACACCTCGCTCTCCTTCTCCCCCCAGAGTATCCAGGACTGCCAGAAGGCAATAGGCTCTCCTGCAAGCCTCTGGCCAGTAAGGGACACTGAGGGAGGGTCACCTCTGACCCCCACCTCACTTCCAGACCCCCAGGCCCCAGACTCCACCTTCTAGACTATACGGGACTGCCAGAAGGCAATAGGCTCTCCTGTAAGCCTCTGGCCGGCAATGGACACTGAGGGAGGGTCACCACTGACACCCACCTCACTTTCATACCCCCAGGCCCCAGACTCCACCTTCTAGACTATCCGGGACTGCCAGAAGGCAATAGGCTTTCCTGCAAGCCTCTGGCCCGCAAGGGACACTGAGGGAGGGTCACCTCTGACCCCCACCTCACTTCCAGACCCCCAGGCCCCAGACTCCACCTTCTAGGTAGGTAGCCAGGATTTCCTTGAGGCGGTTTTTTTTCTCTCTTGAAACCCCTGCATTCCCTTGTTAACACCTCGCTCTCCTTCTCCCCCCAGACTATCCAGGACTGCCAGAAGGCAATAGGCTCTCCTGCAAGCCTCTGGCCAGTAAGGGACACTGAGGGAGGGTCACCTCTGACCCCCACCTCACTTCCAGAACCCCAGGCCCCAGACTCCACCTTCTAGACTATACGGGACTGCCAGAAGGCAATAGGCTCTCCTGCAATCCTCTGGCCGGCAAGGGACACTGAGGGAGGGTCACCTCTGACCCCCACCTCACTTCCAGACCCCCAGGCCCCAGACTCCACCTTCTAGACTATCCGGGACTGCCAGAAGGCAATAGGCTCTCCTGCAAGCCTCTGGCCGGCAGGGGACACTGATGGAGGGTCACCTCTGACCCCCACCTTACTTCCAGACCCCCAGGCCCCAGACTCCACCTTCTAGGTAGGTAGCCAGGATTTCCTTGAGGCGGTTTTTTTTTTCTCTCTTGAAACCCCTGCATTCCCTTGTTAACACCTAGCTCTCCTTCTCCCCCCAGACTATCCGGGACTGCCAGAAGGCAATAGGCTCTCCTGCAAGCCTCTGGCCGGCAAGGGACACTGAGGGACGGTCACCTCTGACCCCCACCTCACTTCCAGACCCCCTGGCCCCAGACTCAACGTTCTAGACTATCCGGGACTGCCAGAAGGCAATAGGCTCTCCTGCAAGCCTCTGGCCTGCAAGGGACACTGAGGGAGAGTCACCTCTGACCCCCACCTCACTTCCAGACCCCCAGGCCCCAGACTCCACCTTCTAGGTAGGTAGCCAGGATTTCCTTGAGGCGGTTTTTTTTTTTCTCTTGAAACCCCTGCATTCCCTTGTTAACACCTAGCTCTCCTTCTCCCCCCAGACTATCCAGTTCTGCCAGAAGGCAATAGGCTCTCCTGCAAGCCTCTGGCCGGCAAGGGACACTGAGGGAGGGTCACCTCTGACCCCCACCGCACTTCCAGACCCCCAGGCCCCAGACTCCACCTTCTAGACTATCCAGGGCTGCCAGAAGGCAATAGGATCTCCTGCAAGCCTCTGGCCGGCAAGGGACACTGAGGGAGGGTCACCTCTGACCCCCACCGCACTTCCAGACCCCCAGGCCCCAGACTCCACCTTCTAGACTATCCAGGACTGCCAGAAGGCAATAGGATCTCCTGCAAGCCTCTGGCCGGCAAGGGACACTGAGGGAGGGTCACCTCTGACCCCCACCTCACTTCCAGACACTCAGGCCCCAGACTCCACCTTCTAGGTAGGTAGCCAGGATTTCCTTGAGGCGGTTTTTTGTTCTCTCTTGAAACCCCTGCATTCCCTTGTTAATACCTAGCTCTCCTTCTCCCCCCAGACTATCCGGGACTGCCAGAAGACAATAGGCTCTCCTGCAAGCCTCTGTCCGGCAAGGGACACTGAGGGAGGGTCACCCCTGACCCTCACCTCACTTCCAGACCCCCAGGCCCCAGACTCAACCTTCTAGACTATCCGGGACTGCCAGAAGGCAATAGGCTCTCCTGCAAGCCTCTGGCCGGCAAGGGACACTGAGGGAGTGTCCCCTCTGACCCCCACCTCACTTCCAGACCCCCAGGCCCCAGACTCCACCTTCTAGACTATCCGGGACTGCCAGAAGGCAATAGGCTCTCCTGCAAGACTCTGGCCGGCAAGGGACACTGAGGGAGGGTCCCCTCTGACCCCCACCTCACTTCCAGACCCCCAGGCCCCAGACTCCACCTTCTAGACTATCCGGGACTGCCAGAAGGCAACAGGCTCTCCTGCAAGCCTCTGGCCGGCAAGGGACACTGAGGGAGGGTCACCTCTGACCCCCACCTCACTTCCAGACCCCCAGGCCCCAGACTCCACCTTCTAGAATATCCGGGACTGCCAGAAGGCAATAGGCTCTCCTGCAAGCCTCTGGCCGGCAAGGGACACTGAGGGAGTGTCACCTCTGACCCCCACCTCACTTCCAGACCCCCAGGCCCCAGACTCCACATTCTAGACTATCCGGGACTGCCAGAAGGCAATAGGCTCTCCTGCATGCCTCTGGCCGGCAAGGGACACTGAGGGAGGGTCACCTCTGACCCCCACCTCACTTCCAGACCCCCAGGCCCCAGACTCAACCTTCTAGAATATCCGGGACTGCCAGAAGGCAAAAGGCTCTCCTGCAAGACTCTGGCCGGCAAGGGACACTGAGGGAGGGTCCCCTCTGACCCCCACCTCACTTCCAGACAACCAGGCCCCAGACTCCACCTTCTAGACTATCCGGGACTGCCAGAAGGCAATAGGCTCTCCTGCAAGCCTCTGGCCGGCAAGGGACACTGTGGGAGGGTCACCTCTGACCCCCACCTCACTTCCAGACCCCCAGGCCCCAGACTCCACCTTCTAGACTATCCGGGACTGCCAGAAGGCAATAGGCTCTCCTGCAAGCCTCTGGCCGGCAAGGGACACTGAGGGAGGGTCACCTCTGACACCCACCCCACTTCCAGACCCCCAGGCCCCAGACTCCAACTTCTAGACTATCCGGGACTGCCAGAAGGCAATAGGCTCTCCTGCAAGCCTCTGGCCGGCAAGGGACACTGAGGGAGGGTCACCTCTGACCCCCACCTCACTTCCAGACCATCAGGCCCCAGACTCCACCTTCTAGGTAGGTAGCCAGGATTTCCTTGAGGCGGTTTTTTTTTGTCTCTTGAAACCCCTGCATTCCCTTGTTAACACCTAGCTCTCCATCTCCCCCCAGACTATCCGGGACTGCCAGAAGGCAATAGGCTCTCCTGCAAGCCTCTGGCCGGCAAGGGACACTGAGGGAGGGTCACCTCTGACCCTCACCTCACTTCCAGACCACCAGGCCCCAGACTCAACCTTCTAGACTATCCGGGACTGCCAGAAGGCAATAGGCTCTCCTGCAAGCCTCTGGCCGGCAAGGGACACTGAGGGAGGGTCACCTCTGACCCCCACCTCACTTCCAGACCCCCAGGCCCCAGACTCCACCTTCTAGACTATCCAGGACTGCCAGAAGGCAATAGGCTCTCCTGCAAGCTTCTGGCCGGCAAGGGACACTGAGGGAGGGTCACCTCTGACACCCACCTCACTTTCAGACCCCCAGGCCCCAGACTCCACCTTCTAGACTATCCGGGACTGCCAGAAGGCAATAGGCTTTCCTGCAAGCCTCTGGCCCGCAAGGGACACTGAGGGAGGGTCACCTCTGACCCCCACCTCACTTCCAGACCCCCAGGCCCCAGACTCCACCTTCTAGGTAGGTAGCCAGGATTTCCTTGAGGCGTTTTTTTTTTTCTCTCTTGAAACCCCTGCATTCCCTTGTTAACACCTCGCTCTCCTTCTCCCCCCAGAGTATCCAGGACTGCCAGAAGGCAATAGGCTCTCCTGCAAGCCTCTGGCCAGTAAGGGACACTGAGGGAGGGTCACCTCTGACCCCCACCTCACTTCCAGACCCCTAGGCCCCAGACTCCACCTTCTAGACTATACGGGACTGCCAGAAGGCAATAGGCTCTCCTGTAAGCCTCTGGCCGGCAATGGACACTGAGGGAGGGTCACCACTGACACCCACCTCACTTTCATACCCCCAGGCCCCAGACTCCACCTTCTAGACTATCCGGGACTGCCAGAAGGCAATAGGCTTTCCTGCAAGCCTCTGGCCCGCAAGGGACACTGAGGGAGGGTCACCTCTGACCCCCACCTCACTTCCAGACCCCCAGGCCCCAGACTCCACCTTCTAGGTAGGTAGCCAGGATTTCCTTGAGGCGGTTTTTTTTCTCTCTTGAAACCCCTGCATTGCCTTGTTTACACCTCGCTCTCCTTCTCCCCCGAGACTATCCGGGACTGCCAGAAGGCAATAGGCTCTCCTGCTAGCCTCTGGCCAGTAAGGGACACTGAGGGAGGGTCACCTCTGACCCCCACCTCACTTCCAGACCCCCAGGCCCCAGACTCCACCTTCTAGACTATCCGGGACTGCCAGAAGGCAATAGGCTCTCCTGCAAGCCTCAGGCCGGCAAGGGACATTGAGGGAGGGTCACCTCTGACCCCCACCTCACTTCCAGACCCCCAGGCCCCAGACTCCACCTTCTAGACTATTCGGGACTGCCAGAAGGCAATAGGCTCTCTTGCAAGCCTCTGGCCGGCAGGGGACACTGAGGGAGGGTCACCTCTGACCCCCACCTCACTTCCAGACCCCCAGGCCCCAGACTCCACCTTCTAGGTAGGTAGCCAGGATTTACTTGAGGCGGTTTTTTTTTCTCTCTTGAAACCCCTGCATTCCCTTGTTAACACCTAGCTCTCCTTCTCCCCCCAGACTATCGGGGACTGCCAGAAGGCAATAGGCTCTCCTGCAAGCCTCTGGCCGACAAGGGACACTGAGGGACGGTCACCTCTGACCCCCACCTCACTTCCAGATCCCAAGGCCCCAGACTCAAACTTCTAGACTAACCGGGACTGCCAGAAGGCAATAGGCTCACCTGCATGCCTATGGCCGGCAAGGGACACTGAGGAAGGGTCACCTCTGAACCCCACCTCACTTCCAGACCCCCAGGCCCCAGACTCCACCTTCTAGGTAGGTAACCAGGATTTCCTTGAGGCGGTTTTTTTTTTTCTCTTGAAACCCCTGCATTCCCTTGTAAACACCTAGCTCTCCTTCTCCCCCCAGACTATCCAGGACTGCCAGAAGGCAATAGGCTCTCCTGCAAGCCTCTGGCCGGCAAGGGACACTGAGGGAGGGTCACCTCTGACCCCCACCTCACTTCCAGACCCCCAGGCCCCAGACTCCACCTTCTAGACTATCCAGGACTGCCAGAAGGCAATAGGCTCTCCTGCAAGCCTCTGGCCGGCAAGGGACACTGAGGGAGGGTCACCTCTGACCCCCACCTCACTTCCAGACCCCCAGGCCCCAGACTCCACCTTCTAGGTAGGTAGCCAGGATTTCCTTGAGGCGGTTTTTTGTTCTCTCTTGAAACCCCTGCATTCCCTTGTTAACACCTAGCTCTCCTTCTCCCCCCAGACTATCCGGGACTGCCAGAAGGCAATAGGCTCTCCTGCAAGCCTCTGGCCGGCAAGGGACACTGAGGGAGGGTCACCTCTGACCCCCACCTCACTTCCAGACCCCCAGGCGCCAGACTCCACCTTCTAGAATATCCGGGACTGCCAGAAGGCAATAGGCTCTCCTGCAAGCATCTGGCCCGCAAGGGACACTGAGGGAGGGTCACCTCTGACCCCCACCTCACTTCCAGACCCCCAGGCCCCAGACTCCACCTTCTAGGTAGGTAGCCAGGATTTCCTTGAGGCGGTTTTTTTTTCTCTCTTGAAACCCCTGCATTCCCTTGTTAACACCTCGCTCTCCTTCTCCCCCCAGACTATCCGGGACTGTCAGAAGGCAATAGGCTCTCCTGCAAGCCTCTGGCCAGTAAGGGACACTGAGGGAGGGTCACCTCTGACCCCTACCTCACTTCAAGACCCCCAGGCCCCAGACTCCACCTTCTAGACTATCCGGGACTGCCAGAAGGCAATAGGCTCTCCTGCAAGCCTCTGGCCGGCAAGGGACACTGAGGGAGGGTCACCTCTGACCCCCACCTCACTTCCAGACCCCGAGGACCCAGACTCCACCTTCTAGACTATCTGGGACTGCCAGAAGGCAATAAGCTCTCCTGCAAGCCTCTGGCCGGCAGGGGACACTGATGGAGGGTCACCTCTGACCCCCACCTCACTTCCAGACCCCCAGGCCCCAGACTCCACCTTCTAGGTAGGTAGCCAGGATTTCCTTGTGGCGGTTTTTTTTTCTCTCTTGAAACCCCTGCATTCCCTTGTTAACACCTAGCTCTCCTTCTCCCCCCAGACTATCCGGGACTGCCAGAAGGCAATAGGCTCTCCTGCAAGCCTCTGGCCGGCAAGGGACACTGAGGGACGGTCACCTCTGACCCGCACCTCACTTCCAGACCCCCAGGCCCCAGACTCAACCTTCTAGACTATCCGGGACTGCCAGAAGGCAATAGGCTCTCCTGCAAGCCTCTGGCCGGCAAGGGACACTGAGGGAGGGTCACCTCTGACCCCCACCTCACTTCCAGACCCCCAGGCCCCAGACTCCACCTTCTAGGTAGGTAGCCAGGATTTCCTTGAGGCGGTTTTTTTTTCTCTCTTGAAACCCCTGCATTGCCTTGTTTACACCTCGCTCTCCTTCTCCCCCGAGACTATCCGGGACTGCCAGAAGGCAATAGGCTCTCCTGCAAGCCTCTGGCCAGTAAGGGACACTGAGGGAGGGTCACCTCTGACCCCCACCTCACTTCCAGACCCCCAGGCCCCAGACTCCACCTTCTAGACTATCCGGGACTGCCAGAAGGCAATAGGCTCTCCTGCAAGCCTCAGGCCGGCAAGGGACACTGAGGGAGGGTCACCTCTGACCCCCACCTCACTTCCAGACCCCCAGGCCCCAGACTACACCTTCTAGACTATTCGGGACTGCCAGAAGGCAATAGGCTCTCCTGCAAGCCTCTGGCCGGCAGGGGACACTGAGGGAGGGACACCTCTGACCCCCACCTCACTTCCAGATCCCCAGGCCCCAGACTCCACCTTCTAGGTAGGTAGCCAGGATTTACTTGAGGCGGTTTTTTTTTCTCTCTTGAAACCCCTGCATTCCCTTGTTAACACCTAGCTCTCTTCTCCCCCCAGACTATCGGGGACTGCCAGAAGGCAATAGGCTCTCCTGCAAGCCTCTGGCCGACAAGGGACACTGAGGGACGGTCACCTCTGACCCCCACCTCACTTCCAGATCCCAAGGCCCCAGACTCAAACTTCTACACTAACCGGGACTGCCAGAAGGCAATAGGCTCACGTGCAAGCCTATGGCCGGCAAGGGACACTGAGGAAGGGTCACCTCTGAACCCCACCTCACTTCCAGACCCCCAGGCCCCAGACTCCACCTTCTAGGTAGGTAACCAGGATTTCCTTGAGGCGGTTTTTTTTTTTTCTCTTGAAACCCCTGCATTCCCTTGTAAACACCTAGCTCTCCTTCTCCCCCCAGACTATCCAGGACTGCCAGAAGGCAATAGGCTCTCCTGCAAGCCTCTGGCCGGCAAGGGACACTGAGGGAGGGTCACCTCTGACCCCCACCTCACTTCCAGACCCCCAGGCCCCAGACTCCACCTTCTAGACTATCCAGGACTGCCAGAAGGCAATAGGCTCTCCTGCAAACCTCTGGCCGGCAAGGGACACTGAGGGACGGTCACCTCTGACCCCCACCTCACTTCCAGACCCCCAGGCCCCAGACTCCACCTTCTAGACTATCCAGGACTGCCAGAAGGCAATAGGCTCTCCTGCAAGCCTCTGGCCGGCAAGGGACACTGAGGGAGGGTCACCTCTGATCCCCACCTCACTTCCAGACCCCCAGGCCCCAGACTCCACATTCTAGGTAGGTAGCCAGGATTTCCTTGAGGCGGTTTTTTGTTCTCTCTTGAAACCCCTGCATTCCCTTGTTAACACCTAGCTCTCCTTCTCCCCCCAGACTATCCATGACTGGCATAAGGCAATAGGCTCTCCTGCAAGCCTCTGGCCGGCAAGGGACACTGAGGGAGGGTCACCTCTGACCCCCACCTCACTTCCAGACCCCCAGGCCCCAGACTCCACCTTCTAGACTATCCAGGACTGCCAGAAGGCAATAGGCTCTCCTGCAAGCCTCTGGCCGGCAAGGGACACTGAGGGAGAGTCACCTCTGACCCCCACCTCACTTCCAGACCCCCAGGCCCCAGACTCCACCTTCGAGGTAGGTAGCCAGGATTTCCTTGAGGCGGTTTTTTTGTTCTCTCTTGAAACCCCTGCATTCCGTTGTTAACACCTAGCTCTCCTTCTCCCCCCAGACTATCCAGGACTGCCAGAAGGCAATAGGCTCTCCTGCAAGACTCTGGCCGTCAAGGGACACTGAGGGAGGGTCACCTTTGACTCCCACCTCACTTCCAGACCCCCAGGCCCCAGACTCCACCTTCTAGACTATCCAGGACTGCCAGAAGGCAATAGGCTCTCCTGCAAGCCTCTGGTCGGCAAGGGACACTGAGGGAGCGTCACCTCTGACCCCCACCTCACTTCCAGACCCCCAGGCCCCAGACTCCACCTTCTTGGCTATCCTGGACTGCCAGAAGGCAATAGGCTATCCTGCAAGCCTCTGGCCGGCAAGGGACACTGAGGGAGGGTCACCTCTGACCCCCACCTCACTTCCAGACCCCCAGGCCCCAGACTCCACCTTCTGGGTAGGTAGCCAGGATTTCCTTGAGGCGGTTTTTTGTTCTCTCTTGAAACCCCTGCATTCCCTTGTTAACACCTAGCTCTCCTTCTCCCCCCAGACTATCCAGGAGTGCCAGAAGGCAATAGGCTCTCCTGCAAGCCTCTGGCCGGCAAGGGACACTGAGGGAGGGTCACCTCTGACCCCCACCTCACTTCCAGACCCCCAGGCCCCAGACTCCACCTTCTAGACTATCCAGGACTGCCAGAAGGCAATAGGCTCTCCTGCAAGCCTCTGGCCGGCAAGGGACACTGAGGGAGGGTCACCTCTGACCCCCACCTCACTTCCAGAACCCCAGGCCCCAGACTCCACCTTCTAGACTATCCAGGACTGCCAGAAGGCAATAGGTTCTCCTACAAGCCTCTGGCCGGCAAGGGACACTGAGGGAGGGTCACCTCTGACTCCTACCTCACTTCCAGACACCCAGGCTCCAGACTCCACCTTCTGGGTAGGTAGCCAGGATTTCCTTGAGGCGGTTTTTTGTTCTCTCTTGAAACCCCTGCATTCCCTTGTTAACACCTAGCTCTCCTTCTCCCCCCAGACTATCCAGGACTGCCAGAAGGCAATAGGCTCTCCTGCAAGCCTCTGGCCGGCAAGGGACACTGAGGGAGGGTCACCTCTGACCCCCACCTCACTTCCAGACCCCCAGGCCCCAGACTCCACCTTCTAGACTATCCAGGACTGCCAGAAGGCAATAGGCTCTCCTGCAAGCCTCTGGCCGGCAAGGGACACTGAGGGAGGGTCACCTCTGACCCCCACCTCACTTCCAGACCCCCAGGCCCCAGACTCCACCTTCTAGACTATCCAGGACTGCCAGAAGGCAATAGGCTCTCCTGCAAGCCTCTGGCCGGCAAGGGACACTGAGGGAGGGTCACCTCTTACCCCTACCTCACTTCCAGACCCCCAGGCCCCAGACTCCACCTTCTAGGTAGGTAGCCAGGATTTCCTTGAGGATGTTTTTTGTTCTCTCTTGAAACCCCTGCATTCCCTTGTTAACACCTAGCTCTCCTTCTCCCCCCAGACTATCTAGGACTGCCAGAAGGCAATAGGCTCTCCTGCAAGCCTCTGGCCGGCAAGGGACACTGAGGGAGGGTTACCTCTGACCCCCACCTCACTTCCAGACCCCCAGGCCCCAGACTCCTCCTTCTAGACTATCCAGGACTGCCAGAAGGCAATAGGCTCTCCTGCAAGCCTCTGGCCGGCAAGGGACACTGAGGGAGGGTCACCTCTGACCCCCACCTCACTTCCAGACCCCCAGGCCCCAAACTCCACCTTCTAGACTATCCAGGACTGCCAGAAGGCAATAGGCTCTCCTGCAAGCCTCTGGCCGGCAAGGGACACTGAGGGAGGGTCACCTCTGACCCCCACCTCACTTCCAGACCCCCAGGCCCCAGACTCCACCTTCTAGGTAGGTAGCCAGGATTTCCTTGAGGCGGTTTTTTTTCTCTCTTAAAACCCCTGCATTCCCTTGTTAACACCTAGCTCTCCTTCTCCCCCCAGACTATCCAGGACTGCCAGAAGGCAATAGGCTCTCCTGCAAGCCTCTGGCCGGCAAGGGACACTGAGGGAGGGTCACCTCTGACCCCCACCTCACTTCCAGACCCCCAGGCCCCAGACTCCACCTTCTAGACTATCCAGGACTGCAAGAAGGCAATAGGCTCTCCTGCAAGCCTCTGGCCGGCAAGGGACACTGAGGGAGGGTCACCTCTGACCCCCACCTCACTTCCAGACCCCCAGGCCCCAGACTCCACCTTCTAGACTATCCAGGACTTCCAGAAGGCAATAGGCTCTCCTGCAAGCCTCTGGCCGGCAAGCGACACTGAGGGATGGTCACCTCTGACCCCCACCTCACTTCCACACAACCAGGACCCAGACTCCACCTTCTAGGTAGGTAGCCAGGATTTCCTTGAGGCGGTTTTTTGTTCTCTCTTGAAACCCCTGCATTCCCTTGTTAACACCTAGCTCTCCTTCTCCCCCCAGACTATCCAGGACTGCCAGAAGGCAATAGGCTCTCCTGCAAGCCTCTGGCCGGCAAGGGACACTGAGGGAGGGTCACCTCTGACCCCCACCTCACTTCCAGAACCCCAGGCCCCAGACTCCACCCTCTAGACTATCCAGGACTGCCAGAAGGCAATAGGCTCTCCTGCAAGCCTCTGGCCGGCAAGGGACACTGAGGGAGGGTCACCTCTGACCCCCACCTCACTTCCAGACCCCCAGGCCCCAGACTCCACCTTCTAGACTATCCAGGACTGCCAGAAGGCAATAGGCTCTCCTGCAAGCCTCTGGCCGGCAAGGGACACTGAGGGAGGGTCACCTCTGACCCCCACCTCACTTCCAGACCCACAGGCCCCAGACTCCACCTTCTAGGTAGGTAGCCAGGATTTCCTTGAGGCGGTTTTTTGTTCTCTCTTGAAACCCCTGCATACCCTTGTTAACACCTAGCTCTCCTTCTCCCCCCAGACTATCCAGGACTGCCAGAAGGCAATAGGCTCTCCTGCAAGCCTCTGGCCGGCAAGGGACACTGAGGGAGGGTCACCTCTGACCCCCACCTCACTTCCAGACCCCCAGGTCCCAGACTCCACGTTCTAGGTAGGTAGCCAGGATTTCCTTGAGGCGGTTTTTTGTTTTCTCTTGAAACCCCTGCATTCCCCTGTTAACACCTAGCGCTCCTTCTCCCCCCAGACTATCCAGGACTGCCAGAAGGCAATAGGCTCTCCTGCAAGCCTCTGGCCGGCAAGGGACACTGAGGGCGGGTCACCTCTGACCCCCACCTCACTTCCAGACCCCAAGGCCCCAGACTCCACCTTCTAGAATATCCAGGACTGCCAGAAGGCAATAGGCTCTCCTGCAAGCCTCTGGCCGGCAAGGGACACTGAGGGAGGGTCACCTCTGACCCCTACCTCACTTCCAGACCCCCAGGCCCCAGACTCCACCTTCTAGGTAGGTAGCCAGGATTTCCTTGAGGCGGTTTTTTGTTCTCTCTTGAAACCCCTGCATTCCCTTGTTAACACCTAGCTCTCCTTCTCCCCCCAGACTATCTAGGACTGCCAGAAGGCAATAGGCTCTCCTGCAAGCCTCTGGCCGGCAAGGGACACTGAGGGAGGGTCACCTCTGACCCCCACCTCACTTCCAGACCCCCAGACCCCAGACTCAACCTTCTAGACTATCCAGGACTGCCAGAAGGCAATAGGCTCTCCTGCAAGCCTCTGGCCGGCAAGGGACACTGAGGGAGGGTCACCTCTGACCCCCACCTCACTTCCAGACCACCAGGCCCCAGACTCCGCCTTCTAGGTAGGTAGCCAGGATTTCCTTGAGGCGGTTTTTTGTTCTCTCTTGAAACCCCTGCATTCCCTTGTTAACACCTAGCTCTCCTTCTCCCCCCAGACTATCCAGGACTGCCAGAAGGCAATAGGCTCTCCTGCAAGACTCTGGCCGGCAAGGGACACTGAGGGAGGGTCACCTCTGACCCCCACCTCACTTCCAGACCCCCAGGCCCCAGACTACACCTTCTAGACTATCCAGGACTGCCAGAAGGCAATAGGCTCTCCTGCAAGCCTCTGGCCGGCAAGGGACACTGAGGGAGGGTCACCTCTGACCCCCACCTCACTTCCAGACCCCCAAGCCCCAGACTCCACCTTCTAGACTATCCAGGACTGCCAGAAGGCAATAGGCTCTCCTGCAAGCCTCTGGCCGGCCAGGGACACTGAGGGAGGGTCACCTCTGACCCCCACCTCACTTCCAGACCCCCAGGCCCCAGACTCCACCTTCTAGGTAGGTAGCCAGGATTTCATTGAGGCGGTTTTTTGTTCTCTCTTGAAACCCCTGCATTCCCTTCTTAACACCTAGCTCTCCTTCTCCCCCCAGACTATCCAGGACTGCCAAAAGGCAATAGGCTCTCCTGCAAGCCTCTGGCCGGCAAGGGACACTGAGGGAGGGTCACCTCTGACCGCCACCTCACTTCCAGACCCCCAGGCCCCAGACTCCACCTTCTAGACTATCCAGGACTGCCAGAAGGCAATAGCCTCTCCTGCAAACCTCTGGCCGGCAAGGGACACTGAGGGAGGGTCACCTCTGACCCCCACCTCACTTCCAGACCCCCAGGCCCCAGACTCCACCTTCTAGACTATCCAGGACTGCCAGAAGGCAATAGGCTCTCCTGCAAGCCTCTGGCCGGCAAGGGACACTGAGGGAGGGTCACCTCTGACCCCTACCTCACTTCCAGACCCCCAGGCCCCAGACTCCACCTTCTAGGTAGGTAGCCAGGATTTCCTTGAGGCTGTTTTTTGTTCTCTCTTGAAACCCCTGCATTCCCTTGTTAACACCTAGCTCTCCTTCTCCACCCAGACTATCTAGGACTGCCAGAAGGCAATAGGCTCTCCTGCAAGCCTCTGGCCGGCAAGGGACACTGAGGGAGGGTCACCTCTGACCCCCACCTCACTTCCAGACCCCCAGGCCCCAGACTCCACCTTCTAGGTAGGTAGCCAGGATTTCCTTGAGGCGGTTTTTTATTCTCTCTTGAAACCCCTGCATTCCCTTGTTAACACCTAGCTCTCCTTCTCCCCCCAGACTATCCAGGACTGCCATAAGGCAATAGGCTCTCCTGCAAGCCTCTGGCCGGCAAGGGACACTGAGGGAGGGTCACCTCTGACCCCCACCTCACTTCCAGACCCCCAGGCCCCAGACTCAACCTTCTAGATTATCCAGGACTGCCAGAAGGCCATAGGCTCTCCTGCAAGCCTCTGGCCGGCAAGGGACACTGAGGGAGGGTCACCTCTGACCCCCACCTCACTTCCAGACACCTAGGCCCCAGACTCCACCTTCTAGGTAGGTAGCCAGGATTTCCTTGAGGCGGTTTTTTGTTCTCTCTTGAAATCCCTGCATTCCCTTGTTAACACCTAGCTCTCCATCTCCCCCCAGTCTATCCAGGACTGCCAGAAGGCAATAGGCTCTCCTGCAAGCCTCTGGCCGGCAAGGGACACTGAGGGAGGGTCACCTCTGACCCCCACCTCACTTCCAGAGCCCCAGGCCACAGACTCCACCTTCTAGACTATCCAGGACTGCCAGAAGGCAATAGGCACTCCTGCAAGCCTCTGACCGGCAAGGGACACTGAGGGAGGGTCACCTCTGACCTCCACCTCACTTCCAGACCCAAAGGCCCCAGACTCCAACTTCTAGACTATCCAGGACTGCCAGAAGGCAATAGGCTCTCCTGCAAGCCTCTGGCCGGCAAGGGACACTGAGGGAGGGTCACCTCTGACCCCCACCTCACTTCCAGACCCCCAGGCCCCAGACTCCACCTTCTACACTATCCAGGACTGCCAGAAGGCAATAGGCTATCCTGCAAGCCTCTGGCCGGCAAGGGACACTGAGGGAGGGTCACCTCTGATCCCCACCTCACTTCCAGACACCCAGGCCCAAGACTCCACCTTCTAGACTATCCAGGACTGCCAGAAGGCAATAGGCTCTCCTGCAAGCCTCTGGCCGGCAAGGGACACTGAGGGAGGGTCACCTCTGACCCCCACCTCACTTCCAGACCCCCAGGCCCCAGACTCCACCTTCTAGGTAGGTAGCCAGGATTTCCTTTAGGCGGTTTTTGGTTCTCTCTTGAAACCCCTGCATTCCCTTCTTAACACCTAGCTCTCCTTCTCCCCCCAGACTATCCAGGACTGCCAGAAGGCAATAGGCTCTCCTGCAAGCCTCTGGCCGGCAAGGGACACTGAGGGAGGGTCACCTCTGACCCCCACCTCACTTCCAGACCCCCAGGCCCCAGACTCAACCTTCTAGATTATCCAGGACTGCCAGAAGGCAATAGGCTCTCCTGCAAGCCTCTGGCCGGCAAGGGACACTGAGGGAGGGTCACCTCTGACCCCCACCTCACTTCCAGACCCCCAGGCCCCAGACTCAACCTTCTAGACTATCCAGGACTGCCAGAATGCAATAGGCTCTCCTGCAAGCCTCTGGCCGGCAAGGGACACTGAGGGAGGGTCACCTCTGACCCCCACGTCACTTCCAGAACCCCAGGCCCCAGACTCCACTTTCTAGGTAGGTCGCCAGGATTTCCTTGAGGCGGTTTTTTGTTCTCTCTTGAAACCCCTGCATTCCCTTGTTAACACCTAGCTCTCCTTCTCCCCCCAGACTATCCAGGACTGCCAGAAGGCAATAGGCTCTCCTGCAAGCCTCTGGCCCGCAAGGGACACTGAGGGAGGGTCACCTCTGACCCCCACCTCACTTCCAGACCCCCAGGCCCCAGACTCCACCTTCTAGACTATCCAGGACTGCCAGAAGGCAATAGGCTCTCCTGCAAGCCTCTGGCCGGCAAGGGACACTGAGGGAGGGTCACCTCTGACCCCCACCTCACTTCCAGACCCCCAGGCCCCAGACTCCACCTTCTAGGTAGGTAGCCAGGATTTCCTTGAGGCGGTTTTTTGTTCTCTCTTGAAACCCCTGCATTCCCTTGTTAACACCTAGCTCTCCTTCTCCCCCCAGAGTATCCAGGACTGCCAGAAGGCACTAGGCTCTCCTGCAAGCCTCTGTCCGGCAAGGGACACTGAGGGAGGGTCACCTCTGACCCCCACCTCACTTCCAGACCCCCAGGCCCCAGACTCCACCTTCTAGACTATCCAGGACTGCCAGAAGGCAATATGCTCTCCTGCAAGCCTCTGGCCGGCAAGGGACACTGAGGGAGGGTCACCTCTGACCCCCACCTCACTTCCAGACCCCCAGGCCCCAGACTCCACCTTCTAGGTAGGTTGCCAGGATTTCCTTGAGGCGGTTTTTTGTTCTCTCTTGAAACCCCTGCATTCCCTTGTTAACACCTAGCTCTCCTTCTCCCCCCAGACTATCCAGGACTGCCAGAAGGCAATAGGCTCTCCTGCAAGCCTCTGGCCGGCAAGGGACACTGAGGGAGGGTCACCTCTGACCCCCACCTCACTTCCAGACCCCCAGGCCCCAGACTCCACCTTCTAGACTATCCAGGACTGCCAGAAGGCAATAGGCTCTCCAGCAAGCCTCTGGCCGGCAAGGGACACTGAGGGAGGGTCACCTCTGACCCCCACCACACTTCCAGAACCCCAGGCCCCAGACTCCACCTTCTAGACTATCCAGGACTGCCAGAAGGCAATAGGCTCTCCTGCAAGCCTCTGGCCGGCAAGGGACACTGAGGGAGGTTCACCTCTGACCCCCACCTCACTTCCAGACCCCCAGGCCCCAGACTCCACCTTCTAGGTAGGTAGCCAGGATATCCTTGAGGCGGTTTTTTGTTCTCTCTTGAAATCCCTGCATTCCCTTGTTAACACCTAGCTCTCCTTCTCCCCCCAGACTATCCAGGACTGTCAGATGGCAATAGGCTCTCCTGCAAGCCTCTGGCCGGCAAGGGACACTGAGGGAGGGTCACCTCTGACCCCCACCTCACTTCCAGACCCCCAGGCCCCAGACTCCACCTTCTAGACTATCCAGGACTGCCAGAAGGCAATAGGCTCTCCTGCAAGCCTCTGGCCGGCAAGGGACACTGAGGGAGGGTCACCTCTGACCCCCACCTCACTTCCAGACCCCCAGGCCCCAGACTCCACCTTCTAGACTATCCAGGACTGCCAGAAGGCAATAGGCTCTCCTGCAAGCCTCTGGCTGGCAAGGGACACTGAGGGAGTGTCACCTCTGACCCCCACCTCACTTCCAGACCCCCAGGCCCCAGACTCCACCTTCTAGGTAGGTAGCCAGGATTTCCTTGATGCGGTTTTTTGTTCTCTCTTGAAACCCCTGCATTCCCTTCTTAACACCTAGCTCTCCTTCTCCCCCCAGACTATCCAGGACTGCCAGAAGGCAATAGGCTCTCCTGCAAGCCTCTGGCCGGCAAGGGACACTGAGGGAGGGTCACCTCTGACCCCCACCTCACTTCCAGACCCCCAGGCCCCAGACTCCACGTTCTAGACTATCCAGGACTGCCAGAAGGCAATAGGCTCTCCTGCAAGCCTCTGGCTGGCAAGGGACACTGAGGGAGGGTCACCTCTTTCCCCCACCTCACTTCCAGACCCCCAGGCCCCAGACTCCACCTTCTAGACTATCCAGGACTGCCAGAAGGCAATAGGCTCTCCTGCAAGCCTCTGGCCGGAAAGGGACACTGAGGGAGGGTCACCTCTGACCCCCACCTCACTTCCAGACCCCCAGGCCCCAGACTCCACCTTCTAAGTAGGTAGCCAGGATTTCCTTGAGGCGGTTTTTTGTTCTCTCTTGAAACCCCTGCATTCCCTTGTTAACACCTAGCTCTCCTTCTCCCCCCAGACTATCCAGGACTGCCAGAAGGCAATAGGCTCTCCTGCAAGCCTCTGGCCGGCAAGGGACACTGAGTGAGGGTCACCTATGACCCCCACCTCACCTCCAGATCCCCAGGCCCCAGACTCCACCTTCTAGACTATCCAGGACTGCCAGAAGGCAATAGGCTCTCCTGCAAGACTCTGGCCGGCAAGGGACACTGAGGGAGGGTCACCTCTGACCACCACCTCACTTCCAGACCCCCAGGCCCCAGACTCCACCTTCTAGAATATCCAGGACTGCCAGAAGGCAATAGGCTCTCCTGCAAGCCTCTGGCCGGCAAGGGACACTGAGGGAGGGTCACCTCTGACCCCCACCTCACTTCCAGACCACCAGGCCCCAGACTCCACCTTCTAGGTAGGTAGCCAGGATTTCCTTGAGGCGGTTTTTTGTTCTCTCTTTAAACCCCTGCATTCCCTTGTTAACACCTAGCTCTACTTCTCCCCCCAGACTATCCAGGACTGCCAGAAGTTAATAGGCTCTCCTGCAAGCCTCTGGCAGGCAAGGGACACTGAGGGAGGGTCACCTCTGACCCCAACCTCACTTCCAGACCCCCAGGCCCCAGACTCCACCTTCTAGACTATCCAGGACTGCCAGAAGGCAATAGGCTCTCCTGCAAGCCTCTGGCTGGCAAGGGACACTGAGGGAGGGTCACCTCTGACCCCCACCTCACTTCCAGACCCCCAGGCCCCAGACTCCACCTTCTAGACTATCCAGGACTGCCAGAAGGCAATAGGCTCTCCTGCAAACCTCTGGCCTGCAAGGGACACTGAGGGAGGGTCACCTCTGACCCCCACCTCACTTCCAGACCCCCAGGCCCCAGACTCCACCTTCTAGGTAGGTAGCCAGGATTTCCTTGAGGCGGTTTTTTGTTCTCTCTTGAAACCCCTGCATTCCCTTGTTAACACCTAGCTCTCCTTCTCCCCCCAGACTATCCAGGACTGCCAGAAGGCAAAAGGCTCTCCTGCAAGCCTCTGGCCGGCAAGGGACACTGAGGAAGGGTCACCTCTGACCCCCACTTCACTTCCAGACCCCCAGGCCCCAGACTCCACCTTCTAGACTATCCTGGACTGCCTGAAGGCAATAGGCTCTCCTGCAAGCCTCTGGCCGGCAAGGGACACTGAGGGAGGGTCACCTCTGACCCCCACCTCACTTCCAGACCACCAGGCCCCAGACTCCACCTTCTAGGTAGGTAGCCAGGATTTCCTTGAGGCGGTTTTTTGTTCTCTCTTGAAACCCCTGCATTCCCTTGTTAACACCTAGCTCTACTTCTCCCCCCAGACTATCCAGGACTGCCAGAAGGCAATAGGCTCTCCTGCAAGCATCTGGCTGGCAAGGGACACTGAGGGAGGGTCACCTCTGACCCCCACCTCACTTCCAGACCCCCAGGCCCCAGACTCCACCTTCTAGAATATCCAGGACTGCCAGAAGGCAATAGGCTCTCCTGCAAGCCTCTGGCCGGCAAGGGACACTGAGGGAGGGTCACCTCTGACCCCCACCTCACTTCCAGACCCCCAGGACCCAGACTCCACCTTCTAGGTAGGTAGCCAGGATTTCCTTGAGGCGGTTTTTTGTTCTCTCTTGAAACCCCTGAATTCCCTTGTTAACACCTAGCTCTCCTTCTCCCCCCAGACTATCCAGGACTGCCAGAAGGCAATAGGCTCTCCTGCAAGCCTCTGGCCGGCAAGGGACACTGAGGGAGGGTCACCTCTGACCCCCACCTCACTTCCAGACCCCCAGGCCCCAGACTCCACCTTCTAGACTATCCAGGACTGCCAGAAGGCAATAGGCTCTCCTGCAAGCCTCTGGCCGGCAAGGGACACTGAGGGAGGGTCACCTCTGACCCCCACCTCACTTCCAGACCCCCAGGCCCCAGACTACACCTTCTAGACTATCCAGGACTGCCAGAAGGCAGTAGGCTCTCCTGCAAGCCTCTGGCCGGCCAGGGACACTGAGGGAGGGTCACCTCCTACCCCCACCTCACTTCCAGACCCCGAGGCCCCAGACTCCACCTTCTAGGTAGGTAGCCAGGATTTCATTGAGGCGGTTTTTTGTTCTCTCTTGAAACCCCTGCATTCCCTTCTTAACACCTAGCTCTCCTTCTCCCCCCAGACTATCCAGGACTGCCAAAAGGCAATAGGCTCTCCTGCAAGCCTCTGTCCGGCAAGGGACACTGAGGGAGTGTCACCTCTGACCCCCACCTCACTTCCAGACCCCCAGGCCCCAGACTCCACCTTCTAGACTATCCAGGACTGCCAGAAGGCAATAGGCTCTCCTGCAAGCCTCTGGCCGGCAAGGGACACTGAGGGAGTGTCACCTCTGACCCCCACCTCACGTCCAGACACCTAGGCCCCAGACTCCACCTTCTAGGTAGGTAGCCAGTATTTCCTTGAGGCGGTTTTTTGTTCTCTCTTGAAATCCCTGCATTCCCTTGTTAACACCTAGCTCTCCATCTCCCCCCAGACTATCCAGGACTGCCAGAAGGCAATAGGCTCTCCTGCAAGCCTCTGGCCGGCAAGGGACACTGAGGGAGGGTCACCTCTGACCCCCACCTCACTTCCAGAGCCCCAGGCCACAGACTCCACCTTCTAGACTATCCAGGACTGCCAGAAGGCAATAGGCTCTCCTGCAAGCCTCTGACCGGCAAGGGACACTGAGGGAGGGTCACCTCTGACCTCCACCTCACTTCCAGACCCAAAGGCCCCAGACTCCAACTTCTAGACTATCCAGGACTGCCAGAAGGCAATAGGCTCTCCTGCATGCCTCTGGCCGGCAAGGGACACTGAGGGAGGGTCACCTCTGACCCCCACCTCACTTCCAGACCCCCAGGCCCCAGACTCCACCTTCTAGGTAGGTAGCCAGGATTTCCTTGAGGCGGTTTTTTGTTCTCTCTTGAAACCCCTGCATTCCCTTGTTAACACCTAGCTCTCCTTCTCCCCCCAGACTATCCAGGACTGCCAGAAGGCAATAGGCTCTCCTGCAAGCCTCTGGCCGGCAAGGGACACTGAGGGAGGGTCACCTCTGACCCCCACGTCACTTCCAGAACCCCAGGCCCCAGACTCCACTTTCTAGGTAGGTCGCCAGGATTTCCTTGAGGCGGTTTTTTGTTCTCTCTTGAAACCCCTGCATTCCCTTGTTAACACCTAGCTCTCCTTTTCCCCCCAGACTATCCAGGACTGCCAGAAGGCAATAGGCTCTCCTGCAAGCCTCTGGCCCGCAAGGGACACTGAGGGAGGGTCACCTCTGACCCCCACCTCACTTCCAGACCCCCAGGCCCCAGACTCCACCTTCTAGACTATCCAGGATTGCCAGAAGGCAATAGGCTCTCCTGCAAGCCTCTGGCCGGCAAGGGACACTGAGGGAGGGTCACCTCTGACCCCCACCTCACTTCCAGACCCCCAGGCCCCAGACTCCACCTTCTAGGTAGGTAGCCAGGATTTCCTTGAGGCGGTTTTTTGTTCTCTCTTGAAACCCCTGAATTCCCTTGTTAACACCTAGCTCTCCTTCTCCCCCCAGAGTATCCAGGACTGCCAGAAGGCACTAGGCTCTCCTGCAAGCCTCTGGCCGGCAAGGGACACTGAGGGAGGGTCACCTCTGACCCCCACCTCACTTCCAGACCCCCAGGCCCCAGACTCCACCTTCTAGACTATCCAGGACTGCCAGAAGGCAATAGGCTCTCCTGCAAGCCTCTGGCCGGCAAGGGACACTGATGGAGGGTCACCTCTGACCCCCACCTCACTTCCAGACCCCCAGGCCCCAGACTCCACCTTCTAGACTATCCAGGACTGCCAGAAGGCAATAGGCTCTCCTGCAAGCCTCTGGCTGGCAAGGGACACTGAGGGAGTGTCACCTCTGACCCCCACCTCACTTCCAGACCCCCAGGCCCCAACTCCACCTTCTAGGTAGGTAGCCAGGATTTCCTTTATGCGGTTTTTTGTTCTCTCTTGAAACCCCTGCATTCCCTTCTTAACACCTAGCTCTCCTTCTCCCCCCAGACTATCCAGGACTGCCAGAAGGCAATAGGCTCTCCTGCAAGCCTCTGGCCGGCAAGGGACACTGAGGGAGGGTCACCTCTGACCCCCACCTCACTTCCAGACCCCCAGGCCCCAGACTCCACCTTCTAGACTATCCAGGACTGCCAGAAGGCAATAGGCTCTCCTGCAAGCCTCTGGCCGGCAAGGGACACTGAGGGAGGGTCACCTCTTTCCCCCACCTCACTTCCAGACCCCCAGGCCCCAGACTCCACCTTCTAGACTATCCAGGACTGCCAGAAGGCAATAGGCTCTCCTGCAAGCCTCTGGCCGGAAAGGGACACTGAGGGAGGGTCACCTCTGACCCCCACCTCACTTCCAGACCCCCAGGCCCCAGACTCCACCTTCTAAGTAGGTAGCCAGGATTTCCTTGAGGCGGTTTTTTGTTCTCTCTTGAAACCCCTGCATTCCCTTGTTAACACCTAGCTCTCCTTCTCCCCCCAGACTATCCAGGACTGCCAGAAGGCAATAGGCTCTCCTGCAAGCCTCTGGCCGGCAAGGGACACTGAGTGAGGGTCACCTATGACCCCCACCTCACTTCCAGATCCCCAGGCCCCAGACTCCACCTTCTAGACTATCCAGGACTGCCAGAAGGCAATAGGCTCTCCTGCAATACTCTGGCCGGCAAGGGACACTGAGGGAGGGTCACCTCTGACCACCACCTTACTTCCAGACCCCCAGGCCCCAGACTCCACCTTCTAGAATATCCAGGACTGCCAGAAGGCAATAGGCTCTCCTGCAAGCCTCTGGCCGGCAAGGGACACTGAGGGAGGGTCACCTCTGACCCCCACCTCACTTCCAGACCACCAGGCCCCAGACTCCACCATCTAGGTAGGTAGCCAGGATTTCCTTGAGGCGGTTTTTTGTTCTCTCTTGAAACCCCTGCATTCCCTTGTTAACACCTAGCTCTACTTCTCCCCCCAGACTATCCAGGACTGCCAGAAGTTAATAGGCTCTCCTGCAAGCCTCTGGCAGGCAAGGGACACTGAGGGAGGGTCACCTCTGACCCCCACCTCACTTCCAGACCCCCAGGCCCCAGACTCCACCTTCTAGATTATCCAGGACAGCCAGAAGGCAATAGGCTCTCCTGCAAGCCTCTGGCTGGCAAGGGACACTGAGGGAGGGTCACCTCTGACCCCCACCTCACTTCCAGACCCCCAGGCCCCAGACTCCACCTTCTAGACTATCCAGGACTGCCAGAAGGCAATAGGCTCTCCTGCAAACCTCTGGCCTGCAAGGGACACTGAGGGAGGGTCACCTCTGACCCCCACCTCACTTCCAGACCCCCAGGCCCCAGACTCCACCTTCTAGGTAGGTAACCAGGATTTCCTTGAGGCGGTTTTTTGTTCTCTCTTGAAACCCCTGCATTCCCTTGTTAACACCTAGCTCTCCTTCTCCCCCCAGACTATCCAGGACTGCCAGAAGGCAAAAGGCTCTCCTGCAAGCCTCTGGCCGGCAAGGGACACTGAGGAAGGGTCACCTCTGACCCCCACTTCACTTCCAGACCCCCAGGCCCCAGACTCCACCTTCTAGACTATCCTGGACTGCCTGAAGGCAATAGGCTCTCCTGCAAGCCTCTGGCCGGCAAGGGACACTGAGGGAGGGTCACCTCTGACCCCCACCTCACTTCCAGACCACCAGGCCCTAGACTCCACCTTCTAGGTAGGTAGCCAGGATTTCCTTGAGGCGGTTTTTTGTTCTCTCTTGAAACCCCTGCATTCCCTTGTTAACACCTAGCTCTACTTCTCCCCCCAGACTATCCAGGACTGCCAGAAGGCAATAGGCTCTCCTGCAAGCCTCTGGCTGGCAAGGGACACTGAGGGAGGGTCACCTCTGACCCCCACCTCACTTCCAGACCCCCAGGCCCCAGACTCCACCTTCTAGAATATCCAGGACTGCCAGAAGGCAATAGGCTCTCCTGCAAGCCTCTGGCCGGCAAGGGACACTGAGGGAGGGTCACCTCTGACCCCCACCTCACTTCCAGACCCCCAGGACCCAGACTCCACCTTCTAGGTAGGTAGCCAGGATTTCCTTGAGGCGGTTTTTTGTTCTCTCTTGAAACCCCTGAATTCCCTTGATAACACCTAGCTCTCCTTCTCCCCCCAGACTATCCAGGACTGCCAGAAGGCAATAGGCTCTCCTGCAAGACTCTGGCCGGCAAGGGACACTGAGGGAGGTTCACCTCTGACCCCCACCTCAATTCCAGACCCCCAGGCCCCAGACTCCACCTTCTAGACTATCCAGGACTGCCAGAAGGCAATAGGCTCTCCTGCAAGCCTCTGGCCGGCAAGGGACACTGAGGGAGGGTCACCTCTGACCCCCACCTCACTTCCAGACCCCCAGGCCCCAGACTCCACCTTCTAGACTATCCAGGACTGCCAGAAGGCAATAGGCTCTCCGGCAAGCCTCTGGCCGGCCAGGGACACTGAGGGAGGGTCACCTCCTACCCCCACCTCACTTCCAGACCCCCAGGCCCCAGACTCCACCTTCTAGGTAGGTAGCCAGGATTTCATTGAGTCGGTTTTTTGTTCTCTCTTGAAACCCCTGCATTCCCTTCTTAACACCTAGCTCTCCTTCTCCCCCCAGACTATCCAGGACTGCCAAAAGGCAATAGGCTCTCCTGCAAGCCTCTGTCCGGCAAGGGACACTGAGGGAGTGTCACCTCTGACCCCCACCTCACTTCCAGACCCCCAGGCCCCAGACTCCACCTTCTAGACTATCCAGGACTGCCAGAAGGCAATAGGTTCTCCTGCAAGCCTCTGGCCGGCCAGGGACACTGAGGGAGGGTCACCTCTGACCCCCACCTCACTTCCAGTCCCCCAGGCCCCAGACTCCACCTTCTAGGTAGGTAGCCAGGTTTTCATTGAGGCGGTTTTTTGTTCTCTCTTGAAACCCCTGCATTCCCTTCTTAACACCTAGCTCTCCTTCTCCCCCCAGACTATCCAGGACTGCCAAAAGGCAATAGGCTCTCCTGCAAGCCTCTGGCCGGCAAGGGACACTGAGGGAGGGTCACCTCTGACCCCCACCTCACTTCCAGACCCCCAGGCCCCAGACTCCACCTTCTAGACTATCCAGGACTGCCAGAAGGTAATAGGCTCTCCTGCAAGCCTCTGGCCGGCAAGGGACACTGAGGGAGGGTCACCTCTTACCCCCACCTCACTTCCAGACCCCCAGGCCCCAGACTCCACCTTCTAGACTATCCAGGACTGCCAGAAGGCAATAGGCTCTCCTGCAAGCTTCTGGCCGGCAAGGGACACTGAGGGAGGGTCACCTCTGACCCCCACCTCACTTCCAGACACCTAGGCCCCAGACTCCACCTTCTAGGTAGGTAGCCAGGATTTCCTTGAGGCGGTTTTTTGTTCTCTCTTGAAACCCCTGCATTCCCTTGTTAACACCTAGCTCTCCATCTCCCCCCAGACTATCCAGGACTGCCAGAAGGCAATAGGCTCTCCTGCAAGCCTCTGGCCGGCAAGGGACACTGAGGGAGGGACACCTCTGACCCCCACCTCACTTCCAGAGCCCCAGGCCCCAGACTCCACCTTCTAGACTATCCAGGACTGCCAGAAGGCAATAGGCTCTCCTGCAAGCCTCTGGCCGGCAAGGGACACTGAGGGAGGGTCACCTCTGACCCCCACCTCACTTCCAGCCCGAAAGGCCCCAGACTCCAACTTCCAGACTATCCAGGACTGCCAGAAGGCAATAGGCTCTCCTGCAAGCCTCTGGCCGGCAAGGGACACTGTGAGAGGGTCACCTCTGACCCCCACCTCACTTCCAGACCCCCAGGCCCCTGACTCCACCTTCTAGGTAGGTAGCCAGGATTTCCTTGAGGCGGTTTTTTGTTTTCTCTTGAAACCCCTGCATTCCCTTCTTAACACCTAGCTCTCCTTCTCCCCCCAGACTATCCAGAACTGCCAGAAGGCAATAGGCTCTCCTGCAGGCCTCTGGCCGGCAAGGGACACTGAGGGAGGGTCACCTCTGACCCCCACCTCACTTCCAGACCCCCAGGCCCCAGACTCCACCTTCTAGGTAGGTAGCCAGGATTTCATTGAGGCGGTTTTTTGTTCTCTCTTGAAACCCCTGCATTCCCTTCTTAACACCTAGCTCTCCTTCTCCCCCCAGACTATCCAGGACTGCCAAAAGGCAATAGGCTCTCCTGCAAGCCTCTGGCCGGCAAGGGACACTGAGGGAGGGTCACCTCTGACCCCCACCTCACTTCCAGACCCCCAGGCCCCAGACTCCACCTTCTAGACTATCCAGGACTGCCAGACGGCAATAGGCTCTCCTGCAAGCCTCTGGCCGGCAAGGGACACTGAGGGAGGGTCACCTCTGAACCCCACCTCACTTCCAGACCCCCAGGCCCCAGACTCCACCTTCTAGACTATCCAGGAATGCCAGAAGGCAATAGGCTCTCCTGCAAGCCTCTGGCCGGCAAGGGACACTGAGGGAAGGTCACCTCTGACCCCCACCTCACTTCCAGACCCCCAGGCCCCAGACTCCACCTTCTAGGTAGGTAGCCAGGATTTCCTTGAGGCGGTTTTTTGTTCTCTCTTGAATCCCCTGCATTCCCTTGTTAACACCTAGCTCTCCTTCTCCCCCCAGACTATCCAGAACTGCCAGAAGGCAATAGGCTCTCCTGCAAGCCACTGGCCGGCAAGGGACACTGAGGGAGGGTCACCTCTGACCCCCACCTCACTTCCAGACCCCCAGGCCCCAGACTCCACCTTCTAGACTATCCAGGACTGCCAGAAGGCAATAGGCTCTCCTGCAAGCCTCTGGCCGGCAAGGGACACTGAGGGAGGGTCACTTCTGACCCCCACCTCACTTCCAGAACCCCAGCCCCCAGACTCCACCTTCTAGATTATCCAGGACTGCCAGAAGGCAATAGGCTCTCCTGCAAGCCTCTGGCCGGCAAGGGACACTGAGGGAGGGTCACCTCTGACCCCCACCTCACTTCCAGACACCTAGGCCCCAGACTCCACCTTCTAGGTAGGTAGCCAGGATTTCCTTGAGGCGGTTTTTTGTTCTCTCTTGAAATCCCTGCATTCCCTTGTTAACACCTAGCTTTCCTTCTCCCCCCAGACTATCCAGGACTGCCAGAAGGCAATAGGCTCTCCTGCAAGCCTCTGGCCGGCAAGGGACACTGAGGGAGGGTCACCTCTGACCCCCACCTCACTTCCAGAGCCCCAGGCCCCAGACTCCACCTTCTAGACTATCCAGGACTGCCAGAAGGCAATAGGCTCTCCTGCAAGCCTCTGGCCGGCAAGGGACACTGAGGGAGGGTCACCTCTGACCCCCACCTCACTTCCAGACCCAAAGGCCCCAGACTCCAACTTCTAGACTATCCAGGACTGCCAGAAGGCAATAGGCTCTCCTGAAAGCCTCTGGCAAGCAAGGGACACTGAGGGAGGGTCACCTCTGACCCCCACCTCACTTCCAGACCCCCAGGCCCCAGACTCCACCTTCTAGACTATCCAGGACTGCCAGAAGGCAATAGGCTCTCCTGCAAGCCTCTGGCCGGCAAGGGACACTGAGGGAGAGTCACCTCTGACCCCCACCTCACTTCCAGACCCCCAGGCCCCAGACTCCACCTTCTAGACTATCCAGGACTGCCAGAAGGCAATAGGCTCTCCTGCAAGCCTCTGGCCGGCAAGGGACACTGAGGGAGGGTCACCTCTGACCCCCACCTCACTTCCAGACCCCCAGGCCCCAGACTCCACCTTCTAGGTAGGTAGCCAGGATTTCCTTGAGGCGATTTTTTGTTCTCTCTTGAAACCCCTGTATTCCCTTGTTAACACCTAGCTCTCCTTCTCCCCCCAGACTATCCAGGACTGCCAGAAGGCAATAGGCTCTCCTGCAAGCCTCTGGCCGGCAAGGGACACTGAGGGAGGGTCACCTCTGACCCCCACCTCACTTCCAGACCCCCAGGCCCCAGACTCAACCTTCTAGATTATCCAGGACTGCCAGAAGGCAATAGGCTCTCCTGCAAGCCTCTGGCCGGCAAGGGACACTGAGGGAGGGTCACCTCTGAACCCCACCTCACTTCCAGACCCCCAGGCCCCAGACTCAACCTTCTAGATTATCCAGGACTGCCAGAAGACAATAGGGTCTCCTGCAAGCCTCTGGCCAGCAAGGGACACTGAGGGAGGGTCACCTATGACCCCCACCTCACTTCCATTTCCCCAGGCCCCAGACTCCACCTTCTAGACTATCCAGGACTGCCAGAAGGCAATAGGCTCTCCTGCAAGACTCTGGCCGGCAAGGGACACTGAGGGAGGGTCACCTCTGATCCCCACCTCACTTCCAGACCCCCAGGCCCCAGACTCCACCTTCTAGAATATCCAGGACTGCCAGAAGGAAATAGGCTCTCCTGCAAGCCTCTGGCCGGCAAGGGACACTGAGGGAGGGTCACCTCTGACCCCCACCTCACTTCCAGACCACCAGGCCCCAGACTCCACCTTCTAGGTAGGTAGCCAGGATTTCCTTGAGGCGGTTTTTTGTTCTCTCTTGAAAACCCTGCATTCCCCTGTTAACACCTAGCTCTCCTTCTCCCCCCAGACTATCCAGGACTGCCAGAAGGCAATAGGCTCTCCTGCAAGCCTCTGGCCGGCAAGGGACACTGAGGGAGTGTCACCTCTGACCCCCACCTCACTTCCAGACCCCCAGGCCCAGACTCCACCTTCTAGACTATCCAGGACTGCCAGAAGGCAATAGGCTCTCCTGCAAGCCTCTGGCCGGCAAGGGACACTGAGGGAGGGTCACCTCTGACCCCCACCTCACTTCCAGACCCCCAGGCCCCAGACTCCACCTTCTAGGTAGGTAGCCAGGATTTCCTTGAGGCGGTTTTTTGTTCTCTCTTGAAATCCCTGCATTCCCTTGTTAACACCTAGCTTTCCTTCTCCCCCCAGACTATCCAGGACTGCCAGAAGGCAATAGGCTCTCCTGCAAGCCTCTGGCCGGCAAGGGACACTGAGGAAGGGTCACCTCTGACCCCCACTTCACTTCCAGACCACCAGGCCCCAGACTCCACCTTCTAGACTATCCAGGACTGCCAGAAGGCAATAGGCTCTCCTGCAAGCCTCTGGCTGGAAGGGACACTGAGGGAGGGTCACCTCTGACCACCCCCTCACTTCCAGACCACCAGGCCCCAGACTCCACCTTCTAGGTAGGTAGCCAGGATTTCCTTGAGGCGGTTTTTTGTTCTCTCTTGAAACCCCTGCATTCCCTTGTTAACACCTAGCTCTACTTCTCCCCCCAGACTATCCAGGACTGCCAGAAGGCAATAGGCTCTCCTGCAAGCCTCTGGCCGGCAAGGGACACTGAGGGAGGGTCACCTCTGACCCCCACCTCACTTCCAGACCCCCAGGCCCCAGACTCCACCTTCTAGAATATCCAGGACAGCCAGAAGGCAATAGGCTCTCCTGCAAGCCTCTGGCCGGCAAGGGACACTGAGGGAGGGTCACCTCTGACCCCCACCTCACTTCCAGACCCCCAGGCCCCAGACTCCACCTTCTAGGTAGGTAGCCAGGATTTCCTTGAGGCGGTTTTTTGTTCTCTCTTGAAACCCCTGCATTCCCTTGTTAACACCTAGCTCTCCTTCTCCCCCCAGACTATCCAGGACTGCCAGAAGGCAATAGGCTCTCCTGCAAGCCTCTGGCCGGCAAGGGACACTGAGGGAGGGTCACCTCTGACCCCCACCTCACTTCCAGACCCCCAGGCCCCAGACTCCACCTTCTAGACTATCCAGGACTGCCAGAAGGCAATAGGCTCTCCTGCAAGCCTCTGGCCGGCAAGGGACACTGAGGGAGGGTCACCTCTGACCCCCACCTCACTTACAGACCCCCAGGCCCCAGACTCCACCTTCTAGACTATCCAGGACTGCCAGAAGGCAATAGGCTCTCCTGCAAGCCTCTGGCCGGCCAGGGACACTGAGGGAGGGTCACCTCTGACCCCCACCTCACTTCCAGACCCCCAGGCCCCAGACTCCATCTTCTAGGTAGGTAGCCAGGATTTCATTGAGGCGGTTTTTTGTTCTCCCTTGAAACCCCTGCATTCCCTTCTTAACACCTAGCTCTCCTTCTCCCCCCAGACTATCCAGGACTGCCAAAAGGCAATAGGCTCTCCTGCAAGCCTCTGGCCGGCAAGGGACACTGAGGGAGGGTCACCTCTGACCCCCACCTCTCTTCCAGACCCCCAGGCCCCAGACTCCACCTTCTAGACTATCCAGGACTGCCAGAAGGCAATAGGCTCTCCTGCAAGGCTCTGGCCGGCAAGGGACACTGAGGGAGGGTCACCTCTGACCCCCACCTCACTTCCAGACCCCCAGGACCCAGACTCCACCTTCTAGACTATCCAGGAATGCCAGAAGGCAATAGGCTCTCCTGCAAGCCTCTGGCCGGCAAGGGACACTGAGGGAGGGTCACCTCTGACCCCCACCTCACTTCCAGACCCCCAGGCCCCAGACTCCACCTTCTAGGTAGGAAGCCAGGATTTCCTTGAGGCGGTTTTTTGTTCTCTCTTGAAACCCCTGCATTCTCTTGTTAACACCTAGCTCTCCTTCTCCCCCCAGACTATCCAGAACTGCCAGAAGGCAATAGGCTCTCCTGCAAGTCTCTGGCCGGCAAGGGACACTGAGGGAGGGTCACCTCTGACCCCCACCTCACTTCCAGACCCCCAGGCCCCAGACTCAACCTTCTAGATTATCCAGGACTGCCAGAAGACAATAGGGTCTCCTGCAAGCCTCTGGCCAGCAAGGGACACTGAGGGAGGGTCACCTATGACCCCCACCTCACTTCCAATTCCCCAGGCCCCAGACTCCACCTTCTAGACTATCCAGGACTGCCAGAAGGCAATAGGCTCTCCTGCAAGACTCTGGCCGGCAAGGGACACTGAGGGAGGGTCACCTCTGATCCCCACCTCACTTCCAGACCCCCAGGCCCCAGACTCCACCTTCTAGAATATCCAGGACTGCCAGAAGGAAATAGGCTCTCCTGCAAGCCTCTGGCCGGCAAGGGACACTGAGGGAGGGTCACCTCTGACCCCCACCTCACTTCCAGACCACCAGGCCCCAGACTCCACCTTCTAGGTAGGTAGCCAGGATTTCATTGAGGCGGTTTTTTGTTCTCTCTTGAAACCCCTGCATTCCCTTGTTAACACCTAGCTCTCCTTCTCCCCCCAGACTATCCAGGACTGCCAGAAGGCAATAGGCTCTCCTGCAAGCCTCTGGCCGGCAAGGGACACTGAGGGAGGGTCACCTCTGACCCCCACCTCACTTCCAGACCCCCAGGCCCCAGACTCCACCTTCTAGGTATGTAGCCAGGATTTCCTTGAGGCGGTTTTTTGTTCTCTCTTGAAACCCCTGCATTCCCTTGTTAACACCTAGCTCTCCTTCTCCCCCCAGACTATCCAGGACTGCCAGAAGGCAATAGGCTCTCCTGCAAGCCTCTGGCCGGCAAGGGACACTGAGGGAGGGTCACCTCTGACCGCCACCTCACTTCCAGACCCCCAGGCCCCAGACTCCACCTTCTAGGTAGATAGCCAGGATTTCCTTGAGGCGGTTTTTTGTTCTCTCTTGAAACCCCTGCATTCCCTTGTTAACACCTAGCTCTCCTTCTCCCCCCAGACTATCCAGGACTGCCAGAAGGCAATAGGCTCTCCTGCAAGCCTCTGGCCGGCAAGGGACACTGAGGGAGGGTCACCTCTGACCCCCACCTCACTTCCAGACCCCCAGGCCCCAGACTCCACCTTCTAGGTAGGTAGCCAGGATTTCCTTGAGGCGGTTTTTTGTTCTCTCTTGAAACCCCTGCATTCCCTTGTTAACACCTAACTCTCCTTCTCCCCCCAGACTATCCAGGACTTCCAGAAGGCAATAGGCTCTCCTGCAAGCCTCTGGCCGGCAAGGGACACTGAGGGAGGGTCACCTCTGACCCCCACCTCACTTCCAGACCCCCAGGCCCCAGACTCCACCTTCTAGGTAGGTAGCCAGGATTTCCTTGAGGCGGTTTTTTGTTCTCTCTTGAAACCCGGGCATTCCCTTGTTAACACCTAGCTCTCCTTCTCCCCCCAGACTATCCAGGACTGCCAGAAGGCAATAGGCTCTCCTGCAAGCCTCTGGCCGGCAAGGGACACTGAGGGAGGGTCACCTCTGACCCCCACCTCACTTCCAGACCCCCAGGCCCCAGACTCCACCTTCTAGGTATGTAGCCAGGATTTCCTTGAGGCGGTTTTTTGTTCTCTCTTGAAACCCCTGCATTCCCTTGTTAACACCTAGCTCTCCTTCTCCCCCCAGACTATCCAGGACTGCCAGAAGGCAATAGGCTCTCCTGCAAGCCTCTGGCCGGCAAGGGACACTGAGGGAGGGTCACCTCTGACCCCCACCTCACTTCAAGACCCCCAGGCCCCAGACTCCACCTTCTAGGTATGTAGCCAGGATTTCCTTGAGGCGGTTTTTTGTTCTCTCTTGAAACCCCTGCATTCCCTTGTTAACACCTAGCTCTCCTTCTCCCCCCAGACTATCCAGGACTGCCAGAAGGCAATAGGCTCTCCTGCAAGCCTCTGGCCGGCAAGGGACACTGAGGGAGGGTCACCTCTGACCCCCACCTCACTTCCAGACCCCCAGGCCCCAGACTCCACCTTCTAGGTAGATAGCCAGGATTTCCTTGAGGCGGTTTTTTGTTCTCTCTTGAAACCCCTGCATTCCCTTGTTAACACCTAGCTCTCCTTCTCCCCCCAGACTATCCAGGACTTCCAGAAGGCAATAGGCTCTCCTGCAAGCCTCTGGCCGGCAAGGGACACTGAGGGAGGGTCACCTCTGACCCCCACCTCACTTCCAGACCCCCAGGCCCCAGACTCCACCTTCTAGGTAGGTAGCCTGGATTTCCTTGAGGCGGTTTTTGGTTCTCTCTTGAAACCCCTGCTTTCCCTTGTTAACACCTAACTCTCCTTCTCCCCCCAGACTATCCAGAACTGCCAGAAGGCAATAGGCTCTCCTGCAAGCCTCTGGCCGGCAAGGGACACTGAGGGAGGGTCACCTCTGACCCCCACCTCACTTCCAGACCCCCAGGCCCCAGACTCCACCTTCTAGGTATGTAGCCAGGATTTCCTTGAGGCGGTTTTTTGTTCTCTCTTGAAACCCCTGCATTCCCTTGTTAACACCTAGCTCTCCTTCTCCCCCCAGACTATCCAGGACTGCCAGAAGGCAATAGGCTCTCCTGCAAGCCTCTGGCCGGCAAGGGACACTGAGGGAGGGTCACCTCTGACCCCCACATCACTTCCAGACCCCCAGGCCCCAGACTCCACCTTCTAGGTATGTAGCCAGGATTTCCTTGAGGCGGTTTTTTGTTCTCTCTTGAAACCCCTGCATTCCCTTGTTAACACCTAGCTCTCCTTCTCCCCCCAGACTATCCAGGACTGCCAGAAGGCAATAGGCTCTCCTGCAAGCCTCTGGCCGGCAAGGGACACTGAGGGAGGGTCACCTCTGACCCCCACCTCACTTCAAGACCCCCAGGCCCCAGACTCCACCTTCTAGGTATGTAGCCAGGATTTCCTTGAGGCGGTTTTTTGTTCTCTCTTGAAACCCCTGCATTCCCTTGTTAACACCTAGCTCTCCTTCTCCCCCCAGACTATCCAGGACTGCCAGAAGGCAATAGGCTCTCCTGCAAGCCTCTGGCCGGCAAGGGACACTGAGGGAGGGTCACCTCTGACCCCCACCTCACTTCCAGACCCCCAGGCCCCAGACTCCACCTTCTAGGTATGTAGCCAGGATTTCCTTGAGGCGGTTTTTTGTTCTCTCTTGAAACCCCTGCATTCCCTTGTTAACACCTAGCTCTCCTTCTCCCCCCAGACTATCCAGGACTGCCAGAAGGCAATAGGCTCTCCTGCAAGCCTCTGGCCGGCAAGGGACACTGAGGGAGGGTCACCTCTGACCCCCACCTCACTTCCAGACCCCCAGGCCCCAGACTCCACCTTCTAGGTATGTAGCCAGGATTTCCTTGAGGCGGTTTTTTGTTCTCTCTTGAAACCCCTGAATTCCCTTGTTAACACCTAGCTCTCCTTCTCCCCCCAGACTATCCAGGACTGCCAGAAGGCAATAGGCTCTCCTGCAAGCCTCTGGCCGGCAAGGGACACTGAGGGAGGGTCACCTCTGACCCCCACCTCACTTCCAGACCCCCAGGCCCCAGACTCCACCTTCTAGGTATGTAGCCAGGATTTCCTTGAGGCGGTTTTTTGTTCTCTCTTGAAACCCCTGCATTCCCTTGTTAACACCTAGCTCTCCTTCTCCCCCCAGACTATCCAGGACTGCCAGAAGGCAATAGGCTCTCCTGCAAGCCTCTGGCCGGCAAGGGACACTGAGGGAGGGTCACCTCTGACCGCCACCTCACTTCCAGACCCCCAGGCCCCAGACTCCACCTTCTAGGTAGATAGCCAGGATTTCCTTGAGGCGGTTTTTTGTTCTCTCTTGAAACCCCTGCATTCCCTTGTTAACACCTAGCTCTCCTTCTCCCCCCAGACTATCCAGGACTGCCAGAAGGCAATAGGCTCTCCTGCAAGCCTCTGGCCGGCAAGGGACACTGAGGGAGGGTCACCTCTGACCCCCACCTCACTTCCAGACCCCCAGGCCCCAGACTCCACCTTCTAGGTAGGTAGCCAGGATTTCCTTGAGGCGGTTTTTTGTTCTCTCTTGAAACCCCTGCATTCCCTTGTTAACACCTAACTCTCCTTCTCCCCCCAGACTATCCAGGACTTCCAGAAGGCAATAGGCTCTCCTGCAAGCCTCTGGCCGGCAAGGGACACTGAGGGAGGGTCACCTCTGACCTCCACCTCACTTCCAGACCCCCAGGCCCCAGACTCCACCTTCTAGGTAGGTAGCCAGGATTTCCTTGAGGCGGTTTTTGGTTCTCTCTTGAAACCCCTGCATTCCCTTGTTAACACCTAACTCTCCTTCTCCCCCCAGACTATCCAGAACTGCCAGAAGGCAATAGGCTCTCCTGCAAGCCTCTGGCCGGCAAGGGACACTGAGGGAGGGTCACCTCTGACCCCCACCTCACTTCCAGTCCCCCAGGCCCCAGACTCCACCTTCTAGGTAGGTAGCCAGGATTTCCTTGAGGCGGTTTTTTGTTCTCTCTTGAAACCCCTGCATTCCCTTGTTAACACCTAGCTCTCCTTCTCCCCCCAGACTATCCAGGACTGCCAGAAGGCAATAGGCTCTCCTGCAAGCCTCTGGCCGGCAAGGGACACTGAGGGAGGGTCACCTCTGACCCCCACCTCACTTCCAGACCCCCAGGCCCCAGACTCCACCTTCTAGGTATGTAGCCAGGATTTCCTTGATTCGGTTTTTTGTTCTCTCTTGAAACCCCTGCATTCCCTTGTTAACACCTAGCTCTCCTTCTCCCCCCAGACTATCCAGGACTGCCAGAAGGCAATAGGCTCTCCTGCAAGCCTCTGGCCGGCAAGGGACACTGAGGGAGGGTCACCTCTCACCCCCACCTCACTTCCAGACCCCCAGGCCCCAGACTCCACCTTCTAGGTATGTAGCCAGGATTTCCTTGAGGCGGTTTTTTGTTCTCTCTTGAAACCCCTGCATTCCCTTGTTAACACCTAGCTCTCCTTCTCCCCCCAGACTATCCAGGACTTCCAGAAGGCAATAGGCTCTCCTGCAAGCCTCTGGCCGGCAAGGGACACTGAGGGAGGGTCACCTCTGACCCCCACCTCACTTCCAGACCCCCAGGCCCCAGACTCCACCTTCTAGAATATCCAGGACAGCCAGAAGGCAATAGGCTCTCCTGCAAGCCTCTGGCCAGCAAGGGACACTGAGGGAGGGTCACCTCTGACCCCCACCTCACTTCCAGACCCCCAGGCCCCAGACTCCACCTTCTAGGTAGGTAGCCAGGATTTCCTTGAGGCGGTTTTTTGTTCTCTCTTGAAACCCCTGCATTCCCTTGTTAACACCTAGCTCTCCTTCTCCCCCCAGACTATCCAGGACTGCCAGAAGGCAATAGGCTCTCCTGCAAGCCTCTGGCCGGCAAGGGACACTGAGGGAGGGTCACCTCTGACCCCCACCTCACTTCCAGACCCCTAGGCCCCAGACTCCACCTTCTAGACTATCCAGGACTGCCAGAAGGCAATAGGCTCTCCTGCAAGCCTCTGGCCGGCAAGGGACACTGAGGGAGGGTCACCTCTGACCCCCACCTCACTTACAGACCCCCAGGCCCCAGACTCCACCTTCTAGACTATCCAGGACTGCCAGAAGGCAATAGGCTCTCCTGCAAGCCTCTGGCCGGCCAGGGACACTGAGGGAGGGTCACCTCTGACCCCCACCTCACTTCCAGACCCCCAGGCCCCAGACTCCATCTTCTAGGTAGGTAGCCAGGATTTCATTGAGGCGGTTTTTTGTTCTCTCTTGAAACCCCTGCATTCCCTTCTTAACACCTAGCTCTCCTTCTCCCCCCAGACTATCCAGGACTGCCAAAAGGCAATAGGCTCTCCTGCAAGCCTCTGGCCGGCAAGGGACACTGAGGGAGGGTCACCTCTGACCCCCACCTCACTTCCAGACCCCCAGGCCCCAGACTCCACCTTCTAGACTATCCAGGACTGTCAGAAGGCAATAGGCTCTCCTGCAAGCCTCTGGCCGGCAAGGGACACTGAGGGAGGGTCACCTCTGACCCCCACCTCACTTCCAGACCCCCAGGACCCAGACTCCACCTTCTAGACTATCCAGGAATGCCAGAAGGCAATAGGCTCTCCTGCAAGCCTCTGGCCGGCAAGGGACACTGAGGGAGGGTCACCTCTGACCCCCACCTCACTTCCAGACCCCCAGGCCCCAGACTCCACCTTCTAGGTAGGAAGCCAGGATTTCCTTGAGGCGGTTTTTTGTTCTCTCTTGAAACCCCTGCATTCTCTTGTTAACACCTAGCTCTCCTTCTCCCCCCAGACTATCCAGAACTGCCAGAAGGCAATAGGCTCTCCTGCAAGTCTCTGGCCGGCAAGGGACACTGAGGGAGGGTCACCTCTGACCCCCACCTCACTTCCAGACCCCCAGGCCCCAGACTCAACCTTCTAGATTATCCAGGACTGCCAGAAGACAATAGGGTCTCCTGCAAGCCTCTGGCCAGCAAGGGACACTGAGGGAGGGTCACCTATGACCCCCACCTCACTTCCATTTCCCCAGGCCCCAGACTCCACCTTCTAGACTATCCAGGACTGCCAGAAGGCAATAGGCTCTCCTGCAAGACTCTGGCCGGCAAGGGACACTGAGGGAGGGTCACCACTGATCCCCACCTCACTTCCAGACCCCCAGGCCCCAGACTCCACCTTCTAGAATATCCAGGACTGCCAGAAGGAAATAGGCTCTCCTGCAAGCCTCTGGCCGGCAAGGGACACTGAGGGAGGGTCACCTCTGACCCCCACCTCACTTCCAGACCACCAGGCCCCAGACTCCACCTTCTAGGTAGGTAGCCAGGATTTCATTGAGGCGGTTTTTTGTTCTCTCTTGAAACCCCTGCATTCCCTTGTTAACACCTAGCTCTCCTTCTCCCCCCAGACTATCCAGGACTGCCAGAAGGCAATAGGCTCTCCTGCAAGCCTCTGGCCGGCAAGGGACACTGAGGGAGGGTCACCTCTGACCCCCACCTCACTTCCAGACCCCCAGGCCCCAGACTCCACCTTCTAGGTATGTAGCCAGGATTTCCTTGAGGCGGTTTTTTGTTCTCTCTTGAAACCCCTGCATTCCCTTGTTAACACCTAGCTCTCCTTCTCCCCCCAGACTATCCAGGACTGCCAGAAGGCAATAGGCTCTCCTGCAAGCCTCTGGCCGGCAAGGGACACTGAGGGAGGGTCACCTCTGACCGCCACCTCACTTCCAGACCCCCAGGCCCCAGACTCCACCTTCTAGGTAGATAGCCAGGATTTCCTTGAGGCGGTTTTTTGTTCTCTCTTGAAACCCCTGCATTCCCTTGTTAACACCTAGCTCTCCTTCTCCCCCCAGACTATCCAGGACTGCCAGAAGGCAATAGGCTCTCCTGCAAGCCTCTGGCCGGCAAGGGACACTGAGGGAGGGTCACCTCTGACCCCCACCTCACTTCCAGACCCCCAGGCCCCAGACTCCACCTTCTAGGTAGGTAGCCAGGATTTCCTTGAGGCGGTTTTTTGTTCTCTCTTGAAACCCCTGCATTCCCTTGTTAACACCTAACTCTCCTTCTCCCCCCAGACTATCCAGGACTTCCAGAAGGCAATAGGCTCTCCTGCAAGCCTCTGGCCGGCAAGGGACACTGAGGGAGGGTCACATCTGACCCCCACCTCACTTCCAGACCCCCAGGCCCCAGACTCCACCTTCTAGGTAGGTAGCCAGGATTTCCTTGAGGCGGTTTTTGGTTCTCTCTTGAAACCCCTGCATTCCCTTGTTAACACCTAACTCTCCTTCTCCCCCCAGACTATCCAGAACTGCCAGAAGGCAATAGGCTCTCCTGCAAGCCTCTGGCCGGCAAGGGACACTGAGGGAGGGTCACCTCTGACCCCCACCTCACTTCCAGACCCCCAGGCCCCAGACTCCACCTTCTAGGTAGGTAGCCAGGATTTCCTTGAGGCGGTTTTTTGTTCTCTCTTGAAACCCGGGCATTCCCTTGTTAACACCTAGCTCTCCTTCTCCCCCCAGACTATCCAGGACTGCCAGAAGGCAATAGGCTCTCCTGCAAGCCTCTGGCCGGCAAGGGACACTGAGGGAGGGTCACCTCTGACCCCCACCTCACTTCCAGACCCCCAGGCCCCAGACTCCACCTTCTAGGTATGTAGCCAGGATTTCCTTGAGGCGGTTTTTTGTTCTCTCTTGAAACCCCTGCATTCCCTTGTTAACACCTAGCTCTCCTTCTCCCCCCAGACTATCCAGGACTGCCAGAAGGCAATAGGCTCTCCTGCAAGCCTCTGGCCGGCAAGGGACACTGAGGGAGGGTCACCTCTGACCCCCACCTCACTTCCAGACCCCCAGGCCCCAGACTCCACCTTCTAGGTAGGTAGCCAGGATTTCCTTGAGGCGGTTTTTTGTTCTCTCTTGAAACCCCTGCATTCCCTTGTTAACACCTAGCTCTCCTTCTCCCCCCAGACTATCCAGGACTGCCAGAAGGCAATAGGCTCTCCTGCAAGCCTCTGGCCGGCAAGGGACACTGAGGGAGGGTCACCTCTGACCCCCACCTCACTTCCAGACCCCCAGGCCCCAGACTCCACCTTCTAGGTAGATAGCCAGGATTTCCTTGAGGCGGTTTTTTGTTCTCTCTTGAATCCCCTGCATTCCCTTGTTAACACCTAGCTCTCCTTCTCCCCCCAGACTATCCAGGACTTCCAGAAGGCAATAGGCTCTCCTGCAAGCCTCTGGCCGGCAAGGGACACTGAGGGAGGGTCACCTCTGACCCCCACCTCACTTCCAGACCCCCAGGCCCCAGACTCCACCTTCTAGGTAGGTAGCCTGGATTTCCTTGAGGCGGTTTTTGGTTCTCTCTTGAAACCCCTGCTTTCCCTTGTTAACACCTAACTCTCCTTCTCCCCCCAGACTATCCAGAACTGCCAGAAGGCAATAGGCTCTCCTGCAAGCCTCTGGCCGGCAAGGGACACTGAGGGAGGGTCACCTCTGACCCCCACCTCACTTCCAGACCCCCAGGCCCCAGACTCCACCTTCTAGGTATGTAGCCAGGATTTCCTTGAGGCGGTTTTTTGTTCTCTCTTGAAACCCCTGCATTCCCTTGTTAACACCTAGCTCTCCTTCTCCCCCCAGACTATCCAGGACTGCCAGAAGGCAATAGGCTCTCCTGCAAGCCTCTGGCCGGCAAGGGACACTGAGGGAGGGTCACCTCTGACCCCCACATCACTTCCAGACCCCCAGGCCCCAGACTCCACCTTCTAGGTATGTAGCCAGGATTTCCTTGAGGCGGTTTTTTGTTCTCTCTTGAAACCCCTGCATTCCCTTGTTAACACCTAGCTCTCCTTCTCCCCCCAGACTATCCAGGACTGCCAGAAGGCAATAGGCTCTCCTGCAAGCCTCTGGCCGGCAAGGGACACTGAGGGAGGGTCACCTCTGACCCCCACCTCACTTCAAGACCCCCAGGCCCCAGACTCCACCTTCTAGGTATGTAGCCAGGATTTCCTTGAGGCGGTTTTTTGTTCTCTCTTGAAACCCCTGCATTCCCTTGTTAACACCTAGCTCTCCTTCTCCCCCCAGACTATCCAGGACTGCCAGAAGGCAATAGGCTCTCCTGCAAGCCTCTGGCCGGCAAGGGACACTGAGGGAGGGTCACCTCTGACCCCCACCTCACTTCCAGACCCCCAGGCCCCAGACTCCACCTTCTAGGTATGTAGCCAGGATTTCCTTGAGGCGGTTTTTTGTTCTCTCTTGAAACCCCTGCATTCCCTTGTTAACACCTAGCTCTCCTTCTCCCCCCAGACTATCCAGGACTGCCAGAAGGCAATAGGCTCTCCTGCAAGCCTCTGGCCGGCAAGGGACACTGAGGGAGGGTCACCTCTGACCCCCACCTCACTTCCAGACCCCCAGGCCCCAGACTCCACCTTCTAGGTATGTAGCCAGGATTTCCTTGAGGCGGTTTTTTGTTCTCTCTTGAAACCCCTGAATTCCCTTGTTAACACCTAGCTCTCCTTCTCCTCCCAGACTATCCAGGACTGCCAGAAGGCAATAGGCTCTCCTGCAAGCCTCGGGCCGGCAAGGGACACTGAGGGAGGGTCACCTCTGACCCCCACCTCACTTCCAGACCCCCAGGCCCCAGACTCCACCTTCTAGGTATGTAGCCAGGATTTCCTTGAGGCGGTTTTTTGTTCTCTCTTGAAACCCCTGCATTCCCTTGTTAACACCTAGCTCTCCTTCTCCCCCCAGACTATCCAGGACTGCCAGAAGGCAATAGGCTCTCCTGCAAGCCTCTGGCCGGCAAGGGACACTGAGGGAGGGTCACCTCTGACCGCCACCTCACTTCCAGACCCCCAGGCCCCAGACTCCACCTTCTAGGTAGATAGCCAGGATTTCCTTGAGGCGGTTTTTTGTTCTCTCTTGAAACCCCTGCATTCCCTTGTTAACACCTAGCTCTCCTTCTCCCCCCAGACTATCCAGGACTGCCAGAAGGCAATAGGCTCTCCTGCAAGCCTCTGGCCGGCAAGGGACACTGAGGGAGGGTCACCTCTGACCCCCACCTCACTTCCAGACCCCCAGGCCCCAGACTCCACCTTCTAGGTAGGTAGCCAGGATTTCCTTGAGGCGGTTTTTTGTTCTCTCTTGAAACCCCTGCATTCCCTTGTTAACACCTAACTCTCCTTCTCCCCCCAGACTATCCAGGACTTCCAGAAGGCAATAGGCTCTCCTGCAAGCCTCTGGCCGGCAAGGGACACTGAGGGAGGGTCACCTCTGACCCCCACCTCACTTCCAGACCCCCAGGCCCCAGACTCCACCTTCTAGGTAGGTAGCCAGGATTTCCTTGAGGCGGTTTTTGGTTCTCTCTTGAAACCCCTGCATTCCCTTGTTAACACCTAACTCTCCTTCTCCCCCCAGACTATCCAGAACTGCCAGAAGGCAATAGGCTCTCCTGCAAGCCTCTGGCCGGCAAGGGACACTGAGGGAGGGTCACCTCTGACCCCCACCTCACTTCCAGTCCCCCAGGCCCCAGACTCCACCTTCTAGGTAGGTAGCCAGGATTTCCTTGAGGCGGTTTTTTGTTCTCTCTTGAAACCCCTGCATTCCCTTGTTAACACCTAGCTCTCCTTCTCCCCCCAGACTATCCAGGACTGCCAGAAGGCAATAGGCTCTCCTGCAAGCCTCTGGCCGGCAAGGGACACTGAGGGAGGGTCACCTCTGACCCCCACCTCACTTCCAGACCCCCAGGCCCCAGACTCCACCTTCTAGGTATGTAGCCAGGATTTCCTTGAGGCGGTTTTTTGTTCTCTCTTGAAACCCCTGCATTCCCTTGTTAACACCTAGCTCTCCTTCTCCCCCCAGACTATCCAGGACTGCCAGAAGGCAATAGGCTCTCCTGCAAGCCTCTGGCCGGCAAGGGACACTGAGGGAGGGTCACCTCTGACCCCCACCTCACTTCAAGACCCCCAGGCCCCAGACTCCACCTTCTAGGTATGTAGCCAGGATTTCCTTGAGGCGGTTTTTTGTTCTCTCTTGAAACCCCTGCATTCCCTTGTTAACACCTAGCTCTCCTTCTACCCCCAGACTATCCAGGACTGCCAGAAGGCAATAGGCTCTCCTGCAAGCCTCTGGCCGGCAAGGGACACTGAGGGAGGGTCACCTCTGACCCCCACCTCACTTCCAGACCCCCAGGCCCCAGACTCCACCTTCTAGGTATGTAGCCAGGATTTCCTTGAGGCGGTTTTTTGTTCTCTCTTGAAACCCCTGCATTCCCTTGTTAACACCTAGCTCTCCTTCTCCCCCCAGACTATCCAGGACTGCCAGAAGGCAATAGGCTCTCCTGCAAGCCTCTGGCCGGCAAGGGACACTGAGGGAGGGTCACCTCTGACCCCCACCTCACTTCCAGACCCCCAGGCCCCAGACTCCACCTTTTAGGTATGTAGCCAGGATTTCCTTGAGGCGGTTTTTTGTTCTCTCTTGAAACCCCTGAATTCCCTTGTTAACACCTAGCTCTCCTTCTCCCCCCAGACTATCCAGGACTGCCAGAAGGCAATAGGCTCTCCTGCAAGCCTCGGGCCGGCAAGGGACACTGAGGGAGGGTCACCTCTGACCCCCACCTCACTTCCAGACCCCCAGGCCCCAGACTCCACCTTCTAGGTATGTAGCCAGGATTTCCTTGAGGCGGTTTTTTGTTCTCTCTTGAAACCCCTGCATTCCCTTGTTAACACCTAGCTCTCCTTCTCCCCCCAGACTATCCAGGACTGCCAGAAGGCAATAGGCTCTCCTGCAAGCCTCTGGCCGGCAAGGGACACTGAGGGAGGGTCACCTCTGACCGCCACCTCACTTCCAGACCCCCAGGCCCCAGACTCCACCTTCTAGGTAGATAGCCAGGATTTCCTTGAGGCGGTTTTTTGTTCTCTCTTGAAACCCCTGCATTCCCTTGTTAACACCTAGCTCTCCTTCTCCCCCCAGACTATCCAGGACTGCCAGAAGGCAATAGGCTCTCCTGCAAGCCTCTGGCCGGCAAGGGACACTGAGGGAGGGTCACCTCTGACCCCCACCTCACTTCCAGACCCCCAGGCCCCAGACTCCACCTTCTAGGTAGGTAGCCAGGATTTCCTTGAGGCGGTTTTTTGTTCTCTCTTGAAACCCCTGCATTCCCTTGTTAACACCTAACTCTCCTTCTCCCCCCAGACTATCCAGGACTTCCAGAAGGCAATAGGCTCTCCTGCAAGCCTCTGGCCGGCAAGGGACACTGAGGGAGGGTCACCTCTGACCCCCACCTCACTTCCAGACCCCCAGGCCCCAGACTCCACCTTCTAGGTAGGTAGCCAGGATTTCCTTGAGGCGGTTTTTGGTTCTCTCTTGAAACCCCTGCATTCCCTTGTTAACACCTAACTCTCCTTCTCCCCCCAGACTATCCAGAACTGCCAGAAGGCAATAGGCTCTCCTGCAAGCCTCTGGCCGGCAAGGGACACTGAGGGAGGGTCACCTCTGACCCCCACCTCACTTCCAGTCCCCCAGGCCCCAGACTCCACCTTCTAGGTAGGTAGCCAGGATTTCCTTGAGGCGGTTTTTTGTTCTCTCTTGAAACCCCTGCATTCCCTTGTTAACACCTAGCTCTCCTTCTCCCCCCAGACTATCCAGGACTGCCAGAAGGCAATAGGCTCTCCTGCAAGCCTCTGGCCGGCAAGGGACACTGAGGGAGGGTCACCTCTGACCCCCACCTCACTTCCAGACCCCCAGGCCCCAGACTCCACCTTCTAGGTATGTAGCCAGGATTTCCTTGAGGCGGTTTTTTGTTCTCTCTTGAAACCCCTGCATTCCCTTGTTAACACCTAGCTCTCCTTCTCCCCCCAGACTATCCAGGACTGCCAGAAGGCAATAGGCTCTCCTGCAAGCCTCTGGCCGGCAAGGGACACTGAGGGAGGGTCACCTCTGACCCCCACCTCACTTCCAGACCCCCAGGCCCCAGACTCCACCTTCTAGGTATGTAGCCAGGATTTCCTTGAGGCGGTTTTTTGTTCTCTCTTGAAACCCCTGCATTCCCTTGTTAACACCTAGCTCTCCTTCTCCCCCCAGACTATCCAGGACTGCCAGAAGGCAATAGGCTCTCCTGCAAGCCTCTGGCCGGCAAGGGACACTGAGGGAGGGTCACCTCTGACCCCCACCTCACTTCCAGACCCCCAGGCCCCAGACTCCACCTTCTAGGTAGGTAGCCAGGATTTCCTTGAGGCGGTTTTTTGTTCTCTCTTGAAACCCCTGCATTCCCTTGTTAACACCTAACTCTCCTTCTCCCCCCAGACTATCCAGAACTGCCAGAAGGCAATAGGCTCTCCTGCAAGCCTCTGGCGAAATCGCGTGCCGCGCTAACGCGCGGCGCGCGACTTTTTCTTCATTTTTCTGTGTTGTCTTTCCTTTAGTTGCATATTGTCCTCTCCTCCTTATTTTTTAACGTGCCAGACAGACTAGACAGGTCCAGAATCATATATCTAAAATTTCCTAGGAAGGTAAGTGTCTCTGGGATCCTCCCTAGTACTGATCCCCTTTGAAAAAGGAGATACTGCTTGTTAGACCCTTCTGTAGTGTTCCGCTCCTGAAAACACATTGGTAAAAACAACAGAAGAGAGACTTCAACAAACAGCTCTTCCCATCAAAAAGGAAAGACTCTTACTTCTCGTGGGAGAAAAGTTCTCCCAAGAGGTCTTTAAAAGGGAAGTAATCTTCCAATGGCTAAAAGTAGAAAAAGAGCCCCAGGTCTGAATAAACAAGAAAATATGTCTCCAACAAAGGAAAATGCCCCTCCATGTCTCGTAAATATGGAGGACGTTACCAAAATGACAGACACAGAATTTCGAAAATTCATGGTGACCAAATTCTGTGAATTGGCAAAAAAAAGAGACAACGAACTACAGGAAATTAGGAAGTCCTTCCAGGATATGAAAGAAGAAATGGATACTCTGAGAAAGAATCAGGTGGAACTATTAGAGATAAAGTCTATAATACAAGAAATCAAAAACTCTCTGGAAAGTATTAAGAGCCGATTAGACCATGCTGAAGATCGAATCTCTGATGTAGAAGATAAAACCTCAGATCTAGAAAAAAACTACAAAAAGATCGAGAAAATAACTAAAAAACATGAGGATAATATACGAGAAATACTAGACTCTATTAGACGCCCAAACATCAGAATAATCGGGATCCCAGAAGGTGAAGAAACTAATAGCGGAATGGAAAATCTATTCCATGACATCTTGGAAGAAAATTTCCCAAGCCTAGAGAGGCACCGAACCATCCGGACCCAAGAAATACAAAGGACCCCAAATAGAATCAACCCCAGAAGATCTTCCCCAAGGCACATCTTAGCCAGGCTGTCTAACGTCACAGAAAAAGACATGATACTAAAACTGGCAAGAGAGAAACGAGAAGTAACTTACAAAGGCCATCCCATAAGACTAACACCAGACCTCTCATCAGAAACAATGCAAGCAAGAAAAGAATGGGAAGACATACTGAAAGTGTTAAGAGAGAAACAATTTCAGCCAAGACTATTATACCCTGCAAGATTATCCTTCATTTGGGAAAAAAAGATTAAAATCTTCTCAGACAAACAAAACCTGAAAGAATTTGCCAACACCAGACCAGCTCTTCAAGAAATCCTGAAGAAAGTACTGTTCCAGGAAAACTAAAGACGCAACAGCCAGAAACAAAGAAATAACAGGCAACTAAGACAATGGCTAACTTAAATGTCGGTACAGATCCTGTAACATCGATAATAACATTGAATGTTAATGGGTTAAATTCTCCAATCAAGAGACACAGACTGGCTGAATGGATAAAAAAACAGAAACCCTCTATGTGTTGCCTACAAGAAACCCACCTCATGGAAAAAGACATACATAGACTGAAAGTGAAGGGTTGGAAAAAGGTTTTCCATGCAGTTGGGAACCAAAAAAGAGCTGGAGTTGCGATACTAATTTCTGACAAAATAGGCTATAAATCAAAAAGTGTTTGAAGAGACAAAGAAGGGCACTACATCATAGTAAAAGGCTCTATAGATCGAGAAGATATAACGCTTATTAATATCTATGCTCCTAACACAGGAGCACCCAAATATGTGAAGGAAAGATTGTTAGATCTGAAAGGGGAGATAGACTGCAACACACTAATTGTTGGAGATCTCAACACCGCATTATCCCCTCTGGACAGATCATCTAGGCAAAAAATAGGTAGAGAGATCAAGGATCTAAATGATACCATAAATCAATTGGACTTAACAGACATCTATAGAACTTTCCACCCAAAAACCACAAGATATAGTTTTTTCTCACGCCGACATGGAACTTTCTCGAAGATTGACCACATCATAGGACACAAAGCAAGCCTCTGCAGATTCAGAGGCATAGAAACTATTTCCAGCATCTTCTCTGACCATGATGGAATTAAACTCGAGTTTAATTTCAAGAGAAATCCTCAAAAATACCTAAAAACATGGAAACTAAATAACCTACTCCTGAATGACTCCACTATTACCGAAGAAATAAAGTCCAAAATCAAAAGATTCATGGAAGCCAATGACAATGAAAATACAAGTTTCCATAATCTTTGGGACACTGCCAAAGCAGTCATAAGAGGGAAGTTCATAGCAATTAGTGCACATAAGAGGAAGACAGAGAAAAGGCTAATGGATCACCTAACATCAAGCCTTAGAGAATTGGAAAAGCAACAGCAAAAAAATCCAAAAAATTACAGGAGAAAGGAAATAATAAAGATCCGAGCAGAAATAAATGCAATAGAAAATAAACGTACTATACAGAAAGTAAGTGAAAGCAAAAGCTGGTTCTTTGAAAGGATAAACAAAATTGATACCCCACTAGCGAGACTTATTAAGAAGAAGAGAGAAAGGAACCAGGTGAATCAAATCTGCAATGAGGCTGGTAACATAACAACAGACATAGTAGAAATTCAAAACATCATTAGAGGATACTTTGAACATCTATACGCTAAGAAACAAGATAATCTGGATGAGATGGACAAATTCCTGGACAAATATAATCTACCAAGAATGAGCCAGGAAGAAATAGAAAGTCTGAATAGGCCCATAACAAGCCAGGAAATTGAATCAGTAATAAGTAACCTCCCAACAAAGAAAAGCCCTGGCCCCGATGGATTCACCTCTGAATTCTACAAAACTTTCAAAGAAGAGTTAACTCCCATTCTGCTCAAATTATTTCTAAAGATCCAAAAGGGTGAATCTCTCCCTAATTCATTCTATGAAGCCTCTGTCACCCTCATCCTCAAAACAGATAAGGACAGGACAAGGAAGGAAAACTATAGACCAATATCTCTGATGAACATAGACTCAAAGATTCTCAACAAGATACTAGCAAATCGTATTCAACAACTTATACAGAAGATCATACACCATGATCAGGTAGGCTTTATTCCAGGAATGCAAGGTTGGTTCAACATACGCAAAACCATAAACATAATACACCATATTAATAGGAAGAAAGACAAAAACCATATGGTCATATCGATTGACGCAGAAAAAGCATTTGATAAGATACAACATCCCTTCATGATCAAGACTCTTAGCAAAATTGGCATAGAAGGGCCATTTCTCAATACAATAAAAGCCATCTATGAAAAACCCATAGCGAACATCATCCTGAATGGAGAAAAGCTGAAAGCTTTCCCACTAAACACAGGAACAAGACAAGGATGCCCACTTTCTCCTCTCCTTTTCAACATAGTTCTGGAAGTCCTCGCCAACACAATCAGAAACGAGGAAAAAATAAAGGGCATTCGAATAGGAAAAGAAGAGGTGAAACTCTCTCTATTTGCAGATGACATGATTGTATACATAGAAGACCCAATGGTCTCCATGGAAAAACTACTGGAAGTAATACATGAATTCAGTAAAGTTGCAGGATATAAAATCAATATACAGAAATCGATAGCATTTCTGTATACGAATAACAGGCAGACTGAGATAGAACTGAAAAAACTTATTCCGTTTACCATAGCCACTAAGAGTATAAGATATTTAGGAATAAATCTAACCAAAGAAGTTAAAGACCTCCGCAAGGAAAACTATGAGAAGGTAAAAAAAGAAATTGAAAATGACACAAAAAAATGGAAGGACATCCCATGTTCATGGATTGGAAGAGTTAATATAATCAAAATGGCAATTCTACCCAAATTAATCTACCTATTTAATGCAATGCCAATCAAAGTACCAGACACATTCTTCACAGATCTAGAAAAGACAATCTTAAAATTTGTCTGGAATCATAAAAGACCCCGTATTGCCAAAGCACTTCTACACAAGAAGAATGGAGTGGGTGGCATCTCAATCCCCGATCCAAAAATGTATTACAAAGCTGTGGTAATAAAGACAGCATGGTATTGGCACAGAAACAGACATGTGGACCAATGGAACAGAATAGAGTCCCCAGAAATAAGTGCCCAAACATACAGTCAACTGATCTTTGACAAGGGGTACCAGTCAATCCAGTGGGAAAATGAAAGCCTCTTCAGCAAGTGGTGCTGGAGAAACTGGACTTCCACTTGCAGAAAGATGAATCTGAACCCCTACCTCTCTCCTTTGACAAGAATCAAGTCAAGGTGGATCAAGGATCTAAATCTAAGACCTCAAACTATAAAGCTGCTCCTGGAGAATGCTGGGGAAACTCTGGGAGACATTGGTGTAGGGAAAGACTTCCTAAAGAAGACACTCAAAGAGTCCATCGTCCACAAAATAGACAAGTGGGATTACATCAGACTAAGAAGTTTCTGCATGGCCAAAGACACAGTAGTTAGTGTGAATCGACAGCCCTCAGAATGGGAAAATATTTTTGTAAATGTTGCATCAGATAAGGGACTGATAACCAGAATACACAAGGAACTAAAAAAGGTGTTTGGAAAAAAGATGATCAACCCTATTAAAAGATGGGAGAAGGAGATGAAGAAAACACTCTCTAAAGATGACATACGAATGGCCAAAAGGCATATGAAAAAATGTTCAACCTCCCTCATCGTAAGGGAGATGCAGATAAAAACAACAATGAGGTACCACCTAACCCCAGTCAGATTGTCTAATATTAAAAAAAACAAAAAATGATAAGTGTTGGCGGGAGTGTGGTGAAGGGGGAACTCTTTTACACTGCTGGTGGGAATGTAGATTGGTCCAACCACTGTGGAGAATAATTTGGAGATTCCTCAAAAATCTACAGATAGATCTGCCATATGATCCAGAGATCCCACTCCTCGGTATCTACCCAAAGGACAGAAGAATTCTTCATTGGAAAAGTGCTTGCACATCGATGTTTATTGCGGCACTATTCACAATTGCTAAGTCTTGGAACCAACCCAGATGTCCCCGTATGGAGGAATGGATTGAAAAACTGTGGCACATATACTCTATGGAATACTACTCAGCCATAAAAACCAACAGAGCCCTGGCTTTTGACAGAAAGTGGAAGAATATGGAAGATGTACTGCTGAGTGAGGCAAGCCAGACTATGAAGGAGAGACATTGTATGTCCCCACTTAACATATTCCGTTTGTCTGCATTCTATGTCTGAAACTGATTGACTAACAGTTGAACAAACACAAGAGATGGGTGTGAATGTCAGATGAGGTGTATGTGGAGGAGTGGGGCCCAACGAAAGACATTTAGAGAAGGGATACAGAGGTAGAGCATTGACGGGATGGGGAGGTGTGGTGTTATCTGTTGAAGATATTTCGATCAACGGGTCTGGGGAGAAATGTTCACATATCGAAATGGTCTCATTGTAAGCCAAACAATATGATTGAAAGTATATACAAAAATAAATAAATATTAAAAAAAAGGTTATATGGCATCCTACTATATACGTATACTACATTTTCTTTATCCATCCAGCCAAACATGAACACTTACCTTGATTCTATAACTTGGCTATTGTAAACAGTGCTGCAATGAACATGAGTGTTCACTGAAACATAACGATTTCGATTCCTTTGCCTGTATACTAGAAAGGGACGTTGCTGGATCATATGACAATTCTACTTTCAATTTTCTGAGGAATCTCCACACTATTTTTCATAACGGCTTTTAGACATTTGCATTCCCACCAACAGTGTACAAGGGTTCCCTTTTCTCCAACAATCGTCACCAAACACTTATCATTCTTTTTGATAGCCATTCTAGCAAGGATGATGTTGTTTTTGTGGTTTTAATTTTGCATTTCTCTGGTAATCAGTGTTGATGAGTACTTTTTCATATACCTTTCAGCCATCTGTATGCTTTCTTTTTGAGATATGTCTGTTTAGGGATTTTGCCCATTTTCAAATTGGGTTCTTTGTTTTCTTACCGTTGAGTTGTTTGAGTTCCTTTCATATTTGGAATTATTAGCCTCTTATTGGATGCACATTTTACAAGTATTTTCTCACCATCTGGAGGTTGTCTATTCACCTTATTAACTGTTTGCTTTGCTGTACAGAGGTTTTTTAGTTTGGTACCATCCTCTTTGTTTTGATTTTGGTTGCCTGTGCTTTTGGGGTCATAGCTAAGAAATCTCTGCCCAGACCAAGGCCATAGAGATTTCCCCATGTTTTCTTCTAGTAGTTTTATAGTGTCAGGTCTTCTGCCTAAGTCTTTAATCTATTTTGAGCTAATTCTTTGTATTCAGTGTGAAGTAAGGTCTAATTTCATACTTCTGCCTGTAAAATGCAGTTTTCATAACTTCATTTACTGACGTATTTGTCCTTTCTCCATTGTGTGTTCTTGAGACTTTTAGAAAAACCAATTGATCATAAATATTTAGGCTTATTTATGGGTTCTCTCACTGTTACATTGGTCAATGTCTCTGTTTTTATGTACATGTACATGCTATTTTTATTACAGTAATAGATTCTGAAGTTGGAAAAAAAAAAACTGGAGAAAGTAAAGGGACTTTATTCTCAGAGAGGTCTGATTCAATACTGCACTCAAAGTGGTAAAACATTAAGTTCAATAGGTTCTGAAAGTTAAATATGAATATTGTATTATACCTACAGGAACTTCAAAAAATCCCATCTATACTGCATCCTCAAAAACAGTAAAAACAAAACAAGATGGGATCCTAAGATATATTAAAGTCATTCATAGGAAAACAAGAATGAGATAAAAAAGCAAAGAAAATGAACATAAAATAAGTAACAGAGTGGAAGAGTAAAGCTTTGACAGTATCTATTATTACTACAAAAGTAAATGATCTAAATATAGCAACTAAAGAAACTTACTAGCAAATGAAAAACTGTGACTCAACCAAATGCTATTTACAAGAAAATAACTCCAAACACAATTTTAAGATAGTTATAAATAAAGGGATAGAAAGAACACATATCATACTAATATTAATATAAAAGCAGAAATGACTATTTTAATATCAAGTAAAGTAGAACTCATATTAAAAACTGTTATATGGACAGGAAACAGACAGTAGTGCAGTGATGAAATAATGATCTGCGAGGCTGACCCACAGGAGAAGGTTATGGGTTCACAACTGGAGACCCTGTTGAACATGCCAGGTGTGCCTGTGCACATGATGCAGGGCTGACTGAAGCTAGGGATGGATCACAGCATGAACACTCCACTGAGGTGCCATTGTCTCTTTCTCTCTCTTTGTCTCTCACTCATAAAATTATTTTAAAATTCCATAAGGACAAAGAAGAAAATTACACAGTGATAAATGAATCAATCCAACAAGAATAGTGATCCTAAATATGTATGAACCAAACAAGAGTTTCCATTTTTTGTCTCTATTATTTGCCTACTCTGAATATTTCATATTAGATGGAGTCATGCAATATATGGATTCTATAATATGGCGTCTCTCAGTATGCTGTTCCAAGATTTATCCAGGTTGCAGCATATAAATTTGGATGAATAGTACTACTAGTACTACAATCCTTTTTTTTTTTTTTTTTTGGAGATGTTTTTGCTATAGGCCATGTGCACTTGCCAGAAAGACAGAGAGAGACAGAGAGACAAAAAGTGAGAAATCACCCCTCAGGGGAAGGCCACGCCGCCATCTCTTCTCCTCCATTCTCCTCTCAGGATCTTGGGTATGCATGCACACACGCCCAGTATGAGTTTAAGCTGCTGGGTCAGGGACTCAAACTGTGGTCGACTACATGAGAGTCCAGTGATGTAGTCATTACACCAACTGCTGGTCCCAGTACTTCACTCCTTTTTGATGGAATTACTTTTTGCATATATGGTCATCAGTTGATGCTCATTCAGGTTACTTCAACATTTGCTGTTAGGAATAATGCTTTCATAAAAATGGGGTCCAGAAGATGGCATAATGGCTACATTACTGAACTCCCATGTAGTATACTATGGTTCGAGTCCCAGACCCAGCAACTTAAAACTCACACCAGGTGCATGTGTGTGCATGCTCAAGATTCCAAGGGAAGAATGGAATAGGAGGAATTTGTGGCATGGCCATCTCCCCGGGGGGCAACTTCTCACTTTCTGACTTTCTATCTGGTGAGAGCATATAGCAAAATTCTCTTTTAAAAAATGCATGTGCAAGTTCTTTTCTATGAGTATATTTTCAATTCTCTTGGGTATATACTAGAAGTGTAATTTGGGGGCTATATGGAAACAGTATGATTAACTTTATTGAAGAACTTGCTGACTTTTATATAGCAGCTACAACACTTTATATTCTTTTTTATCTTAAAGAATTATTTTATTTTACTTTATTTATTTATTTTTACTTATTTTAATTTGACCAGAGAGGGACAGAGTGAGAGAGAAAGAGAGAGAAAGAAAGCGAGAAAGCAAGCCACCAAGTCCTGGACTTGAACCGCGGTCAGCCTTGTGGAAGTCCAGCGCCCTTAATTGCCACACCACCTGCCGGCCCCCAACATTTCTCATTCTAATGAGCAATTTATGAGTGTTCCAATTCCTCCATATCCTTGCTAACCTTTATTTTTCTTTTAATTAAGTTATAACCACCCTAAAGGGTACAAAGACTTATCTCACTGTGAGTTAACTTACTTTTCCCTAATGATTAATGATGTAAAGTATTTTTTGTGTGCTTATTGGCTACTTCTATATCTTCTTTCAAGAAATAGTTGTTCAACTCCTTTGCTCATTTGAATTGGGTTATACATATTTTATATTACTCAGTTATACATTTCTGTCATACATTTTGGACACCAGTACTTATGGTTATTTGTTTTACAACTTTGTCCCTCATTCTGTGGATTATCTTTTCTCTCTCCACATGGCATCTTTTGATGCACAGAATTTATTATTTCTTATGAAATTCAGTGTAGCTATTCTACCTTTTGTTGCTTATATTTTGGTATCATATCTAACAAATGGTTGTCTAATTTAAGGTCGTGAAGATCTACACATGGGACTAGCAGATGGCATAATGGTTACATGGTTGAACTCCCACATAGTCGACTGTGGTTTGAGGGGACCCAGTGGCTTAAACTCATGCCAGACGCATGTGCATGTGTACCCAAAATCCTGAGAGGAGAATGGAGGAGAAGGGATTGTGGCGTGGTCATCTCCACTGGGGGATGATTTCTTGTTTTCTGTCTCTGTCTCTACAGAAAGTATGCATGCCCTATAGAAAAAAAAAATCTCTCTCTAAAAAAATTCCAGAGACACACTTTTACTTTGAAGTGTTTTATCATTTTAGCTCTTATATTTAGGTATTTTATACTTTCTGAGCTAATATTTCCATACAGTTTGAGATCGAAGTTGAAATTCTCTCTTTTGTATGTGGATATCCAATTGTACCAGCCCCATTTGTTAAAGAAAATATTCTGATGTGATGGTTTTGGCAACATTGTCACAATAAATTGACCATAAATGTATGAGTTAATTTTATAAATCTTAATTCTAGTCCGTGACTATCCTCATGTCATCACTACATTCCCTTGATTATTACGACTTTGTAGTGAATTTCGTTGGAAATCAGGAAACTTGAGTCCTCTACTTTTTTCTATTTCAAGACTGGCTATTCCATGTTCCTTGTATTGTCATACAAATTTTAGAATCAGCTGTACATGTTGAAACATAAACACACAGAGACATTTGACAGGGTTTGCTTGAATCAGAAGTTAGCTCTGGGTAGTATTTCCATCTTAACAATATTAACTTTTCCAATCCATTCCATAGGATGTATTTGCATTATTTAAATTTTCTATACTTTTAAAAACAATGTCTTTTCAGGTTTCTGTGTACACCACTTGTAATTCCTTGTTCAAAAGTATACAGTTTACGCAATGTGTTTTATTACTTTGATACTATTATAAATGATATTTTCTCTCATTTTTATTTTGGGTAATTCATTAGTACTTATATAGAAATACAACTGATTTTTTTTTCTTTTTTTGGAGAGGTTTTTGCTATAGGGCGCATGTGCTCACCAGAAAGAGAGAGACAGAGAGACAGAAAGCGAGAAATCACCCCCCAGGGGGGATGGCCATGCCGCAATCCCTTCTCCTCTATTCTCCTCTCGGGATGCTGGACACATACGCACACGCGCCCAGCATGAGTTTAAGCCACCAGGTCCAGGACTCGAACCACAGTCCACTACGTAGGAGTCCAGCGACATAACCATTATGCTAATTTCTGGTCCCTAAATACTACTGATTTTTATATATTCCTCTTATATTCTAGAACTCTCATATACTAATTTATTAGCTCTAATAGTACTTTTGAAGTCTTTTCTATTGAGAAGACCATGCATCTCTGAATAAAAATAGCTTCCTTTCAGCTATTTCAATCTTTGCTCTTTCACATTTGATTAATTTAGTTTTGAAAATGAGTCAATTTATTTGATCCTTTCAAAGAAACAACTTTGATTATGTTGATGCTCTCTATTTGGAGGATTTAATCAATTTACATTTAATGTAACTACTAAAGGTTAGCTTTTACCTCTGACTTTTACTCTTTGTTTTCTATATACATCATATCTTTTTTATTAATTCCTATATTTTGTGTTAAATAGACATTTTCTGATGTACTGTTTTCATTACCTTTTTATTTTTTAAATTATATGTTATTAATTTTTTATTCATTGTCCTGAGAGTTATAATTATCAACTTAATTCACAACTACCTAGTAAGCTAATATCAACTTAATTTCAATAATATGCAAATCACTTGTTCCTATATTGCTTTGCCAACCCCCATTTATGCTTTTAATGTTATAAATTACATGTTTATATATGGTGTGTCTATCAACATAAGTATATAAAAATTATTTTTGCAGTTGTCTTTTAAACCATATAGAAAAAATACAGAAGCTACAATTATATTTCTTTTTATATTTGCATTTAATTTTATATTTACATTTACTGCTTTAAAAAAAAAACTCTGAAAAGATTTAATTATTGTCTTTTCATTTCACCCTGGAGATTTCTTGTACCAGTCCTTATAGATCAGGTCAAATACAAGCAAACTCTCTCAAAGTTTACCTACAGAGTCATAATTGAAGATTCCTTGTATATGGTGATCCATTTCTTATCTTACTAGGAATCTGTTTATCTTCTTGCACATATAAGGGTTTTTCATCAACTGTGAGTATTTCCAGGAATTATTCCTCTAAATATTTATTTTGTTCCTTTATCTGTCCATTGCTTCATAAATTTCCATTATACATATATTGGTACACTTGATGATGTCAAACAGAACCCTTAGATGCTGTTCATTTTTCTTCATATTTTTTCTGTTGCCCAGAATGGTAGTCTGAATTAAATATCTTCTAATTCACTGACTTGTTTGCTTTCTTGCATATGACATTTATCTAATGTAATGAACTCCAGTTAAATTTTATTTCTCAGCTCCAGAATTTGTATTTAATTTTTAAAATATTTCATATCTTTTCATTAATACTCTCAATTTTGTTAAACCTGTTTCACACATTTCCTTAAAAGTGGCTATTTTAGCTCTTTCAACATATTTGTGACAGATTATTTAAATTCTTTTTGTAATATTCCAGCCATATCAGCATCTTCAGGCAGGTTTTATTTTAGTTTAGTTTTCTGGTATATGACCGATATTCTTCTTTCTTTGCAGACTTTGTAAGTTTTCATTGAATACTGGGTATTGTGGCCATTCTGGAAATCATGTTCTTTCTACTGAGTGGTTTCTTTTTCTTCTGTGTGTTGTAGTAGTTGTTTATTTAATAATTCTTCTGAAGTGATATTGTAAAGCCAATATTCTTTTCAGACCATTGAAGTCTTTGATTCACTAGATTTTTTTTTTTAGTTAAAAGAGAGAAGGAGAGGGAAAGAGAGAAAGTGTCCTATCTGTGGAGAGTGATCACACCACAATCCTTTCTCCTATATTTTTTCCTCCTTTTGAGATTTTGGGCCTGCTGGCACACATGCCTTTGTAGGTCTTAAATCACTGGGTCTAGAACTCAAACTGCAAAGCCAGGTATTTGAAACCAGCTGCCTTAAGCCCCATGCCATGGACCAGCCTGATTCATTAGAATTTTAGTTATCAGATGATTAGATAAAGATTTCCTTAAGCCATTGAAAGAAGAAAATTTTTTTTTTTTCTTTTTTTGGAGAGGTTTTTGCTTTTTTTTTTTTAGGGCGTGTGCGCTCGCCAGACAGACAGAGACAGAGAGACAGAAAGCAGGAAATCACCCCCCAGGGGGGATGGCCACGCCGCAATCCCTTCTCCTCCACTCTCCTCTCGGGATCTTGGGCACGCACGCACACGCGCCCGGCGTGAGTTTAAGCCACCGGGTCCGGGACTCGAACCGCGGTCGACTACGTGGGAGTCCAGCGACATAGCCATTACGCTAACTGCTGGTCCCAAAAGAAGAAAATTTTTTAAAAAAACTCTCCTAGACATCGTGAATAGGTCTTGTGTATAAATTGAGTCATTTCTTTAATACTCAGTTGGACAATTTACAACATTGCCTTAACTATCACTTTCTACTTCTTCAGAGACTCAAAGTCAGCCAGAGGTAATATCTTGTAGACATCTCAGGTCTTTGCTGGGCATGTGTACAATCCTGAGTATGCATTTCATCTTCAAGAGTCCTAGGAGTATGTTGGAGCTTTTAAAATCCCTTATGTAAATCTTATTCCTCAGCCTTTCTTTACAAGCTTTACAGTTAGTTTCTTATTTTTCTCAACTGTTATAATTGCCTCAGGCATCAGAGACAAAAATATTTGCCTGTAATTATTTCAATAAACACTTTCACCAGCACACACATACGCACAAAATAGCTTAGCATGAGTTCTGAGTCAGGCAAAATAAGATAAGACGTTTTAGGTGTCCTGCCAGGGAGCAACAAGACAGATTAAGTAATGACAATTCTTTGAGGATGAGGTCTGTTTTCCTTTCTCCAGTGCTGAGAATGTGTGCTGTTATTTTCAGTGCTACTGCTTGAACTTGGGAGTATAAGAAAGGACTAGAATATGCAAAAATGTTCCAAAGCATGCTACTTGAGATTCAGCCATTGTTTTTTTTTCTCGAAAATCAGTTGATGCAAGCTTTTACTCCAAGCTTTTGGTTAATGTCTGAAAAAATTGATTTTGAGATTGTTTGTTTTGTTTTGTTTATTGCATTTAAGAATGTGCACAAATGTGGAGTTCCTTACTCCTCCACTTTCTCTGGCATCTCCATGTAAGATGTTCTAAAGTACAATGTTATGGAACTAACTAGCTGTTGTCAGTTGTTAAGTAGGGTAGATGAAAGAGTATGTGTGAGATTATGAGAACACAATATCAAGGATCCCTCTGATCATGGAATTTTTCAATATTGGTTGTGATCATGTATATAAGGACAACATTTAGGGGCTAGATGGTGGCACAGAGGTAAAGCCTGACAGTATGTATGGCTGACCAACATATAAAGGTTCCAAGTTTACATATGAAGGCCTCTCTGTATGATCTGAGGCTGGCACACCAAGACTCTATTAAACGGGCTCTCTCTGTCTCTTTTGCTCATGAGAGAAAGAAATCAATAAGCTTTTAAAAAGAACAAAATTTCATAAAACTAAATATGCGTGCACATAAATGAGTACAAGTAAAACTGAGGAAATTTTGACCAAGAAAAGTGAATTATATTTATGTTAGTATACTAGCTATGAAATCATTCTATAGTTTGAAAGATATTATCATCAAGTGGAACTAGGTAAAGTTCACACAGGACCTCTATGTTTTGTTTCCTACAACTATGTGTGAAAATACAGTTGTTTAGAAGTTTAAGTGAAGAAGAAAACCTATAAAGGAGATTGAGTTGTAAATATGATAGAACTAAAACGATAATGTCTTAAGAAAATTAGATTCCATCTTTTTTGGAATGGTTAAATAAGTACAGTCCTTGGATCTATGCTGTCCAGCACTTATACTATTAAATAGCAACATAATGCATTCACTATATGATCTTTGTAAATATCATGAATGAGAAATTGAAAGTATATTTAGAACACAGTCTCTCTCAGTGTGTGTTTATCCATTCCCTTAATATGGTGCTTTTGATATAAAAATATATAGGAGGAAAAGAAAGAAAAAAATACAGAAACAAAGATAAAAACAGCTTATTCCAAAGTTTTGTGATGCATGTACAATGTCCTAAATTATTCAGCACAAATAGCAACCATTGAAATAATTTAATGGTTTGCTCTGGTAATGTATTTTATGTCCCTTGAAATATTATTCATTGATTATTGGCCGTTTTCAACCCAGATTTGTTCTTGAGTATTAGGACTTGGTTTTATACATTAAGTGAAAAGTTCCACCTATCCTGTTGACAAACAATGTTCTTACTCCTGTGGTTTCTGCTTTTAGCTTTACTATTATTTTACTGGATAATTTCCACTAGTCATTACAATTGTTCTTGCAAATTTCTTAGGAAAACTATGCTTTTATTAGTTTGAAAGTCTCCTATCCCTTGCTGTGTGAAAATGACTCTTGCTGTGATTAAATGAGGAGCAAAAAGTCACTCACCGCAGGTCAAGTGGCATTCAGTATCCTTTCATGCAGAGTAAATGTGACTGATGAGCTTTCTACTGAACATTATTTCTGGTAGTCTTCGGAAAGAAGGCAGACTGTGTGAACCATATACAGATGGACTCGTGCTTTCTCCGACAAGTGGGAAAGAGAATTATTTTTTCTTTCTTGACAAAGTTGAATAGGTTCAGATTATTAGCATTAGTCACTTTTACAGCTGTCTTAGTTTGCTCTGTGTATACTCAAGCACAGATATTTATTTTCTTGTTTCTCCTGTTGTGCCTTATTGTCTTATGCTGAACCAAAGCAACCAGAAAATTGAAAGGAAGACTTCTTGCAGGTGGAGGGAAAAACCAGAAACAGAAGTGGTTTATAAGAATTATATGATCTCCTATAGTAGGTATTTATATTATCTCCCTGTCTCTCTCTCCCCTGCCAGTATATTTTAATATGTGGTTCGATGTTTAATAGTTGCATTTTAAATACAAGAATATATTAATAGTAAAAGAATGAAATGAAGAAAAACTAACCCACTTAGCAAATTTTATTCTAAATTTCATTATTTTTCCTTACAGACTAACTAGTTCTTTACAAATAAAAGTATAATAGTAAGTGATTTCAAAATAGCAATTCTTTATTTTTTTTCACATAGATGGACTGGTGAAGCAAGTATGTCCATTAAATGATGAGGTTCAACCTGCAAAATAGATTAGTCTCACACACACACATGCATACACAAAAAACCCTCAAATACAGTAAAAATGGACACACAGATAAAGGTAATTTACAATGACAAATAAGAAATGTAGTTATCTTGGCTGCACCTCAGAAGTTTAGGGTCAACAGCTTTAGTCAAGGCTCAAAACAGTAAAATGTGAGCACAGCTGTCTCTAAGAATGGGCAAGGTATGTGTAATTACTGATGAGGTATGCATGCATGCAAAAGATTTAGAACTGTTCAGTCTCAGGCAGGCTCCCTGGTCTGGTGGTTGGGACAGTTGGATCCACATGATTGACTACATGACTTGAGTCTCAGATCCTGTGGCTTGAGAAACACCCAAGGCAAATATGCATGTATGTGTAAAATCCTGAGAGGATGGAGATATGGGGAAGGGATTGCAGGTGACCACTTCCTATGGGGTGAGGGGGTACAGACTTTATCCTTTTCCCTCTCTCTTTGTCTCTCTGGCCCTCTCTAGCCAACTCACATGTCCTTTAGCAAAAACAGAGTAAAAATAAAACACTGAAACTGTTCGGTATCACTATGAAAGTTGAACTGTATTAAAAGAAAATATTCTGCATCAAGTCCACAATCTTACTTCATCCTATAGGAAGTAAAGTTGACCAGGATCTCTAAAAGTACATCACCATTTGGGTAAATGAAACAAAATGCTTCACTGATCCCAATTCTTGGTTGTACCTCCTTAAGCAGAAGCATTTTGTAGACAAAGGAGTGCTTCACAGAATTGAAATCTCATTCACATTTTAATTAAGTTAAGGATTAATACTTTCAATAAACATTAAAAATTTTGAACTTTCAAATGGCTTTTACAGCCAAACCACTGTATGTTACAGTAGTGATAGTTCTGGAGGTCCTTTAACAGTGAATGCTGATTTTAAAGGCATATGATCAACAATGGAAAGTTATCTAAAGAGAACGATGTACGTGCTATTATATTTTACTTGATCAATATGTAATGCATGTATGCTTTGAAAAACAATATTGTACACTGTGGAGATGTACGATAATTAAATACAAAAATAAATAAGGCACAAAAATCTCCTTGGATTGATTTATTTGTTGGTTTATTTATGTACAGGTGCATGAAAAGATTTTACTTTATCCAACAGACAACTTCTTTAGCATTAAAAAAAGACCTCTACAGGACTGGCCTCATAGGCTAATGGCTAAAAGGCTAGATCCAATATGATTGACCATGGTTTGAATTCCAGCCCTGGAAGCTTAAAGAAACACCAGGGATATGTACATGAGAGCCCCAAATCCTGACAAAATGAAGAAATAGAAAAGGAGGAATTATGGTGTGACCATGCCAGATTGTGGATGCTTTCTCCCTCACTCTCTCTGTCTCTCTAGAGAGCACACACAACTTCTAGTAATTAAAATAACAAAATGAAATTTAAAAGGCACCTAGGGTCACTCATGCAAAATTTCCTTATCTGTTTTCACTACACGTAATATGAGTTTTTTACTTCCATGCCAAAAGCATAAAACAATTTCCCTTTTAAATATAGTTTCCACTAGAGACTTAGTTGTAAACCTTTTTTTTATTTAGTGGTCAATTTTTTAAACATATCCTATGTTCTTGAATAGGATCTGCTGTTGTTATAAGGTTCATAATGCACACTTTCTTCAAAGTCTGCGTTTTTTTGGGGGGAGAGGATTTTTGCTATAGGGCGTGTGTGCTTGCCAGACAGAAAGAGAGAGAGACAGAGAGACAGAAAGCAAGAAATCACCCCCCAGGGTGGATGGCCACACCGCAATCCCTTCTCCTCCATTCTCCTCTCAGGATCTTGGGCACGCAAGCACACGCGCCCGGCATGAGTTTAAGCCACCAGGTCTGGGACTCGAACTGTGGCTGACTACGTGGGAGTCCAGCAACATAGCCATTACGCTAATTGCTGGTCCCCAGTCTGTGATTTTTATATACAATTTCTAATTTGGGTTTCTATCACCAACATTCTAGGCTCTTTTTCCTCGAAGTTTTTGCTCTTGCAGTCTTATTCTTGGCTTTTTATTGTTGCTGTTGCTATTTTTCTACTTCTTTCACATAAATATATTTTCTTTTTCTTTGTTTTTTTTTCCATTTCATTTTCTTCCATACATTCAATCACATTATTATTTGTCTTACAAAATGGATATTTCAACAGGTGAACATTTCTCCCCAGTACTGTTGATAAAACTACAAAATATCTTCAACAAATAATACCACATTCTACTGTGCAGAGGAAAACTTTTAAGGTTGAGTAGGTATCCATAAGCTGAGCCAATCTTTTATTTCTCAGAGAAGGATGAATCTTGTTGTTTTGTTTTGTTTTGTTTTGTTTTGTTTTGTTTTGTTATGAGGGTGTGTGTGCTTACTAGAGAGAGAGAGGAAGACTGAGGGGGGGTAATTGAGAAATCACCCCCCAGGGGAGATGGCCATGCCACAATTCCTTCTCCTCCAATCTCCTCTTGGGATTTTGGGCAAACACACACACACACACACACACACACACACACACACACACACACATACACCCAGCATGATTTTCAAGCCTCCAGGTCCAGGACTTGAACCACACAGTTAGCTATGTAGGATCCAGTGCCTTAATATCCATGCTACCTGCTGACTCTGCAGGGTGATTCTTAGTGAAAGTCATAGTGCATCTTTTCTTTAGTGTTTGCTTTACTTTATTGGAGAATGTTGGAGATGAAGATGTCCTTGCACTGGTTCCATTTCTCATTGGGTAGAAGGCCCATGTTCAGTGAAAAGATATTCTCCAGGTTAATCTCATTGCCTTTTGTATCTCCACTACCGATTTTTTTTTTTTAAAGTAGAGCTTTGAAAAAATGTTTATTTATTGTACAAGTGAGAATAGCAACTACCCCCACCCCAACAGGTTCTTTTTTTTTTTTTTTTTTTTTTTTGAGAGGTTTTTGCTATAGGGCACGTGCACTAGCCAGACAGACAGAGAGAGACATAGAGACGGAAAGCGAGAAATCACCCCCCAGGGGGGATGGTCACACCACAATCCCTTCTCCTCCATTCTCCTCTTGGGATCTTGGGCATGCACGCAGTTTTTTAAGCCACCAGGTCTGGGAAACGAACCGCGGTCAACCACGTGGGAGTCCAGCGACATAGCCGTTACACTAACTGCTGGCTCCCCCAACAGGTTCTTAACATCACAATTCACTCTCAGCTTTAGCCAGCTCTAGATTAGGAGCACACATGTGCCCAATTACCTAAAGAGGTCTACAAGCAGGAATCTGGAAACTTCTTATGTGGGTCAGCCTCATGGAGCATCACATTTTATTGTTGTGCCATTGTCCAGGCCCTGTATCTCTATTTTCTAGCCATTGAACATTTTATCTTTGTTGTATTCATTTTAAAAAGGTTATCATTAATAGACCCACTAGGTTATCACTCTGATTGATCTCCACATAAATCTCAATCTAGATCTTGCTGAAGTTGACCATTTAGAGCAAATTTCAAAGGATAAATATAAAGTCATATGTGTCTTCTTCATTCAATTTATACATATGGATAGATGCCACATTATGACATCTATTCTTTCAAAATAGATCCAACTTACAGCTGAGGAATATCATCAACAAAGTGAAATATTAAACAATATATATTTTGCATAATAAAGATTTAATAGGATGGGTCAATGAAAACATTGCTTTGGTTGTATTAATGTCCTTTTTTTTTGAGAGGTTTTTGGTATAGGGCACGTGCACTTGCCAGAAAGATAGAGAGAGACAGAGAGACAGAAAGTGAGAAATCACCCCCCCCAGGGGACAGATCTGGCTAACAGGACAGGATAAACAAACCTGAAGGCTCCAGGAGGAAGGGTAATTATCTTAGCTGAAAGTTCTTATCTGGTCTGAGGCAAGCAAGGGATAGCACCTAATTACAAGCGGTTTCTCCCCTGTGTGCTGTTAACTATGAAAAACTGCTAATAAACACCCTGTGTTGTCTCCTGAGCTACAAGACCCTCTCACTGGAAAAGGCCCTGTCCGGCAATCAAGATTTAAGAAGAAAATGCACCAGACAAATAGACTCCTTCATCCTGAGAAATGTAATTGATTATACCTAATCATACAAGGCAGACATCATGTTTATGATTATTGTTCCTGTGCTTTAAATACCCTGTTTCATAGAGTAAATCTTTTATTTCCCCCTCACCCCTCCTACTCCTGTAAGACACCCCTCAATAAATACGTGTGTTTGACAGCCGCTAGCGCAGTAGCCTGGAGCTAGCTCTGGCTGTGGCTGGCTGAGAACATGCTAAAAGGCATTGAGGTCTTAGTCTAATTTTTGTTTCTGTTCACCTGCGCCACCTCCGACGAGTCAACCCACCCCTGCCGAGGCTGGACCCCAGCAGATAAGATTAAATAAATTAAAATAATTCTAAAAAAAGAAAAAGAAATCCTTGCCTATTCTGAAATCATTTATTTTCCTCCATTTTCTTATAAAAGTTTTACAGCTTTGTTTTTTACATTTAATTCTTTAATCCAACCTGAAATTCTGTAATTACTTCTAGTAAACCTCTATAACTTTTTCCACATTTGCTTTACATATTGAAATAATTATATGGTTTCTCTCTGCATAGTCTGTTAAGGTAGCATTTGAATAATAGGCTTCAGAACATTTATTCAACCTGCATTCCTAAAATAAATTCAAGTTCAGCATGATATATGTTGTGCTATTTAGTTTTAAATTTTTAAATGTATTTTATGAGACCATAATACAGGCAAAGAGAGAGAGATGAAGACAAACAATCTCGGCAGGGCCATTCCCACCCCACAGTCTCTCCCTAACCTCCTCAGCGAGCCAGGATCAGGGCCACACATGCGTGGTATGTACAAGGACCTCACCTGTGGTCCTCTATATGGACCCATCTACATCACTTGGGCAGCATGTTACTGATCAAACCAACCTAGTTTGTAAATGTCTTCCTTATTTTTTTTAATCTGTTCATAATGAATATTGATCTATAGTATTCCCTGATTTGGGTATCAAAATTATTTTAACTCAACAATAGCCATTAATACTTTTATCCTTAAGGTATATTTCATCAATCTATCTGCTTTATCTAAATTTTATTAGCATAAATAAGTATATATACACCATATACTTACATATATGCACACATTTGTACAGTCATTAAACTATACATAAATGTGAATTTTATCATATGCAAATTGTACCTGAATAAAGTACTGTTGTCGTTTTTTAAAAAGAACATACCAAACAACCAAGATTACGTGGAACTATTTCAGCTATCACAATCAAGTTCAATAAGGCAGTGAGATGGGTTAAACAAGACAAAACATAAGCCAAAGCAACATTAATCAATCTTTTCATTTTGGGCAAAAAATTTCTTAAAAAAAAAACAACTTTGCTGTAGATTCTGTTGCTACTAATTTCACTTCTTGTCTTTGAAAAATGTGTGTTTAAAAAACATAGAAGCCTTCCTGCTAAGCTTAGGAACAAGGCAAGGATGTTCCCTCTCGCTACTTCTTTTCAACATCGTACTGGAAGTCCTAGCTAATGGAAAAAGACAGCTGTTTGGATCCCTAAACTGATTAGCCTGAAACACACTGGGTACACGTGTGAGTGGCCAAGACCCAGCAGACCGGAGAACAGAGGAAGGGGACTGTGGCAGAGACAGACTGTGGAGGGTGCACCTCTTTCTTTCTATCTCCCACTTTCTTTCTCACATGTGTACTCACATGCTTTATCATGAACAGAGAAAAACATAAAAATAAATTTTAAAAATGTTGTATTTGCAGATAGCTGTTAATGTATAAAATCTGAAAAAATCCTAACAAACTCTTGTAACCAATAAATAATGATAGCAACATTGTAGTATAGAAATCTGATATACAAAAATCAGTTACTTTCCTGTATCTCAACAACAGAAAGTAAAATTTAAGTTAAAAACACAATACTATTTACATAAGCACTACTCCAAATTAAATACTAAACAAAGAGTACGAGATCTGTTTGAGAAAAACTACAAAACTTCAATGAAAGAAATCATAAAATGAAATAAGTGCAAAGATATTCCATGTTCATGGTTAAGAAAACTCAACATTGTGAAAATGTCATTTTTTTCCCAATTTGATCTATAGATTCAGTGCAATCCTAGTAAGTTATTCTGTGGATATTAACAAAATGTTTCTAAAGTAAAAGATCCAGAACAGCTAACATGAAATTGAAAGAGAGAGACAAAGTCAGAGGACTGGCATTACTCAACTTCAGGACCTACTATACAGCTACAGTAATCACAACGGTGTGACATTGCCAAAAGAATAGACAAAGAATCACTGCAGAGTAGAGAACTCAAAAATAAACCTACACAAATGTATTCAACTATTTTTTTTTTTTTTTGGAGAGGTTTTTGCTATAGGGCGCGTGCGCTTGCCAGACAGACAGAGAGAGACATAGAGACAGAAAGCGAGAAATCACCCCCTGGGGGGATGGTCACGCCGCAATCCCTTCTCCTCCATTCTCCTCTCGGGATCTTGGGCACGCACGCACACGCGCCCGGCGTGAGTTTTAAGCCACCGGGTCCGAGACGCGAACCGCGGTCGACTACGTGGGAGTCCAGCGACATAGCCATTACGCTAACTGCTGGTTCCCAACTATTTTTTGACAAAAAGGAGATGTCAATTCAATGGACAAAAGATAGTCTTCAACAAATAATGCTGGAACAATCAGACATCCACATTCCAAAAAAGAATAAAATTTATACATAAACTTACACCATTCATAAAAATTAACTAGAATGGATCATAGATCTCAGTTAAAGAAAATAACTATAAAACTGGAAGACAGACTGGAGAAAACCTACATGACCTTGGACATAGTGGTAGCTTTTTAGCTATGACACCAAGGGTACATCTATGAAAGAAATTATTAATAAGTTTGACTATTATAATGAAGAACTTCTGCTTTGAGAAAGACAATGTCAAGAAAATTAGAAGACAAGCCACTAACTGAGCAAATTTTTGCCAAAAAATAATTAATAATTGAGGGAAGGAGAAAAAGTGAAAAATTGAACTACAGTACAAGATAATTTTCATGCAAAAAATTGTGAAATCCATACATAGGTTTTACATAACATGCATTTTCCATGAACTTTTTCATGACCCCTTTTACTGATAAACGACTATTATCTGAAATATACAAAAAAATTCTTAAAAATAAAAAAAATTTAATTAAAAAATGTACCAAAGAACTTAGAGACATCCCACTGAAGAAGATATATGGATGGCAAATAAGCATACAAAAATATGTTCCATATCACCAGGAAGTGCAAATTATAACACTGAGATACCATTATCTACTTACTAGAATGGTCAGAGTCTAGAACAGTGACGCCAAATGCTGATGAGGTTGTAGAGCAACAGGAACTCTCACTCATTGCTAGTGTGAATGCCAAATGTTACAGCCACTTTGGAAAACAGTTTGGCAGTTTCTTTCAAAAGTGAGCATACCCTTAACATATAATTCAGCAACTGTACTCCCTGGCATTTATCCAAAGGAATTGAAACATGTCCAAACAAAACCAATACATGAATGTTGATGGAGTTTATCCATTTTTGGTTAAACTTGGAAGTAATCAAGATGTCTTCAATAAGTGAATAGATAAATTGGGACACATCCAGACAATGGAATATTATTCAGCACTAAAAAGAAATGAGTTATTCAGTGATGAAAAGTCATGGAAGAGCAGTTAATAATATTGCTAATGAAATCCAAACTAAGAAGATTATGTACTGAATGATTCTAACTATGACATTCTGGAAAAGGCAAAATTATGGATACAGTAGAAGATCAGCAGTTGCCAGGTGTTAGTTGGAAGGGAAGATTGAATAGAGTGAAGCACAGAGGACTTTTAGGGCATTGAAATCACACTTCACTCTGTATAATACTATGATGGTAGATACATGTCATTATACTTTTTATCTAAACCCTCAGAATGTACAAGTGTGAATCTAATATAAACTATGGACTCTGGGTGATAGCAACAGTCAACATAGGTTCATCAGCGTACCAGCAGTTGGTGTAATGGCTATGTTGCTGGACTCCCATGTAGTTGACCGTGGTTCGAGTCCCTGGCCCGGTGGCTCAAACTCCCACCTTGCGCGTGGGCGTCTGTGTACAAGATCCTTTGTGGAGAATGAAGAAGAAAGGATTGCGGCTTCGCCATCCTCCCTAGGACAGGTGGCTTCTCGCTTTCTGTTTCTGTTTCTCTCTGTCTTCCTGAAGAACACACACACCCTATAGAAAAAAACCTCTAAAGACAAAAACAAACATAGGTTCATCAGTAGTAACAAATGTACCACTCTGATGCCCAATGTTGACACTGGGTTGGGAGTGGAGGAATGTTGTACATGTTCATGTGTGGGGACAAAAGCTCTGTGGGAATTCTCTATACTTCCTGCTCAATTTTCCTGTGAACCTAAAATTGCCCTAAAAAATAAAATCTTTAAAAAGATTTCTCTCCTGTTTTCAAAAGATAGTTTTATTAGAAATAGCTGAACACTGAGAGTCATAACACAATGATTATTCCACTATCCCTGCTGAAAAATCAGCTGTCTGCTTGACAGTCTTCCTTTGCAATCTCTCTTCTCTTTTTAGCTTCTTTTCTTTCTTCCCTCCCTCTCATTACACCGCTCTCACTCCTTTCCATCTTTTTTTTTTGGCAGGTGGCCTCAGCCTGACATGGGTACATACTACTGTGTCTGGACTTTTTTTTTTTGGCTTTATTAAGGACTCCTTTTTCTCTTTGGTATTCTGCAGTTTTGTCATATCTAGGTATGCACTTTTTCTTACTTACCTTGAGATTTATTAAGTTTTTAGTAGCAAAAGATGAGCTCTTCCGTTTATTATGGGAAATTATAAGCCAAGGTCTCTCTGAATAGTATTTCCCTTTCTATGGTCTTCTTTAACTCCAAGTGGAAGTATGTGAGACATTCTGGTGAAAAATAAGCCTCCTGGGACCAGCAGTTGGCGTAATGGCTATGTCACTGGATTCCCATGTAGCCAACCACAGTTCGAGTCCCAGACCCAGTAGCTTAAACTCACGCTGGGTGCATGTGCGTGCGTGCCCAAGATCCCAAGAGGAGAATGGAGGAGAAGGGATTGCGGCATGGCTATGCCCCCTGGGAGGGTGATTTCTCACTTTCTGTCTCCCTGTCTCTCTCTGTCTTTCTGGCGAGCGCATGTGCCCTATGGCAAAAACCTCTCCAGAAAAATAAATAAATAAATAAATAATAAGTAAATGAATAAATAAACAAAAATGGTTCCTATAGTTACTTCACCTTTGTCAAAAGCTACACGAAATACATCCTGTGTAGCAGTTTTGAGATCTTGTCCTGATAATCCACCTGAACCAGATCTTCCTAATCATTCTTTTCTAGGAAATGCCAATTATTTAGAATTTGAAAGAATATAGTAACAAAGTATAAACTTTTACGTTGATGAATTCATTGGCTGGATTCATGGCAACTTGATTCTTGGCAATACGGGAGCTAAGTTTTGGGCATCTGTAATATCATGGAAAGTTGAAATGGTTCAGACTTCTTGGTCAGGTAAAAGAAGGAATGTTCTAAGATGGAAATGCAACAAACAGTGCCACCTGCAGGTTTTTATATAAGTGCCAGAAATTTTGCCCATAACCAATGAATAATGGCCCCCCATGTATGGCATAGGTATTACTTTTAAGATGGATTCATGGGGCCAGTAGGTGGCATGGTAGTTAAGGTGCTGGACTCCCACATGGCCAACCCATGGTTCAAGACCTGGACCCATGGCTTGAAACTCATGCTAGGCGCATGTGTGTGCATACCCAGAGGAAAATGGAGGAGTAGGGATTGTGATGTGGCCATTCCCCTGGCAGAGGGGTGAGGAGGAGAAGAATGGTTTCTCATTTTCTCTCTTTTTATTCCTTTTTTTTGGAGAGGTTTTTGCTATAGGGTGCATGTGCTCACCAGAATGACAGAGAGAGACAGAGAGACAGAAAGCGAGAAATCACCCCCCCCAGGGGGGGATGGCCACACTGCAATCCCCTCTCCTCCATTCTCTTTTCGGGATCTTGGGCATGCATGCACATGTGCCTGGTGTGAGTTTAAGCCACCGGGTCCAGGACTCGAACCATGGTCGACTACATGGGAGCCCAGCGACATAGCCATTACGCTAACTGCTAGTCCCATCACTTTTTCTCTTTTTGTCTCTCCTCCCTGGTAAGTGCATGAACCTATGACAAAAACCTAAAATTAAAAAAATAAATAAAATAAAAAGAGAGAGGGAATTATAACTCAGTGTTATTATTTGATTTCTAAAATATTTCTATTCACCCATTAATAAAAAGACAGAACCCCCATGCTGTAGCTCAGAGGCTACTGTGAAGTCTAAGCAATAGGGAAATGGACACAGCAGCCAAGTGTCTCTGTTGTTATATCCTTGAAGGGTAGTTTCTCAGAGGAAATGTTCACACGCTTCTATTTTGGTTTATCTCTTTAACATTTGGAAAGACAGTATTCTCGAGGAGACCCTGTAGTTATGTACCTAATGGTGGCCTTCAGTATGTTTGCCTCCATGTTTACAAGCTCACCTTATAAGATGAGTGAGACCTATCACGCCAGGAATCCCAGTTTTGCACAGAATTCACAATGACTAGCAAGCTGAACAAACCGTGAACCCTTTCAACAGTAAAATAACAGTGGCACAGTTTAATCAACCACTTTCATTTTAGTAATCTTTTTTTTTCTTTTTTTGGAGAGGTTTTTGCTATAGGGTGCGTGCGCTTACCAGACAGACAGAGAGAGACAGAGAGATAGAAAGCAAGAAATCACCCCCCAGAGGGGATGGCCACACCGCAATCCCTTCTCCTCCATTCTCCTCTCGGGATCTTGAGCACGCACGCACACGTGCCCGGCGTGAGTTTAAGCCACCGGGTCAGGGACTCGAACCACGGTCAACTATGTGGGAGTCCAGCGACATAGCCATTACGCCAACTGCTGGTCCCTCCTTTTAGTAATCTTAAGCGAGAAAAATTAAACAGTAATTTTAAGCAGATTGGACAGGATTGGGGGAGGGTGAGTATGCCGTTTGTTTAGGACAGTGGTCCCCAACCTTCTCAGGACAAGTTCCAGCCTCATGGAAGACAATTCATGCACAGGTGGGAGTAGGGAGGTGGTGGGTCAGGAGTTGGTTCCCAGATGACCACAGCACACCACATCCACCGTGCCCCCTATTTCCACCACTACCACATTGCAATATACAATGAAACAAACAATCACACTAAATACTTTTTGTGCTTCAGTCAGAATTCAATAATACAGATGATCTGACAGGAGGCAGAGCCCAGGTGGCTATGTGAGCAATGGGGAGCGGCTGTAAACACAGACGAGGCCTCAGTAGGTCACCTGCCATCCACCCCATGGTGGGTGCATGGCCTGGAGAGGAGAGACAGCACTGGTCTGTATCCCAGAGATTAGGGGGAACAGCTTAGAGATAAAAATAATCCTGGGACTTCAAAAAGTTCACGGAAAATGTAATTAAAGTGCAAAGTTTTCTTATACTATGCATTTTCCAGCAACTTTTTGAAGATTTCTTGAACTCAGAATGATAAAAGGAATAATTCAGTCAATTCAACCAGTTTCTGGCATGGGCCCACACTGTGCAACTTGGTTCAAGTTCTCACAGTACTTGCATTGGTCATGAAGATCATTAAGTTAATTGCAAGGGCCAATCTTAGAAAACAGCAAATAAATACAAACTCATACAAGGAGTAGAACTTTTTTTGAAGCTTCTGTGTTGCAGGTACTGACAGTGCTGGGTATTAGGACATGAAAAAGTAAAAGACATGTCTACCCTCATGGAACCATGATAACCATAT